>OX589591.1:33549459-34769459 GCA_951329385.1 Polia nebulosa | reverse complement strand
TTTGAAATTCCCTCATTTGGTACGGAACCCTAAATGTGCGAAGTCTTTACTGGTCGTCTTGCTGGCCATGGTTTTGATCTGACCCAGGAATCGAACCATCTTATCAAGAATAATGCGAAGAAATATCACCTGGATGGTTGTGACACCAATCGAACATAGCTACTTACTTCCCCTCAAGAGCCCGCTTGAATGTTCTACCCTGTGTAACCCAATGTAAGCAATGTAGGTAACGTTTCTGTAAGAACTGCGTAGACACTTCGACAACTAAGGCTACCTGAGTTTTAGGCACGCCACAATTGCGGCGGTAAGGCCCCTCTTTGAGGAGTGGCTAGATAACCGCCACGACGTCCTCACCTTCCACCTGACGCAGGTCCTCACCGGACACGGATGTTTCGGGAGATTCCTGTTCAGGATTAGGCGGGAGGAAACGCCCGGGTGTCACTACTGTGTCGATCGCCCAGAGGACACGGTGGAGCATACGGTGGAGGTCTGCCCCGCTTGGGCAGAGCACTGCCGTGACCTCGTGGAGACGATTAGCGGCAGCGACCTCTCGTGCCCGGCCCTGGTCCAGGCTATGGTACGGAGCGAGAGTGAATGGGAAGCTGTCACCTCCTTCTGCGAAGCAATAATGCTCGCGAAGGAGAAGGAGGAACGCGTGATGGAGACTCAAAGGCGTCGGGGTCGCAAGCCGATATCCGACCTCCGTAGGCGCGGACTTGCGGACTGTGAGTAATGGGTAGCTCGCTGTCCGATATGAACCACGGCACGTAGTGTTCGACTGTTCGACGCGTGCCTCAAAGAGATAGAAGAAGAAATAACAATAAATTGTTGAACCCGCAAGGTCAGTTTCTGACGAGACGTTGAGAGCACCTGTCAAACTTAGATATAAAATAAGAACAAACATTGAATACGTTCGGAGAGTCACTCGCGTCGTTTTGCAGTTTTGAGGACTAATTTTAACTTACGCTTGTTTGCTATATTTCAAGGTGTGGGGCATCGACCGGCGACGTTATCTCGAGGAATTAGGTGAGTTGAATGAAACACTTAAAATAAATGCAGAATTTTATTAAATATGTAGTAGTGAATGTGGTGAGGAATGCTGGTATTCAACTGCAACTGTTAAGGCTGGAAGCTGACCCCAACATAGTTGAGCTAAGGCTCGGCAGATTAATCGAGTGTTGATGTTTATGTTAGTTATGCTTGGCGCCCTTGTTATTGCCAATATTAATTTTTTGATAATTTTGAAGAGATGCATTTATGCTTGAGGGGGAAGCTCCAGGGTAGTCCGCGAAATTCAAATTTACTTACGTTTTTAGCAATTTGCATGTGAGTATCAGGTTGTATGTTGGTCAAAATACGATTCGCGGCCGTAGCAAGTACGTATTTATTGAATTATAATCATTAGAATCATCATAATTCATCAAGCTTGAGACACAGAAGTATAGTAAGTACCTAACCTGTAACCTGTAAAGGGTAGTGCCTCAAGCTTTTAGGAATATAGAAGACAATATTATCAACATTATCAACACCAACAACAACAACGTCAACATTATCTAACCCACCCTAAAACACACGAATTTGTACCCTCTGCTTGTAACATTAAGGTTTATTCAAGTTAAATGAGCTTATCAGACAAGTGCTCGAGGATTTGATGAACAAATACAATAATAATACAGACACGCAAATTTGATCTTTAAAACGTAACGTTAAGGTAAACCCACCCAACATAGTCAGAGCCACCGGCATTATATATGTTTTTGTTAAGCTATTTGTTATAATATGATAAGTGTAATAGCTTATTTTAATGATTGAGTTCAAGTAATTCTGGTCTCGTGGTCTGTATATAAGACTGAGAAAAACGAGGTTCGAGATCAAATCCTGCGACAAAGATATTGTTTTGCTTTCAATATAAAATTTATATTCCAAAACTATTTCTTGTATTATTGTAAAGAACTACAGACTATACATAAACTTTTTAAAATGGTAATATTTTCACATAACTTGTAATAAGTGGGTAGTTGAAAAATAAATATTCGTATTCATTATAAAGCTGGTATTCAAATGCTACTATGGAGTGATTATTTAAAATACAAAATAACTTGCACGAGGAGAAGATGGCTGCTCGTGCTGTGCAAGAATAAACTTTATGATAGTATACTATATGGTTCAAATTTTTTTGAATATTGCGTCTAGCATTACAACTAAGATCAAATTTCAATGCGGCCTATAAAAGTTGTGTTGGTCTTGTGGTCACTAAGGTAGTGCGATGTTCATCGTTGTCTACGTTCGAAACCAAGTTTAACCTAAATTTAGATATTTTATTACACTTTTTTACATTTATTTAATAGACGACGTAGGGTATTGTCTTTTTAAACGGGCAGTTTGTATAGAATTAAAACTAAAAAATTGCAAGTTTAAAATGTTTATTATTTCATTAAAACACTTAAGTAAGATAAAGTAAGTAAGTGCTCATATATTTCCAAATTAATATACTTTTTATATTAGTATGCCATATAAACATTAAAAAAGGCATGCTTATGCTTAAAAGTTTGTTATCGAGAAAAATTAAATGAATTCATCTGTGAAATGCCCTGCTATAACTTGTTGTAAGCGACAACGCATACCGCGCACAATGTTCCAACACAAATCTTTGCCTCTCATGTGCTCCCAAGTCGATGTCACGACCTCAGCCAAGTTGTGTTTGTTTCGCACTTCCGTTGTGTCCCAATTTAAAACCATTTGACCCCATAGATTTTCTATAGGCTTCAAATCAGGACTTTTAGATGGCCAATTAATAACTGTCACACCTTCTTGAGCAGCTAACCATTCCCGCACAACGCCTGCACGGTGGATGGAGCAGTTATCGTGCATGAAATAAATATGTGACGTTGGATAGGCAATTCGCACAGTCGGCAGCATGACGTCACGCAGAATCTCCAAATACAAACTGCTATTAAACCTACCACCAACTTCCACCAATTCACCAGGTCCTATGGATGACATCCAGCCCCAGTAGCCCAGGGTTATTCTACCGCTATATTGTGGTTTATTGCGGTTGCACGAATGGGCAAAAATGGATTTTCAACGTGGCTTGAAACAATAGCCCGGTGGCGTTCGAATTCGGGACTATACTTAATGGCTTTTGCTCCTGGACGAATCCGCTGAATATTTCCATTGTCTCCTTGACTTCTTAGCCATAGCCTGACCGTATTTCTCTAAAACAAAAATAAACATTTTTGGAACCGTGTATGTAACTTGTAAGGAGTGAATGTAATGGTAAAATAGCCAACTATGCGTTCATTAATCACAATCAATAAAATAAAATAGGTATAAACAACACTTACTGCTATATTAAGTCGGCGACCAATCTCTCTAATTCCAACATTCTGCATTCCAATATTATTTTATGTTTGGTATAGTCGTCATGTTGCGACATGATGCTTTATTACAGCAAATTGCTTAAAAATACTTAACGAGTTAAACGATTTACAAATGTGTGTGCGCAGTCACTGCTATTAGGCGTAGTGTAACTTTGGTTACTTAGATGAATTTATGATCTACCTCACGAAGTAAATATGTTTTACTTCGTATTCAACCATTCTTGGTAAATATAAATTCTGTGAACTTAAAGTTTTTTAAATTACTCACCCGTTTACAAGATAAGTTATTAGGCGAAAATCATATTTGTCGTTCTTTAATATTGCAAGCAATATTGTAGAAATGAAAACAAATTAAAAAAGAAACTGATGTATAGGACTAGGAAACGGATGTGGACTGTGTTTTCGAACCCACATGCTGTTCGTTGTCAATCCAGCATCAAACCGCTAAGCCACAAGAACTTATTGGGATTACGCGAAATTAAAAATTGGGTTGTAATTATGTAGTGTGACTTAAAAGCTTTTCAACTATAATGTTAACGAGATAATGATTAAAATAGCTTAACAAAAACATATATAATGCCGGTGGCTCCGACTATGTTGGGTGGGTTTACCTTAACGTTACGTGTTAAAGATCAAATTTGCGTGTTATTATTGTATTTTTGTTCATCGAGTCCTCGAGCACTTGTCTGATAAGCTCATATAAATTAAATAAACCTTAATGTTACAGGCAGAGGGTCCAAAGTCGTTTGATTTTAGGGTGGGTTAGATAATGTTGACAACAGTCTTTACCTACTCGCCAAATACCCACTAGAATATATTTTTAACCTTTTAGTCCATTGTCCCAGGAAAGAGCTTATTTAAAAAAATATTTTTTTTACTTTTAATTCAAATCGTTCAAAATTAAGCAAGTAAGAAACCTTTCAAATATTTTGGAAGAGGAAACTGTCAAGTAACATAAAAAGGATGCACACACAATGTGACTGTTCCTGAAAGACCCCAGGTTGATTAAAATTTTCGTTTTCTGTAATATCATAGATATCATGATTGTGTTGAGTTTCGGTTATCCTTTGTGCAAAAAGGTAGTGCCCACCTGTACTAAGTTTATTACTTAGATTATTACCGCACATACCTTGTGCCGATCAACCCTGACTGGTCACGGCTCCAACCGATGATAATTCGAACTCCATAAGTACCCCAAAGCCTTATTGTTGAAACAAGGAAATGGATTAAAAGAAATGATTTGTGAGACTCAGGAATTCATAGTTGTGAAATACATTAGGAGTGGTTTTAGAAACATATAATATAAGTAAGGGATGCTAAGTAAATCTGTAATTATCGATAGTTCGTGTGAACAACCCTTACGCTAGCGTAATAAGTACTTGGTCAACATCTACTCACACGGTACCTCACGTGTGCACTTATAATACTTCAGATGAACACTCTGTTAGTGACGCAAGCGGCTTTTCAGCGGCAATGTGTCGTAATCATGCTTATAAGAAGCATATCTCCTAGCAGCTTTCTCAAACTGTAAAACGTGACGGGGCGGCTTTTCAGCGGCTGAACGTCGTCATCATGCTCTTGGGAGACATGGTCCCTGAACAGTCGTGGACTGTATAATATGATAAATATGGTCAACTCATCCCCAGGGAAAATGTATCATTCGTACAAGAAGTTCATCTGCAAAGTACGGTGCTTGCATTTGACCGAATCAATGGTCGCAGATAGAGAATATAAATTCAGGAATTAATACAAATACTAACTGGTAATATAGTTGAGAGTCTTCACTCAAGAAGTAAATAGAGTTGAACATTCCAACTCCCTTGAAATCCTACACAGACAGTCCAAGAGCACCAACGACACGCTTCTGTCTGTTAAGTTCTAAGAACTTTAGCCAACTAGCTAGCTAGTTATTATTATTAATATCAGCATAGGGTAAATCAGAATATTGAAAGACTCACTCTGTCTCATCCACAACCACAATCACTGAGTTTCACGAACGTACCTTACACTTTACTTACTGATATTTAAAACCTAGTATAAACTTCAAGTATGAATTAATACTCTTGCCCTAATGATCTCTTCAGAGACGTAGCCACACACACTTTAAATACTAAATTAACCTAAACTGGACTAGTCCACCTATCTTTATTTCAATAAAAACACTTGTTCTTCTAAAAGCTACTACTGGACATAGGCCTCCGGGATATATTCAGTTTCCTAGCTACTCGAACACGACCTACGCTTCTCTCGGTCTCGAACCGACTGTCCTCTATCACTCACCACAACTGACTGGCCCTCGTTTCACGCTCCCTGTCCTCACCATCCCCTTTCATCACCTCCCCATACCAACAGCTACACCCTTCCCCTCGTCTGCAAACCAACCTCAGTCTTCCGCGTTCCAGACTCCGCCCTACATCGCACGCGTAAACAATAAGGTTTTTTTTTCTAGTGACACTCTTAAAACACTTTGTCTTCTCGACCTTTTCCCAATCAGCAGGGAATCGGCCGTTTGTCGCTAAGACCGTATTTTTTACTGCATTCATATTGTGCACCCCACGTGCACTTTGCCCGAATGACTCGCTCTTGTTTCATAGAATTAGTAAAGGACGTGACATCTTAATTACCATGAATAATCGCTTTCGCAGAGCGCTGGCAAGTATCAGACCTTTTCTCGTAAAACAATTCAATATTCCTTTCTCAAGAGGCCATTATCTTGTGACGTTATTTTGGTGGAATAGATATTTCATTTTTAATTATGGTCAATCCTAAAATTCAGATTAATGTATTTCTGTAAAAAACTCGACCATGTGCGCAAGGCGTTTATACCTTATTGAAATAAGGTGTTTACTATTTTGTTTTGTGATGTTTGAATATTATGTAGGTTAGTTTTTGCAGTCGAGCCCACATTTCGATCAAATAATCCAAGTGTGGTTTGACGAGTAAGTTGTAAATAACATATCGTACTTTTTGCGGGCGACAGCCGGTAAACCTCGTCGTAATAAACCTGAGAGTGCCGCGATTTTAAACCGTAGCTTATCAAGGTGTGGTTCCCATGTTAGATGTTCATCGAGTAACAGTCCTAGGTATTTTTCATTTTGAGGAGTGGTTGGAGAGGCGCCACGGGCCTCCTCACCTTCTGCCTGACGCAGGTCCTCACCGGACACGGATGTTTCGGGAGGTTCCGGTTCTGGATTAGGCGGGAGGAAACACCCGAGTGTCACCACTGTGTGAATCGCCCAGAGGACACGGTAAAGCATAGGTGTAAATTCAAAAGTGACCTGCCGCGGCCCTTGGTACAGGCAACTGTAGGAACCAGGGTGAGTTTTAGTCAGTAAAAGTCTGACACGCCCTCTTGCTCCTCTCAGAGCGGGAGAAGATTTGATGATTTCCCACCGTCCAAGAAAAAAAGTACCTACTTCTCTGTATTATTTTTATTTATAATTTTACCGTCTCTCTACTAAGTGATTTATTTCCTGTGGTTGTTCCTGTAGAACTTTTCTGAGATAAGACTAAAATTGCTATTGACCTCTGTGAGTTGAAATTGGAGCAAGGTTTTATTTCGTATAGTGACGATACGACGTTGCTATATTGTGCTGAGACATCTAAGGATTCGACAAGGTGTCCTACTGGCTGAAACAAAATCTTCTCACACTAAATTCAGATAAAACTAAAAATAACTAAACTACACACGAAACACTTCTAAGCCCCCAATTGAACTAACTTTAAAACCACACTCTATCTATGTCCGTTTAACAAATTCTATGGTTTTTTTTTCGGTGGGAAATTTTCAAGTAACTTCTTTCCCTTTGGGTGGAGCGGGAGAACTAGCGTGTCAAACTCTTACTGACTAAAACCCACCCCTGTTCCTTCAGTTACCTGTGCTAGGGGCCGCGGTGACTCTTTGAAACACACCCGCGACCCTTTTTTTTTTGCGGGTTCCCTATATTTGGCAGAATCTTAATGCTCCGAAATTTATTTAGCATAACACACTTGGCATAATCTTCTTTAAACGAATATTTTTATTGCATAATAATTATTTAATATAATTATTGTTTGGCCGAATATTTGTAAGTTCGAATTTACAATGGCATACTTTTAAGATGGCAGAATTTTATTTGGCATTTACACCTTTGGCAAAGTTAAAATTCCGCATATTTTCGTTTAGTAAAACTTTTATTTAGAGCGACGATTATTTGGTACAATTTCACTTGGCATATTATGAAGATGGCATAATTTCTTTTGAAATATTTTTTTCTGGCATTGCCATTTCTATAAAATATAATTTTAACCATAAATTAAAATTAAAATACTGTCTTAAAAAGTCAATATGTTGTGCTACAAAAGTTAGTGACAGAAACGAATCGCTACAAAACCGACTCCACGTAGACTTGTCTGCACTACCCCCAGAGTGTAATTTAAGCCCGCGTAGGCGCAGCGGATCGAGGCGGCCCGCGAGCTGAGGAGAAGGGGGCTGCAGCGCCCACCGCCTCGGCTGAGGCTGGCCGGCTGCAAGCCGAAACTGCCGTGGTGAGCGTTGAAACCATCTGCGACGATAAGCTCGCGTGGAACCGCTAGAGACCCGCAGCGTCGGCGCCGTGACAGAAACCCACCCGTGATCCTTCAGTTGCCTGTGCCAGGGGCCGCTGGGACTCTTTCTAACACGCCCGCGACTCTGCCAAGTTTCGGCTCTAGCGGACGCCGTCAATCAGTGCTGACATCTCTTTGAGGTGCGTGTGGAACACAACGTGCCGTCGATCTGTGCCTGGTCCTTAGCGGACGGCGAGCTACCCATTACTCGCCGTCCACAAGCCCGCGCCTACGGTGGCCGGGAATCGGCGTACGACTCCCGACGTCCAGGGCATCTCCTGCGGCGGCTAGGGGCGTGAGCGCACGAGGATTGCCTCTCCCTCACACTTCCCGCCTCCTGTTTGGCGAGCATTACTGCTTCGCAGAAGGAGGTGACAGCTTTCCATGCCTTCTCGCTCCGTACTACGGCCTGGACCAGATCCGGACGCGAGACGTCGCCACCACCAATCGTCTAAACCAGGACACGTCGGTGCTCCGCACAAGCGGGGCAGACCTCCACCGTATAAATGCTACTGCTTGTAATTGTCCTTGTTTTATCAGGAGATCTGAAGTTAAATAGTATTAGGGCGCCGTACTAGATTCTTCTCTGAACTTGACGGCTCACATATTTTTACTTCAATCCAGACTGAAAACTGATTCATGTTTTTAAAAACTTACGATAAGTAGCAGATATTCTAATATTTGCACACTAACTAAACCAGAATGCAAAACGAAATTACTAGATTTTTTAATCACGTGATTAAGAAACTACAGAAGAGCTTTTAAAAACATTAAGATAAGATAAAATAACACTTACAACACACATAACATAAGCAGAAGCACTCAACATTCACTGTAAAATTATGCTGTAAGTGATATTTTATTGTTAGGAAAGCGTAATACTAATAATATTATTGCACACTATTTTCTGGGAATTGCGTCCTTAAATACAGGTAAACTAAAAACACTTAAAACACTTCATTTTTTATTTTTTGTGTTCTTCTCAGCAAACTCTTTTATTTGATACTCATAACATGGGAATGGCTACAAAATAACTAGTCCGCCATCTTTGGGAATCCGCCATATTGGATTTAGAATGACGTCACTTAGCTAACCATGTATTGTCATCCAAACTAAACATGTACGCACACTTCAGTTTAATCAGAAACCGGGAAGTGGCTCAGATTTAACTTCTTATATTTATTTGTATAGTTACAAGTGAAGCTAATATAAGTGTGTTAAAAAACCAGATGCATCAGGCAAGCAAAAATTTAGGCTGATAATAGATTACCAACACTTAAACGACATAACGACCGACGCTAAGTACCCTTTGCCTAAAATTAGTGACCTCTTTGATAAGTTAAGAAAATTGACTTACTTTAGTACATTAGATCTTGCAAGCGGCATGTAATGCTTAGATGTTAAAAATAACCGACGATTAATATAAGTAATGTGTTTTATTACTTTTACACTTCTCGTAGCTGTCACGGATGACAGCTGCTTTTATATTGGCGGGAATTAGTGTTGCCCTAGTCTATCTCTCTTACATCTTGCTCTTTTTAAACAGGGACAAAAAACAATGTAGAAAATTACAGAAAATAAAAATGTTTGCTAGAGTCTATTACATCTATGCCTGTTTAGAACTAAAGGAAGAAAAAGAGAAAAAAAAATAACTGCCCTTCTTATTCTCATGAAACTAACTGAATTACATATTTATAGGCTTATAAATTTTACAGAGCAATAATGATAGTTGGTTGTTAGACTTCAGTGCTCAATGGATAACGTACTGAGGGGATTAAAAGGCGTCATTTTTTTTTTGTGGGGTGGGAAATCATCCAATGACATCTCCCGCTCTAGGGTGGAGCGGGAGGGCGTGTCAGACTCTTACTGATTAAAACCCGCCCCTGTTCCTTCCCTGCCCTGAGTGCCCAGGCGCCAGGTAACTCGGTTTTGAATTTATCCTCAACCCCACGACATTTTTCTATTGTTCACCAATTAAAACCGCTACTTTAATGGCTTAGGTAATGAACACCTGCATATTTACTTAATACATATTTACTTCTTTACAAAGCAACAAAACTAACATATTCACATTAAGTAAAGTATGTATTACATGGGTAATCTAATTCTACGTTGTATTTACCATTTAGATTCTAATTTAACATTCACATAAACCCGTAATCGACAATTAAAACAAACCAAATTTACATATGTATATTACGGGTATATAAGGTTTACATTGGTCTATGTTTAGACAAATAGCGGTCTTCAAAAACTTTCCACTGTATCTTGCACTAATACATGGGAAACATGAGATCAAGTAACCAATAGCTGGCTTGCAAAAAGTCCAACTACTGGCTTTGTTCTAATTGGACAATTTTAACGTTGCGACATACACTACCTGCGCTGTAGTGTAAAGGTACTTCAGTAAACTTTTAACTTAATAAGACTTGTCCCCCAAATAATGAGAATCAGATCCAGCCTTCCCTTGCTGTCCCCCCAGTGACGCCCTAAGCCGAGGCCCGTACCCCGCAGGGGGTGCCCTTAGCGTAGTCACTTAGTATGTAAGAATAATAATAAGTCCTGGCTGGAGGCTTTAATAAATTAGAGCCTTCACAGGCAAGTTCGGTTAAGCAGTCGACAGCCAATAGGGTTGAACTGCGAGTAGTCAATCACTAATAATAATAAGACTTGTACCTTTACTTTTTTAGACAATTATAATAATAACATACATAATGAAACATAACAAATGAAAATACATTATTTTACAACAGATATGGCCTCGAGTGATGGCGCTTCCTCTACAGTTCTTTTTGTTCCTTTTTTTTGTTCTTGGTTCCTGGTTGAATTTTTCTTTCTTTCTTTACTTACTTATTACTTATTCGTAGTTTGAGATACACTTACCGACAACCCTTTTTTTGCGGGGGTGTGAAATCATCAGGGCGTGTCAGACTTTTACTGACTAAAACCCACCCCTGTTCCTTTAGTTGTCTGAGTGCCAAGGGCCGCGGTAACTCTATTTCGAATTTATCCACGACCCCAGGCAAACTTGATAAAAAAAAATCCTTTTAGAAAACGATCCTAAAATAAAATATAAGTTTTACTTTGAAGACCCAACACACTAAATTCAGTTTACCAACACTGTTATCAAATTATTTATAAAGAGTTTCTGTCAAAATTTGTGAATGCACCAAAATAATTATCTATGTAGAGTAACGTTCAGTTATACTTACTTATGCATCATCAAGGTAAAACAAGCGATCGTGGTATCCAGGAAACGCTTATGAAAATTAAAAGGCATTATTATTGTGGAAATATGGACGTAACGTTTGCTATAACTGTGATCAACTCTTGTGAAACCTGCAAGAAACTAAAAATGATCGTCAATTCTTAATAAAACCAGAATTACAGTTGCCTCAAACACAGGCAGTGTCCCTCGCTGAAGTGTTTATGGACCTTATTTCAATAAAAAAAAATCTCATTTATTGAATGCTTCTCTTTTTACATTCTGCTGCGACATGCTGATTCAGAATTCAATAACACTCTGCTGAAAGAAGCTTTACAATTTTATATAATAGATCTCCGCATAGGGACACATAAGTGAAGACCCCTCAACTATTCTATAGAGATATAACATATCATTATTATGAACAACGGATAACGGACGTGACCGACGTAATGACAGGCGCAATAGTCCTATAACCATCTATTCACTCAGCGACAGGTCTTACACCTTTTGAAATCTTCTTTGGACATACAGAATCCAACAGTACCTACCTTCGCAGTAGATTTCAATAGACCTAACAATTAGTTAAAAGATCATATTATGAAGCAAACACAATATCTCTCTCAACACCTAACCAATAAAATAATAGAGAATAAAGAAAACAGTTTGACATAGAAGAAGGATACAGTCACTTAACTTTCTTTTTTATTTCTTATTTATTGGCGTAAAAAAATGTGTACTTACAAGTACAGTGAAGCCCTGAATCCTGTGCTAGGTGGGAACATCTGTGTTACAGGAGTCAAAGTCTCTTAACTAACATTACATTAACTGGACGTTCAATTTGTGTTCCAGGCAGCATGACTGAGTTGTACACGACGGGCGCGTGCGCCAGCGCCGGCGCGGTGGGCTCCACTGTGGTGGCCGCGCTGCAGTTCTTCGCGGCTGCGCAGTGCCTGCTGGACGAGCCCTACCCCAGACAGGCTCATGTCGCTAGTACGTTTATTATTGATATATCTAACAGCGCAGGCGCGGCGAGCTCCACCGTGGCGGCAGTGCCTGCCGGATGAGCCCAACCCCAGACAGGCTCATGTCGCTAGTACGTTTTTTATTGATATATCTAACAGCGCAGGCGCGGCGGGCTCCACCGTGGCGGCAGTGCCTGCTGGATGAGCCCAACCCCAGACAGGCTCATGTCGCTAGTACGTTTGTTATTGATCTATCTAACAGCGCAGGCGCAGCGGACTCCACCGTGGTGGCAGTGCCTGCTGGACGAGCCCTACCCCAGACAGGCTCATGTCGCTAGTACGTTTGTAATTGATCTATCTACTAGCGCAGGCGCGGCGGGCTTCACCGTGGCGGCAGTGCCTGCTGGACGAGCCCTGCCCCAGACAGGCTCATGTCGCTAGTACGTTTGTTATTGATCTATCTAACAGCGCAGGCGCGGCGGACTCCACCGTGGTGGCAGTGCCTGCTGGACGAGCCCTACCCCAGACAGGCTGATGTCGCTAGTACGTTTGTAATTGATCTATCTACTAGCGCAGGCGCGGCGGGCTCCACCGTGGCGGCAGCTTCGACAGTAACCTTATTTTGGCACCCCACTAATATTGGCACTCCTGTAATTTAACCTCCCTATTAAGAAAAAACCGGCCAAGAGCGAGTCGGACTCGCGCTCAAAGGGTTCTGAACAAGTCATATTTTTTTCAGGTTGTTTTTAAACTGCCTTGTAAGGTTTTCCTGTAATCTATAAGTAAAGAACTACCTTCTGTATTTTTTTCAAAATTTTAGGCCAGTGGTTTTGGAGATAAGGGCCCCCTCCCCTTCATCAGGTCAGGATCAGGTCCAGCAGTTTCGGAGCAGATTGGCTGTGACAGACGGACAGACAGCCACACGAGTGGTCCTATAAGGGTTCCGTTTTTGCATTCGGACTTTCAGAACCCTAAAAAACGAATCTCACGGTGTTGCAACTTATCTAGACCAACACGGCGACTTAAAATGGCGACAGAACATATCCTGTGTGATGGGCTGCTACATTATCTGTGGCCGTGGTATATTGGATCAATTTAAAACAAGAAAAATAACAACCTTAAACAAATGCCTAACATTGATTACTAGATTCTTGGTCTGAAGTCTGAACCATTTAGGTCGGCTTAATAGTACAGCGAGTAGATCCAACTGTACACGCTTGTCTCGTCCCCTCGCGTGCCTCTCGTGGAGTCTCGTCACGTCGAGGCTCCACACGAGAACACACTATGTACATACTCGTTGTATCAATTGGTTTTCATCACGAAACTCCGAGACCGTATAACCAAAAAACTTTTTTGGAGTCGGTTATATTTTTTGTAAAAAGTTTTTTATTTTTCACTTTTTGGTTGTTAAACCCCAGAAATCATCATCTTCCTGCCCTTATCCCATGTCACTTGGGGTCGGTGCAACACGTTTTTTTTTCATTCTATCCTGTCAGCCGTCACGCTATCACTAACTCCCTTTTCTTTCAATATCACTCCTCACACAATCCATCCACATTTATATTCATAACTCTTTTGTGTCACACTCTCACGTGTGTTTCATCCCTCCTCTTCACGTGACCATACCAAGATAAGCGTTATACCCCAGAACTAAAACTAAATATTAAAGTTACGTCCGATTTGATAACCCCAATAACATGGAACATGGCATTTGAACATACTCGTAATTGGAGGAGACCATAACGTCATCTACGTATACACATTTTTTGTTTATGTTGATTTTTTCACAAAGCGCTAAAGTAATTTCGATCAAATGTATATAGGACCACCTCTGGAGTATACTCTTTCGAATAAAAAAAGAATTTTGTAAATCGGTCCACAATTGACAGAGAAATTGGTGTAATATACATACAGTCGAACATAGAACCTCCTCCTTTTTGCGAAGTCGGTTAAAAACTGACACGCTTCCGTGAGCGTTGAAGGCCGCGAGACGCAACGAGACGCGACGCGACGAGGTTTGCAGGTCATTGTACACACTCGTACTCGCCTGTCTCGTGGTGTCTCGACGAGCGTGTACAACCGGCATAAGATTCCGCTGCATTGCCGCAATAAAATGCCAAAACCGGTCAAGTGCATGTCGGGCCACGCGCAGTGTAGGGTTCCGTGGTCACCCGTTATAACATGCGGACTTAGAAGGGGCTTTATGTTTATTATGAACAAACTAACAGTCAAACAGTCTCTACGCTATGCTTCGGACGGACAGACAGACAGACAGACCGAAACTATATAGGGTATCTTGTTCTTGTTAGGACTACCCTAAAAAGCAATCACCGCTTCATGAAACAGTGACATAACTGAAATCGTCAATTTGACCCGACATCTAATTTGTCCACTTCCAGTAAGCTTCAAACGCCGAACTTCCGGCATCCGCCTCACCTTTTCACCTAGAGAGATTACATTGAACCGCTTAACTGTAACTACACGCATTTCGAAATTAAACTGCATTTTTTTGTTGTTGTAGGTCCAAATTGACCCTCGATTTGGGAAGAGGTTACACAATGCATCCCAATAATGGCGAGTGTTATTATTTGTGGTTATTGATTCACACAGTACGAGGCCCAACGTCGTTTGCGATCCTGAGGACAGTTGATGATGTAGAGTATCCCACATTCCGTGCGTTACGTCGATGTCCAGACGGCACCTTCTTGACGAGAAGTGGTGACCAACGCTGGAATGACACTCTGCCGACACGGCGGATGATGACATGTTTGGCACAGTGGCTGAGCGACTGGCTGCTGCGCTGCGTGTCGCGGGTTCAATTATACCCGCACGGAACAAATATTTGTATGGCCTGCCGATCATAGTTATTCCGGGTCTGGGTGTTTGTAAAAGCACCCACCATACAGGAGAAATTCCTAGTGTGGGCAAAACTCTGACGGAGGCCATTGACAACCCCAGTCGGCTGCGAAATTTGTTTGCCGTCAGTTAAGTGTTTTGTGGAGTCACAAACCAACGGCTGATGTGGGAAAAATATCAGCATCATCTTTGCGAAATCTCTTTACGAGCTTTGAGGTCTGCTATTGAAAATGACATTGAAGAAAATGATGAACGCGTTTCTAACAGTTGTGACGTGGTCTTTTCATCTGTGGCAATCCACTGGTCGAGTATTCATACACAAGTGAATGGCTCCGAAATCATTGGCACATCAAGACTGGTAAAATCAGACATACGCTGCCGAATCCAATTACCTGATTGAGTGGTGGGCTATGACCTGCGGAGAGACGCCGCATAAATACACACATAATATATATATAATTATAAGATTGAAAGCTATATGATTGCTGTTACAGGCGGGTCTTGCTTCGACTTCATTGTGGTGGGTGGAGGCACCGGCGGGTCTGCCCTGGCGGCGCGCCTGGCCGAGGTGCCCAGCTTCAGCGTGCTGCTGCTGGAGGCCGGGCCCGCGCCGCCCCGCGAGAGCATTGTGAGTACACGTGGTGACATCTATAGTATATATTCTATAGGTACCGACATATAAGCACTAAATCTAACGTCACAAAAGTCCTACATCGTGCAAGTAAAGTAATCCGCGAAGAAAAATCTTCGGACAGTACAGCGCTCGTCTAGTGGAAGGATCGTCTCTTTTCAAAGGGGGATAAGAATGTTTCCACCTCGTTTTTCAAATTTCTATAGTAGCATATTGCCTTTAGGCATAGCAATTTACTTTAGGATTACTCTTTAACAGATGGGTACCATGGAAAGTCCCTTGAAATGATTGTTAATCGATGGCACAACAACTGACTACAAGTTCTCAATCATGTGCATCAATAACCATAAAATTACCTAACACGGTAAGGTATTAAAATGTTCTAATTTCTTAAAACCAATTTCCAGGTACCAGGCTTCCGCACAGTTTTCAAAGAGAGCCGTTACGACTGGAACTTCACGTCGGTTGATAACAATATCACGAGTCAGTCGCTGGCGGGCGGCCGCCAGAAGCATCCGCGCGGTAAGATGCTTGGCGGGAGCGGTAGCCTGAATGACATGGTGTACGCGCGCGGACACCCCTCGGACTACTACGAGTGGGCGAGTATCGCAGGGGACGCATGGAACTGGACCGACGTGCTGCCATACTTCAAGAAGACCGAACACATGACCGACCCCAGAATCCTCAACAACCCCGAGCTCATGCAATTCCACGGAACGAACGGAGAAATCGAAGTGGCAGGCACGGATATACTGGACAGCCCCAACACAAAACTCCTGGAAGCTTTTGAAGAACTGGGCTTCGATATAGTTGACGACATGACGTACCCTCACAAGATAGGAGCCGGCAAGTTCTTACATACCATCAGACATGGACGTAGAGACAGCTCGTTGACTGCCATGCTTAATAAAGTTCAGAGCAAGAACCTCCATGTGTTGAAAGACACGCTAGTGACGAAGATCTTGACAGAGAACAACACAGCTGTCGGTGTTAAGGCTCTCTTGAATGGAGAAGAATTGTTGTTCTACGCTAACAAGGAGGTTATTGTATCAGCCGGTACTTTCAACACTCCCAAGCTGCTGATGCTGTCCGGAATCGGGCAGAAGAAATCTCTCCAAAAGTTGGGCATCAATGTCGTTAAAGATCTGCCGGTGGGCGAGGGTCTCGATGACCACATCATGGCGCTGTACTTCATAGCCACAGACATTGGAACTTGTCCGCTAAGAGATGGAGATAACTACTTCAACATGATCAAGTACCTACACGACGGCTCAGGCACGTTGTCTTACTCTGACAGTATTGGTATTTATCTGCCTCAAGAGGGCGAAGACCCTAACGTACCTTATTTTGCAATTTACCCTTCCTGCATCCCTCGAGGCTCACTGACCTATGAGGAATGCGAGCGAGGCCTAGGGTACGAGAAAGAAACCTGTATGAGGTTGTCGGAGGTGAGCGAGCGGCACGAGGTGATAGCACTGAGCGTGGTGTTGCTGAAGCCGCAGTCGCGCGGTTGGGTGACGCTGGCCTCCGCGGACCCGCTGCACTACCCTCTGATTTACTCTAATACTTTTAGCAATGCTGCTGACATGGAGCAGTATCCTAAAGCTGTTGAGATGGCTTTGTCATTGGTTAATACTACGCACTTTAAGGGGTTAGGAGCTCACGTGGTGGACCTGACTCCTGACAGTTGTAAGGGTTTGGAGGAGGTCGACGTGATCAAGTGCCAGGTGCACGCGCAGGCGATGACGGCGTGGCACGCGGTGGGCACGGCGCAGCTGGGCAGCGTGCTGCGCGCGGACTTGAGAGTGCGCGGCGTGGGGCGCTTGCGCGTGGTAGACGCCAGCGTGATGCCGAGCGTCGTGCGCGGGAACACCAACGCGCCCGTCGTCATGATCGCCGAGAAGGCCGCGCACTTCATCAAGAGGACCTACGGAGTCGACAGTTGATGTCACAGTAGTTTTTAACGATTCTAACAATGAATAGTGAACATGTCATTTGTTGCTTTGACCTAGATAGAATTAAGACAAGTATTTTTAATATGAATTACCTCAATACTGCGAGTACCTGTAACAATATTAAGTAAATTGTAACGATTCATTATAAGATAATGACACATAAAATTTTATTATTAGAATTTATAACCAAAATTAATCCTAAATGTATAATTTTGTATTTCTAAAACTAATGTGCTGGTACCAGTCTTTTAATTATAATGTGACCATTGAATCTTCACTTTCTTGACCAATGAATTTAATAACCTCTTCTTATTATGTGTAGGTATGTAGGTACCTACCTAACGAGCGCTACAACGAAATGGTACCTGAAAAATGTTTTGATTAAAATAATGTACATAGGTAGGTACTAGCTATAGTAATGGTTTTGTGCAATATTTGACAGCAGTTTGAAATAAATGATTGTTATTGTTGAGATTGTTGTTTAATTGATACTTTCGAGTTGTCGTTGCGTAAGGTTCGCTCTCTCTCTGTACGTACGTACTTACATATGTACTGAGTACTCGTGACAGGACGTCATACCTAGAGGTCGGTGTCTCGTTACATAATATGTTCGTGTTTATATCGATTCAATGTCTGGGAAACAGTCCATTACCGGTTGAGATCGCCATCTACAAGTACCTATATTCCATACTGTTCGGAACAATGATTGCAACCGAATAGTACAGTTCTCGCCAAACATCTTGGCCGCCCTGAAGTCGAATTTCCGATGCGCAAGGCGCAGTGCGAGTATGAGATTTACTACTGCGCAGCCATTTTGTAGCGAACTTCAGAGCGGCCAAGAAGTTTGGCTATACAGGTTGTAACGGAAAGGTGTGGTCATATTTTAGGAGCCGGTTCTGCCCATGGAAAGGAACAACTTTCTCTAAGAAAAAACAGAAAATTCATAAAAAAAAAATTGGACTTTCCATACAAAGTTATCATCAGCTGATCAATATTTGTATGGGATGTAAAATTTTGTTTTTAGAATTTCCTCGGTTTTTCTTGAAGAAAGTTGTTCATATCGATGGGCAGATGCAGTTCTTAAAATATGACCACACCTTTCTGTTACACGCTGTAGTTGTACTTGCCTATGCGCAATGTATAAACACATCAGTCAAAAGTGACACCAGTTAGTAGCGTTCCAACCAGTTGCGGTACTCGAACTAATAATACCAACTAATACCAAATAATCAAAACATCTCTATATAGTTAATCTATACTCATATTAATTTAATAATAATAATATAATTTAGCCATTTAATTCCATAATAATTTAAAAATACATTCATAATACATTCAATAATAATTGTTCAATTATACATTAAAATAAAAAATAAAATAAATTGCACTTATAATTTGTGAATTAGTTCATTAGTATATATTTTTCATCATTTTTATATTTTCAATTATTAGGGACCTCTCGACGAGTATAGGCCTCCTCCAATTTTTTCCACTTTTCTCTTTCCTGAGCCAATGTCATCCAGTTACCCCCAGCCATTTTCTCGATTTCATCTGACTATCTTTCTAGTGGTCTTCCTCTCTTCCTTTTACCGGTGGGGCCAGACCAAATGGTAACCATCCTAGTCCATTTTTCATACTAATATTATAAAGGGGTAAAGTTTGTGAAGTTGTGGGGGTAATCTCTGGATCTACTGAACCGATTTTGAAAATTCTTCAATAGAAAGCCACGTTATTTGTGAGTGTCATAGGTTATACATTTTTGAAATCCACGCGGACGAAGTCGCGGACGAAGTGCTAGTTTAGTATAAAGTAGCATTTAAATAGTTCTATAATATATAACTTCGTATAATTTAACCAACAACTGCCAAACCATAACCAATATAATTTGACACCAAATCAGTACAAAAAAAACTTTAAAAAAAAATACAACCGGCTTACATAAAAAACACAAAAAAAATGCAAAATAACATCGGGGTTTCTAGTTTTATTTCTTCGTTATTTGACACCGACTTCCGAAATTAAAGTTATTTTGCATTTTTTATGGAAAAAGTTTTTTATTTTTCACTTTTTAGTTGTTGTACCCGCTACCTAAAACTAAATAGTAAAGTTATGCCCGAATTGATAACCCCAAAAATATGGAATTTCAAAATAATTGACGAAATTAGTGTATACCAGCGTGATGTTATGTTATGAAGTGGTGTAAATAATAAACAGACATGCGATTGCAGCAATTCCGGAAGAATAATTTATTGAAGAGTTCCATTGTGTATCTCCGAAGTTCTTCATCAGATCATCAACAAATTGAACGACACCACACCAAACGAGAAGCACCACCTTTCAAATAAAAAAAGAATCATAAAAATCGGTTGACCTAAGAAGAAGCTCTGAGGTAACACACATAAAAAAAATACAGTCGAATTGAGAACCGCCTTCTTTTTTTAAAGTCGGTTAAAAATATCAATCAATCCAGAAGATAGTGCCGTACAAAAAAAAAAAAAGCACGGCGAGCAGAACTTCTGCACATAATGAGATGATTGATTTTTAGTGAGAACTCAGTCACAGAATGAATAATTGTCTCAGTGCTTAAAGCCGGGTAGCATCTTCACCAGCTACAGCTTGGATGAGACATTGTGGCGTGCTTGGGAGAGGCCTACAATGACCAGTAGATACTTATTATGACAATGATATTGAAATTGACCTCCACACTTCTACAAATTATAATAGGCCTGTGCCTGCAGTCTCGACATTGATAGCAAAACTTACGTTAACTACCGATCGCTAAATTACTAGCTGTTTAAAAACTCCCACATTTGTGAGGAAAAATTTTAAATCTTAACCTGAAAAATGAGTTGATTTTCTTGAAATATGTACAGAGACGGCGTAAATTTTAACTTGTAAGCACAATTTTTCATGAAAACTTATAATATTATTTACATTTTAATGAATAACTTTTACCGCTTGTAAACAATTAAATTAATTTGTCAAAATATTAAAGAACATAAAAGTTTGCCTCCTTGCAACATTAACTTCGTAGCGAACGAATTCGGTTTTACGCGATCGTTAACTTTGTCGAGACTAGCGAAACCTCGGTCAACTCGGTCTATAGCTGTCCATAGCTGGACATAGGCTTTTTGCAAGATGCTCCTCAACTCCTGATCCTCCGTCTTCCGCATCCAGTCTGTCTTGACCACATTTTTAGGTCTCCACGCTACTGTTGCGGTACCGGAGGACAATCCCACGCCATTACCCTCTATTGACTTAACGACGACCGTTATCGCTGATAGAAAGTATGGTATGTCAGGTAAGTTTGAGATTGTGTCATAACCATAAGTGTCACATACACTTCCCTCTTACACACTTCAATTAGCATTCTAACTACGTAAAATTGATTAAGAATATTCAAATAAGATTACGTTACCAGCACCTAATTGTTACAGACTCGTAAGGTTATCGTTTCTCCCCATCACCGGCGAGGAATGCAATGCAGCGTAACGTTAACGTAACGTGACACGTTGTCGTGTGACGTGAATGACTAATGAGATTGTGTCATCAAAATATGATTAGGTACCTACATTATTAGGTGTTGTATGAGGTGTTATGCACTGCGGGTAATGTTCTAGCTTGGTTTATTTGACACTTATTACCCGCCCCGGCTTCGCACGATGCAAATTGTATATAGGGTGACTGGTAATTAGTGACCGATACTTAGACACGTGATTGTAGTTTTTATACTTATTCACTTTTATCACAATAACAACAGTTTGAAATACGCACGCGCGCGTGGGCAGTGACCGCTGCAATCAGCTGTTTGACGCGTCTCGTATCGTACAGAGCACGGCTCGCAAGCCCGCTTCTCGGGCACCACGTGCCGTTTTCGGTGTATCTAAGCAGTGTAGGTACCTACATGTTTCGGTTGTCGCTAAATAAAAAAAATATTTTCAAAGACAGCGTGTTTGACTAATACTTTTAAGATGCAACGTATGTCCGCATGACTACAAAATATCTGAAAAAAAGTTTCTTTGGGAAAGTTGTTTGTTATCATGAGTACAATCACGTGTTTAAGTATCGGTCACTAATTACCAGTCACCCTATATATCGTGGCCAGATCTTAGAATTGATCACTTCATGAATATATGACCGATCATTTCATGAAATAGTTCATGTCATGATATAGCCAGTTAAACTGGTCAAATCGTTTAATATAAACGTCAAAGCTTGATGACATGTCAATCCACGATTGGTCATACCATACATGAAAGGTGACTGTCACACCCAACTAGCTTAATTCACCATTTAGTTAACAACCCAAGCTTTTAACTAAACGGCGCTATTCAACTAGCAGCCTGAATGCAGATATATTCCGACGATGCGTCTAACAACATTTAGTGAACAGGTTGGCTGATGGTTAGACCATTCATAGAATACAGACACCATGTGACGAAAAAAAACTTAGGGCCGACACGGACCGGTTAGGTTCGAAGGAGATGACGGAGGTTAGAGTGAGCGAACGAACGAAGTCCGTTGCATAAAAAAGTAACAAGTACGCCATCTTCGAGATACCGCCATATTGGATTTAGAACGACGTCACTTAGCTAACCATTCATTGCCATTCAAAACTAAACATCATCTGTATCTGCCCGCGCCTGTTCCTAACTATCTTGGAGTCGGCTTCCAGTCTAACCGGATGCAGATGTAATACCAGTATTTTACATGGAGCGACTGCCTATCTGACCTCCACAACCCAGTTACTGGGTAATACGATACCCCTTGGTAAGACTGGTTGTCAGACTTTCGGGCTTCTGACGACTCGTAACGACTGTCAAAGATCCACCGTGCTTTCCGAGGCACGGAGGAGTCTCGGTATGTAAAGATGGTCACCCATCCATGGACCAACCACGGCAAGCGTAGCTTAACCTGGTGGATCGATCCATGCGGCTGCTACTACTTTAGCCACGAGCTCCTCCCATTCAAACTAAACATGTATGCAAAATTTCAGCTCAATCAGAAACCGGGATGTGGTTCAAATTAACTTCAAGATTTTTTTACATAGTTACAGGTAAGCTAATAAGAGCGTCAAACGGAACCGGATATGCACCTGCATTTCACTCAAACGATTCGCAGCACCTCCTCAAATGGTAGGTGAAAATGATGGCGGCGAGGAAACAAATGCAACCCGGCGGAAAGTGATCGGCATGCAGCACTCGCAGTCACGGCATGTGATGACGGCAAGCGAGGCGACCACCACATTCATGATCTCAGATAGTGAATGATGTAGGTAATAATATTGCCCAGGGTCGCGGGTGTGTTTGAAAGGGTCACCGCGCCCCTGGCACAGGCTACTGAAGGAACACGGGTGGGTTTTAGTCAGTAAGAGTCTGATACGCCCCCCGCTACCAGAGCGTGAGAAGTTATTTGGCGATTTCCCACACAAAAAAAAAGGTAATAGGTTTGTGCCAGGAATTTTTTAGGCTGGTCATGGTCAGCGAACGCCCCGGAAAAAGAATGGGATCATTTCCTGTGTGATATTATGCTATTTAAAAGGGTGGTGTTTCAATCATGAACGTGATATTAAAGCAGCGATGTTCGGTATAATTAGGTCTGCCTCGGTGATCTACCGGTCCGAAAGCACTACTGCTGATCATGAATTGCTTAGTTCAATTCCCGGAGATTTTTTAGCAGTCCGGAGTCTAGATTTTTGCCCGATGAGTGACTATTATAGAGCAGGGATGGCTAATTATCGTTGGAGAACGTGACTATTTAAAAAATAATAATGTTTCCAATACGTGCTACCAAAGAATCTTGACTTTGTGGTTGAATGCACAAAAATAAACTAGATCCTATTAACTCTTACTTTGCAACCCGAAATTCGTACAGCAATCTTCGTAACGTTTCCAGTCGTATACTGTGTTTATTTAAATAGAGAAAATCAGTGTGATTTCTGCCGTTTAAAATTATTTAGATTTTTAATATCTCACTGGCGTGCCCGAATTATTATGCCGCGTACCAGGGCTGGCACGCTTGCCAAAGGTTCGCCATCCCTGGAATAGAGGCTCGCTCCTTGTAACATGGGACTCACACATTACTGGCAACATGTGGGCGCACTACAGGTACCCTCTGCTCACCTCGGTGATGTTATGTTTCACGTCATAATTGAAAGAGGACACCCAAAACAGCTGACTTCTAAAAAAACCACAAAAAACTCACCATGTTTCTTAAGTTTCTAACGCACCTGCGCATGCGCACGCGCCCCTCTAATATTACAGCTTCCGGTGCGGACCGGTGGCGGCCGGAAGTGCAGCCAGACACAAGATAGGACAGCTGATGGTTGCTAGCGGTTAATAAGTGGCTGTCTCCGGTGGACACTAGGTTTCTGTTACTTTCGTACGACAGGAAAGGAAATCAGTCAGTGGGTTGTGGAGGCTGTCTGGTGGCCTACTACTGAGTGTAAATATTGTGTAGGTAAAATATGCGAAAAAAAAAATTATTTTATATATCGGTTTATTGATGAATATACAAAAAAATAGAGTACGAACAGTGAAAGCAGAATCAAAATTGTTGATCGAAAATTAAACGAAATATAACAATTTCGAACAAATGTGTCTGTTCCTCTCTCGAAAACTCTTTTATGGCAGTTGTATGAGCGTCATGGCCTTTGACGTCAGAAAACACGTCGGACTTCTCCTTCTAATTATCAACTACTAAGCTTTATAACTTCGTCGCTGATGATTATATTTTGTGAATTCCTTCATAATTATTATTTGTTAATAAATCTTCAATTTAACAAATAAAACAGTATCATGCATATTCCCTATTGTGGTATAGTATTTAAAATATATATATATATTTTTTTTTTTTTTAAAACATTGCCCCACACTATGAATTACTCCTGTATCGTGGGTGCGTTCACAAACATGAATACTCACATACACAAGACACCCAGACCCGGAACAACTATCTGTAGGTCATACAAATATTTGTACCGTGCGGGAATCGAACTCGAAATAGTAAATAACACTCAAGATGCGCTGAATCTATATACACAAAAATGTAGAAATGTATGTTCATATGAATTATGGTATTCCTGTTAATGCTATGTCGTCGGGCTACTTTTCTGGGGAGGCCGAGGGCACCGCTTGAATATGAAAGAGTTTAGTTAGCTGGTCTTTAAGATTAATTTTACGTTAATTAACATTGTCACTGTAATTGTACTAAGTATTCACTTGCATTTATCTCACCTTAGACGTTACACACTGTCGTACCTACACATGACCAATCGGTTGCACTCTCTGGTGAGGAGAGGACTGCGCGTGTCCTTGGAGGAGTGGTGGCTCTCGTAATGAATGAATAGATGTCAGGTACCAGATGTTAGCGTTATAATTACTGAAGAAGAAGTGTCTACCGATTTTTCTTAGTCGTGTTTATGTCATAAAGCATAATTAATCGCTTTCATGATATTTCTGCGTCCTAGTATGCAAAGAATACTTTTTTACATGCAATATCACTCACACAAATAAGAGGACCTCATGCAAACACTGCACAAACTTTTTCCTTTTTGTTTTACTTTTTTCGTACAAGATGTCTACAAATGTAAACATAATAATGGCTATTATATAAATGCATAATACTCGAGGGGTTTGGCGCTGATAGCCGAAATACAGGTTCTGCCTAGTTCGGCTACAGATGACTACACCACTTAATCTGACCTAATTTAGCCTGCTAAAATAATTTGTAATTAATGTCTAAATTTCTATAAATAAACATTATTATTATTCCATTTATTTCTATTTTTTATCTTACAATTTACATTTTTAAATATTAAAATATAAAAACATGTAAAAATATAAAAAATAGTATCCCACCGGTATCTGGATATCAAAGCTACCGGTGGTCAGGGCTCCTGAGAGAGGAACCTCCTAACTATGCGCGCGGTGTAAAGGATTATTATAATAACGTTAGATGAGATCACCCGTTGTTCAATAGACGTTATATTTGGTATATACGAGTACTCGTACTTAAATAGCTTCTTAAAAGCATTTCAAGATTTACATCCAATTCAAAGAGAGTCTCCTCATGGAATTTACTTTTTATTTTCAGTTTAATCTATACATATAATAAATCTGTAGAAAAGTCATTTTTGTACATTGAAGAAATTGAAACAAAAAATAGCCAGCGTGTGAAAAGATAAGTAACAGAACCCATTTCCATCATTTTTGAAATTTTTGTCTGTTTGTCTGTTTGTCTGTTTGTCTGTTTGTTTGTGCGCACATCACGTAAAATCTACGAATTCAATGCTGACAATGTTTATATACAAAAATTATACGCAACTTGAGGATTAACTTAGTTTTTGTTTCATCGAAATCGGTTCACTCTATCAAAAGATATGATTAATTTAGTGAGTTCAAGAAGTAAAATATTACGTTACGCAATTAAGTATAGTACTTGCAACGACATCTTAAGACTAAAAATAGAACTAATGTTGATAGTTGAAATCTAAATCCGATAGATGGCGTTGTGCAAATGACGTCATTTTCTGAATCGCGGTGTTAAGATTTTCCGCGCGAGGATGACGTCCACCGTGTTTACTAGGCAAATTGGGTTTCGTTAGGTGTCTTAAAAGTTCTTGCGTGTGTCGTAAAAGTTCTTTGGTTGCTTGGTTTATCGATTTTCTAAATTGGTCGAAAAAAAAGTATTTGCTTATCTTATTGGTTTCGTTTGGTCAACTTTGGTCATTGGTTTGAAGTACGAAGTAAAGATTGTATTTGATTTACTTCGTAGTTTGAATCCAATAGTGCCAATCGTTATACAGTAAGTTAGTGTTGCCAATTCGTTGAGTCACGACCACGAACAGACGATACGTTGTCACACTAGACTGTTCGACGCACCGTTCTTTTAAGTTTGTAGGCTATTCAGTCATAAGTGTTGTTAGTTTTGTTTATTGCTTTAATTTTCCTTGAAAATGCCTCAAAGAAAAAAAACTAACCTTTCGCTGCGTAGCCGAAATGCGAAAAGGATGAGACTTTGTAGGTCTCAGGAATCGGAAGAAGATCGTGAAGCACGGTTATCTGCTAACCGAGAGCACATCGCTCTTTCACGTGAATCGGAAACGTTCACCGAAAGGGAGTTACGTTTAAGTTCACAAAGAACACGGACCGCGACTTTGCGGTCTCAAGAGAGTATCCAGGAACGCGAAGACCGGCTGTCTGCTGATCGGGAGCGCCACTCTCTCTCACGTGAGTCAGAGACATTCACAGAAAGGGAGTCGCGCTTAAGTTCGCAAAGAACTCGGACCGCGACTTTGCGTTCTCAAGAGAATATCCAGGAACGCGAAGTTCGGCTGTCTGCTGATCGGGAGCGCCAGTCTCTCTCACGCGAGTCAGAGACTTTCACAGAAAGGGAGTCGCGCTTAAGTTCGCAAAGAACTCGGACCGCGACTTTGCGTTCTCAAGAGAATATCCAGGAACGCGAAGTTCGGCTGTCTGCTGATCGGGAGCGCCAGTCTCTCTCACGCGAGTCAGAGACTTTCACAGAAAGGGAGTCGCGCTTAAGTTCGCAAAGAACTCGGACCGCGACTTTGCGTTCTCAAGAGAGTATCGAGGAACGCCAAGCACGTCTGTCATCTGACCGAGAGCGACACGCTCTCTCGCGCGAGTCTGAATCTCTCTCCCAAAGAGAAGAACGATTACAAATAGCTAGACATAACTATGTAGGTGTACAAAGAAACAATGAAAGTTATCTTGCATCTGAAAGGGAAAGAATAGATGAACTAAGACGAGCAGAAACAGCAGAACAACGTCAATCTCGCCTAGAAATAGAACGAGCTCGATACCATATGAATAGAGAAACAAATAGCGGAGCTGATGAGTCCATGGAAAATGACGATGCAAATATTTTATTACCTTGGGACAATAGGGAAAAATCAGGGTTCACATATTCGTCTAGAATTAATTATGCTGGCTTTACTTTCGTGGGTGACATGAGAGAAATTTGTAATTTTTGTCATGCTTTGAAATGGAGGAAAGAGACAGATGGAATGTGCTGCTCAAATGGAAAAATTGTTCTTCCAAATTTCCAAGATCCACCACACTTACTTAAAAGTCTCCTGAATGGCGATCATCCCCAGTCGAACCGTTTTTTGGATAATATTCGTTTATATAACAGTGCTTTCCAAATGACTTCCTTTGGGGCAAAACAAATAACGGAAGGACCGTTCATGCCAACCTTCAAAGTACAAGGTCAAGTTTATCACCTTATTGGATCTTTGCTGCCAGAAAATGAACCCAAATTTCTCCAAATTTATTTTGTATCCGATTACACGCAACAGCTCAATGTTAGAAATCACAATTTTCCCCAGCTCAATGCTGAGCTTTTGGGTCAACTTCAAGAATTGCTGCATCACGTTAACCAGTACGTTCGTGAATTCAAAGCTGCATTGGAGTCAATTCCACAAGGCAGCAATGATTTCAAAATTGTTATAAGTGCCGATAGACGTCCTGTGGGTGAACACCGTGGAAGACACAATGCACCCGTCGCAGATGAAGTTGCAGTTGTTTTAGTCGACCAGGAGTGTGAGAGACGTGATATCGTGTTGCGTACACGCGACGATCGCCTTCAACGCATTTTGGAAACCCACCGAGCTTACGACGCCCTGCAATATCCACTAATTTATTGTCATGGTGAAGATGGGTACAATTTTGGGCTGTACCAAGTGAACCCTACTACGAGAGTCACTAATTATCAAAAAAAAATATCTGCTCAACAATACTATTCCTACCTTTTACAAATAAGGCAAAACAGTTTCGTATATTTGCAACGATTTCGTGGTTTGTTCAGCCAATTTATTGTGGACATGTACGCAAAAATAGAAACTGAACGTTTAGTGTATATTCGCACTAACCAGCGACGGTTACGCGCTGAAGAATACGTGCACTTGCGGGACGCCATGCAATCAGATAATAACGTCGAAAACTTGGGTCGATTGGTTATTTTGCCATCCAGTTTCACAGGCGGTCCGCGGTATATGCACGAACGAACGCAAGATGCTTTTTGTTACGTCCGTAAATACGGCCGGCCGGACCTTTTTATAACATTTACAACAAATCCAAAGTGGACGGAGATTTGCCAGGCACTTCTCACAGGACAGGCGTCATACGACAGACATGACATTATTGCTAGGATTTTTCATTTAAAACTCAAAGTCTTGATTAATCTACTTACAAAGGAGAAAGTTTTCGGTTCAACTCTTTGTTTTATGAATAGCGTCGAGTGGCAAAAGCGTGGTTTACCCCACGCGCACATTCTTCTGTGGCTGGAAGAAAAAATTCGTCCCGATGCTATAGACAGTGTCATAAGTGCAGAATTTCCGGACTATAATGCAGATCCGATTTTGCATGACATAGTAAAAACACATATGGTTCACGGGCCATGTGGCCTCTTAAACAGGGAATCACCGTGCATGAAAGATGGTCAATGCTCAAAAAAATACCCCAGAGCACTGAAAGAACTAACTATGGCTGGGGAAAATGGGTATCCGCAATACCGGCGAAGATCACCGTCACAAGGTGGTTTCACAGCTACTGTCAGATTCCGTGGACAAGAAATAATTCTAAATAATAGTTGGGTGGTACCGTATTCTCCAGTTTTGTCAAACGCTTTTCAAGCACACATTAATGTTGAAATTTGTAATAGCGTCGAATCTATAAAATATATATGTAAATATGTTAATAAAGGTAGTGATCAAGCCATGATAGCACTAAGAAATAACAACCAATTTGATGAAGTGACAAGGTATCAATCTGGCCGATACATAAGCTCTTCGGAGGCAGTTTGGCGCATTTTGAGTTTCCCTATTCATGAAAGGTATCCGCCAGTCATCCATCTTGACGTGCACCTGGAAGGCGGGCAGCGAGTTTACTTTCAGCCAGAAAATGTGGCAGAAAGAATGAACAACCCAAGACAAACCACCTTGCTCGCATTCTTTCGCCTTTGCGAAAGAGACAATTTCGCTAAGTCTCTGTTGTACAATGAAGTGCCACATTATTATACTTATAACAAGCAGCAAGGTGTTTTTAATCGCAGGAGACGTGGAACTGCTGTAGAAGGCGAGTCCGGCATTTTTAAAGAACACGTGATTGGAAGAGTATACACGGTGCACCCAAATAATGCAGAGTGTTATTATTTACGCCTTCTTCTTCACACAGTGCGAGGACCTACTTCTTTTGCTGAGCTCCGCAAAGTGGACGATATAGAATATCCCACATTTCAAGCTGCTTGCCGCGCACGGCATTTATTAGATGGCGATCAGCATTGGGATGATGCTTTAGCCGAAGCATGCGTCAGTGATAGTCCACATCGTTTGCGCCATTTATTTGCCATTTTGTTGACATTTTGTGGCCTATCGGACGCTGGGCAGTTGTGGCAAAAATATAAAGACGCGTTTGCCGAAGATTTTTTGAGACAGCAAAATATAAATAGTGAAACTTCTGACCAAGTACGTGAAAGCTGCCATAATAGGGCTTTGCTGGCTATACAAGATATAGTTACAAGTATAGGAGGGAACCCCCTCAGTCAATACGGCTTGCCGACACCGACAGTTGGTGGGGAACGAATTAATAGGGAGTATACATCTGAAATAAATTACAACCCCGAAGAGTTAGCAGAAATATTGCGAAATGGCTGTTCAAATTTGACGACAGAACAACGTCAAATCTTTGATAGAGTATGCTGTAGTGTAGAACATTCATTAGGAGAAATGCTGTTTTTAGATGCACCTGGTGGAACAGGTAAAACTTTCCTCACTAAAGTTATCTTGGCTCAAATAAGGAGCCAAAACAAAATTGCCCTTGCCGTCGCTTCCTCAGGAATAGCTGCCACTTTATTACCAGGAGGAAAAACTGCACATACAACATTTAAAATACCAATCGACTTGGACCGCACAGAAAACCCTGTTTGCAACGTGTCTCGCAATAGTGATAAAGCAAGGGTTTTACGCGATTGCGCCCTTATCGTTTGGGACGAGTGTACGATGGCAAATCGTAAAGCTGTGGAAGCTGTAGATAGAACGTTGCGAGATATAAGACAAAATGACCGACCGATGGGAGGCTTAACGGTGCTATTCTGTGGAGACTTCAGGCAGACACTCCCTATAATACCCAGAGGAACGAGGGCCGATGAAATAGGTGCCTGTTTAAAGAGCTCTATTTTATGGCGTAGTGTCATATTAACTAATTTGAGCTTTAATATGCGAGCATATTTGGGAGGTGACGCAAACGCGCAGGTTTTCTCAAATTTACTACTTCAAATTGGTAACGGCACATACCCGACTCAAGAAGGAGGTAAAGTAACTTTAGTCGAAAGCCTGTGTTCCTCTGTTGCCTCACAGCAGGAACTCATTTCCTCTGTATACGGAGATCCATCAGAGATCTCGAACCATGACGCTGCTTGGCTATGCCAACGAGCTATTTTGGCACCTCGCAACGACCAAGCAGCAGCAATAAATTCTCAAATATTGGTACATGTTTCTGGAGAAAGTAGGGAATATTTATCTATTAACACGGTTTTAGAAGAAGGAGATGCCACCCACTATCCAGTAGAGTTTTTAGACTCTCTAAATACACCAGGTCTTCCAGCACACAAAATTTATTTAAAAGTCGGAGTACCAATCATTCTACTCAGAAATTTAAGCCCACCAAAACTATGCAATGGAACTCGGTTGAGAGTAACAAATCTCCAACGAAATGTCATCGAAGCCGAAATCTTAACAGGTTGCGGCTCCGGTGATGTTGTTTTCATTCCCAGGATACCCATTATCCCCAATAATTTTCCGTTTACTTTCAAACGTGTGCAATTTCCTGTAAGCCTCTGTTACGCTATGACTATTAATAAAGCCCAAGGCCAGACGTTATCCGTTGCGGGTGTAGACCTTACTTTTGATTGTTTTTCACACGGCCAACTCTATGTTTCTCTATCACGTGTTAGCAACCCAAACAACCTTTTTGTATATGCTCCGGGTAATTCCACCGCTAACATAGTATATAGAGAAGCATTAACGTAATCAACTATACCAAAGTCAGGACTCTTATCTAAATCATCAAAAAGGTGATATACTCTTATCTAAACGACGTTGTTTTGTTCTCGACAACCACGCGAACGAAGTCGCGGGCACAGCTAGTAATAAAAATAAACCTGTGCCTCGGAAAGCACGTTAAGCCGTTGGTCCCGGCTGTCAATCGTGGATCTTTGACAGTCGTTTCAGTTCGTCAGAAACCCGAAAGTCTGACAACCAGTCTTACCAAAGGGTATCGTATTACCCAGTCGAGGGTTGTGGAGGTCAGATAGGCAGTCGCTCCATGTAAAGTACTGGTATTCAGCTGCATCCGGTTAGACTGGCAGCCGACCCCAAGATAGTTGGATAAAGGCTAGGCAGAATGAATAAAGTTAATAAACGAGCGAGCTGCATATGTATAGTGAGTCACAGTAACGTCTGTGCATGCTACCTATCCACAATTTCTATATGAAAGTAAATATTTCACTTTCCTATTCGAGCGACAAAAGTTGGACGTCCTAAAAAAAAAGGGTGTTACTTGCTAGTCTGGTCTGGCTGTAGCGCCTACTACTGGTAGCATGTATCCTGTTACTGGTAGCCTGCCTCCTGATACAGCTATAAAAAGGGTGTTACTTGCTAGTCTGGTCTGGCTGCAGCGCCTACTACTGGTAGCATGTATCCTGTTACTGGTAGCCTGCCTCCTGATACAGCTATAAAAAGGGTGTTACTTGCTAGTCTGGTCTGGCTGCAGCGCCTACTATTGGTAGCATGTATCCTGTTACTGGTAGCCTGCCTCCTGATACAGTTATAAAAAGGGTGTTACTTGCTAGTCTGGTCTGGCTGTAGCGCAACCACTATCGGTATCTATATTAGTGCAGGTAATTTCACCACAAAACATAGAACTTCCCACTACTTACACAAAACTCATGACAGTTGCCATCTGGGAAGCAACGCTACCGTTACACTCGCATGCCATTTCAAATGCTGAACGCTGCCATAATGTTCAAAGATAGTTGTCAGCTATAAGACATGGAAAATTAGCATTACTTGTCTGGATACTTCTGACTATTACGTGGACGCTGATGATGATATCAGATAATGAGGAATACCGAACTGGATTTCAGTGAGGTGGACCGAATCCTTAATAGGGTATTTTACTAAAAAAACTAATTAGTCCGTCAGTGAAGTAACCAAAAAGTATTGAACACATATTTTTTCTTTTGTCACGTTAAATGTCGCATGACGTCACGCGGCGCGACACTTACCACCAAAGTGACGTAACGACACACTCCTGAACTTTGATGCGTTTTATATTTGTTTTTTTTTTAACCGACTTCCAAAAGGAGGAGGTTATCAATTCGGATGTTTGTATTTTTTTTTATGTATGTTCGGGCATAACTCTGTCAAATATTGACGGATTTGCAAAATTCTTTTTTTGTTCGAATGGGGTTTGTGCCGAAATGGTCCCATTTAAATTTCATATAGATCTGATGATAGGATTCGGAGACAGACAACGGAACTCTTCAAAAATTAACAGCAAATCAACCGCGATTGCTGCGATCGTATGTCTATGAATTGTTAACACAGTTTAACGGGGAACCACAACTAAAAGTGAAAAATAAAAAAACTTTTTTTTTTAAAATAGAACCGACTTCCAAAAAAAGTGCAAAATAACAGAAATTGCGGAATTAATGTCAAAAAACGAAGACATAAAACCAGAAACACCGACTTCCGAAATTAAAGTTATTTTGCACTTTTATTGCAAGTCGGTTCTATTTTTTAACCGACTTTCGAAAAAGGAGGAGGTTCTATGTTCGACTGTATGTATGTTTTTTTTTTTTTTGTGTATGTCCGCCGATTTCGCCGTCAGTTGTGGACCGATTTTCAAAATTCTTTTTTTATCCGAAAGAATATACTCCCGAGGTGGTCCCATATAAATTTTATCGAAATTGCAACAGCGCTTTTTGAAAAACTGAACAAAAACGAAAAATACGTGTACCTCGATGACGTTTTGGTGTTCTCCAGATGTTTAAATTCCACGTTTCATGATATTGGGGATTTTAGTTCTGGGGTATAACAACTAAAAAGTGAAAAATAAAAAACTGTTTTACAAAAAAAAACAACCGACTTCCAAAAAAAAAATACAGTCCAGACAACTGTCAAAACACTTCAGATGATGACAAAAACTGATGCTAGTTAACTTAAGTTGTCGTCAACGTCAAGTTTACGTAATTATGTTTCGTTTTAAAAGTAAAAGACCTGTCGCCAAGTAGTGTCAACTGGTGGTCTCAATTTTCCTGAAAACCCTCCCTGATCACACATATTACATAGGTTGGCTCCTTCTCTATTAAGTATACCTAAATGTTGGGATTTACAATTATTGGCGAATTGTGGGTGTATTTGTGTACCCCTGCTTAACCGTGCTGATTGTGCTGCCCCAAAACTCCCTAATCAATAAAGCTGTTACAAGTTAGTCTGATCCACACTAGTCAAATCTGTCGAACACATGTATCTGAGGTAAACACAGCTGTGATTGGTGCAGTCGGCTGCACTTCGCCCGCGCCGGTAATGTCTATCGCTTCCATGAGAGCCGCTTTCTCTGTACGAGCCGCTCATCTGCTAAATTAAATACGACTGTGAGCTATCCTGCTAAGTTTGTGGAAGGTAGCAAATTTTCGGTAAACAGGGTGAAGCGGTCATCTTCATAAGTCAAAGGGTTCTATTATCAGGTGACGGTGTGCTCATCATCGTCATTACTACCCAATGCCTCTTTCAAATTAGCTAAAAGATAAATAGGTAAACATAAGTAACAGCAATATATAAAACCTCACAAGTTCAGTGGGGTAGGTGCAGCTTCTAGCGAGACATTGGAGATCTCGAGCCAAAAATCCACTATCAAGCCTACGCATATCAGAGCTGTGGGAACAATACATAATGACACGACGCCGAATCTGTTATCAATGAGCAGCGGAAAACAACAACACAAGACAGGTGCGCGACTTTCACCGCGCGAGCGCATGCGCCTGCGCCGCGCACTCCAGTCGACGCCGAGAGTTGACACCGCGCACGCGCACACTATGCGCGCACGACATGGCCGACGCCGAGCGAGCCGAGTACGACGCGCGTGTCACCACCGCCACCGTATCCAGCCTCAAGTCCGAGGACTCCACCGAGCAGCTCATCTGCAAGACGCCCCAGAAGAAAGCTAACAAAGTGACCAAAGACAAGAGTGTGAGTTCTAAGAGTGTCGAAGCAGGCAGTGATGAACCCACCAGGCGAAGACTCGTGGTGTTCCTGGGGCTGGGCCAGGTGGTGCTGGGGGCGCTGCTGGTTGGCGCCGGAGCACTGGCCGTGGTGAAGGGCGCCGCCCTGTCGCGGGTGGGCGCCGGGCTGTGGGCCGGCTGCGTGGCTGTGGTGGCCGGGGTGGTGGGCGTGCTCGCCGGCATCAACGACTGCTACGGGCTAAACGGAGGAGGCAATGGGTGAGTCTCGGGAGGTGCAGAGCTCTGCGCGATGTGGTGCATCATGCATGTCAGTTATGTGAAATAAACTGGGAGAGAGTTCGTTTCAGTGAATATATTCCGAGTTGTGAGTTTCTACCAAAGCGATATGTTTGACGCAACGGAGCATGAATTCGCGACTGTGAAACGACTTTTGCAATAAAGATAATATTATAATGACATACAAATTAAAAATTAACAAAATAAAACATGAGATCGCATGCGTTGCTAAACTTATAAACGATCTGGAAACGTTTGTTAAAAGAGAAACTGTTGATCATTACATTCTTGTAACTTGGATGTAAATTAAAGAGAAAGTTATCTTTTGCAAAATAAATAAACACTCAGGATTTGACTAAACCGCTAAAAAGACTAGACTAAATGCTGACATTTTAGACTTTTACGACACAAAAATTGATGTCAACAATATATTAAAATCTCTAATCGATAGAATATTCGGGTTATCTCGCTGTATTTTTTGCATAACTAATGTCTTTTGGCGCGAGGAACTACTTTTACTGGAGACTGTGAACTAGTTTATAAGAATCACGACGAACGATGTAAAAAGTTTGTAACAACCAAAATCTGAATGTTTGTCATCTCTTGATCTATATCCAGTTACTTATGTTAGAAGAATTACAGAGTAACGCGGTAGCATGACCATCAGTTTACTGTTCCGCACAACACCGGCTGGGCCATCCTCTTTGTTTAAATATAGGTCAGTGATCCTCCCTTTTGTACTCAATCATGTTAATAGTTCTCACAGAAGTCACATACACACAAACTCTTGAGTATTCCCACTTCTCAGCCTTGATAGGTTCCTCTAATTTCTTACTTTTAAGTTCTTCGACCTGATGAACTTATAGGGCGATAAGCCTTATGCTATGTATTACCAGCATGAACTACCAGCATCTAAAATATCTATTATTTAATAATAAAGCGCTCATAATCAGAGTTAGAAAGAAAGAAAGAAAGAAAAAGTATTTATTTGCCACAAATTAACGACATACACAACAATATCATTTTGCTAACTTAACCCTTATCGATAGTGGTAGTAGTATTAAGCAATTACCATCCAATTAGTGACGTAAGAGAGATAAAGAGGGCTTCCTCGCAAGTCAGCACTCGGCGCACGCGCATCATTAGCTCAGCGGTATCGGTCGCGGCACGCGTGGCGCAATGCTCATACCTCATCTATATGCAGTGATCTAGGCTTCATTATGCAAGTGTCCAAATAAATAGTCGAGAAAGATGAATTTATTAACACAGTTTGGGATAGCGTTTATCTAATTCAGTTAATTAAAAGGCTAGAAAATGATTCATCTTTATCATCAGCTTTTTAATGTCCCCACTGCTGAGGCACAGGCCTCCTCTTTGTAAGAGGGTGTGGCCGTAATCCACCACGCGGGCCCAATGCGGTTTGGTGGATGTCACATGTCTTCGAATTTTTGGTTCTATAATAGGACATGCCGGTTTCCTCACGATGTTTTCCTTCACCATTTTGCGAGCAGTAGTAATGAAATAATTTACACAAAGTGAAGCGCCTGCCTGAGTTTGAACTCGCGACCTACAACTTGTAAGTCGCAGCCAATACCACTGGGCCACCACTGCTCACCGAAAGAAGGAAAATGATTAGTTATCACAAGAAGTTGGAAAAGAATACTAATAAACGAAATGGTTTAGATACAGTCGATATTGATCGCAATAACTGATTGGCAATCGTTTCATCCCAGAGATCATAAAATGATCTGGAAGTCATAAACAACTCGATCCTAAACAATTTCACAAGTGCAATTAAGAACATACCACAACAACACACAACACACACACACTTACTTGCTTGTGCACATACTTACTTGTGAATGTTGTGATAATTCTTGCGTTAAAAGTTATAAAACCTTCGCTAAGTTTAAGTGAAGTACTAAAGATTCCTTTCTAAAACATGATATAGTATTCGTCAAATTTAATTGCATGTGGGAATACCACCAACTTCCAAACTGACAAATAAGTAGGTACCATACACGCCTAAAAAATATTCACACAGCTTCCACACAGTTAGAAAAATCAAATTATCGTCGACTTGAGTGAGTGAGTACCTTATACCTGCGCGCAGTTTCACTCGCAGCTAAATTCGCACTGACGAATACTATACCATACCAACCAAGGTCAAAGATGTTCCAAATGAATAGCTAATGTGTATCGAAGACCACCATGAACATAACATAACGAACTGCCATCCATCAGTTGAGGCAGCGCACGCTGGTGACGCAACAGCGGTTTACTTTCATAACAAATAACAGCAGTTCATCAGGCTTTGAACTCATGACCTTTCATTCAACATTACATCGAACGTAAATACAACAGACCGAAATATTGTTCATTTAGCAACATAATTTTAGTAGATTTATGTAAAAATGCAGGAGCAAACCCATCTAAAATAAAAAAATATAAAAACTAAATTGCGGATTTAAAAAATTTGTAATCAGGAACGTGCTGATCTAAATAAGGCCCAACAGGGCTAGAAAGAGAGTGACTAATGAAATGACGGCTATTAGAAAAGTTTTGAAAAAGAAGAAATGTTGCGCCAACCCCAGATATGGAGGCAAGGTCAAGATAATTAGCGGGAGCGTTCGAAAGAGTTACCGCTGTCCTGGGCAAGGGCCAACTGAAGGAATATGGGTGGGTTTTAGTCAGTAAGAGTCTGACACGCCCCCCCCCCCCTATTTCACCCAGAGCGGGAGAAGATATTTGATTATTTTCCACCATCAAAAAAAGACATCGACCATTTCTGAATTAAAAACTTGGGAGTTGAGCTGACTGTGGAGCGGGAGAAGTCATCTTAGGATTTCCTCCGCCCCCCAAAAGGCAAAATAATGAGAATGAGATATAGTGCCTTATACGAAACAGCCATTAAAAACATCCTAGTTCTTTCGTAGTCGAGAAATTAGCTAAACACACGCGAGGTTATTACCAGAAAATTACACGTTCAATCACAAAATTAATAATACTGCGACTTTTATAGCCGTCATATGGCAGCTCATATGTCGTTAGCAGTAAGAAAGCGTCTTTACCTGACTTCCATACCAGACCATAAACCCTTCAGGAAATAGGAAATCAATCGACAGCATTCCGCAAACCCGTTGCTAAGGCAACCAGGCTGTTTGATGAAAGTCCAGCGCTTTCTCTCGCTGTTCAGTTGCATCTTGAGTGTTATGTAGTATGTACTTGTGTTATGTAAGATCTAAAGGTCGTGTCCGAAGTGAGCTCACGTTTGGGGAATCGAGTGAGGAAAATTTTGGCGACATAGAATTAATGATCGTAATAAAATTATTAATACCATTGCGGCTAAACAAACCTAGTGTCGAAATAAAATAAAAAATTAAACCGGGGAAAAGGGGAAAGCGCCAGAGTTACCCACGACATTAAATTTTAATGATTATAATTTTATAAATACATACTTGATACGGCTTTTTTTTTGGTATGGCTGCGTATCATATTTTGACCAACATACAACCTGACACTGACCTGCAAATTGCAAAAAACGTGAGAAAATTTGAATTTCGCGGGCTAGCCGGTACATTTCACCTTAAGGTTATAGTGTAAAGTAGGTACTGATCTAACTACGGAAATTCTTTCATTGATTGAAAGACGTACTATCGCTGGTTTTTTATATCTAAAAAATGTATGGTTTCGGTGACACAAGCGTGGACATAAGACGAGACACGAGAAAAAACAAATTGTTTAACTCGTAATACTTAAAATTTATTTTAACAATATGGCCTATTTGTAAGTATTCTTTATCGATAACGGAAGTTATAAAAAAGATGAGACCTAAAATAGAACCCTCAGGAACACCATAGAAGATCTTAATTGAAAAGGTATAGACTTATAATTTTGTCAATTTATAAAAATGTGTTAATACGTAATAATAATGTAATATGTTTTAATATTGAAAATTATAACATCGCCTTGGACGCGTCTGTAAGGGTGTTATAATGTAATTGAATAAATAAATAATAATAATAATAAATCTATCTCAATAAAAGTTGGCAATTACAAATTAATAATTAGCCTACGAGAGAAAGTATAGTCAGGTTTGATACATTATAACAATTAATAACACATATAAAAGGTATCAAGCGATCGGATTTTAATTTCTTCTTAATATTTCCTTTAATAAACTTTTTTCTGTTACCAAGGAAACAGACAATAAATGTGATACATTTCCTCCGCCGGTACATAAGTATATATTAAACGCGCATAAAAATAAAAAAATACATTAAAAGCGAAGTGATTGAGATCTCAGCGAGAATGCGTTAGACTGTATCTACGGCGGAAAGAGATTAAAAAAGCATCAATTTATAAAATAAACATGCAAGAGTTAGTGCAACAAATGTGTTATATTCTATGTAAATTAGTGCGAGACATTCGGAGTATATCGTTGTATTTTTATTGAGTACTTTTAATTTAAATAATATCTCTAACTGTCTTTCGTTGTATACTTAATCAGTTTCTTTGCTATTATGAAAGATATTATTATCCATCATTATTGATGAGCACAACAGTGACGTCATCATCATGAGCACTCTCCTCCTACTCCTATCTGCTCTTGTCTCATGTGTCGTCGGCGTCGCAACAAAATGTTGAAGTAGGCAAAAGTACTAAAAAAGGCCGTTTCTGACACTTTTGCCTACTACTTTGGATATGAAACATTCTGAGACCTGTTTTAACAACGTACAAATACTTTATCCTCTTTGTAACAAACGTGACGTTGCATTCTTTAATATTTATTTTCTATGCTATGCTACGTTTTTTTATTCAATGAGGGCGCCACTTGGCCAGTAGTAGACCCTTAATCAGCTTTTACGTGTTTTAGTTATTTATGTTAGATATTTATTTGTTTTTTTTTCCTCTCTCACAGAGAGGAGGCCTGTGTCCCAGCAGTGGGGACATTAAAAGGCTGATGATGATGATGAATAAGTTACTTATGATAATTAAATTGTCAATGCTAGCACCTACTAGCTAGCTTGGTGCTAGCACAAACTGCTGAGAGATTCATAAATTCCGTGAGATCACTGTGTTCCTGGGCCAACGACATTTCCTTTTAAGGTTAATACGAGTACGTCTACATCTCTCACTTGATATCTATTTAATTTCATATGTCCATACGTTTCCTTAGAAGAAGCAGCCGTATCTAGACGCATGCGCGGGAGTGTTGCGCGGCGGAGCGCGGCGTGTTCCGCTGCGCGCACGCAGATGTGAACGCATACGACACCAAGTACTAGTGTACTAGCACTGAGCATGGATGTACAAAAGTGGGTTTTCAAATGTGGGTGTACTGAAAGCATTTTCAATAAATTGCTTGTGTGTTGTTTACTTATGTGTTGCAATTTTGGTCAAAATATCACAGCTGCTAAGATAAGAGGACACACTACATACGGACTATAGACTTAATTACTCTTTCAGTTTATGAAGATACGTCTTCGAAGTTTGAAGTGCTACGTAAGCCAGCTTCCACCTACTGGGATATAATCATCATCCCGCTACCTTTTAATAATATTACCTAACAGCATATTATTATCTCGTCCCACGTCTCACGTCTAGATTCCTGACCCCAGGAGTGGCCTTCGTCTTCTCAAGTAGAGAAGGATTGGTCTCCACGCTTGCTCAAAGCGTATTGACGATTTAAGGCCTGTCATTTTCTGCCGCACCCAAATCTCTATTAGTTTAGATACTTTACCATCTCTGAGAATGTACTGGGCAACATTTTTATCATGGGTCAGTACCATTACTACCCTTGCATAGTCTAATTTGAGTCATTGCTCTCCACCACACTATCCTGCACAATCAACTCCGAATCTTTCTGCACTCTCAGACACAACACAGTGTCTAGTTGGAACACGGCGCGCGCAATGATGCGTCTCCGGTACTCTGGGTCCCGTTGCGCGGGCGCCGCTTCCTCGTCGCTGTGTGTTGGTCCGTGCCGTTCCGTCACGTGTCTAGTACTGTTAACACCTCTATTGTGTCTCCGCAGCTGGGAACTGCTTCTGGAAACTGTGAGATATGTTCACTGCTCATTGATTTGCATTTGTTTCGTTTTTGTTGTTGTTTCCTTACTGGTGGTGACTCTTTATGGAGATGTTACAGTTTAGAAATATTGATCAGTGGGAATGTAAAGTATGGCAATATCATCCGTGACTATTGGATCGTTAATAATATGATTCACCTGATTTCTTATGTATTTTATTTATGTAAATTTAAGTTGTTTTCTTATCTTGACGATTCTTATTTTCTGCGTTTCAGCTAGTCCAAATGTTGCCGTAACTGCGTTTGCGCAAGCAGGCGTATCGCGAGATTCACACACTCATGCGAATTAATTTAGCGAGCTCCTAATAATAATTAAGATGTCGAGTGTCTGTTTATATACAGACTGCTAACAAATGGCGAAATCTTGTCGTTCCGACATGTTATCTGCGGCACAAGTTAGATCGGAGCAAGTCTGTTGTCCCGTCACTGTCTGGTGCGGTTATGTTAAACGCGTCTAGTTGTCGCGGAAAATAAGCTGTCTGTTTGGATTTGGACAAGCAGTGTCTAGCTAAGAGTAAGCTAGTATTATAATTATTATATGTGCTAGGAGGCAGATCAAGACCGACAGCAGATTGAAAAGGTTTTGAGATTTAGCATGTCAATCTGATTAGCCATATTTACGTAAGGTAATTATATAAATTTTAAGAAGATTCCAGTAATAGCTATTGTGATTTAGTACACACTTATCTACGTGATTACCGCTATTGTATCAAACGTGCATTGGTTAAGTGTTGGAGGTTGCGAAACCTTCAAAACGAACTAATCTTTTGAGATACTTATTAAATAATTCAGTCCACAAATTCATTGCCTCCATTGACTTTATTCCAAGTTCCAACAGTTACTTAATATTATAGAAGGATGATAATGATGAAGAGCTACCTAAATGTAACATGACGTCATTACGAATGGGTAGTGTTGTTCCCACGTTATACTGAAGCTGCCAACAAGCGACAGGCGACAAGCCGTGGCCACATTGCTCACGTCGTGGAGGGACACAAGTTATTATCGTGTTCATAGACGGTGCGATGACAAGTTGTCAACTTTTGCGCACAGAAGCAATGATTTAATACGCCAGGGACTTAGTATTGCCTATTTAAAAATGTTAAAAATAAAAGATACACACACACACAGTTGTCGCTATGGTTGAGCGTTCGGCTGCTGCGCTCCGTATCGCGCGTTCGATTCCCGCATGGAATAAATATTTGTAAGGCCTACAAATAGTTGTTCAGAGTCTGGGTGTTTTGTGTATATGCGTTTACATGTTTGTGAACGCACCTACGACACAGGAGTAATTACAAGTGTGGGGTAAAAGATTTTAAAAAATAAATAAAAGAAATATGAATATGATGGGTGAAAGAAAAAAGAATGTAAATTTTTACTCATTATAATATCAACTGTTACATATAACTTAACGGCCCGTCATGAACAGCTGTTGGGTCAACGACCGCCGGTAGTAGAGTTACTTGAAATGAGTTTAGAAGAAAAAAACACTAATTTCATTGATATACCACCAAGTTGGTAAAAACTGGAAGGTATTAATGTCAAGGACAAGATATTACTTATAACAGAATGGAGTATAGTATTGGCCAAATATTTTAGGTATGGCTCGTGTCCCTATAGGGTTTTTTTTTGTGGGGTGGGAAATCATCCAATGACTTCTCCCGCTCTGGGTGGAGCGGGAGGGCGTGTCAGACTCTTACTGACTAAAACCCACCCCTGTTCCTTCCTGCCCTTAGTGCCCGGGGGCGAGGTAACTCTGTTTCGAATTTATCCTCAACCCCCGGACAGCCCTATGGGGTAATGCAGTAAGTGCTAATAAAGATATTCCTCAATAGCCCAAAGCAAGTGTTAAGATAAATCTATTCAATGTTCAATTCACTTGGACTTGCTAACAAGGAACAAGAATAATCAAGATAGCCAAGGCTCTAAAGTCTTAATGCCCAATACTGTTTCCGGGAATTACTAAAAAGCTATTCAATTTCCTGAACTGCCTCCAGTAGTCACTTAATTAGGGTTGTGCTGATAAATCATTTTACTGTTTTTTTTTTTACAATTTATAGGCACGCGTTTGACCACTATCTCACCTGATAGTAAGCGATGATGTGGTCGAAGATGGAGCACGCTTGCCTAAAATTAACCTATTCACTCTTGACTTAAAGACTCCCAGGTTGTATTATTATAATTAAAGGTGTATTAAAAGAGTTTTAAGATCCAGTAACGGTGCGTATGTAAGGGTATTTCCAGTGCAGTCCATGCCGCGAAAACTCGCTGACTGGAATATCTGTTTCTGACGGTGGAACTGACAACATTGCCTCAAAAACAATTTCATTGAATTCAAAAAGATTACCTGATCTCACTTCACCTACCATGTTTCCCTACTATGCTTTGTATTTGACAAGCGACAACATAACACAGTATCGACATGAAACTCGAGAGGATGCCTCGAGACAAGTGTATGTAGCGCATCTCGGGCTTTCACTCGAAGTTGCATCACCCAAGCGAATCCATGTCATAACGTCACCACAGCACGGTCCATTTTCAAGTGACAATCACGAGAGAAAATAATTAATTTGTAAAGTGCCGAAAGGAAGATAATGCGATCGATGATTGATGCTGGCGAGCGTCGATTTAGTTAAGATAAACTGTTCAATGATTGACTTGCCGATCACGGAGGCTGTAATGGCATCTTGTAATAGGTGCTGTTGAGTCAGGGTTTCTATGTATCTGCAATTTTACGAGTTTCTTTACGAGGTGAGATGTGTTGTTGGATGCTGGAGGCTGGAGCTGAGTGCGTTATTATGATGTGAAGCTGTCGGCTCTACGTCACAAGTTCACGTCTGATTTTAGATATCACATTAATATTATAAAGGCGAAAATTTGTGAGTGTGTGTGTTTGTATGTTTATTACTTCTTCACGGTCAAACGGCTGGGCCGATTTGATTGAAAATTAGTATATAGATAGCGTATACCCTGGATTAACAAACACATAGGCTACATTTTATTACGGTCTACGCGGGTAAAACCGCAGGGCGGAGCTAGTCATAAATAAACCATGCAATTTTGATGCTGAAACCGAGAAGCCTTTCTTATGCCAATAAGAAAGGCCTAAACCGAGAAGTGGGTGATGATTATAATGATGCCGATAAAATAGTGTTCAATTTAATTTACACTCATGGGGTTTTTTATACACACAGAAACCAAGCCAGCCCAACTAGGCTATTTCTATTTTTATAGCGTTCTAGTATAATATTCCACTTTAATATTGGCGAGAGACAATCGAGGCCAGAGCTATCGCCATCAATCTCAGCGATATAAAACTAATAATTAACAGCAGTGCGATAGAGAAAGTATCGACGGCTCGCTGTCATTTAATTAGGATAGCTGTGTATGAGTGGTAGAGGAGTCGCTGTACACCCTCAGGGCACTGAGGTGTTGTATATTCATAGTTATTAGGTGTGAACCTATACACACAAAGTTATGGTTTGTACTCTTTACTCTATTGTTGTCAGTATATTTTTATTTTTCACCGACTTCAAAAAGGAGAAGGTTATCAATTCGGATGTTTTTTTTTTTGTCTATGTTCTGCATAACTCGGTCATATATAGACGGATTTGCAAAATTCTTTTTTTGTTCGAAAGGGCTTTTTTTTAAGTTTTTTATTTTTCACTTTTTTAGTTGTGGTTCCCCATTAAACTGTGTTATCAATTCATATACATATGATCGCAGTAATCGCGGTTGATTTGCTGTCAATTTTTGAAGAGTTCCGTTGTCTGTCTCCGAAACCCATCATCAGATCAATATGAAATTTAAAAGGGACTATTTCGGAACAAACTCCGCCATAAAAAAAATACAAACATCAGAATTGATAACCTCCTTCTTTTTGAAGTCGGTTAAAAAGAAGGCCTGACTCACTGACTCGTCCACGCCCAGCCTAAATCCTTAGACATAGAAAGCTGATTTTTTTCATATGTGTGGTTTTTAAGACGTAGACGAGGAACAAGAAATATTTTTTCGAAATTAAATCCTTAAGGAGGAAAAGGGGGAAATCATTTGTGCGAATCATTTTGCTTGTGTTTAAAAACTTGAAACTTTGGCCTTTAGCCGTTTTATGTGAAAGTATGAATAAGATCCTTTCGGAATGCATCGCAAGCAGAAAATTATTAGATTTATTTGTGAAGGTTGACGAGCTTGACGCAGACGAAGTCGCGGGCAACAGCTAGTAATAAATAAAATTCAATACTTCTAACATTATTCTCTCAACAGAAGGTACTCATTATTAACATGCTTTTAGCTTAACCTGTAACTATGTGAACAAATATTAGAAGTTAAATTTGACCCACTCGCCGGTTTCCGATTGAGCTGAAATTATGCATACATGTTTAGTTTGGATGACAATGCATGGTTAGCGATTTGAGAACACATTCATTGTGCGTACAGCTAGGGAGTGGAATTTTCTGCCGGAGTCTGTGTTTCCCGATAGCTACAACCTGGGAGTCTTTAAGTCGAGAGTGAATAGGTTACTTCTAGGCAAGCGTGCTCCATCTTCGACCACATCATCGCTTACCATCAGGTGAGATAGTGGTCAAACGCGTGCCTAACAAAAGTAAAAAAAAGCTTAGTGAGGTTATTCTATTTATGTGGATGGATGGCGTGGGAGATGCCAAAGAAAGGATGTATGGATTGTGTGAGGAGTGATGTGAATGAAAAGAGAGTTAGTGATAGCGTGACGGCTGACAGGACAGAATGGAAGAAAAAAACGTGTTGCGTTGCGCCGACCCCAAGTAACATGGGATGCAGGAAGCAGGAAGATGATGAGTGTTGTTATTCTAAATCCAATATGGTGGACGCCCAAATATGGCAGACTAATTATTTTTTATGTATTCCCATGATAAATGGTATCAAATGAAAGGGCTTGCTGAGAAGAATACGAGCAAGTGTGACTTTTTTTTTTTAACTCTATTTTATTGAGAGCCATTGATAGTACCATCCAAAGGAACCTCATAAAAAGTTACTAAAGAAACGTAATTGTAACGAATAGCCTCGCTTGTTAGCGTTGGATATTGCTATAATCACACCGCTTGGCTCTGCCTGGATGTTCTCAGACGTCTAACTTGAAAGTTACTGAAGGAAGTAACTTTCAAGTTGCACACGGATGACGGCAGTCTCTAGACAAAGTGTCGTTCTGTCAGGGAAAGACATTTCATTAGAGCTTATTTTTTGACTGTTTAACCGTCTTCAAAAAAAGGAGAAGGTTCTATGTTCGGCTGTGTATATTTTTTATTTATATTTTTATGTATACCTACATAAAAAATTAAGTTGTGGACTAATTTAGAAAATATATTTTTTTGTTTAAGTTGGTATACTCTCGTCGTGATCCCGTCTAAATTTCGTGAAGATCTGATGAAGAACTTCGGAAATAGACAATAGCACTTTTCAACAAATGATAGTAAAATTGCCGGGCTTGCTGCAAATAACATCATGTTAATGCGCTCTGAAGGGGTACACAGATGTGTACAGTTCACCCTAGTATACCCTAATTTCACCAGTTATCAATTCGGGCATTACATTACTATTTCAATGTCTATGCAAGTCAGTGTCAAATAACAAACAAATTAAATACAAACACCGACTTGCGAAAATAAAGTTATAATTTTTAGTGTATTTTCTTTTTTGGAAGTCGAAGAAAAAAACTATTTCACCAGAAACTGGTGGTTAGTTACTGAACCGCTATTATAATGCCAAGTTTTCACTAAATGTTTGAACATCGACATTTATTGGTTAGTTAGTATAATTGAATAGTCTGTAGAGGAACATACTTTCGCTGCTCAATTGCTGAGAGGTCACGAAGGTCGAGTAGAAGTCACGACTTCAAATGGGACTAAATATCAGATTAAATATATGTGGGATACACGCGAAATCAGGCGGAATGATGAAGAATAATAATTCAGAAAACGGAAGACTTCAGAAAGTGTTTTCTACAATATACGCAACTCTGTGTCACTATAAGTTCACCACGTCGAACGTTCTTCGAAAGTTCATGAGCTTATTATAACCAAACCTAAATACCTAAATTCTATTCAGTTTTAGCCCAAATTATATTTATCCGCTTTTAAGCTCAATTAATAAATGCCTCCCATATTGTATACTACTATAATTTCTAGCCTACATTTTCCTAACTGCTCATCTTCGTCGCCTAAGAGCAAAGGTTCCATTGCCATATCACATATACATATATTATAAAACAAAGTCCTCCGCCGCATCTATCTGTCTACATGTTCGCGATAAACTCAAAAACTACTGAATGTATTTTCATGCGGTTTTCACCAATAGAGTGATTCAGGAGGAGATCTAGCTGTATAATTTGTTCCTGTGCGAAGCTAATGTTGGAGCTTCTACTTTATAGAAGTCAACCTTAGTTGGACATACTTTATTGTCTGTTATAATATGGGCATAATAATGCGCATTAAAAACACATACCATGCATTATATCATATTCCAGCATAATACGACGTACTAGATAGAATAAATGAGCATCTACACTTAAAAGTATAAAATATACTTCACTAAGGTTGGACTAGAATTTGGCTTCCTGAAGGTTTTTAATAGTTTAGGTGTTATTGTTTAAAGATAATGACAATAGGTAAGGCGTCAACAGAATGTTGGACTAATGAGTGTGTTTCTTGCAGGAGTCCATTGCTCACCGCCTTCTTGGCTCTGTCGCTGCTGTGCCTGGCCTGTGGGAACAGCGCGGCCGTGCTGGCCGCCACCGGCCTGCAGCGGGACTCCTTGAGGCAGCCCCCCACGCACGCCAGCTTCGAGGTAAGACATGATAAGGATCTTCTCATAGATTTTAAGCTGTTCTATCTGTTGATGATGTGTTGACGGGAACACTTGTGATGAAATAATATCTGTTGTCGGCACTTGTCCCAAAAAAGTTACTCACCCATATGCCACAAGACCTGCGTGTTTCTGTGTAATCACATCATCATCATCATTCTCCTGGCCTTTAGTCGTCATCTCTGTAGTCACTCCCTTTTTACCCATATCCTCTTTCACACAGTCCATCCATCGTTTCTTTGGCCTTCCTCTACTCTTATAGCCATCCACATCCATACACAAGAGTTTCCTCACGACATTTTCTTCATTCCTCCGCATATTGCAGGGATTAGGGTTTCTTTTAGGGTTTTTTTTTAAATATGTTATGGTGATTATATTAATTAACTAGCGACCCGCCCCAGCTTCGCTCGGGTACAAATTATACATATAAACCTTCCTCTTCAATCACTCTATCTATTAAAAAAAACCGCATCAAAATCCGTGGCGTAGTTTTAAAGATTTAAGCTTACATAGGGATATAGGGACAGAGAAAGCGACTTTGTTTTATACTATGTAGTGATAGTGATTATTGGCATTAAAAAAAAATTGAAGGGAACACTGCCGTTAGGCTAGCCGCTGACTTGTGATTTTTGTGACCGTGACTTTTTGTCACTGTCACCCACGATGCGCCCGCTTGAAAAGTCACTGGGCAACAAAACGCGCTCATTCTTGAAATGGATTTCGTACAGATTGCTGTAATAAGTGCTCTTGAAATAAAAATTAAACGAATAAACGCAACTGGGTTCATCCCATATACACTGAAAGATGGTTTCAAGGAAAATTTTACACTTTAAACTACGTCAGTATCCTTCAAAATTCATTTACCTAGGAACTATTTGTCACCGTATTGTCACGTCACCATGACCAGCGCACTCTCATGTATCTTCATAGCACTCGACTGGGTAACAAAAAGTCACGGTGACAAAAATCACAAGTCAGCGGCTAGCTTTATTATCTTTTTCATGAACGACAGCTTTGCAATGGTATGTTAAAGGTCTCTATCATCTGTTTCAAAATCGACTGATTGACTGATATATCAACGCACAGCCTAAACCGCTGGTCCTAGAGACATGTACTTTGTGAAGAGTAGGGATCCACTAAGAAAGGGTTGTGAAAAAGGGGTTGAAAGTTTATAACGTAACGAGTACTAATTCCACGCAGGTGAAGCCGCTGGCAGAAGCTAGTAGTCATATAAAAACTTGTTGTATATCCATACAACAAGATACAACAAGTTTCTCAAGGATCCACAAATTAGTACGATACTTTTGGCGTGCATTTGATGCCCACACTGGAACACAGTCCAGTTTGAAGCCCGCACTGGAACACAGTCCAGTTTGAAGCCCGCACTGGAACACAGTCCAGTTTGAAGCCCGCACTGGAACACAGTCCAGTTTGAAGCCCACACTGGAACACCGTCCAGTTTGAAGCCCGCACTGGAACACAGTCCAGTTTGAAGCCCACACTGGAACACCGTCCAGTTTGAAGCCCACACTAGAACACAGTCCAGTTTGCTAGCATGACAAACTCAACCTATACCTACTTAATGAAGACCTTTTCCATACGACTCATGAATAGTGAAACTTTTAACTGAAGCAGATAACATATTTTCCAGTCGGCGTCCTCCAATAATTGATTCAATTAAACCTTATCAGTATTAGCATACAATCTGACATCAGATCGCCGCGAGCTATTGCCCGCACTTGGGCAAGCTGCTGGCGGCTAGTGGCGGTTAGTGGCTGCCAGTGGCTGCTACACTTGCTTGCATAAATAACTTGCTATCAGTCGCGCCTATTTATACTTCAAAATTTTGGCACAAAGTAAAAAAATTCAAAAGGTCTATTTAACGAAATACCAGATAATTCAAACCTTCTGGTGACCATTTAATTATCGCTCACTTACAATAAATTTCTGAAAAAAAGCCTTCAGCATAACCCACTAAATTAAACCCATCGTGGGAGTAGTAAAAATAGATAACAGGTGGATTTAAAATAGATACAATACTTTTCGCAATCCTTTCGCATGCTATCAATACTAAGAGACCATCACCGCGTTTCCCCACGATAATGATCCCACATAAGCGATCATAGAGTTCACTTTTTCAGGATTGACTGACAATACAGCGATGTTGCCGGGCTCTGCCCAATTTCTACGCTAACAAGAGATACTATATAGTAGCACTTCTGTGCGGTCCTGTCATGTGACCACCTCGCAATTTGTGAAGTAAGATAGATATTTTAATAGAATTATATGCCACTCCATCACAGTTGATTATATTCTTGACGATCATTATGTAAGCTTACGCTAGTTTTCGTTAAATTACCGAGGCAGACAGCTCAGTACTCAAATTTAAATTGCCTTTTATACAATCACAGTTATTTTAAAATACTTTTGCGAGTACTAACGGTACATCTTTGCCTTCGAAGAACGCAGTATGTTTAATGAAAATTTTAAATTATGTAATTTAACAAGCGAGCTTAACAGCTTCCTAATAGTAAAACATGTGGAGAGGACGTAACTGTTCCTGCTCAAGTTCCAACATGTTGCACACGTGTAGTTAACATATCTCACGTATTACCTAACGGCACTTACTGCTAACTTATTCTAGAAACCACTAGATAAACGAATTACTCAACTTTTAGTACTTGCGCTAAGTATTTCCTTACTCTCTTTACATTTTCTACGAACAGTTAGGCAAATAAGTAAATACGTACTCACATCTAAGTATTTGTGGAGGACTTCGGCTTCCCATTCAAGAAAGTTTCCTTTACTTAGGAAGGCTATCAAGGGAGGTAGAATTCTTCTCGATTCTGCCATCAATAGTCGTCGCCTCTCATGCAATAACACGGTGTTTAGTAGAGAGAAAAAATAATAATAATATAGTTAATTGTAGTTCGAAAGAAGCCAACCTAATGCGGAAGTGATAACTGATTTAATCTACTTTATTAAACATCTCAAATTTATTCATTGATGGACAACGTATCCACTGTTTTTGATTTCTAGAAGCATGTTTTTCTCCACAAAAAATATTTTAGACCGAAAGTGAGCACTACGGAATAATTTGTAAAATTTACACCCCTAACATACACACACACGGTTACATTGGAGATGAAAGGTGCTTTTTTGCAAATTCGTCATTTATGCGATAGAAAGTCCAATCCTGCACACGGCTTCTAAAAGATAATATTACGAGTATATCTGTGGGTTCTTTATGTCTCAAAAAATTCCAATTCGAAGAGAAAGGCTTTCATACGATTTCCGACTGAAACGATATCCAGCTCCGTTTCAGTAGAATGTTCTTCGGTTCAAAAGACATAAAACAAGTATCATTGTTTACGTTTCCTTCGTGTGAGGATGTTGGAAGGTCGCCATGTGGCCTAATGAATAGAACCTGACAGTATCTACCGCCAGTCTGCGAGTACATGCGACAGATTGTACTCGAACCATGCAGTCTACAGCCTTGTTCCACATACAGAGAGACGTGCCTTCTATGTATTAGTTACAGATAATTAACGTTTGAACGCCTCATATGAGATGTACGTGGTCATTTTATGGACTTTAAATACTATTAATGACTGTTCTATCCGGCCAGAGATGACGGTAACCTCCCTTATGTCCAGCATGCTAGGACAGAGCAGGAAGCAGGATAGGAGCAGATTTTATCTCATTTTAACCTTAAGTAGGTATGCGAAAACTATATTTCCTTTGAAGAAGAGAAGCAACCCTATTTTGTATTACAATGAGTTGATGTTTTACACGTTAAAGCATAAAAAAGAAAGATTTCCAAAGGGAATTCCCTGAAACCCCTGTTCTGGACATTAGCCACAAATTGGAGTGCCCCAAGTGCCGATACCAGCACTTTGGAGGACTTAATGCATGCGATCGATACTGCAATTAAAAAGCCATTCGGTAGGGTTTATGTAAATAGTGCCACGAGGAAAAGTCACACGCAATCATCATCATATAATCAGCCTATTATGTCCCCACTGCTGGGACACATGTCTCCTCTCTGTGAGAGGGTGTGGGCCGTAATCCACCACGCGGGCCCAATGCAAGTTCGTGGTTGTCACATGTCTTCAAAGTTTGCTTCTAGGATATCGGTATTCTCACGATGTTATCCCATCATCGTTTTGAGAGCAGTGCTGATGAAATAATTTACACAAAGTAAAGCGTCTGCCTTGGTTCGAACCCAAGACCTTACAACGTGTAAGTCGCGGCCGTTACCACTGGGCCACCACTGATCGTATCATCATAGTTCACCCAAAATTAAACAACAATAAAAAAGGTACTCAAACACAAGTTCTTAATTCACAGTTTACAAGGTTAACAATAGGGTGCTACCGAGCGGATGTGCCTCCCCGGGTCAAGGTTGGCATCACCCGGTGAGGCACATTGCAGCCATTACGCGTAATGACACGGCACACGAATGTTACGTCAATTATAGCGAGTGGATAACGATCGTATAGCACGCGTGCGGCGTGGTACGGGGAATAGAAAACAGAAATGTACGGCGTCTTTGAACTTATTGTGACATAATATGATACCAGTATTCCCCGTTCTTCGTCCTATCGGATTATGAGAATAAAGAACAGACAGAGTGCACCTGTGTTTGCAAAAACACTTGTGTACTATAATATATGTATACATATATATGTACGAGTATGTTTATTATTAATATATATATATATTCGTTCCCCTTTTTTATTATTTCTACTTTTTATCACTTTGTTTTTTTTTTATGCTTGCCACCTGCCATATTATCTCTCCACCACCCTTGGTTGACTGGTAGAGAATGCCTAAGGCATTAAGTCCGCCTTTCTACTTTTGTTACGTACTGGGCTAATCTATGTTGAGGTTTGCCACCGTGGACGAAATTCGGTCTGGGATATAATACTTTATCATCATCATCATCATCAGCCTTTTAATGTATCCACTGTTGGGGCACAAGCCGAGGAGGCTTGGCGCTCTGTGAGAGGGTGTGGGCCGTAATCCACCACGCGGGCCAAATCCGGATTGGTGGATGTCACACGTCTTCGAATTTTTGGTTCTAAGACATGCAGGTTTCCTCACGATGTTTTCCTTCACCGTTTTGAGAGCAGTGGTGATGAAATAATTTACTTGTGGCATGGGTTTGAACTCACGACCTACAACTTGTAAGTCGCGGCCGTTACCACTGGGCCACCACTGCTCATACAATACTTACTTAGCTACTCCTACTCCTACCACAAAGGGTATCATAATCAAATATAATGGAGTATTATAGAAGTTATGTTAAAAACGCATGTTGCGTTTAAGATAATGTTCTTACAAGTTGATTATGTTCAATGTTCAAGTATTATATTTTCAGTGTCTTGGTTGCTTTTGTTCTTGGAGCTCTCAGTAGAATCTGACGGAAATCTCCGTACCAGTAGATTTTCTCGTAAACTAAGTGAGTTCAACGTACTGTTAGAGCTTCATTAAATTACGACTTACTACACAAAACGTAACGGTGAAGAGAAAATAAAGTAAAACTACAATTTATTTAAAGAATACAGTAGGATCCACTTTATTTAAGCAGTTTACTTTTTTGCGACAAGGTGACAAGTTTTGTCGCCGATGTCTATGAGAGAGTCACTTCGGCCGTAGAACGAAAGGGCAACAGAAGAAACACGAGTGGGTTTTAGTCAGTAAGAGTCTGCGCTCCCTCCTGCCCCACCCAGAGCGGGAGACAGTTATTTGATGATTTCCCACCCTGAAAATGTGACGAGTTCTGTAGTAGGGAGTTATGGTAGGCCACAAACAAATTCTAAAAATCGGGAATAATAGGAAAGGAAGACAGACTGCAGCATTTTTCTACGAGTATTTAAAAGAACACCAAAATGTTATCAACAACTCATCTGCCTACATCATCATCAGCCTTTTAATGTCCCCACTGCTGGGGCACAGGCCTCCTCTCTGTGAGAGGGTGTGGGCCGTAATCCACCACGCGGGCCCAATGCGGATTGGTGGATGACACATGTCTTCGAATTTTTTGTTCTAGGACATGCCGGTTTCCTCACGATGTTTTCCTTCACCGTTTTAAGAGCAGTGGTAATGAAATAATTTACACAAAGTAAAGCGCCTGCCTGGGTTTGAACTCACGACCTACAACTTGTAAGTCGCGGCCAATACCACTGGGCCACCACTGCTATCTGCCTACATAAATTGAATTATTATCATTATTTTTGTGACTAACATAGATTTAAGTTTATTACTACTAAAATAATATGGACATACAATTTATGACTGGTCTGAATCATATGATTTGAATTTGATTTTGTATAAATAGCAAAAAAATAACTCTAGAGCTGGGTACGAGTATGCTGGGTACCTGCGTTTCAAGAACATCTTCCAGTATTTTTCTTCTATCTGTTTTAAATTTCCGTGAGATCTATTTCATGTAGAATAGGTTGAAACATTTTATGGGTAACGGGTTACAACTTCTCCCAGATGTGTCCACATAACGGGGCACAGCAAATCTATGGAGCTGATATCTTGTCGCGCGAGTGTTAAAGTCAAACGATATTTATAACAATATTGTTCTCGAAGGAGCTTTTTTCCAGGCTCCGTAGTGAATGAAGACGTGAACAAAGATAATACTGCCAGTTTACAGTTTCATATTAACTGAAAGAATGTTATTGTTCTGAACAAGTTCATAAACGTTAATAAGTTTCTTAATTAACTTCGTAACTTGCAACTGTTATTCTTTATCTAATTTTGTCTATAGTGAGTCTTATTTTAATTTTATAGTACACTAGCTTCAGCCAGCGGCTTCGCCCGCGTGTAATTAGTACCCCACTATTTATATATAGCATATGTGCTGTTCCAGACAATAATCTATCTCTGTGCCAAATTTCATCCAGATACGTTCAGCCGTTTTGGCGCAATTGAGTAACAAACATCCATTCAAACTTTCGTATTCATAATATTAGTAGAATGCTATCTTTCGGTTCAGCATCTACGATATTTTATTAATTTCCCAACACATGAGAGATGCACAAAGATTTACATTGAACGGTACACATAGAACACATAACTCGTCAATTTGTCCGTCAAACAGATAGTCATTAATTTTACTTCTCTCATTGTACCGAAATACTTAATAACGATACTTTAATACCAGCTTCATTCAAATAGATATCAAATACGACTCAGTGTTGACGACTAAACAATGCTAACAAATGAAGTGATGGACCGATTTTATTTAGTTTGTAATGATGGTGGCCGGTAGGTCGCAGGCTTAGAGGTCAGCTGGTTCTGCTGTAGGCTGTGTGCGCTCGAGCTTGGTGTAGGCTCTATTGAACTGTTATTATGTATATAGATTATTAGCATATAAGGGGTGAGAAGTTAAAATTAACAACTGTACGAAACAATTTATTTTTTAGAAATAAATCTTTTGTGTATTTTTACTGTAAAACTAAAGCTGTTTTATCAATTGTCTAGTGTAATGATTTATCACCGTTTATTTTGCATATAGTAATAACGCATTCTCTGAAACTCGAAAATTCCTTTTAGAAAATAAAAATACCTACCCACTCTGCAGTGGGATAGTAAATCCCACTGCAGTTGCACTGCAGTGCAGAGCCCAGGCCTCTATCACACACATAGAAAGCACGAGCATTCATTATCACGCTTGCTCACGGTTGCTTCACTATGTATTCCTTCACCGATGTCTAAGATAATGTAGTCAGTTGATGTTTCAGATAATTGTGTCTCTAAATGTTTTCATTCCAAAATTACTCAAGCCACCTTCTCCAACAGGATGAAATGGAAGCGTGGACCCCGGTCCTGACAAACATCGCGCTGCTCATCATCGCGTCGGTGCACTGCCTGGTTTGCATCATCAGCATCTACCACCTGTCGAAGAGGATCTGCCCCTGCTTCCGCGCCAAGCAGGCCTACGACCACAACCAGTTCGACCCCACCTTCCGCCCGGTCCAGCAGTTTGTCGTGAAGGTGGATGAGCTCAAACAAGGGAAGGATGTGGAGCGCGTGAGGAACCACGAGCTCTGCAAGGAGCTGGAGGTCAAGTTGCAGGGGGAGACATTGAAGAAGAAGAAGGTGAGAAGTTTATAATATGGTTTTATTAGTCTTAATTAAATTATTTGAATTCAATACAACCGAAGTACATTCGAACAGATAACGAAGGAAAAGCCAAAACATTTCTTGACGGGTTTAAAACCAGCTTGCTAGTTTTAGTAACCTGATCAAAAAAAAAAGACCCTGATTGGTTTTTTTAAAACAGTAGTAATATACGAGTATTATCAACAATACCAATAGGTTCCTGTCACAAAGTTTTGCGGTGCGTTAGTTAAGAGAACAAGAGCTGATTTTTCCAAGGCCTGAACGAATTTGAATCATTATAATTTCTGCTTTCCAATCAAAAACTTTCAAATGCCAATTTTTAATTCCTCGGCCGTTGGGGAATTCTACCCTAAACTGAATAGGTAGCCTTCCAATCACATGGTAATTGTAAGCTAACATTTAACACCATAACAAAAATACTTGCGCCAATATTCACAATACACTAATTTCTTAGGAGGAGCCGGAGTACGGCAGCGCCAACAGCAAGGAGAAGCTGGTGACACGCTGGCTGGGGCGGCATCAGGCTCCGGCGGCGGCGGGCGGGGGCGCGCCGGGGCCCACGGGGGGCACAGGGGGCGCGGGGGCGCACTCCACGCGCCCCCGACGGGGGGTGCGCAAGCAGAGGAAGCCGCCCCCGCTGGTACTGTTACCTGCGCATCCTGCTAGCACGGTTAGTAACTAACTCTATGGCTCGCAATCGGTTTTTGTGTATGTGTTTTCTGCCCCTCTACCTCTCCTCGACTCCGTTGTAAAAAAGGGACGGAGCTATAAAAGACGGATAGCACTATCTCTTTTGCACAGCGGATTCTTGATATTTCTGAGCGGATTCTGATAATGACACGTCATAATATATAGTAGGAGGGTAGGTCTGGGTATTCAGATACTAGTATTTGTATCTTCTATTTCTTCTTTATCTTATCTAGTATTATTTCAGAAATCTACATATGAAACCCCGAACCTGATTTAAATTCTTACTATGATAGTGCCATCTACGAGTACGCGCCCCACTCCTCTTTATTGCTTTGTACCGCTGCAGTTACCTAGTGGTGCGACGCGTCTTCGTGTATGGCACTAGGTATACTTTGTAATCAATCTTGTAATGTTTGGCAATAATATAATTTGTAATGTTAACCTACTTATATACACAGCAACGTTAAACTGAACTAATTTTCCGGCTGACTTCTTGACTTATTGCCTGAAAGGACTAACATACCGTGAAACACTGCGTAACGCCAGTTTCATTTGGTATTTTTTTAGATGAATAAACACGGCCGGTGAATTATTCAAATGAGGGAATAATTTTAGACATGATCGCTTAGTTTGTACATACTGGTACCAATTGGTGATGCGTTTGACATGATATCACGTTTTTATATGTGCTCGTGTATTTATTTTAATTATATGTACATGTACACGAATTACATCATAACCTTTTTCGACAAAATCTTCGAACGGAAACAGTGTTTTAATAAAAATACACTCTGGGCGGATTTCAGAATTGACTGTTTGGAATAAGGAACGTGTACATTTATGCCAAATTTTGACAGATTTTCTGGCATAAGTAGAGTACAAATACTCAACTCCTTAGTTTTTAATTCAGAAATTAAAGGACTGACTGTATTTGTATTTCTACAGGTGCCAAAAGAACACATTAAGTTTTTAATTCCTAACATAATATTTCGTAACTATAGTAAAACGCAAATAAATTAACTTGACGTAGAGTTCACTAAACATAATCAGAAACAAAAAAAAATACAACCGACATTGTATTTTGTTTCTATGTCATTTGACACCAAATTCCAAAATTAAAGTTATTTTGCAATTGTTAAAATATTTATTTTTTATTTTATTGTAAAAAAAAAAAGTATTTTTCACTTTTAAGTTGCACCCCAAAACGAAATATTAAAGTTATGCCCGAATTGATAACCCCATTAGAATGGAATATGGAATTTGAACATAATTGGAGGAAACAACCAAAACGTCATTTGTATATACATACTTTTTTGTATTTGGTGTTTTTTTTTTCAAAAAGCACTGAATCTATTTCGATAAAATTTATATGGGACCCACCTTTAAAAAATAACCTAGGTACTTACCAAACAAAAAAAGAATCATCAAAATCTATTCACAAATGTCGGAGTAATCGCGTAACAAACTTCACACAACAAAAAAAAAACATACAGACGTATTGAGAACCGCCTCCTTTTTGAAGTCGGTTAAAAAATCATAATTAAATAATAACACAGAATCCATTTTCCCACATTTCCATCTAAATGATAAAAAAAAATTAACAAAAAATTCAACCGACGAAAAAGAACTAAAAAGCAAAAAATAAATTTACTTTTTAAGTCTTGAGTATTGAGCTTATTTACCTACATAAAATATGAAATTTTATATAAACTAATTTTGAGTCGGCGCCAAACAACAATCTGATTATTGAATATCTAAATTTTATATGTACGTAGAAATGAAGAAGGCTAGATGTTATTTTATTATTTGGCGCCGACTCAAAATTAGTTTACATAAAATTTGATATTTTATGTAGGTAAATAAGCTCAATCTTAACTCAAGACTTAAAAGGTTAATTTATTTTTTGCTTTTTAGTTCTTTTTCGTCGGTTGATTTTTTTGTTAAAAAGTTTTCTATTTTATGATTTTTTGTGACTCGCATCATCTTTTAATACTCTGAGGCTAATTTCTAATACTTCATCATTTCTCTTGCCACTGAGCTGATGATGTAACCATCCTTCCATGAGTTTCCCAGGATATAGACCAGTTGAGGTTACCACCAATATTCTAAAGACGTCTTTTCGTCAAAGCATATTAAGTGGTATCTGTCACTAAAACCAGTTTTTTTTATATCTAACTTCTATTTTTTAGGAAAGGTATGGTTTCCATCATCAGCTCAGTTTCATGATGTGATGATTCCTAAATGCAAATACCTGATTAAGTTATGAAAAGTAAACAGAAACAATATTCGTGCCTAATTTTCGAGGTTTTCTCTCAATTTTATCAGGATTCCATGATCAGATCCTGATGTCCTTGATATGGGACCACCCTTGAGGTATACCCTATCTAAAAAAAAAAATCATCAAAATCGGTTCATAAACAATGGAGTGAGGGCCGAACATACGTACAGAAACGCGAAACGTGCCCACAATTTTCGAGGTTTTCTCTCAATTTTATCAGGATTCCATTATCAGATCCTGATTTCCTTGACATGGGACCACCCTTGAGGTATACCCTATCTAATAAAAAAATAATCATTAAGATCGGTTCATAAATGACGGAGTGAGGGCTGAACATACACAAAAATAAAACATATATTATACGGTCTAATTGAGAACCTCCTCCTTTTTTTTCGTCGGTTAAAAAGTCCCTGTGCTACGAGCTACGCGTCATACAAAAGACATCAACGCATTCATCAGCACATTTACACATTAGCTCTGGAAATAGTCACAGAATACGTTCACCACGCCATGTTGAAGGACATTACTATTTTAGTTCATTAGCTAAGATTACATTAATTACGTTTCAGAGTTACTTAGAGTTATTGATTGTTTCCAGTTGTAGTAAAGTTACTCTCAATTACTGATTGTGAAACTGTGCTTTATTGATTTTCATGGATGTATGTATATGAACACAAAAATCAATATGTGGGAATTTCTGCAAATATTGATTTCATTTTATACACATTATCTTAAGAACACGATATGCACACATAATGTTTATAGTGCACCCACATTTTGCCCCGGGCCTGCGGACGGCGAGCAGTGGGTAGCTCGCCCTCCGATCGGCACCAGACCCGTGAGTCGACGGCGCGTAGTGTTCCACGCGCGCCTCAAAGAAATGAGTGTCAGCCACCACTGACGGGGCCCACCGTGGCCGGTGCCTGCACGCCTAGGAGTAGCGGATAAATTCTGAAAATGAGTTACCGCTCCCCTGGGCACTCGGGCCGGGAAGGAACAGGGATGGGTTTTAGTCAGTAAGAGCCTGACACGCCCTCCCGCTCCACCCAGAACGGGAAAAGTCATTAGATGATTTCCCAACCCACAAAAAAAACCCACATTTTGCCAAAAAAAGCCAATATTAACCTATTATATTTGACAAACCTAGACCGCTGTGTGTGTGACAAGCCTGGAGGCAGCTTCTAAGAAAATGAAATGTGAAAAACAATAGTTAACAATAACCCAGACCTGAGATTCGAATAGAACTCTAGACCCCTTGCTAAGTGGTCATGATTTTGAACGTAAAATCAAAGAAACACTCTAAAGCATTAGGAGTATTAAAATAATATTAAAAAGATTTACAAAATTAACACACCAAAACAATACCACAAAATTGTGCTAAAGATTACGTGCGTACCCACCGCGTGGTCGCTGGCGTGCCCAGCGCTGGGGTCGGGTTGCCCAACACTAGTCACGATGCTCCGATGTTACGACGATATAACATTTATAATGAACGCACGAGTTATTATTATAAATATTGTAAGTGATTGAACATCGTGAGGTCAAAGTTCTAATGTTTATGGCAGATGCACGAGTTAATTCAATTAAATCGATTGTTATTAATATCATAGTAAACGCTATAGGTAGGTATATACTTAAAAATCATCTGTCGTTAAAAAATTTAAAGTAGCAAAATAAAGTTGTATACAGCCCGATGTATACAACTTTATTTTACCACTTTGAAATTATTATTTTTTTAACTTAAAAGATATATATACAAACTAACAATAATACCTAACATGTACAAATGCGTATGAAAAAACAACTCACTGGGCATCAAAAAATTCATCCACATCGCTGTCAATGGAAAAAGTGCCCAGAACGCTAGCAGCATTGCCACGTTGAATAGCAATGCTGATTCGTTGGCCAAAGAAAAGCCCAGCCCTCTGGTCACGTGAAGAGTCGACTAACAGCTTGCTGATATGCCGGAAAACTCGATGAGCACTCGGACCCCATGGCCCTAGTGTATCAACCCCAAACGGCTCAAACATGTAACTCCCAATAAGGTTGTTATATTTGCGCCGTTTGAGGTTTTCTGCACCTGCAGCAGCCGCCCCAGCACAGCCTGCCGTGCTAAGAAGATGGGATGGCGCAACTTCCAAAGCATTATGGTCATTCCGTCTGGCCTCTTCCCATCGTCACGTGCCAAGCCATTGGGTTCTAAAACAGCTGGCACCCCGGCGGTACTTTGAAATTTGTATGTTGTTTGATATCCACTTTTTGGTTACAGTTGCAATGTTGTGTTGACTAAAGTAAAACAAGTACCAACCAACCAATTGACCACTTGTATTTCAACGTTCCATCATCATCATCATCATCATGAATTAAAAACCGGCCAAGAGCGTGTCAGACTTCACGCATTTAGGGTTCCGTACCATATGAGGGAAATCAATATTTTGGTATTTATTAGTAAAATATACGTAATAATAAACATCATCACCAAATTTTAAGTTTACAGGTGAATGGGAAATTTAAAAAAAGTTCGGAACAAAATTTTGTGACAGACGACGGACAGACAGACAGATGGGCAGACGGACAAACCGACATACGGACAGACGGGCACGTGAGTGACAACAATAGGGCTCCGTTTGGTCCCTTTGGATACGGAACCCTTAAAACAACCTTTTTAACCGACTTCAAAAAAAGGAGGTTGTTTGTTTGTCCGCGATTTTCTCGAAAATTGCTGATCTAATTTGGATGCGGTTTTCGTTATTCAAATGCATATTTTTCAAGGAAGGTTAGGCAAGGAATTTTCATCAGATCCTAATGTAATATATAATACATTAGGATCTGATGAAAATCTTCGGAGATAGACAGTGGAACTTTCAATAATTAACAGCAAATGACTGGCGATTACTGCGATCTTTGTCTATTTTGGAAGTCGGTTATATTTATTGTAAAAAAGTTTTTTATCAACAATTTTATTTTGATTGGGTTACAAATCATTTGAAATCTAAATTCAGTAGGTTCCACAGATCCTGAATTTTTCTGTAGATAATTAAAGGACCATCGTGGACAATTGAACACTAAAAGCAGAATATGTGTAATTATGAAAAAATATCTGGAAACGCTTGATAAAAAAAAATCTTAATTTAAGGTTGTAGGTATAGGCATCCAAGTTGGCCACCCCGTATAACATTGTTTTTTACTAATAAATCCTATTAAAGGTCACTTGAAATATTTAACTCATATCACGCACACTATTCGATCTTTTTATTATTCCTAACAACATTGTGACCTAAACAAGTCACGCATTACATACATAATTAAGATACAAAACACAAGATCGGAATCGATCCTGTTATTAAATGCTCATATATTTAGATACAGCACAAAAACTAGCTAAGTCATTCAGAACTGTGAACAAAAACCCGGCGAGTGCGTAGAGCTGTTAGTTACGAGCGTGTTCCGCATTGTATGTATGTTGTGCGCCGTGCGCTAATCCTTCCTGAACTGATTGATATGCTGAAACGCCCCTTATGTAATCACTACTTTTTGTAAACACAAACATGTTTAACCTGCCAACATTTAGTTAGCAGGTTTTTAACCGACTTCAAAAAGGAGGAGGTTATCAATTCGGATGTTTGTATTTTTTTTTTTTTTTTATGTATGTTCGGGCATAACTTTGTCATTTAAAGACGGATTTCCAAAATTCTTTTTTTGTTCGAAAGGGGTTTGTTCCGAAATGGTCCCATTTAAATTTCATGTAGATCTGACGATGATTTTCGGAGACAGACAACGGAACTCTTAAAAAAAATTACAGCAGATCAACCGCGATTGCTGCTATCTCATAAATATGCATTGTTAACACAATTTTATGAGGAAACACAACTAAAAAGTGAAAAATAAAAACTTTTTTACAAAAAAAATAAAACCGACCTCAAAAAAAACAAAAAGTGCAAAATAACTTTAATTTCGGAAGTCGGTGTCAAAAAACGAAGAAATAAAACCAGAAACACCGACTTCCGAAATTAAAGTTATTTTGCACTTTTTGTTTTTTTTTGAGGTCGGTTTTATTTTTTTTGTAAAAAAGTTTTTATGTTTCTTCGTTTTTTGACACTGACTTCCAAAATTAAAGTTATTTTGCACTTTTTTTGTTTTTTTTGGAAGTCGGTTCTATTTTTTTGTAAAAAGTTTTTTTAGTTACAAGTTTAAAAAATGTCGTTTCTTTTTAACCTGACAGCGCGACAGCAAAGACAAAGTTATTTTTTTAAATAATTCTGTTGTTACTTATTCCATGAAGTACAGCTATTTTGACAACCAAAATACACCACTTCAATATCATGTCTGGTCCGAGGGCAATATCTCCATCAATCAACTCAATCTATGAAAATCCAATGCTGAACATAACAACTTAAACATGCCTTCTGCATCTGCCTTCATCTTCAGGTCTCTGAAAATAAAGGCAGATCTCTCTTCGTCATCAATTCATCTCTTTATTTTTACTAGCTTCCTTCTCCAGACTCTCACTTGGCTCATGTCTCTTACAACGTTCTCGTATTTGCACATCTTACAAACATTTTATTTTATAAGTTTAGTCTATTTTTTGTATTAAATTACCATAAATCTCCAGCTTGTTTCTCTTTTCACTTCGTGTTTTCGCTGAGAAACGGTAATTTTTGTAGAAACCGAAATAAACAAGAACAAACGCCGCAAATATTTAGATCGCAGCGTACGCGCAGAACACAAAGTAAGGAAATACAGAAGGTTCACGCGGCTAACAAAACGTTAGAAAACTGAAAAGAAAAAATAATAATTACAAAAGCAAATAATAATTACCGATGACCTGGTGAGGGTTGCAGAAATCCGATAGATGCGAGATGCATTGATAACACTTGGGAGGTCTATCTTCAGCAGTAGAGGTCTAGCCGCTGAAAAGATGACATGCAAAAATATCCATCAGAGCCAGACTCAATTTTATTTTTTTGTTCAAATATTATCTACTACTAAACCACACCAGTGAGAGAGCAGTGGTGGCCCAGCGGTATCGGCCGCGACTTACAATTTGTAGGTCCTGAGTTCAAACCCAGACAGGCGCTTTACTTTGTGTAAATTATTCCATCACCTCTGCTCTCAAAAATGATGAAGAAAAACATCGTGAGGAAACCGGCATATCTTAGAACCAAAAATTCAAAAACATGCGAAATCGACCAATCCGCATTGGGCCCGCGTGGTGGATTACGGCTCACACCTGCTCACAGAGGGGAGGCCTGTACCCCTACAGATGATGATGAAACCACAAGCACGCTTGTATTCCTCCTTCCAGGGTTTAGGTAGTGATGCATCTCAGGACACCAACATGGTCCTATGTATACGTACGGGCGAGCCTGTAGCAATCCTAACAACCAGTCACCAACTAGTCCAGACTTCGGACTAAACCTTCTAAATCAATTATATATTGAACGTAACGCGCATTGAATAATAACGCGTCTCTTTGAATCTAATTGAGAAAAAATTACATCTCTCTGTAATTGGAAAAGAAATGGTCGGTGGTAACTAGTTTAGAAACAATTTAAATATCACTGTTTCGACAAATTTGATTTTTTTGTTAGATAGTTACTTTAACTAAAAATTACGTGACTTCAAAATGTGTCAGTTAAATAACTGCGTTTTCTAGAAGAAATAACACAACGTAAGCTGTCACGTTTCACTATTGATGCTATTTGATGAGATAATTATTTTATTGACATACAGACACTTCTAGTATTTTATTGACATACAGACACTTCTAGTATAAATTTAAAAAATATTATTCCAAAAAAATAATGGGTAGGGTTGTCATTTCCGTATGCAAATACCATAATTAATTGTCAATACAAAAACTGTAGTTTTTTTTTTGTGTGTGCTTGGATTTCCACGCACGTAATTTACAAATGTAAGTACCTTATTGTTATACAAATGTATTAGGTATAATGTCTTTGTAAATCCTGACAAATAAGATACAATGTAGATATAAAAATAGAGACAGATTAGCATATATAATAAGAGTACTATACTTGACTCAAAATACCCAGACACAGCCAACTCTGTACCATCATCATAACTGCAATATGATTCCCTTAAACATTTTAAACATCATCATCATCATCAGCCTTTTAATGTCGACTGCTGCACAGAGAGGACGGTGGGGCGTATGGGGTAATCCACCACGCGGGCCCAATGTGGGTTGGTGGATGTCACATGTCTTCGAATGTTTTGTTCTTGAACATGTCGGTTTCCTCACGATGTTTTCCTTCACCGTTTTGAGAACAGTGGTGATGAAATAATTTATACAAAGTAAAGCGCCTGCCTGGGTTTGAACTCACGACCTAAAACTTGTTAGTCGCGGCCGTTACCACTGGGCCACCACTGCTCTTTAAAAATTGCTTGCGGTAAAAAGTTTTCAAAACTATAACCGTCCCATGGTTTTTATTGCTCCAATAAATTCAGGAGATAAAAATAGATACAAAATGATTCGCGCCATTGTCGGCGCGTACGCACAATAACTTGCAACCATCGCCCGACGCCCATTCAACACGGATAGGTAGGGCTGTCCATCTTGATATCAAGAAAGTGATTTTTTTTTTACTTAAAGCATTAAGTGCGCCTTTGTACATTAGTGTTTCATGAAGTTTTAATAAATAAATAATGTCTGACAAAAAAAACTAACACGGTGGAAAATCTCAACGGAGATAAGAAATGAGAAATAATAATGCACAAATGTGTACTGAAATACAAGTGTACCTACTCTCTAAAAACTATTTAGGTGACAAAACTACATATTTAGGAGCATGAAAGCACTAATGAATGTAATGGCATGTTTAGCACTGTCAGTCAGCTCATTTTGCTGATTGGCCATTATGATGAATACCACGGCGAATCACATAGAGCAACAAAATTGACAACCCTACTAAATGTGCGTCAGAGCATGGCGCCCGCGCATCACCCTCAGACAAGACACTGACCATTGACTGAGCACCGGAACCGCTATGAGAAATAAACGATAACATCTCTCTCCGAGTCTCCGAGACAGTTCACATTTATTAATGTTAAAATACTTTGACGACTCTGTTCATTCTTCTTCTTCTTTTCGTGACGTGGTGTAGTTATACTGTTTGGGTCCAGTAAGTGGCCACGTTTATAGCGGCATCGGAGGCCTTGAGGGTGCAGGTGAAAGCACATTTGAGACGCTCCAGCAGATGGATGGAGTTTCTTGCACGTTCTTCTCCATAGAGATCTACGCCTTGGAATGTGCAATTAGCTTCATCTGTCTGACTGACCGACTTACTGACAATTCAAAAGTGCCTGTAAATGGTTTATTTGAAATAAATGCTTTGAATTTGAATTTGATGGGACATAGTGTGAACAGAAGCAGCGCACTCGCACGGGTCATTAGGTGGGGATCATCTTTGTGAACCACTTGAAAGATTGACACACAGAAGCTTGGTTTGAAACTGACAATACTGCTGTTATTAATGAAAGGCCTACCAGTAGAACTGTCTCCGGAATCACACACAAGATATTTCTATGATGGGGGCGGATGGAAAGATGGGCCTCATCTCATAGGCCTTTCTAAAAAGGTGCCTAATTTATCCAGAGTTCTAACAGAAAGGTAAACTTCTAGTAGAACTTAAATACTGTTTATGTGAAAGCCAGGAACAATTCCATTCATTCTTCGTTGTGTCCAATGTCTAATCAATCACAAATAATAGCCAATCAGATAAATGTGAAACGCTGACAGTTTTATTAGTTTCCCGAAGTCGTAAACGTAAATACCAAGATTACCTATGCATAGCGCTGTTATCTGTACACTCAACGTATCCACTGGTCAGTGAGATATCCGCGCGGCGAAGAATTCGCGCGTGCGTATGAGAGCGGAACGGACAAAAAGCGCGCCGCTATGCGCCCGCGCAGCTCCGGACGCGGGCTTCATTACCGGCTTCATTGCTTGTAACCGATCGTGGCATTAGTGCTGGCACTGATGGTTCATCAGAGCTGGGCTTTGCTTGTTATTTTCATCTGTCAATAAACGCATGTACTCTGTCAGTATTAGCAGTATGTCAGCTATATTTTATAACTCTGTCAACATCCAATAGGCCCCAGAGTGCCGGTAAACGGAATTACCCGACAACGTCCAATAGGCCCCAGAGTGCCGATCCGACTAGCGCGGTTTCAACCTCTATTACTAATTAACTAAAGGTCATATTCCTGTGGAAATTTTTACATACTCGGAGAGTGATAGTATAGTAGTTTTACAAACATTTCCATAGACAAATACTGTTTCGAAAAAAATTAAAAAAAGTTTTTAGTAGCATGTTTACGTTTGTGAATGGCGGACGAAATTTTGCTAGAATTGTGTGTTTTAAACAGTTTTGTGTTTGTTTATGTGTTATGTTGAGTATTATATTTATTGCTGTGTTATTATTACGTCGTAATAACATCGGTTTAGATAAATATTTTGAAGAAATATTACGTAATAACATTTTTATCAAGGTCAGCCGATTTTATTCGTATTGTTATTGTGAGCGTGAATGATGTGAGCTTGTATGTGTTATTCAAAGTTTGAGGGTATGTATTTATTCAAAGGTAGTTATTACATAGTATTAGAAAAAAAACGCAACACAAAACGCAACGCAAACGCAGAAACGCAATTTGAAAAAGCAGTTACTTTGTTTCGTTTCCGTAATATGAAGTTTGAGTATGAATAATAGGAAAATATTTTATCGGACTGTACAAAAAAAACAATGTTATTAGTTTACTTGTCTATTCATAGTGTAACATGCAAAATTTCGTGTAGATTGATACAGTGGTTTTATCAGAAACCAACTTATCACGTGAACAGACACTATTCCCGCCAAATCGTTTATAACAGCATTTGATTAGAATTCAACTCTCGTAACACAAGTACTGTTTACATTTTATTATAAGGTCTGTTTATTCAACAACCCACAAAAAAATACTTCAAGTGCCTCGCACCAATAGAAGCGTCAGCGATCCGTTTTATGTAAACAAAGTCGTAAACATGTCAATGGCGGGAAACAGCGCGGATTTTGACGGATGTGGCGGTTTCGCGCGTAAAGATGTTCACAGGTTAACATCTACAGCTCTTTGTGGCTGACAGTGCGACATTAGTTTCGACAAAGTTATGTTTTTGATTCTTTTCTTTCCACACGAGAAATAAAAGGGCTCATAACCAAGAAACGTCATAAGAATAATCGGAATTGTTAATTGCGCGGCGTAGTAAGAACTAGTAGGCAATTATTGAATACATCTCAGCGTGCAACTAAGAGTAACAACCTCACTCCGCGAGACACGCAGGGCACTGAAGGAACCGATTACTGTGGTCCTGATCATGACATGCTGCAGCTGCTATTATGTACAATAGCAGCTGCAGCATGTCATGATCAACTAGTCCCAAAACCCCCATATTAGCACCGTTTAGCCGATAGCATCATGATACTAGCTCGAGCGCCTTGCTTCACTTGCCATGCATCAGATAACTGGCACAAACACCGCTAATCACTAGCCTCAGTGATAATTTATTGATTGATTCCAACGATTAATTAACTTTATCAATCACAAATCAGCGATATTTCGATATTTCCATAACTTGTATCCGACAGTTTGAGAATCAATTTGAATATAAATTAGCATTCAGAAATAACTCGCGATGCTGGCAACACACTTTTGAAATATTACTTTATGCTAAATGTCAAACAAGGTATTCACTAAATGTCTAAATTGAGGTCATACAGTGCAATCTAGACTGACTTCAAGTGGGTCATAAAATAATTTACTGGCCGTAATTACTAACTTGATTTGATAGATTTTATTGCTTTTTGCGGTAAATTCTGGAAGCCTGATGCGGGTTTTATCGATTCAACTTATCAGACAGATGACATTGTGTTGCTGAAGAGTTTGCTACTTCTTCCCAGCTAGAACAATAGGAAGCCGTGATGGGCAGGCGATTTGGGGGACTGCTTCTTGCTTATTTTCAGTCTAATTCCAATAAATGATAAAATCTACTAATATTATAAAGAGGCAAAGTTTGTTAGTTTCTTTGTAGGATGTAATCTCTGGAACTACAGAACAGATTTTGAAAATTCTTTCACATATAGAAAGCTACATTATTCCTGAGTGACAGACTATATTTGATTGTGATTAAGGACGCTAGATGGCGCTACTGCCTTTCAAATCATTTTTGCTCCCGTGGGAAGCCGGGGCGGGTAAATTAGAAGTCGAAAAAAACATACAATATTTGTTAACCTCTGAACGTGTAGCCTGTTCTCATGAACATGAGACTGCATTAAAATAAAGTGAGCAAGTAGATCCTTGTGCCAGATACCGGGCGTTACCCGCGAGCTGCTGCGACCTCACGGCTGAGCAGTATTGACGCTAACTGCCCATTATATTGATCCTGGCAGAAATATAATTCATATTGACATTTGTAAATAGTAGCGGAGTGGTGATTAAGAGTCCATATGATCATCATTTTGACCCAATTGCCTCAGATCGAAGGGAGGCTGTTTTAGCAGGCGTAGGCTAGTCGACTCCAACATATTTGTGAAAAAGACGAGAAGTAGGTACGTGATGATGACAAGAAAAGTATTCAAGTTAGGCGGAAGATCCACTTCGCTCTCCAGGGAACACTTCTCTAGGAGTGATTGTAACATGTATATAACTGATATTTGAGGCTATATCTGCATGTTTGCCAACACTTGACAAACGACGCAGTCATCACGATGGGGTCAAAAGCATACCTGATGGCCTCCACTTTAAGTTAAAATTCTAACTACTTTTTTTTAATCAAAAGTCATTTACGTAAATTAGGCTGAGAATCAGCGCTTTTTAAATTTAAATAATAATGACAGTCCTTCAAAATTAGATCCTTCCAGCTGGGAAGAAGAAATGGCGCAACACACTCCTTGACGACAGATTTTTATCTCTTTTAAACTTAAGAACTTGAATTTTGACAATAGTGTGCAAAACTTCAATAAAGATTTAATTTTGACTTGGCCTTTGATTTATTTCGATTTATCACTCAGTTGACTGAGAATGTCTTATCTAGCAGTGCATCTTCTACTAGTCTAAGATCCGGGTGCTTGAATCTGCAGGTATCTGTTCTATTCATAAATTTTGATAATCATATATATTTATCAAAATAATTAGATAATTAAATATAAATGATAAGTTCAATTGATAAATAAAAATGGATCAATTGTTCATTTTCATTCATTAAAAAAACATGTGGGTGCAATTTTTGAACAAAAATTAATAACAATATAATTAATTAAAGGTAATCGCGGCTAAATTTTGCCAGGCAACCCTGCTACAATCTATTCTGTATCATGTATCATTAATAAGAATTAAGTTTTATTAAAAAACAGATATATACTTACCTTCAAGCGATTACAATTCAAGCGGCCGGATCTCGTGTTATATGTTTCATTGCTAGATTGAAGACTTCTTGTCCAGCGTGAGATAACTTTGACTGAAGCTATAAGCCATTACAACTTATTATGTGGCTGTCAAAAGCTTCTCGACCGTCCATCCTTGAGCCACATTCCGGCCCGCGCCCGCGAGGTGTGGCACGGCCTTCGTACAAGTGCCAAAACTGCCGCTTGTACAATGTACAGCTGTTTACAGTCTGTCATACGAATATGTGACCTGCCTACCAACTTTGGCCATTGCTTAAAATAAAAGAAAACTTTATTTTTATTCTTTATTGTACTCATAAAACATTGTAAATATAGATACAAAATAGTTAGTCGCCAGGGCGAGCTTAACCCAGCATTTGGGCTTCCTAACAGCAAACCTCAGGGTGATAAATGTTATTTTTAACAAATTTACATATTTAAAAAAATAGTTAACTCTATCTACACTAAAACCAAAAACCTTAACCAAACTACGTACATAAGTCTATACAAAAACAAAATACGTTCAGGCGTTGAAGTACTCCTCCCTATCGCTGTCATCTGAAAACGTGCCCAGAAGACTGGCACCATTGCCAGTACGTTAACTTGGCAATGCTAATTAATTGAGCAAAGAACGAGCCAGCCCTCTGGTCACGTGAAGTGTTGATCAGTCGGCGAGAAATATCACTCGGACCCCATGACTCGAGCGTTTTGACCCCAAACGGCCGAAAACTGTAATTCCCTATAAGATTACAGTATTTGCGCCGCTTGAGGGCCTCAGCAGCCGCAGGTGATAAATAGATTGCATAAGACGACATACATATGTGCACAACAACTTAAAATTAATTTAAGATGAAAGCTCCAGGGTACCCCGCGAAATTCAAAATTTCTAACGTTTTTTGCAATTTGCAGGTCAGTATCAGGTTGTATCTTTGTCAAAATTTTGATTCGCGGACGTAGCAAGTATGTATTTACAGAACTGTAATCATTAAAATCATCAATACAACTCTCTCAGTTAGAATTGATGCAAAATGTCATGATTTGAACTGAAAGAGTTGGATTGATAATTTTAATGATTAAAATTCTCTAAATACATACTTGCTACGGCCGCGAATCAAATTTTGACCAAGATACAACCTGACACTGACCTGGAAATTGCCAAAAACGTAAGAAAATTTGAATTTCGCGGGCTACACTGGCACTATAAACTAAACAATTTAAAAAAGCCCGAAGGAAGCTTTTTCAAATTGTTTAGTTTTGTGTACGTCATGTGTACGTCATGTGTACGTCATATTAAATGAGAATGATCTGCAACACGCACAGTGAATCTCGTATTTTTTTTTGCTTTTTATTTTGCTTGTGGCTCTAGATAAAGTGATCACGTTCTATCCGTGACAGTGATTGTCAAAGAAACAAAAAAGGAATGTTACGTAATCAATCCCCTTCATTTTGACTTTTAAAAAATAGTTACCGCCGCGCTGATAAAATGTCATTTTCTTTACCAATGCAGATGTGCATTATGTGTGAAAACTGAAAAGAATTAATACTGAACTTTCACGAGCTTACAGATTTTTTTACTGACAGATTGACTATAAAATAAGCATCAGGATTAAAATGTTTGCTTGTAAAGTAAACTTGCTGTATTGTGATTCCCATGATCAAACAGATTAGATTAACAATGCTAATAGGTTTCAGCCATGCTTAAGTTAACGGCGTTCGGAGTTCCACCCCGGAGTCATTCGAATGCCTGAGCCGTTCGCACAATTAAAACAATGATTATAATCGCATCCGCTGCTCCGAACTAGAGCGCAGTGCGTATGCGCACTCTTTGACAATTATCTGTTGAATAAGTACACCGTAAACTAAACCCTAACAAACACAACATAACACATATTTTCAGTAGTCAATATTGGCTAGCTTCGCATTTAATAGTCATTAAAAATTATACTCTGTCGTCTTCTAGGTAAAGTTTATATTGTACTGTTCGTTTCTTGCTTACGCGCCTGCGTGCCCGTCACCATGGTTACTGGAGCGAAGATGCTGAATTTATGAAGTTAAGTGATTTATAGTACGCTACAGAGATTGGTTTAATGCTATGATTCCGAGTTGGTCGTGCTATGTTTCATTCATAAAATCTACACGAGTTATCTGGTCTAAGCACGAAGTGTCCGAAGTGAGAATGAAACACATACAGAAAATTACGGCACATATCACCTTTAACAAAGAAGACTTTTAGGTCTTCGAAAGTTTTTAAGAAATATTGTAATGTGCCTTTTATTTATTAATTTAAAATTTTCACATTATCCCTTCGCATGTGACATACTCGTACTTATCCTAGTTACAAAGGGAAACCTAATAAATGTTACAGAATAAATGTGTCAGTATTCTAATACTGACACATTTATTCTGTAACATATTTAATTAATAAAAATAAATAAAGACGAAAGCTTCATGACTAATTTTTTCATGAAAAAGTCACATGACTTCCAAAACGTGTGAAGGTAGAATAATTTTCTTCAGGAAAATTACTCAATTTTCCTATTTAGAGACAATTTTTTAATTTTTTTATCATTTATAGCACGCATTTGACCACTATCTCACCTAATGGTAATCGATGATGTGGTCGAAGATGGAGCACGCTTGCCTAGAAGTAACCTATTCACTCTTGACTTCAAGACTCCCAGGTTGTAGCTATCAGGAAACACAGACTCCGGCAGGGAATTCCACTCCTTAGCTGTACGCACTATGAATGTGTTCCTAAAATGTTTTGTGCGTATGAGTGGGATGTTCACCATGTACCGGTGGCGCATCGCCGTACGTCTAGTGGTCCGATGATGAAACAGGCTTGGTGCAATTAAACTAATTAAATGCTGTTTGCAGAACATAAATTTTATATTAGTCTTCCAAAGCTCAACAAAGATTTGATTCAACTTTCTTTTCAACTAGCCTAGACTAAAGAGGACACAACACAGTAAATCAAGAAACTAGAATCACACAATCATAAACATAAACCGTGAGCTCCACTAACAGCCCCATACATTCTGATAGGCAATAATACCCGCTTAGATTCCTCATATTAACGCGATAATCGCCGCCTTCCTGCGGGAAAACGCGCAATTAGATCAAAGGGACCGGCCATTATTAGAAGAAGACAGAGCTATACTAACGACAGAGAGGGAGACACCCCAGTGTTTTGTTTTTCTCCCGCGGTTGGTCCGAGCGTGTTTTTCAGTTCGTGCGCAATGGTCGTGGTTAATATAAAATTATGGCCGCCCAGACGTTTCCGCGATTTGTGAAAAGGGTTTTATTTTATCGATCGATGTTGGTCGTGTGTTTGATAAGTTAGATGAGCTTGTGTTCTGTGGTGTTGCTATTGAATGGTTTCCGTGAGAGAAATTCACTGACTGAAATATTAGTGTTGTTTTGTTTATAACCGACTTCAAAAAAGGAGGTTCTGTATTCGACCCATATGTATGTATGTTTGTGGGGTTGGCGGTTGGCTGGGGTTTTCATTATTCAAATGCTTCTTTTTCAAGGAAGGTTTTAGTATATAATATATTAGGATCTCATGAAGATCTTCGGAGATAGACAGTGGAACTCTTCAATAACTAACAGCAAATGACTCGCGATTACTGCGATCGTTTATCCATGTATTAATGGGGAACCACAACTAAAAAGTGAAAAATAAAAAACTTTTTACAAAAAAAAAACCGACTTCCAAAAAAAGTGCAAAATAACTCTAATTTCGGAGGTCGGTGTCAAAAACGATGAAACAAAACCGGAAACACCGACTTCCGAAATTGAAGTTACTTTGCACTTTTTTTTGTTTTTGTTTTTTGGAAGTAGGTTCTATTTTTTTGTAAAAAAGTTTTTTTTTATTTTAACGGGGTAATCTCCATAAGTAAATACATTTAGAAACAAAGATCCAATGCAAGCCCTCTTGTACCATTTAATGTAGTTATGTAGGGCTGGTTTCCGCAACTCCACGCTCAAGACGCGTATTTTGTATACAGGTGGGACAGGTCATTCGATCCAACCCAGCTACTCAAGGAAGGTCAGCAGCGCCCTGGTGTTACTGACTTTCTCACGAAGGTTACCTGGGTTTCAAATATATACCAATTAAGAGTTATCAAAGCTTACAAAAGCGGCACACATAATCAGAAGGCTCGACAGTCTCGCCAGTCTAAAGTCCACAATCCGTACCTAATAACATCATCCCAGCTAACTCTGTATAATCAGTATAAACACACGTAATTACCATAATCTATACATACTAGTGCCGACCCCCGGCTCGCCTGTCAATCCGCGAACATCGACGACGGGACAGCTGCATAAATACATACAGAGCAGTTATTATATGTAAACATAAGGGCTTTGCTTTCACCGCCATTTGCAATTGTAATGGAAACATCTTAATTTTGCGGCTTGGGAGGTAAGAGTGCTTTCTAAACGGTAGCCCGCTAAGGAATACAATGGATGCTGCAGTCAGTAACTTTGCTGGAGATTTAAGTAGCTTATTTGCTTTTGACAATGATGCATTGCTCGGTCAAGCTGTCTGAGGTTTGCTAGAGAAACAGATCTATTTGACAATTCTGAAGTAGATCGTAGAGCATAGCTTTTTAGGTAAACTTGATAAGCCTGTATCTCACTATTTATTTAATTATTTTTAATAACTTTTATCAAATCAATTTAATTTAAATTATTTAATCACTACTATTTAATCGCTAGTTTTCATTTTTTTTAATCAAATGTTGTGATGTATGAAATGTAATGAAATGACATGTAATGTTATAATTTTATTTTATTATGTTTAGTTTATTCTATAAATTGAAATAATCTCAAAAGTGTATAAGTTGTGTACACCTGTAAGTGACATATTTACACAGAACTTATAGCAATGTACACTTTTTACGTAAAATCTTTTGTAAATATGTAGTTGGTGTTTCTAAATAAATTAAATTAAATTAAATAAATTAAATCTTAAAGGACTGGTATAAAGCGCTGATTTGTGATTTTCAGGATGCTTTTGATCTATGAATACTTGCTTATTATACTCGTATATTAATGAATTTATTATGAGAGTTGGCGACAAACTTTGCGAACGAGTGATGTAAAGGAAAACTTCGACGCACGCGGATAATTGCCAGATTTTCATGAAAGAATGAAGGCAATGTACTTACAGTGTTTGTACCTTAAGAGCCTTATGACATTTCAGCCTTCTTATTCAGAGAAACTGAAATACTTTGGCAACTTTGACTTATTGAATTGTGAAAAACAGTTCTTAGTATAAATAGTTCATAGTGGTCTAGTTTTTCGCAAAACCTACACCGGGTCGTGGGGCTTTTGGGACCGGGACCGCGGTCCCAGATTCCACCTATATAATATTTGAGTGGTACTTTGGGACCACAAGAAAAAAGAAGTTAAAGTACAGTTAACGAAACCGCTGATATAATATTTTGATCACCGGTACAAAATAAAAGGTAATATTATTTTCAACACACTTGCTTGTAATGTGTTGAAAAACGTCGTGTGAAACTCATGAGCTCTGGTCATTACACACTCGGCTGAATTACGCCCTCGCCTGCGGCTGCAAACCACAGCCTCGTGTGTAATAAACAACTTAGTTCACTTGTATCATAATATACTATTAGTTGCACTTAGAAAAGGATAGTTGTTTGTAACATGTAAAGTAAAAATATTGTTACTATTCTGAAAGCTAAGTTTATATTATAACATATGTGTACACATTATGTGGATAAGTTTATCTAATACCATTGCTTGAAGGAATTCCCACTTAGAAACGTAAAGGTTTTAAGTACTCGTATTTGAGATGCATCTTGAAGAGAAAGCGTGAGAATGACAGTGACAGTTTTTTACATAAAATGGTAAGAATAATTATTTTCTTTTTACTTTACTTCAATTCTTTTTCTGTATCAGGTTAAATTAAAATATGCTTTATAATAAATTCGATCATACATTTATAGTTACCAAGTATAAAAATGTTTCTTTTTAAACTTTCGCGATTTGTATACATCATACAGAAATTGCAGCAGAGGTGGCCCAGTGGTAACGGCCGCGACTTACAAGTAGGTCGTGAGTTCAAACCCAGGTAGGTGTTTTACTTTGTGTAAATTATTTCATCACCACTGCTCTTAAACAGTGAAGGATCACATCGTGAGGAAACCGGCATGTCCTAGAATCAAAAAATCGAAAAAATATTGTAGTATTTCGTACTACGTTTTAATATTTTCTCTATTAAGGCGTAAGTAGCCGCCAAGTGGCACCCTCATTGAATAAAAATTCGTAGCAAAGCGTAAAAAATAAAGATAAAAGAATCCTATGTTGCGTCTGTTACAAAGGGGATAAGGTATTTTTACGTTGAGGAAGCATAAAAAAAAAGTACCAAAAACGGTTGTTTTTGACACTTTTGCTTACTACTTTGGATACGAAACACTTTCGAGTCCTGTTTTAACAACGTAAAAATACCTTATCTTTTATGTAACAAACGCAACTTATGATTCGTTAATCTTTATTTTCTACGTTTTGCTACGATTTTTTATTCAATGAGGGTGCCACTTGGCGGATATATACGGCTTAAAAGGGCTGCTGATGATGATAATAATGAATGATATTCAATAATTGCAATAATTATGACCGCTGCCTTATGCTTGTTAAGAAAGTTAAGTTTTTTTTAAGTTTTTTGTTGACGTTTCACATGAGGAGGTGACTTTTATGTGCAATTGTGTAGATTTAAGGGAATAAAAGCAGAAATGTTTTCAATTTAACTGTTTTAATTTAATTCATAAATACTCAAGATTAAAGTTATTATGTTTCGTAATGAGAATTTTTTATTTTATTTCTTTGGGTTTAATTTTAATACAAGGCTGTGGTTGCGCCACAACGAACTTCTAGTTTAACAATATTGTTTTGGTTGGCAAACAGAATTAATTGTTGGATAGGTTGGTGGTATTGAAACCTCTCCTATCCTTTTCCTGGACAAAAACCTTTGCTTGTGTGTGAGCGAGACGTCTACAACTATCGTTACCCTCGCTCGATCTATTGGTGACATGAGCTATTGACAGCTCGTGTAGCATCGTATTTAGGTAGTTCATCGAATTATCGTTGGAGTGACTTCCCGGCGAAGTCCCTCCGTTCCAGTTCGAAGGAGCGCATTTCGGGATCAATCTTCATGTCACCACCAGGATCCTACCAGAAATCGTAAGGTATGTACTCCTGACCTATGTATTTACTTTTTCCTATAACCTATATCCTATCCTATCCATATCCCATAACTTCATCGGTCATCTTCCATTATTTTTCGCATTTTATTCGTGTAACTTCTGAATTTGGGTGACTGTACTTTCCCAATACAAACTTCGTTTGTTTTATTTGTGGTCCCAAGATACCACTCAAAAATAAATACAGGTGGAATCCGGGACCGCGGTCCCGGTCCCGAAATCCCCCCGACCCCTACACCTACATACCTATATTATGTGATGCACCGGCCATTTAAACTTCGAATGTACGAAATAACAAAATTTTGTGATGACGCCCTTATTAATTTCGACGACAAAATCACGAAATAAGTGGTTCAGTTTCCAAGTGGAATACTGACTTCCTGGTAGGCTCCAACCGCAATGTTTGCAAATAACTCAAGTTGCACACATTATATTTACTTTCCACCTAGATTCCACTTCTAAGATCAAGTAATTCTACAATAATTTCAATATTATTAATTATTCTAAATAAAGAACAGCACAAGTATTTACATATGTATGTGATATTGACTTCCTTTTTAGAAACCAGTTTTCACTTTAAACGGATATTTTAATGAAGGCAGATTAATTCTCTATTAATTTACGAGTATGTAAAACTTTACCACTTGTCAACAGGGTCGTAACATTGAAATATTTCTTGAAAAAAAAATGCCTATAAATGTGGAAGTTTTGTACCTTGTTGTTGTTGTTACCGGATGGAGAACCTATCTAGGAAGGTTTCATAGGGTACCTAGTTTTTGTAAATTACATAATTATGTAGGTGTTGGTATTGGGTTGCGAGAGTGTTTGAAAAAGTCATTAGGCATTCTCTACTAGTCAACCTGTAGGTGATGCACAGACAAAAATATAGTGTTAGGTGCAATATTAAAGTTTCTGAGGGATAGGCCAACCAACCAATAGTATATCAAATCCTATCGAAGTACCTATAATACAAGTAATTCACCACAGTATCATACCCCATAACCTTCCAATTCTGACACATCGCTCCAAATCACCAATCTCCGCGAATTAATGAAAAAAGTGGTAGATATCGGTGAGCAGCGGGCGGGGCCGGGGGCGGCTAGAAACGCAGCGATTACAGCACTTTCTCCGATGGCGGAGAAACCACGTCATTACACACTGGCCGCCACTCGTGTGTGACCCCGGCCAGGCTGACGCGTGCCACACTGCCTGCAAAGGGCAGAGAGATGAAAGTTCCGAGCGGTACCCAGGCATTGTTATCTCAATCATTTAGTTTAAATGTTAATTTTGCGACTAAACATTGTACTTCTGCTGTTATTGAAACGACTCGTAGTTTTTCCTAAGTAGAATAGAATAGAAAACATTTATTAGACACAGATACAACACAACAGCAACAATCAACAAGATAAAAGAATAGAGTAGTTCTACACAAAGATACAATAAAATTGCGCTGAGCGTACCCATACCGAAAGGGATGAGATGAGAGATTAAGTGATTTCCAAGAAGCTTTTAAAGGCTCACCTCTTTTGGTTTTCATTAGTTTTCTTATCATAATCGTCCTCTATTTATTTGAGATGGACACAGCATCTTCTTCCAGGATTTATTAACATGAAATACTTGAATCAAGTCTACTAAATGGCGACAGGTCACTGGAACAACTTGCGACCGACGGATCCCCCTTATGTTAAAGGGGAAAATCTATAAGTCCGTGATTAGACCTGTCGTACTGTATGAGTCAGAATGTTGGGCTGTGAAAAAGACATAGAGAAATTAGTACATTAGAGGTAGTGTAAAAGTGGTGCCAGTCACAGAAAAGTTGAAAGGGAACTGCTTATCTTGGTATGGTCATGTGAAGAGGAGGGATGAAACACATGTAACTAAAAGAGTTATGAATATAAATGTGTATGGATGGAGAGGGAGAGGGAGGCCAAAGAAAGGATGGATGATTGTGTGAGGAGTGATATGAAAGAAAAGGGAGTTAGTGATAGCGTGACGGCTGACAGGACAGAATGGAAGAAAAAAACGAGTTACGCTGACCCCAAGTAATATGGGATAAGGGCAGGAAGATGATGACTTGAATCAAGTCTACATCAACATGAATAAAATAAGCAATGTAAAACTAAATGGAATATCAACGGAGAGCAACTCTGCTCTTTGACCCCATCGACTTTGTAAAACCTACAACCAAAATCATGCAACACTCTCTAAATTCTGAAACCAAATTTAGGAAAACAAAACACCATTAGATAACCAAAAAAGAACGACAAGCGATCACTACACAAGAGACTTATCGAAAGAACACAAACGATCATCGATCATAATCTTTTGTGTCATAATATCAGTTACGTCACTGAAACAGTGTCAATTCGACAGCCGCATACCGATTAGCTTAGTCAAGTGTGTTTCTATTAATAGACAGGACGTGTTTGTAGTTATGTCATGTGTGGCTACCTTTCTTAGACGCTGATGGGCCTAGTTGAGCCTACGGTTGGAGGTGCTGTAACTATTCAGTTTATCGTATCAGAGCCTAATGCTTCCCACAGAGGGGTGGCCTGTGCCCCAGCAGTGGGACATTAAAAGGCTGATCATGATGATGATGATGTTGCGTTCCAGGGCCGTGTTAAGTGTATCGAATCCTCCTGCTACCAGTTTATTACACCCTGCTGCTGGAAGCCCTAGGGCTCTCACAAAATTAAAAATGATTTTACTGATAGCCGCAATTTTAAACAAAAGAGTTAATAAACTCTTTTTCTTTTTTTTTTGACGTGACTAATTAGCAATCCAATCAAGTGAGCGATTGATCAATCAAAACACAAAGAGTTATAAAAAATAAACAGTCATTCGAGACTGATTGATAGAAAGGCTGTGATAATCAAGTGTTTAGCTGGAGTTACGCAATGTATAGGACCTTCCTCAAGATTGAGTGGCTGTTGACGTCGCTTGGGGCTATATGACCATAATTATGTTCTCGCTGACTCATCGCCGTTGCGTCATAGTAATGCATTTCTCTTTACTATGTAATGTAACAGTTTGAACTTTTACACAGATCTATAGCTCCTTCACTGCTTTACAACTTTCTTGGCATGTATATTCAATAAAAGCCTCTTCTTTCAGCTCTCACAGCCTTTTGTAATGATTTCAATTTTTTTGTATTCATGGGTGCCTATGAATATCAAGAGAACAGAACAGCATTTTAAGGGTTCCGTACCCCGTACTCAGCTGTCCGTTCGTTGCCTGGGGTCGCGAATATATTCGAAAGACAGTTACCGCGGCCCTTGGCACAGGCAACTGAAGGAACAAGGGTGAGCCTTGGTCAGTATGAGTCTGACACGCCCACGAGCTCCACCCAGAGCGGGAGGAGTCCTTTGATGATTTCCCACGCTCCAAAAAAAAAAAGCTGTCCGATCGTCAGTCCGTTTGTCAGCGGGATGTAATCTCATGAACCATAATACCGTAAAGGTAGAAAGTTGAAATTTTCACAGTGCGTATTTTTATTGCCACTATAACAAAAAAATAATCGCACCCTTCGTATGCGAGTCATACTTGCACTTTTAAACCGATTTTGCCATTTTCAATTTCGCTACTTCTAGGTTTGATAAAGTGTCTACGCTACGCTCCGTTTCATTCACGTCCATTTAATAAAACATAAAAACACGAAGTAAAAAAGTTAAAGTCCTTATCTTAATTAAAATCGCGGCTTCATTGTGCACTAGTTCGTCAATTAAAGCGCGTTGCCACACGGTGTAATGTAAACAGCACTTGCACTCGTAAACCCCTCAATGTCTAGTTTGCATCATGTGAGTTATGAAAATGCAGCGTCGCGCAATCCGAAGCAATATTTAGGTACCGAATGGTGAAGCTAATTGTGCGCTATTGTGAGCTGTTGTGCAGGAGGTGCAGGCTGGCATCACCGTCCAGCAGTAACACTATCAGTCTCCCTCGTAAACCTATTGTTTTTTCAATATTTATTATCTTACTAACAACCCGCCTCAGCTTTGCACGGGTAGAAATTATACACCTAAACCTTCCTCATTAATCACTGTGTCTATTTGTGAAAACCGCATGAAAATCCGTTCAATAATTTTTGAGTTTATCGTGAACAGACATGCAGATAGACGCTTTGGGGGATTTTGTTTTTTAACATGTAGTGATCAACTGTCATCATTTTTGCAAAGTACGCGTCGCTACGGCAACGTAGAGATCTGAAGAGTTATTTAGAGCCATTCCGCTATTTGTGTAATTCATGCCTTACAGACCAGTGATGACCCAGTGGTAAACGTCGCGACATACGAGTTGTAGCTTGTGGATTCGAACCCAAGTAGGCACTTTATTACTTGGGACAAGCCCGCCACACTATTCCTAAACCACTGTAACTTCTCTAAGCCAGAATCAACAGTGGCGACCACCAGAAAAAACGCCGAGGCAATGAAGCTCGACGAGTCCCAGAGAAACGATTAAACTGTCTTGGGTCATGCAACTAAATTAATCAGATAATACAGCGGAGGAGTAAGAAAAACATAAGCGTTAGATAGAACAAAGCTAGGCCATTAGGCACAAAGGGGGTATTTACAAGTGGGGTAAGCCCAGTTGCCAAGCACCACTGGTTAAAAACACTTAAATGGGTCATAAAATTGTGAGCACTTGATTCCATTAATGTAAAAAAAAAGGTATTTACAGCAAAAACGCTTGAACGCACGGAAATTCGTTCTAGTTTCCACAAGGTCCGTGTAATAGACAACTCCAGACGTAGGCTGAATACTATCCGACATAATAGGTATTGCGTTCAGTTTGCCAAAGAGTACACTCCCATAGGATATGATGTGCGGATTGTTCGTATTCGCAATCAGGTGTAGAACATTGACATAAAGGTGAGGCAACAAAGCTTGAAGGAAAATAATTAACCCTTAAAGTTTTTTTTTTTTATGTTTGATAGGCTCGCGTTTGACCACTATCTCACCTGATGGTAAGCGATGATGTGGTCGAAGATGGAGCACGCTTGCCTAGAAGTAACCTATTCACTCTTGACAAAAGTTGCCATGACCTGTGAGAAATTGGGCAACACAGTGATCCACCTCCAGCCATGTCCTAGCCAGCCGCTCGCAAACCGATGGGAAAAGGCACTTTGTGTAAATTTTATTATTTCATCACCACCGCTCTCAAAACAATGAAGGACAAGATCGTGAAACAACCGGCATGTTCTAGCCTAGAACCAATAATCGAAGGCATTGTGGCATCTAACAATTCGCACTGAACCCGCGTGACGAATTTATAAAGCGTTCACTCAAGCGTGGACTATATGATTATGCTATTCAGAGATCTATTTATTGTCTTTTTTGGTAAAATTTCTTTTTCCATAACTTCCTCGAAAGCACACTGTTTTCGTAGTCTATGAGGATATTATCCACAATACGGCAAGTGTGCAGCGGTCTTCATGCAGTGTGCCAATCAGAGAGTGTTCGTGCGTCAAGCCCACAAATCAACAAGTATGAACAATGGGGGGCGACGGCCGCCGCTGGGAAAGTCGAGGAGCGGACACCATGATGGATTGCTTATCTCTCTTAATTACAACACTGGGCTCATCTGGGCGATGACAATTACCTACCAATTTTATAAAGATTTCCGTCAATAACTATGTGGCTTCGAAATTATTTCAGAGCAAACGGAAACTAGAAGAAATACGATTTCCCAGCGCCTTTTCTCTTTTATTTGGTCTTCTTTGTTACTAATTATGGACTTTGACTTTGCAACTGTTATCAACAGAGCGGTTTTAGCGCTGCACAGTGATATCTTGTCGCGCTAAACACCACGATTGTGCGTAAGTGGCGGGTAATGCGTCGATCTGTCCACTAATAGATAGGAGGAACTGCTCGTTATACCCGACCGAGGGAGACCGAGGGAAACGGGTTACTAGAGTGTTCCACAACAAATTAGATCCGGCTTCCTTTAAGTAGTTTCTCATTGTCAAACCTGATCACGTCTGCAACGCAAGGAGCAGTTTTTTAACACATTCTTTCACAAAGTTGTCATTGCTTCATTGCCAAAAAAATCTGCTCTGATCTTTAGATATACGATTAGGGTCAGGTGTCTGAAAAAAAACAGAAAAAACCGGCCAAGTGCGAGTCGGACTCGCGCACGAAGGCTTCCGTATCTATAAAAACGGCAAAAAAAACATCACACTTAAATATTTTTTTTATTTTGTTTTTAGTAGTTGCAGTTTTAGCAGCAACAGAAATAACTATCACGGTTCATGAGATACAGCCTGGTGACAGACACGCCGCGGAGTCTTAGTAATAGGGTCCCGTTTTACCCTTTGGGCACGGAACTCTAAAAACAGTTCCTTCCTGCCAAGTCGTGTAGGATTGTGGAGGTTAAGAATCTAATCGCTCCATTTAAAAACGACATAATTTTATGAATAGGCAACATAGTAACAGGTGATGATGATAAAGAAGTGAAGACAATCTGATAATACCTTATAAGCTCGTCAATCTTTACTACAATCCCATGGTCGCCCTACAGATCATTTATCGACTTTTTCTCATCCATTCATCGATCGTCGCAAAACCTGCGCGGCCGCACAAAGGGACATGTCAACGTGTGACCATCATTGTACCGCTAATTACGGCTAATTACCTCACAATGGGTCAGCAAAAACACATGTGTGATGTAATGTGGCTATATTCTGGCTAGTGGCTACCCGTGGGCCATACACAGCCAATGTGTGAAGGCCTCGAGGGCTTTGACACTTGAAAGGTTTGACACACTTGGCGCAGTTAATGGTTTTTCAATACGTATGAAGTTAAGGACATGTCCGTTCACCGTATTCATGTCAGTCCCTTATTGGTACAGTATAATAATGAAAATTGTTGTGCTACGATATTGGAAAGCTTGAAACTGAGCTTGAGCTTGGATTTGGATTATTTTGTAATAGTGCTTCTGAAATTGTAAAGGCATTCAGTTTAACTGCAAGTGTTGATGCTCAGGTGCTCAGGTTTTATGACATTTCAGATAAAAAAGATTACTGCCGGCCGTCTTGCGTCTGCACTGTTACCAAAATTCTCATTTATACATTATGCGTATAATACGCTTGTCTAACTATCCGTGACCAATGTGGCCATACTCATAAACTCACTGCGTAACTGATGTATGTCGATACCTCTCCAAATCCCACAGTTGCTTACATAAACCGTATTTATTGTCTTAGTGACCGACCATTTTTCCGGCAAATCACCGCGGCCCCGCAACTAAACTTATTAATTTTGCGCAACAACTAATTATTATCAAACACGGAACACGCCGCCATCTTGATATTTTGACATAACCATAGTGTTGCCGGTTGCCGGCCATCTCTATAATTTTGACATAACGCTACGTTTAATTTGAACAATAAAATGCTTTTTCTATTGTTTTAAACGTTAGATTATGATAATATTGTGTGCTTGGTCTAGTTCCCGTTAGTTTTGTCATCAAATACAATGTTTTGAATGTTGACTAATTCGTTTGATATCTTGGATCTTAGTGGCTATTGTGACAGACTTTTTATTTGTTTTATTTTTATTAGATTTTGATTCTGTTACTAGTATTGCACTAGAGCGTGTGTAAAGATTTCTCAGATAGCTGTTTTTTTTGCTATCTTGCTAACACTTAATTAAAAATTGTTTTTTATCTTAAAATCTTCGTCGTGCAGATTTTTCCTCATGTGTATTCACCTTAATTATAATATGTATGTATTTAGAAATATATAAGTATGTTTATCAGTTGTCTAGTACCCATAACACAAGCTCTGCTTAGCTTGGGACTAGATGGCGTTGTGTGATAGTTGTGGAATATTATTATTATGTCGTTTATTAATTTTCTATACATATATAAATTATAATTTTAAATATTTCTTACAAATCATATAAAAAAGAAAAAAAAAACATTTAAAATTATAAAAAATAGTAGTCCGCCGGTGTCGGGAGCAGGGTCCAAGCTACCGGTGGTTAGGGCTCCAGAGACAGGAACCTCCTCACAATGCGAGCCGTATCGAGGAGTATTGCCTTCTGTATCAGGCCCTTGATCCAACCGTGCAACGACAGCTTCGACAGGTGGTCGTCGAGGCTTTTGGCTATCAGGCCGTTGGCGGTAACGACTATCGGCACAATGACAGCCGAGTCCACATTCCACATATCGACAACCTCGTGTGCTAAATCAAGATATTTCATTTGTTTCTCTTTCTCAGCTTTCACGAGGTTCTCGTCATGTGGGATGGTGACATCGATTATCATTGTGCGGCGCGCTAATCGGTCTATCACCATTATATCAGGCTTATTTGCAACAATAGTCCTGTCAGTGATGATAGACCGATCCCAGTACAACGTGACATGGTCATTTTCGAGAACTGGGTCGGGCACATATTTGTAATACGGCACTTCAGAATCCACAAGTTTGTATTTCAAAGCAAGTTGCTGGTGAATAATCCTGGCCACTTGGTTATGCCTGTGCAAATACTCGCTGTTAGCAAGACGAGAACAACCAGAGATAATATGTCTGATGGACTCACCCGGACGATGGCATGCCCGACACACGTCAACCGTCCCATCCTTCATAATATGTCTCCGGTAGTTATTCGTCAAGATAACTTCGTCCATAATCGCACAGACAAAACCTTCAGTTTCCCCGAAGAGGTCGCTGAAACGTAGCCAGGCCACGGACGCCAAGAAATCTACATCAGGCCCATGAAGAGCCCGATAAAAGCGCCCGTGAAGCTCCTTGCTTTTCCATATCTCCTTGCGGTCATCAGTAGTGAGTACTACAGGTTTGCGCCAGTTCTCTTTTGCCATGGACAACGGGGTGAGTCCCTTGTCCACTGAGACCACATCTCGGTGCATACCCACGTCGGTTTCTAGAAAATATTCTCTTAGACTGCACACCTCGCGGTTGTGGAGAGTCTTAGCGTTTAAAAAGCCTCGACCTCCACACTTCCGCGGGATGTACAGTCTCATCACCGATGAACGTGGGTGATGCATCCGGTTTGCGGTCAGCAGTGTACGGACCCTCCTATCCAGGGCGTCGAGTTCGGTCTGAGTCCATTTGAGTATGCCGAAAGAGTACATCAAAACCGGCATGACCCAACCGTTGAAGGCGCGCACCTTATTCCCGCCCGACAAAAGGCTGTTCAATACCTTTTTCAGGCGGCCAAAGAAGCGCTCCTTCAGCGATTGTTTCATGTCAGTAACATTAATGCCTAACGCTTCCGACATACCCAAATATTTGTATGTTTCGTTCGAGGAGAGAGATCTAAGGTGTATGAAATCCGAAAGTTGGATCCCTTCGGATTCCATAATCTCCCCTCGCTTTACATGCATGACTGCACATTTGTCCACACCAAATTCCATCCTGATCGCGCTACTGAAAGTTTCAGTTACCTTCAGTAACTCCATCAGTCGCAAATTGTTGGGGGCAAAGAGTTTCAGGTCATCCATGTAAAGAAGGTGAGATATGGCTTGACCACCTCTTCTCAACCGATAGCCCAGCCCCGAGTCCTCCAGCAATGTGCTTAGAGGATTCAGGGCCAAGCAGAACCAAAGAGGACTCAAACTGTCGCCCTGAAATATTCCCCGTTTAATCCATATAGGTTCATCACTCCCCTGGATTGGTCGACATCCTGGATAGCGAAGGACTGTCTTCCATTGCCCCATACATGACCCAAGGAAGGTGCGCAGAGTTGCATCTATTTTGTACAACTCCAACACCCTCATGAGCCATGTATGTGGAACAGAGTCGTAGGCCTTCTTATAATCTATCCAGCATGTCGACAAATCCTTGTGGGATCGACGAACCTGCTGGCTTATGGCCATGTCTATGAGGAGTAGCTCCTTAGTACCGCGGGACCTGTTCCTACATCCATTCTGAGAGGCAGACATAATTGAATTACTGTCAATGTGCAGATTAATTTTCGCTCTCAGGATGGATGTAAGAAGTTTATAGACCGTCGACAAACACGTTATCGGTCTATAATTCTTAGGTTCCGCGGGACTACCTGTTTTATGGAGCAGGTGGGTAACACCAGTTGTTAGGAACTCAGGCAGCGACCCAGACTCTAAGGATGACTGGAACTGAGATGCTAGAAGCGCGTGTGAGCTGCTATACCACTTTAGCCAGAAGTTATGCAGCCCGTCCGGTCCTGGAGACTTCCAATTCGGTAACGGACGGACTGCTCTGGCTACATCTAATGGGTTGATATCTATTTTCTCCATTTCTGGTATAGCTTCGCACACACGCTCGAGATCACGCATCCAGCCACCCTCAGAGTGACAGACGGGCACCGACCAAATGCTGCGCCAGAATGTACTCGTGGCAACATCATCCGGGCGGCACCCATCCGTCACATTTTGTTCAGGTCGCTCCCAAGCTCTATATACCCACCTCTCATCGCTCTGGAACATGCGATTCTGCGAGTACCGGTCAACTCGCCGCTTATACCGCCGAATACGGTTTGCCCATGCACAAACTTTCTGCTTCAGGAAGTCGATGCGCTCTGTGACTCGGGACATGTATTCTCGAGGGTTGATTTCAGTCCCCGAGAACGCCCGCCTCACAAAGCGCATCACACGTGGACGTGTATTGCCCTCCCTGAAGCAGATTAGTTTGCCGATGAGTACCCTGGCCCCATCGATACGCCTCTCGATCCTGCATTGCCAGGCTGGTACAGCAGGCTTTGGCCGAATATCTCCGTCGCTAATCGGAAACTTCACGTTGGCCAAATGACATGCCGCAACAGCCCCGCAATACAAGATTGAGTGCGTATCAACGAGGTTCTCGCTGCTTTCAAAGATGTTTTTAAGCAGCGAGTCCAAAGCACACACCAACGCCCTATTTTTTTTGTGCATGGGTAACCGTGGTAAACGGGGTCTAAGTTCGGTTGGAGTGGATCTATACTCGCGAAGCGCATCCTCCAGTGCGCTCCTCAGTCGATCGTTGCACTGGCTACTTACCGTGACAACCCTATCATCTCCCTCATCACTTACGTTAATGGCTCGCGATGGGATTGCGCCCCTAGCGGGCTCTTGTACCGCGGTCTGTGTCGGGGTCGAGATGATAGGGTTGTTCAGTACCTCTGAGCGCAGCCTATCAAGTGCAGCATCGTCCAACTTGTGGTTACGTTGGATGACCCGCACCTGATCCGACAATCGTTGCGCCGAGACGTCGACGGTTGGTTCTAGGTCCTGGAACAGAGACAGCATCCTGACACGGTACGCAGTGAGGTTAGTTCCCCCCTCTGTAGACCCATAATATGCGCGCATGACGTTCTCGTTCATGGACTGAGTCCATTTCATGCGCTGCACACAACCACCGGCAGCGGGGACCCGGCTCGGGGCCGGTTGGCCCCTAAGTCCCAAGCTGTTCGGTGGCCGGCCTCTCCCCTGCCGACGTACAGGTGTTGGCGACGTCGGCGGGGAGAAATACTCGTCGCTCGAGCTCGACACGGCCGCAGCCGCCGGTGACACTGGTGATCCGAGGTCCGGCGGCGGCAAGGCGGAGCTGAGCGGCGAGTCCGGGGGTGGATGGCGTGCGCGACGGGCAGCTGCTCTTGTTAGCATTATTACCAAGTTGGTTTCATTTCTCCAAAATCTATAATTTCATGATGACATGTGTCATTTGTCCAGTCTTTATGCATTTTTATATTTTATCCGTCTTGTTGATTATGGTTTTTGGGTTTTTACTGTTTATTTGCACCTAGGAAGCTTCTATGGAATTTGTAAATACTTAAACCAGATCCAAAAACTGTTTTAAAAAAATTTAATTGAGAAAATGAAAATACAGCTTGTTTTGACATCGAGAGTTGCCATGTTTTTATTATTATTATTATTATTATTAATTCCACAACGTAGTCAACTTAAAGAATGAAGGCACACCTAAATGAAATACTTAGCTCGTGTAGTTGAAACGTTTCTTTAAGTGGAAGCGTGTGGACTCATTGCAGAGTGCGGAGTGAAGAGACTTGGTCCGAGGGACCGGTATTTATTTCTTGGAAGGCGCTCATTCAGTTCGGGAAAGCGATACGTGTTAATATGAAAGTCACAACACATCAGAAAATGTTCGTAGCTTTGATTACTGCCAAGAAAACTGTCCTACCTACCACGATTTACCCCCGGAAATCTGTAATGCAATAAATGCAAAGAACTGCTCAAGAGTGCTGAAGGGATACTTTCTAGATTGTTGATACCTACTGTTTTACTTAAAAGTATGTTGTGGTAACGAGTTGATGCGACTGACATACCGCTGTTAAACCCGCGATGGTTTGTGTTGGTATGTTTATAAATAACAAATGGTTGTAAAAAATGTTCTTGGCTAAAACGGAAAAAAAAGAGAAAGATATCTACAAGAATTTTACTTCGTATACTTGATGAAAAGGCATCCAGCAGCCTCGACCCGTACAGGACCGTTTGATCAGATAACAGCAGGAGGAAACTCTATTAGAATGCATTGATTGCAAAAGTTGTATTGCAGTAACTGTAGTGGACTAATCCGTCTCTTCTGTCTCCGTCATAGGCGTATATCTGACTTGACAATATTGTCGTAACAAGGTATAATTGAAATATCTATCTGAAAGCCACATAAGGGTTAATAGTCCTGAAATCTCGAAATAAAAGTTGTATTGCAGCTGTTCCTTACATTTTGACCAGTAATGTATACGTATGGAGTAGCTTTTTTTCGGGAATTTGACCTTGGTCCCATCGTTATTCCTAATGACGAGTTAAGTATATTGTAGGTACAATGACTCTTTAAAAGGTTTTTAGTTATTTTTATTGCACATTGAATATTTACAGTCCTAGAATTATCTTAGAGCTGCCCACAGGTTTTCACAAAGAGTATTTGTCGGTAGCATTAATAGTTTTAGACGTGACTTACGAAGCTGCGCCCGAGCAGACGAGGGCGCGGGCTGCGCTTGCGCCGGCCGGTGCGCGCTCGGCAGTAGTCGGCACGTCACCCGACCGCTTTCGGTTTCTACAGTGAGAGTGAACCTGCAACCTGCAGCCACCAGCTACCAGTGAATTACGACCACTGTGAGCTGCACGGTGGGTAGCCGTCAGCAAGTGATGATGGGAATGGCGGAACTAGACAGGGTTGTACTAGTTCTTAGTAATAAGATAGTTAGGACAAAGCTGGATAGGTCGGTTCTGCATTTAATATTTCTAGTTTTTAGGATTCCGTACCCAAAGGGTAAAACCCGTTTTACCCTTTGGGTACGGATGGACAGCGGAGTCTAAGTAATAGGGTCCCGACCCTATTACTTAGACTCCGCTGTCCATCCGTCTGTCACCAGGCTGTATCGTTATGTATAGTAACCGTGATAGTAAGACAGTTGAAAATTTCACACATGATGTATTTCTATTGTCGCTATAACAACAAATACTAAAAAACAGAATGAAATAAATATTTAAGGGGGCTCTCATACAACAAACGTGTTTTTTTGCCGTTTTTGTAGATACGATAAGTACGGAACCTTTCGTGCGTGAGTCCGACTCGCACTTGGCCGGTTTTTTAATTCCAATAAATATGAAATGGAAAGATGTATATGGTTCTGGATCAGCGGATAGGTCACCCTGTGAAGCCCCGAAACTCACCGGTGAGTCGGACCAAAAAAAAAAAAATTAAAGAGATTAAATAAAAAAAATTTCGGCTGTCAACCCGGGTTGTCCTCGGGGTTTAATTTGACAACCCGGATTTTGCCATGGGGCTTCACAGGTTGCGTTAAACTTGTGTTACTAACACATCCACCTACTTCGGCATTTTGGCACTGAGTATTTATATTATTGTTTTCTTTGTTACAGGTAAGTGATCAATTTGTCGAGTGACTGAACAACTAAACAAATCAACTCTTATGTGTGTGGGTAAGTTAATATGAAAACCAATGAACAATTCCCCAATACACGCCCACTTAACTTTCTTCACATAATTTATGTAGTATTGCAGAGTTGCAACAGTCAGCCAACCCACAGGATAGGTACAATTATGTCCTAAAAACGTGCGGTTTCTATCGCGGTGCGTGGCGTTGCGCAAGCGTTGCCAATGCGATAAAAAACCGCAGGGAACCGCGCAGTGGAACATGGAGTCCCACACTGCGCACGCGGCGAACTGTTTCGACATTTTCGTAGAATATCATGTTTTGTAGCGAAAGCTATGTATATTGACGAAATGTTTCATTAGTTCTGTGAATACCATGGTGTAGTGAGATAAGAACCTGTGTTGGGAGGTTGTATCATTCTACAATAATTATGTTAGGTTTGTAGGTGATCTGGTTAGGAAGACGAGAACACTGCACTGTCTTTCTTAACATTAAGTTAGTTTAATATTCTGCAGATTATGTACCTTTCAATTAGAAAAGGTATTTCTTAGGTAAAAGTCGTGTAGGTATTTTTTGGCTCATCGCCTCGGGCACCCCTTAGTTAGTAACTGGCCCTGGCCAGCTACATGTGCCAATCCTACCACCTCAGCCAAGAAATGTTAGCCAATCTAATGGTATACCTATCGTATGCAACTGCACGGTTGCAGTACACACGAAGATCTTTTTTTTTTTGCCGGGGTGTAAAAACCACCCCGGTGTTCCTTCCCACACTAGGACTGGGGATCGTGAGAGCTAATACGACTTCCATGATCGCCTGGCTAGTGCCGGCCCGCTTACGCGGGCCACCTCAGGCCCGCGAGGAGAGTGAGGTGTCCTCCCCCCACGACGTCCAATAGGGGCCATGGCCAACCTGAAAAACTTTACGCAGACTCCGCACTGAGTTCGGCCGCAGCAAAAAAGCCTCCACAATCGCGGACGGTCCGCAAACCATGTTCCACCTTCCATTTTGCGCCACATACCTTCTTACCTGACAGCTAACAAAAGCTTGGGCTGTAAATTTGTAGTTACATCACAAAAAAAAATAGATTACAAACCTAATTGCTATTGGTAAACTGACCACGACATAATTATGTCGATGTATGGGGACGACGACAAAGCTAAGTTTGTTTGAGATTCGATTTCCTTGATGGACGAACTATTTAGGTCTACAAGTGGGTACGGAACCCTCGGTGCGTGAGTCCGACTCGCACTTGGCCGGTTTTTTTTTAATAGGTTAAAAAAATACAAAAGTAACTTGTCCATACTATCAGTGGTGGCCCAGTGGTAACGGCCGCGACATATAAGTTGGAGTTCAAACCCAGGCAGGCGCTTTGCTTTGTGTAAATTAAGTATTTCATCACCACTGCTTACTGCAAAACGGTGAAGAAAAATAATCGTAAGGATACCGAATGTAAAGTGTGCATGTCCTAGAACCAACCTAGAAAATTCGAAGACATGTGACAGCCATCAACCCGCATTGGGCCCGCGTGGTGGATTATAGCCCACAAACTCTCAGAGAGGAGCAGTACATTAAAATGATGATGATGAAGATGATGAACTTGTCCGTACAAATGAAAATTTCGCCTAAAAATATATAAACAGCGGCGGCTTTAAATAAAATATATACAAAATCACTGACCTAAATATAATGACACACAGCAAACCGATTTCGCGAAAACCTTGCTTTCCTACCATAGATCACTAAAATTAAAAACGTGATACGACTCCGACAAAATGCTAACAGTACGAAACCATCAAATACTAATGATAGATTTGCTGTTAAACTTATAATCATTTTTCGTTTTGCCGAAAAGCTCTGTCCATATCCCCTGACAACAATATAATAAATCTTATACTTAGAACATAAGGTTGATAATAGAATGGAACTGTTTCGGCAACGTATGGCCCGGTCAGTGTTATTTGCTGGATATTAACAAAATGTCAATGATTTGAATGGTATTATTATTATAACTGTAGCCGGACCGTGTGTTAAATTTTACAAGTTTTTTTCGAATGGGGACGTTGTATCGGTGCCAAGCGTGGATGTGCTGTGGAGGCCTAGACATTTACGACTGCTTCTATGTTTCTCAGGTCAAATTCATGATTATAATCATGAATTTGACCTGAGATTTCTGCGTGCCAAATACATAACGACTGTGATGCTCAAACTGAGAACAAAACGAATAAAGTAAGTCGTAGCATAGATAATAATAGCTTATGTCAGCCTGTTGATGTTCCCACTGCTGGGACACAGGCCTCCTCGCTGTGAGAGGGTGTGGGTCGTAATCCTCCAGGCGGGCTCAATGCGGATCAATAAGTCAACAATTATAACTAGTGACCCGCCCGCCCCAGTTTCGTACGGGCACAAATTATACATTAACCGGGTTACAGATGCAAGAAATAATGATATTGTTGACCAATTAGAAAAGAGTAATGGTTTCTTGCAAATAATGCAATAGTCCAAAATATATCACGCCATTACTAAAATCATACAATAGGTACCTTCCTAATGACCAAACTGTCTGAAGCATTGAAAAATGTAGAAATTTAATAAAATCTAATATTTCATGCACATTCTCAAACTGACTAGGTACAATAACTATTCATCAAGTGTTACAAAACATTCGGCACTTGACAAAGAAGTCCTCGGTACAGAACAATCGCACTCTGACCGCTATTATGGGTGACTTTTAAACTTTGATTGCGCAAGAGTTAGTTTGGTAGTGAACATGCGCTAATCGCGCTACGGCTACACCTGACTGATGCTGTGCTAAGTTGTAAACACGTCGTTGCTTTCATCTCGATTTATCTTTTTAATTAGCTGCACTTGTAATTAGGTAAAAAACTTAGAAGTTAAATTTAACCTACTGCCCGGTTTGTGATTGAGCTGAAATTTTGCATATATGTTTAGTTTTAATGACAATGCATGATAAGCTAAGTGACGTCATTCTAAATATAGTATAAATATGGCAGACTCCCAAAGGAAGCGGACTAGTTATTTTTTTAGGCATTCAAATAAATGGCTTTGCTGAGAAAATACGAAAAATAAAATGACTCCACTCTAACTAATCATGTTTCTAAATTTTTTATTTTTTAATATGTAATATTTTTAAATTTGTGACTTATACCATTCTCATACCCTTATCCTAATCTGACGAGATTGGCACAACATGTCTTCTTCTTCCATAAATAAATAACGGTACTTACATACTTAAATTAAGAAACAAAATATTATTTACATTATAAGTTAAATTAGTAGATTTCACAACCCAAAAAAAAAAGAGTTAAATTAGTAACATTAATCATTACTTAAATCATAGAAAAGTGTAGAAAGACAAAAAAGCTATTTTTATGTAAGCTACCTTTTCTTCTTCTATACTCTCAGTTAATCGTCATCTCGGCAGTTACTTCTCTCCATATTTCAAACAGTCCCTCTATTATTTCTTTGGTCTTCCACCTTTTTTTTTTTTTGGGTGGTGGGAAATCATCCAATGACCTCCCGCTCTGGGTGTAGCGGCAGGGCGTGTGCGTGGCTCTTACTGACTAAAACCCACCCCTGTTCCTTCCCTGCCTGAGTGCCCAGGGGTGCGGTAACTCATTTTCAGAATTTATCCCCTACCCTTAGGCATGCAGGCACCGGCCACGATCGGCCCCGTCAGTGGTGGCTGACACTAATCTCTTTGAGGCGCACGTGGAACACTACGCGCCGTCGACTCACGGGCCTGGTGCTGATCGGACGGCGAGCTACCCACTGCTCGCCGTCCGCAGGCCCGGGTCTACGGTGGCCGGAGATCGTCTCGCGACGTCCTACGCCCAGTAAGCCCAGTACCTCTCCTGCAGTGGTAGCGGCTGGGGCCGTGAGGGAGACTCCGTTGAGCTTTCCTCACGCGTCCCGCCTCCGCCTTATCGAGCATTACTGCTTCGCAGAAGGCGGAGACTGCTTCCCATTCCCTCTCATGGCCTGAACCAGGGCCGGGAGCGAGAGGTCGCCGCCACCTATCGCATCCACGAGGATACGCCGGTGCTCCGCCCAAGCGGGGCAGACCTCCACCGTATGCCCCACCGTGTCCTCTGGGCGATCCGCGCACTTGGTCTTCCCCTACTCTTACATATTTTGAAGACATTGTCAGCAATCAAAATGTCGTGATGAAAGAAAAATTCAGTGACATAGGCTGCCTTCAAGGAAGACTTTACAAGTTTCGTTTACGCAAAAACAGTTTTTAATTTTTTTATCATTAATAGGCTCGCGTGTGACTACTATCTCACCTGATGGTAAGCGACGATGTGGTCGGCGATGGAGCACGCTTGCCCAGAAGTAACCTATTCATTATTAGGTTGTAGCTATCAGGAAACAGGAGTTTTCTATTCATAATTAAATAACCCATTTTCTGTCACTTCAAAGCTTTTAAATCATAAATACGTTATGTAACTTTGTTCAATTAGATGTCCATGAAGGTTTGAGTAATGTAAGACCATAGTCAGAGCCTTAGCATAATATAGGTAAGTAGCGGTGTGAAGTCATCGCATCGTGTGGCATGCAGCGCTACAAATGATTTACTGCACAGTTTCTAGAATTTGCAAATTGTTGGGTTTGGCTCGTAAATCAATGTGATGGTTAGTTGCAAAGTCTGTTTAGTGATGACACTTCGATAGATTTTATAAATAGTTGTCATTGCTATGCAGTATGCCGTAGGACTTGTCGTAGGGCTTTAAAACAATATGACAAATTTTGCTGATACTGTTTCTCTAAACTATTCGTTGAAATGCCGTAACCTATCATGATAACAAACAACTTTCCCAAAGAAACATTTAATGAAACAGAACGATTGCTGATGCCACAGGCGCGCGAGCGAATTTCATACGGCTGTTGTGTTATTGTGTTAAAAGTGAATGAGTATAATAAAAATGTTTCTTTGGGAAAGTTGTTTGTTATCATGAGTACAATCACGAGTTTAAGTATCGGTCACTAATTACCAGTCACCCTATAAGCGCATCACTTTAGAAAGGCTGCACCTATGTGGTTAAGTCTTTTTTTGTTGTGTTCGTAATTGTCAGGACAAGGTTTTTATGAAAGAAGATTTTGATAAATCTAATAAAATGAAAACTGCAACCGGGGCGGGTCGATGGTAATAAATAAGTAAATTGCTATACCAAAACATTGAGATAGAAATAAGGCATCACAACAAAATAAAATGTTGCTTCTATCAGACATAGTCTTTATTAACTTTGAGGTTAAGCAACGCTTGCCGGGGTGGTCCACGGATGGATGATGGCATTTATTGCATACCGAGACCACACCGTTCCTCGGAAAGCAAGAAAGAAAGAAAAACAATTTATTTGGAACTCGCATATAAAACACAAAATAAAGTAATATATGACAACTAACTAATAATAACATAACATAGAGAAGGCCTCTGTGAGGCTAAAAAGGCTCGTATCTCAGCGCTGGTATTGTGATAGGGCCTGTGATGCCATGGACACATTCACGGAACGAAGACTAAAATACAATTAAAATATCCTACTTATCCTATACTAATATTAGTGAGGATGTATATGTTTATTACTCTTTCACGCAAAAACTACTGAACAGATTTTGTTGAAAGTTTACAGAAGTATTGCTTATACATCAGAATAACACGTAGGCTATAATTTATAATAGGGAGAAGAACTAATACCACGCGGACGAACCCGCTGACAGAAGCTAGTATATACTTGGTGACAGTCGTTACGGGTAGTCAGAAGTCAGAAAATCTGACACCAGTCTTGCCAAGAGGTGTCGGGGCAAAGTTACTGGGGTTGTGGTGGCTATCAAGCTGCATCCGGTTTGACTAGAAGCCGACCCTTAGGTACATAGTTGGGAAAAGGCTCCAGCTGATAACAGTGTTTTGTAATGCCCTAATCCAAACTGCTCTTAAATGCACGAAATTCAGAGTAAAACCCGCCTGTTTGATGTCGCTTTAAAGGTTACCATGGCGGCTTAATCACGATCAAAGCTTGCGCAATTTACAAATGTTACACCTGAGTTAAACAAAAGGCTGATCTGTGTATATCAGTGTCCAAGAGGCTGTAAAGGCCTTGCTATAAATGCTATCAAAAAGAATATCAGGGTTTACTGAACTATTTGGGAGTCTTGAACCCTTATACTAAAAAGAGTGATACATAAAACAGTGATCTTAGTGCGACTTTGTATATTTACTTACTCTAACGCGTTAGCGGAAACATCAATTTGAGACCGTGTAAGCGCTGCTAGGTGAAAATAATGAGAAAATGGAATAATGTGAAGCGAGGGTGTGCTGGCTCTCAGCCTGTTTGAATAGATTACTTTTGATTTGATTCCATTCATATAAGTTGACGACGTCAAAGCAAATAAGAAAGTATAAAACTCGCAAGGTTCCTGTTCAGAGGATCTATCTGAACAGTTATCATTGACCATTGTTTGAAGTCCCACGCTGCTTATTGCGAATTTGACTGTCTGACAGTCAAATTCGGGAATATCAATATATATATTTAACACTAGGCCCTAGCTTTGCACGGGTACAAATTATACACCTAAACCTTCCTCATGAATCACACACAAAACTGCATGAATATCCGTTCAATAGTTTTTGAGTTTATCGCGTACAGACGGACAGACAGACGCGGTGGGGGACTTTGTTTTATAATATGTAGTGATACATAACATGAAGTTTGTATTCTTCGAAAGGAGAAACCAAAGGTGTATAAATACGTAAGTACATAGTCTATATTTAAACTACAATTCGCGAGTTATGCTTAAGTCCCATGTAACAAATTTCAACTACTAACTTTCCTGATAGCTACAACCTGGGAGTCTTTAAGTCGAGACTGAATAGGTTACTTCTAGGCAAGCGTGCTCCATCATCGACCGCATCATCGCTTAGGTGGAATAGTGGTCAAACGTGTGCCCAAAAATGATTAAAAATAAAAAACTTTTTTACAAAAAAATAGAACCGACTTCCAAAAAAGTGCAAAATAACTTTAATTTCGGAAGTCGGTGTTCCTATTTTGTGTCTTCGTTTTTTGACACCGACTTCCGAAATTAAAGTTATTTTGCACTTTTTTGGAAGTCGGTTCTATTTTTTTGTAAAAAAGTTTTTTATTTTTCACTTTTTAGTTGTGGTTCCCCATTAAACTGTGTTAACAATTCATAGACATACGATAGCAGCAATCGCGGTTGATTTGCTGTCAATTTTTGAAGAGTTCCGTTGTCTGTCTCCGAAACCCATCATCAGATCTTTTTGAAATTTAAATGGGACCATTTCGGAAATCCGTCGATATATGACGGAGTTATGCCCGAACATAAATAAAAAAAAATAAAAAATAAAAAAATAAATAAATACAAACATCCGAATTGATAACCTCCTCCTTTTTCGAAGTCGGTTAAAAAACAGGGAGCGATCCTAATATCCACCAGACACCGATTAAGACTCCGGGCTGCTACTGAGAAGTCCACCTCGTGCTCAGCAGTAGCTCTTACGACCATCCACTAGACCAAATAAGCAGGCAGAGCCTTTTCTTTTTTTTTCAGGGTAGGAAATCATAAGATGATTCTTGCTGGAGCGGGAGGGCGTATCAGACTCTTACTGACTAAAACCCACCCATGTTCCTTCAGTTGCCTGTGCCAGGGGCGCGGTGACTCTTTCAAACACTCACCCAAGGCAGGCAGAGCCATAATAATTAATATAAGATAAAGTAAAACAAAGCGTACCTTAAACCCAGAGTTGGGTACTGTTTGTGAAACACGCACAGCAGTGTGCCTCTGTACACGTACAGGCTCTACGGCTGAGGCCGTCACGACCTTAGTAATGGCGACCACATAACGTTTTGTACTCATTCAGTCTCATTTCAGTCTCCTGTTCACTGATTCACGTAAATAATAGTTGTCGATGAGTATTGTAGTAATAGTTATGCCGATTAAGATATACTACGACTGTTTTAGACACGTATGTACATTTATTCCTGTATCCTTTTGTACCTACTGCGCTGATAGGTATGCACTAGTGTTGCAGTTCGCGGGGCTGATGGCTTTCATGCAGTTAGGTACAACACTAACCCAAATAAGGCCCCTCTTTGAGGAGTGGCTGGAGAGGCCCCACGGCGTACTCACTTTCCGCCTGACGCAGGTCCTCACCGGACACGGAAGTTTCGGGAGGTACCTGTGTAGGATAAGGCAGAGGGAAACGCCCGGGTGTCCCTACTGTGAGGATCGCGTGGAGAGGACACGGTGGAGCATACGGTGGAGACCTGCCCTGCTTGGACGGAGCCCCGCCGTGTCCTAGTGGAGACGCGCGGTGGCAGCGACCTCTCGCGCCCGGCCCTGGTTCAGGCCATGGTACGGAGCGAGAGGGAATGGGAAGCAATCACCTCCTTCTGCGAAGCAGTAATGCTCGCGAAGGAAGTGGCGGAATAAGTGAGGGAGGCTCAACAGAGTCGCTCTCACGCTCATAGCAGCAGCCGCCGCAAGAGACGCCCTGGGCGTCGGACGTCGAGAGACGATCTCCGGCTACCGTAGACGCGGGCCTGCGGACGACGAGTAATGGGTAGCTCACCGTCCGATCAGCACCAGGCCCGAGAGTCGACGGCGCGTAGTGTTCCACGCGCGCCTCAAAGAGTTGTCAGCAATGCATGACGGGGCTCGTCATGGCCGATTCCTGCCCAGGGGTCGTGGATAAATTCGAACAGAGTTACCGCGCCCCTGTGCACTCAGGGCAGGGAAGGAACAGGGGTGGGTTTTAGTCAGTAAGAGTCTGACACGCCCTCCCGCTCCACGCAGAGCGGGAGAAGTCATAGGATGATTTCCCACCACAAAAAAAAAGACTTGTTCTTTGCCTGTTTACCGACATGTAACGTACTAGCATCCCGCCCCTGCTTTGCACGGGTATAAATTATACACATAAACCTCCCCAATTAATCAATCTGTCTATTGGTGAAAACCACATGAAAATCCGTTCAGTGGTTTTTCAGTTTATCGCGAACAGATTAGACAGACAGACAGACGCGGCGAGGGACTTTGTTTTATATCATGTAGTGAAGTGACATGTTCTAATGAACGTCTTTTCTGGCTATTCTCCTCTTTTATTTTAACTTACCTTTTAATAGACAAATAATCTACACCTTACCGCAGGCCTGTACCCGCGACGTGTCCAATCTAGGCTCAGCGGCGTGGCGGCATGGCGGCGCGGGCGCAGCTCGTAGGGCCGTCCCTTTCACCTGCACACGCCGGTAACATTCTAGAACACTAATCGCTGCGGTTACACCTCCCATACACCACTACTACTTACTTAGGCTTCTTGAATCTTGTATTAGGTTCTGCAGATTTTATCGTGTTTTGTGCGTGGAGTGGAGTCTCTTCTTCATCTCCGTATTTTGTAAAATTTTGCAGTTTTCTGTCTCCGACCAAAATTCAAGTGTCACTTAATCTGCGAATATAAAGTACTGCATATTAGGGGTCGGTAAATACAAACTTTGCTGAAAACTCTGATAATACCTATTGATAAAGGATGTTGCCAGAAAAAAAGACGAATAGAAAGAAAGAAAAATATACTTATTTGTACCTCACACAAGAACTTATTGAATACAAATAAAAAATAAGCTGTGCGAGGCCAAAAAACTATGTTGCTTAACTATGGTGCAAGCTGACGGTATACTTCATGGTGGGCTGTAGTATAATAGCGATCATTTAAAAGGAGGATAGTAGATTCCGAACTAAAAGCGGTATTTTACAGAAAAACTTATTTTGGATCCAATCTATCTCCTAGCCTCACCAAATCGCTAATGAGTCGCCTCAAATACTTTTCATTTGTTTATCGTCATGCCATCATGTCGGATCTTTGACTGGAGGTGAGAACTTCAGTCAATGTTGATGAAGAACAGAAATAAATATAACAGATCCTGACATTTAAAAATCTATAAATCATTAAAGTGTCCCAATGTTAACATGTTCTAATGAAATTGCTTAAATCTTTTACTGCACATTACGCCATTACGAAAATCAATTAAGATCGCAATTCGATCACTGGAATGTGAACTTAATTTTAAGATAAATGTTTTGAAAATATGTCGTAATGTCGTATCAACATAATTATAACGCTGCATGAGTTAGGACGTGACATTAAAGGTAGAGCACGCAGCAATGTGAATGTACTTTAAACCGTTTAAAATAAATTCAGGCTTGAGGTAACTATCCCAAAGCATGGAAAATGCGTCTTTTTACACATAGAAGGCACAAGTGGTGAGAATTGGCCACCACCGTACAACTACAGATTGACTTTAATAAATAATAACAATTGTGGTGGAGCCTTGCCCCCGCACTAGTACAAAATACACTACATTGCGAGCCTAAAAGCTGTTGGGGTAGATGCGGCTTTTCGAGTAAATGTATTAAAAAGTACATTTTCATGATTTTTCAGCAGCTTCTCCCCAATTACACGCGTCAACTTAAATGGACATTTACAACTTACGAGCCATTTTGTCTTGCAAACACATCTATCGTCACACAATATAGTAACAATAGTGAACAATAAGGAGCAATAAACGAATAATAATGAGATATTTTGTATTACGGTGCTGCGCGGGCGCACCTGTGCGGAAGGGGGGCGGAGAGGGGGTTTCATACAATTATTTCTCACGCGCGCCGTAGCGTACAGACAGACAAAAAGTTACGTCGACACCACATTCTTATTACGTTTTACGAAAGTTTTTCTTTTTTGCAAATTGTGGATTGATAGTATTGATAGATGTATAATAATAATAATAATAATAATAATAATTTGAATTGTCATTTGTCTGTAGATTTTTGTTTTAAAATAGGCTTGAGCTATAGGAACCTAACGATCTTTTCTGGGTCGCGAATAAATTCGAAAGACAGTTACCGCGACCCTAGCACAAGCAACTGAAGGAACATTGGTGGTTTTAGTCAGTAAGAGCGGGAGAAGTCATTGGATAATTTCACACCCCAAAAAAAGAAAAGGATGTCACTAAAATCAGATTTGACAATATCGTTCAAGTGCTAAAACATCCTTGAAGTACTTATTGTAATCGATACTCGTAGCTGAAGTCTTCCTATAGTTTGTCAAATAAATTTCAAAGTTAATGACATTGGTTAATAATTTTAACAAAATTCACTCATAAAAATGTTAGGTGGAGAACGGACATGTTCCTCCAATGACAAGACCCTGGCACAGGTAATTGGAGGAACATGGATGGGTTTTAGTCAGTAAGAGTCTGACGCGCACTCCCGCTCCCAGAGCGGGAGAAGTTATTTTATGTTTTCCCACCCAATAAAAAAAAACTTTGACAGTTGTATGTCATGTCTTGCGTTGCGCGACACTTGTATACTCATCACGCTGCGTACGCGTCACGTGTCTGTTCTGTTTGAGCCTGCCATCGCCATATAAAAACACAGTAGCAATTACAACGCTTATCGTTCGTTTTCCGATTGCGTGAATCGTGGAAACGCGTAGTTTCCAATCACGCGAACCAAGTGGGAAAATAACATTTTTGTAAACTGTTTTTATTGACAGTCAGATATTTTTAGTTAAAATCCTAATCACGAATATGAGCCCATTGTTAGCTGGAATCAAGAAATATCACTACATATTATAAAAACAAAGGCCCCCGCGACGTCTGTCGGTCTGTCCGCGATAAACTCAAAAACTCCTGATCGGGTTTACATGCTACATGGTTTAGGTGTATATATGTACCCGTGCAAAACTGGGCCGGGTGGCTAGCAATTATTAAAGTTGTTTGCACTTAGGTAATACTGTCTATAAATAATACTGTCTTACGACTGACATCTTCGAAAAGTTTAAAGGCCAATTTCTAAAAACATCGCATAATTTCCACTTTTTATGTATTAGGGTTTATTATAGGCTCAGGAGGATACAATCAGGACTGTTATGTGAGACAGAACGTAACGTTTGAAATCAGATAAAATGTTGAATGGTGCTGCCTATGGGTCAGACAAAACATAGCGATGATGTCAGCGCATTCTCTCACTTTCTTGTATTGTAAAGGAAAGTTTGGCAAAATTATCACAACGGAGTTAATGCGCAACTCGATGCTTTTTAATCAGTTAACATTTACATAAGAATGAGAATAATATCGAGGACGCCTTACATTTTATACAAACGAATAAATTAAGTTTCGTCAACCACGCATGATCAAGATTGCAAGAATTTTTATTGGCACGTAAATTTTCTGTTTGGCACAATGAGGGTTATCAGGAAAATTTACGCCACCTGTTGCGATAATTAGGCGATAGTTCTTTTACTTTGAAAACAAAACATAATGCCGTAAACATGACTTTGACGTCAACTTAACAAATGTCAATTTTGACATTATAACAAGCGTTTTGACTTTGACAGGTGTCTGGACTTGACGCCTCAGTGCTACTATCTAGTGTACGTCATTTCAGAAAACCCTCACTAACATAATTAAACGTAAATTTTCATAACTTTCGCTCTAACTTAAAGCGGATTATTTAGAACTCCTATTTATTCGTAATATTTATGTTCAAAATCTTAAAAAACTAAAAAAAAATCGTTTCAATACTCAAAAATCCAATTTCTCTTTGCTGATCGTACTTCTTCTACAATTATTTGAGCAACCTGTTTATTTGGCAACACTGTGTACCGACAGCAAATAGCAAAGGTCGCATAACTGGTGGAACCAATGGGCCAACATTGACCATTATTAGCCGTAGCATGGTGTAACATGGGAGATGATGGCAGTCATTTTACCTTCGTGAGGTTGGGGAGGTCATTCATTGGGGATTAAGTTGTAAAATATAATTATTGTTGTTTTTGATGGATTGAATGTCGCTATAAAACTGTGGCATAACTGTTATTCTTGTGATTTTGCCAGATAAAACAGCCAAGCTTGTGGGAATTTAGATAAAACTGCTTTCAAATGTTGCTCTCCCGTATACAAGTTATAGCCTATGTGCTATTCCAGACTACAATCTATCTCTGTGCCAAATTTCATCCGCATCTTTTAATGGTTTTCACATAATAGAGTCATTAGGTATCATTAAGTATTGCCACTTTCAGTATGATATTATCAAAGTAGTTTTTGCTAGCTCCGTATGAAGATTAAACTGTGATGATTTTCACATCAGCTTAATCTTTTCCTAATAACGTTGAAATCCGCTTTCAGTTAGTAGATTACTGAGATTGTCTTTGTTACTGAGCTTACCAAGCCAAGGGCGGTCTCTCTTTCGATACCGAGATTGGCTTCGAAATTCGTTCCTATTTGTTTTAGAATACCCATTTTAAGAGGGATGAATATTATTTACATTTATCTGGTAAGAAAGGAATAGACCTGAAAGTTTCGTAAAATACTCTAACATTTATACGTTTCTCTCTTTTAAACCAATCAAATCAAATCAAATAATTTATTTGCATAATACATGTTTAAAAAAGGTGTTACAGGTATAAAAGGTACATTGTATAATCCTTTCTTGTCTTATCTAGTCCAGCCCCTTGTGTCACCGTAGGTAATGGTTCTTTACGGTTTGGTATCGGAAATGCGTGCTCATATTTTAACGCTGTTTCTGCCCATATACATGGACAGCTCTTTATGAAACACAAATATAATTTAAAAAAAATTGGACCTCTCATACTAATTTTGATCAGCGCACCCCGAGTGTGAGTCGCGTTAAAGTAAACGTCAATTTGTGCTAAAACTGTATAAGCGCCGCTTGGTGACAATAACAGGTAACCTCTTTTTTAGGGTTCCGTATCCGAAGGGACCAAACGGAGCCCTATCGCTGAAATTCACATATCCGTCAGTCTGTCACAAAATCTTGTTCCGAAGAAATTTTAACTTCCCATTGACCTATAAACTAGAGAGGTGATAATGTTTATTATTACGTATATTTTATTAACAAATACCAACATATTAAAAAATCTGGTTTTTCTTTGATAATTCCCTCATTTGGTACGGAACCCTAAATATGCGAAGTCTGACACGCACTTGGCCTGTTTTTCGCTATACGATATGACTGCGTACGTTAAAAAACTCACACTATGGCCTCAGCTGATGATAACTTTGTAATGAAAGATTTTTTTTTTTTTGAGAATTTTCTAACATTTACGTAAGCAATAATTATAAATATGACCGCTCATTTGCGTTACACCCAGTTTATTCAGTAACCGATATGGTGAACATAACAATGACTATTTTAACGATCTATCTCTTTGTCCAGATCTATAGCTGTCAACATAGTAATAACATAATTTGATCTAGCGGCGCAGGCGCCGACGATAGTCTCAATTCGATCGATACGGCCGTGTTGGTCACTTTCACACAAACTGTGTCCGCTAGAGAAAGTTATGGATTTTATTGTGTTTTATTGTAATCATATAAACTGTTTGCCTTTTACAGACATTCGGGCCGATAAAATAACAAATGACTTTCTTATGCAATTTTCTATGTTGTTTTGAGAGTGTGAGAGCCTGTTAGTTTACGTGAGGTGAAAATGCATATTTTTTGTATCAACTCGTTGACAAAAAAATACACATGCTTGATTGCGCGGGATTTAATAAAAAAAAAAACATGAGTTTCTTAATTATTTTCATTTAGGATTAGGACTAGGTTTTATGTTATTCTTGCCGAAAAAAATATTACGTGATACTTGCCAACCCTGAACCAATATAGACACTGTCTTGTCTGTTACTGGATAATTGTATGTATTTTATTTTATTGTAGCGCAGTAGCGCTAGATGGCGAAGTGGACCGATGACCTGGTGAGGGTCACGGGAATCCGCAGGATGCGAGACGCACAGGACCGGTCGTTGTGGTGACACTTGCGGGAGGCCTATGTCCAGCAGATGTGTTTCAGCTTAAATGATGATGAAGTACAATTTAAACTAAATCTATCTACAACCTCCAACAGCTACAACATACTGCCCAGGGGTTGTGGATAAATTTGAAACATAGTTACCGCGTCCCTGGGCACTCAGGGCAGGGAAGGAACAGGGGTGGGTTTTAGTCAGTAAGAGTCTGACACGCCCTCTCGCTCCAACCTAGAGCGGTCATTGGATGACTGCCCAGCCCACAAAAACCAAAAAACAGCTACAACATTGATCTTGCCTTTACGAACATCTACAAAAACTACATTCGACGATCACGATCACCTTTTCTTTTTTTTTGAGGGTGGGAAATCATCTGAAGACTTCTCCCGAGAGGGAGGGCGTGTCAGACTCTTACTTACTAAAACCCACCCCTGCTCCTTCCCTGCCCTGACTGCCCAGGGGCGCGGTAACTCTTTCGAACAATCCCATAACCCTGGACATCACCACCACCTACCAACTACATACTCGTAGATGGACGTTTTGGGGCTAAAGTTTAATCACAACACACAAGCAAACTAACAAAGTCACGCTGAAACGCAACATCTACACTCACTGAAAGTGACTTTCATCTCAAACGGGTTGCTATAACAGTAGTAACCGCTGGTTGCGCAACCGCGGCTCACGGTTATATGCTGCATGTCACCGGTTATCAGCCGGTGTCGGTGCGGTTAGGTTGCACAACCCGGTTCCTGTTTCCGGTTGGGCGGTAGTTGTACGTTAAACTGTCAAGTTGGTACAATCATTATAATTAGTTATTCGGCTATGGTTTGAGGCGATTTGTCAGGTAATCAATCAATATTTGAACCTACGTAAACACAGTGTGGAAAAAAACTTAGTTTTGGTCTGTTTTAAAACTTACTAATCAAGAATCCATAATATCAATTTGGTTAAGAATGATCACTCACGCATTATCTCCCCCTAAGAAAAACGAAGAGGAAAAAGAGGGCAGATAAGGCCTCTGAAAAATATATAATATGCAACGTTGCCGCAACGATCGTTACGTTACACATTGTAGAGTTCTCTATTTACGAGTATCTACGAGTACTCAAGAATATGCTACACACCATTTTACTACGAGAAACTACAAATAAAGTTCACATTATACATTCTTTAACAACATTTCACCATAAAAAAGAAACTTACCTATGAGCAAACAGCACTAATAAACTAACCTTATCGCTAATGCACAATATTAATAAACAAACAACTCGGTTCACGGCCATTAACTTCTAGTAAATTACTTCAAATAACACTCGATTAAAGTCAGTTTCCTTTAAAAGACCACCATCTTTGAAAGCGAAAGTGTAAAATATGGTTCTATATGCATTAATAGACATTTTTATGGTTTTATGAAAATGTATGCGACGCCCGACGCAACGGCTCCTTACATCCGCATTCACAGGTTAAAATGTATTATTTAACGGGTATCGATAACCTTCGCATTAACCTTTTAAATGTAGAAATAAATAAACGAGATCATGTCAATGTTTTCTAAGCAAATATTTTTCACATGGTTACGAAATCATTCTGACTGAGCTCTGGGATTTGATCAACTGTGTCAATATTTGCAATGGCCAAGCCTAAGCTGGAGTTAATTTGCGGCAAATATTTGAATATCCCATGTATTGAGTCGACTTAGCAATAGTTTGCCAACGAAGCATACCATTCAGCGATGTGCAACTTCTAAGAACATTTGCATAACTCTCGTCAGCCAATACAACCTAAAGTGTGTTACAGATGTGATTGACCTGTCTAAATAAGTGTATTCAACTCAGACAAACTGCACTATAGAAGCCATGCATTCACGTAAATCTGTGCAATCTGCAGATGCGTGCGATGCGCGACAAGCCTTGCGCAAACGCAGCCGACCGGCCGACCTTCCGCGCAGGCGCACTGCGCAACTCTATTCAACACAAAGTAGTAGGAAACACAGTAGACCTATTTGAATACCTTTACTCCTCGAGCAGGCTTTTAGGACGAAGATAATAGACGTGATCTATTGCTGTCCAGTAATTATTATCAAAGGGCAAGTGGGTGGTGGTTTACAACAACTTTCAGAATGTTCTCAGATGAACTGTGGCCTTTGTCAATATTTTTCATCTTCGTATTTGGTGATAGAATGTCACTTTGTTAAGCCCCTCTGAATCTGGGTTCGCGGCCTTGGAACGCACAGGCAACTGAAGGAGTATGGGTGGGTTTTAGTCAGTAAGAGTCAGATACGCCCTCCCTCTCCACCGCTCCACCCAATGCGCGCTAATTACAACTTGGCTTACCCCCAAGCTAAACGAATTTCTGTGCGTTCAAGCGTCTTTACCATACCACAGATACTATAATACTAGCGTACATACATACCTATTATTGGAATCAAAAGTAAAAGCTCATAATTTTACGGCCCATTAATATTAGTGTTTATAACCAGTGGTGCTTGGCAACTGGGCTTACCCCAGTTGTAAATACCCCCTTTGTGCCTAATGGCCTAGCTTTGTTCTGTCTCCCGCTTGATTAGGAGGGTGTAAGTAAGTGAAAATTATGTTTTTCTTACTCCTCCGCTGTCTTTTCTGATTAATTTCGTTGCAGGACCCAAGACAGTTTAATCGTGTCTCTGGGACTCGAGCTTCATTGCCTCGGCGTTTTCTCTGGTGGTCGCCACTATTGATTCCGGCTTACAGAAATTACAGTGGTTTGGGAATAGTATGGCGGGCTTGTCCCAAGCTAAACGCGCATTGCAGTCTGGGCTTAACTTTGAAAGATTAAGTGTGTGGTCTTCACAGTTTCTGTGACTTGATTTGATTTCACGCTTGGATACCATAGCAATTTATTGATGTCTAGCTGCATCATCAAGTCAAAAATGACTCCACGTTCAAGGGATCACGACCAATGCAATGAGGAAACCGACGCGAGGCGGAGGAGGAGTTGCCTGTTACATATTGGCATTTACCTATCAGTGAACCTTCTTAAAAACTTTTTAGATGGTGTTTACTCTCGATTAAGCTCAAGCATTACGTTTGCTGTATTTGGGCATCCAGTTCAGGCATTTTAATTATCTATGCAGTTACGTTGTTAATAGTTATGGTTTATTGGCGTGATTACTGAAAATTATCTCGAAATATTTCGCGTCGCTTATCAGCTTCAAAGTTCAGTTTATGTACTTTTTAAATTTAAGACTTTATTTGATTCAGGCAATAAAATACGAGTATGTTTAACTAATAAATTGGTTAGTCTTTGTTAATCAGAAGGTGATATGAATGCTCAAACGTTGAAACTCGATTTTTAGGGTTTATCAGAGTATTTCCTACTCAGTTCGTTTTTCTGTTTCAGAGGTGCAATATTTCAATTTCTTCAGTAGTTAGAAGTTTGTTTATGCTTTCATTGTACCTACTTAGTTGTTCCTCTTGTGTAACCTGTGTAAGAATATTCATTTCCAAACAGGACTTCAAAACGAGAAACTATGTAACAGGCTTCACTTCGTAAAACTAGCCATAACAGAACATTGTTCCAAGTCCCGTGGGTGTAACATAAAGAGTCCCGTTACATTGCGAGGTTCACGCTACCTCCGCCAGGGGGCGGTCATGATTTATGTCCCTACCAGCAAGAAGTCATACAAAGTCTCCAAGATCACTATCAGTCTAACAAAAACTGCAACTACGGGCAAATGGCAACATTCCGAACGAAATTGACTAAATTATTACGTGGATTAGGAATTTTAATGTAATTTTGTTTTGATTGCAACCGTGTGGGATGGTTATTTATTGTTTGGTAGAGACTTTAACATTGATGTCCTGAGGGTTTTTGAACTTGCCCAGACTGTTGGTTTGAACTTAGGTAAGTCGGCTTCGGGAAAAATATTTCCCCAATCAGTATATCTTTTATTTTATATACGAGTATATACTTCACGCCTGGCAGTGGGTAGGGCACATTGCTCGCAGAATAGATGGTCGATGGGGCCGAAAATTTCTGAAGTGGCGACCACGTACCGGCAGACGCAGCGCTGGAAGGCCTCCAACAAGGTGGACCGATGACCTGGTGAGGGTCGCGGGTAGCCGATGGATGCGAGACGCACAGGAGAGGTCGTTGTGGCGACAATTGCCTATGTCCAGCAGTGGACGTCTTTCGGCTGAACGAATGATGATGATGATGACTTCACGGCTGTATCCCCCGGAGGATTAGGCAGAAGTGACCCTATAATAAAAACCCATATTTCGCTACATACTTAAATAACATAAGTATAATAGGTGTGAGCCTAGGCCGGCAAAAGCCCAGACTTCGAACTTAGCTACTGGGTAATTGCAAATATAAAAGCCCAATAACATTTCAAACAGTCAGCATAATAGTGTAGGTACCAGTGTTTGGTGTTAGGCACACTAAAACACTTCTAAAGCGAGTGTTACTTATGGTTTTACCTACAAATTGGCTATTCTGTGCCGGTTCAGGTCGGGCGCGTACGTGCACTACCTTGCAAAACACTGGAAATTGCAATGTTTCGATACAAAGTACTTGTACTAGAATGAACCTACATTGTAGAAAATAATTGAGTCCAATTTCTACACCCTATTGTTTGGAGCACGATCCTTCGGTGGTATTACGACCACAGACCTGACTTTCTTCAGAACAAAAACGATGTTGTTTCATTATATTATCACTAGGGACCCGCCCCAGCTCCGCACGGGTTTAAATTACACACCTAAACCTTTCTCATGAATCACTCCGTCTATTGGTGAAAAGTAGTGAAAACAGCATGAAAATCCGTTCAGTTTCTGAGTTCAGCGCGAACAGACAGACAGACAGACGCGGCGTTGTTTTATAATAAGAAGTGATTCTTTGCTAACGGATTGAGCAGAAAACGAGCATATATATTGTTGTTTTCCGGCCGGCATTGGAGCACAGATTCAGACTCTTGGCTACGAGTGCATTTTTTTTAATTTTTTTTTATTAAATCATCCAATGACATCTCCCGCTCTAGGGTGAAGCGAGAGGGCGTGTCAGACTCTTACTGACTAAAACCCACCCCTGTTCCTTCCCTGCCCTGAATGCCCAGGGACGCGGTAACTCTGTTTCGAATTTATCCAAAACCCCCGGGCAGTGCTACGACTTAAATGTTCCTAATAGCCAGTAAGACTTCTAACGCTTCCCATTACAGGAAATCGAAACAAGGGCTCAGCAAAGCAACTGCTGGACAACAAGATAAGAGTAATTGCTCTTGCGGTCACAAAACCAACAAGGTAGTCCTTCAATGAGTCGAGGGAGTGTTTAAAAGGATCACCGTGGCCCTGGCACAGGCAACTGAAGGAACAGGGGTGGGTTTTAGTCAGTAAGAGTCTGACACGCCCTCCCGCTCCACCCAGAGCTGGAGAAGTCAACTGATGATTTTCAACCCTGTAAAAGAAATCTCAGACATCTAACAGCCTCTTTTAAAAAGGCAGAACCTCAGAAATTCAAGGTGTGGCAAATCCATGCAAAGAAACCACACTAGACGTGCCTCACATTTCTCAGAGCTTTCGTTTAAGAAAAGTAAGCCACACGTTTCAAAAACACACGAATTCCGCACAAAACAATGTCAAAAACGCATCGCTAATTACAATGCCGAACGTGGGACAGTGACCCGCTATCCATTATATTATATTCACGAGAGCATCATTCCCTGACCTTGCCTTCACTTTTCACATGGATACCGCCAAAGTTTGGTGGCCTCGCGTTAAAAGTGAAAAGAAAGTCGGAGACAACTAATTTAAGTGTGTTGCTGGAATATTTATGAGGCTCGTTTGTTCTTTAAATATGTTTGTTTTCATGTTTTCTTATCTAAGTGGCGACATCTCGGTGGGTTTTATGGTCTTGACTTACAAAGTACTTATTTCATTAAGTTATCACTAACACTAAGTTTAAAGTCCGTGTAGGTAGTCACTACAGTAGTGAAAAACGTCTACATCAATTACTATTGATAGACGTATGAATTGATGGTTGATGCTATAGCAAAATCAATTGTGCATTAAAGAAGTAAGCAACAACAAATCTTCTAATCCCAAAAGTAGGTACTGGGTGTCACCAACTTCCGAAATTAAAGTTATTTTTAACCGACTTCAAAAAAGAAGGAGGTTATCAATTCGGATGTTTGTATTCTTTTTTTTTTTCATATAAATCTGATGATGGATTTCGGAGACAGACAACGGAACTCTTCAAAAATTGACAGCAAATCAACCGCGTTTGCTGCTATCGTATGTCTATGAATTGTTAACACAGTTTAATGGCGAACCACAACTAAAAAGTGAAAAATTATACAAAAAAAATAGAACCGACTCCCAAAAAAAGACCAAATAACTTTAATTTCGGAAGTCGGTGTCAAAAAACGAAGACACAAAACCAGGAATACCGACTTCCGAAATTAAAGTTATTTTGGCCTTTTTTTGGAAGTCTGTTCTATTTTCTGTAAAAAGTTTTTTGTTTTTTAATTTTTAGTGTATTTTCTGTTTTGGAAGTTGGTGTTTGTATTTTATTTCTTCGTTATTTGACACGGACCGTTTTTTTTTTTGGAAAAAGGTTTGTAAACAAACACTAGTACAACAATTGGCGCCCGCGCAGATTACGATCATGCCTCACAATGGACCGGTCTGACTGGCAGCGCGTACGCACTTGTCGCAAGGTCTCTCACTGAGAACGAAGAGCTTTCCATAACGATCTAGAAATTAGAGGAAACAGCACTGTATCGTCCTCATTTTTTGTTTAGTGACAAAAGAAAAAATACCTGTCCAATATTTTTTGGTAATCTAACCGACGAACCAACAATTTTTTTTTAGGAAGCTACCCTACACTAGGGTACATTGAAAGAGTCACACAAGTGACGCTATGAGTAGGGTTGACAACTTTTTTTAAATAATTGTATGAAACAAACATTCTTACTCTTTTTTTTCGCTTATTTTTTATTAATTTTAATGGACATATTAACAGTAAACATTACATTTTTGGGCTATGAACTTATGACAATGGGTATATGTATACATTACTGGTATTATTACAATAGTAAACATTTTGAAAAAAAGAGTAATTTAGCGTATTCTATTAGTATTACAGATCATAAGAGTACACCTACATGAAATAGAGGACAATACTCTAATTTAGAGTACGATTGGCAACCCTAGCTATGAGCTATACTGTAGCTCCTGCTATCACTAGAAAACCGGACACTGACAAGGCGCCTAGGTAGGCTATTGAAAAGGAAAATTAAAAGTAGAATAGCAAAGCTAAACACAAAGAAGTTTACTCAATCAATCAATCTGCTGTCATTATATAGGAATGTCGATCTTTCAAACTGAGTTCAGGAAATGTGATCTAGCCATAAACACATTGACTGCATTGTTAGTTCTAGCTAGATACTTAGATGTTATGCATTGTCACGAAACATTTATGTAAATCATGCATAATGATCTAGTCTCATTGGCACGCCGGGAAATGTATCAAGGAGGTTTGGTTTGGCTTCGTGGGAGCCCATACCATGTAGCTCTATAACCTGTATCTAGGTACTACTCAGGTAAATGTTTTATCCATACTCAGTTAGCTTAGCAGATATAATTCACCTCAACAAATGGTAAACAACTTATTGATTTCCGGGAATATGGTTTAAGGAATTTAAATATGACAGATAACTCGAGATGAGACCACATTTATGTATCTTTTTGTGAAGATTTAGAAAATAAATGCTTGTTAAGTATACGTCTACCACCCACATCTATGTAGAAGGAAATGCCAACAAACATATTATTCATAGTACCTAAAATAGGCTGTGTGTTATTTGTGTTCTCTAATCGGTCTATGAGGGAGGCCTATTCAGATCGGTGGTTTACCTACGAACTGTTAATATTAACAAATTGCACTTCATAAAATATGCCAAAGGTCACAGTAAAACTAGTGCCAATTTATCAAAATACCTCCATAACCTTCTCGATTCTACAAGTAATATTTCTCAATCGCAATTTGCTCGAGCAGTCCTTATTTTCAAAGGACAAGATAATCGTAGACGAAAACATGGCAGTCGTAAAAATTATTGCATAATTCACGAAGACAGTTGAAGATACTACGTTACGCCAGATGAAAATGTGAAGGTTGGGGCAATTATATTTGAGATACTAAATGAAATAACCGAGATGTTCTGCATTAAAGCTTGATATCTTAAGAAATTTACTAAAAAATCTCGAATGTTCCTAAGAACCAATTTCCATTGCGAGTAGAACCTGCATGAGTGTGGCACAGGAGCGTGGAGATTGGCACGAGAAAAGAGAGGCCTATGCCCACCTGTGGGCGAAGTCTGTCTGTGGACGATGACGATCGTTAATTGCTATCAATGTTGCTATTACCAGATTGAGGACAAAATATCTAGAAATCAATAGCTTCCACTGAGACCAAAGACCTTTTGAACTTTGAAATCTATATAAAGTAATCGCAATGGTGGAGGAAAATAGATTTCTCAAACATATACAAGACCGCGCAGCAGGTAAAAGCAATCCATATTTTGACGACGGCAACTTTTGAGGCCGCCCACATTCCGCTCCTGCGCCGCCGTTGTTAGAAAAAACATTATCTCAGATAAGTATCTGTTCAACGAGGTATTAATGCTGCAACACCCGTAATGGTTACTTACGAGGCTCACTTGATTCTGTTATGGAGAAGTAGATATTCTTGCTTTATAGTAACTTTTACGACTACATCCACATCTACTGTAACATATACTTAGAAATATGTGAAACTACGGGTATGTAACAGGCCGGTTTTTGGGAAAGCCGCATGTCACGCTAGTAGGTGTATGACAAAGATCTATCTCACATGCCGACCGCGACAAGAAAATTCATTAGTAACTGTAAATTGTGTAATTACAAGTTAAACAGTGTCTATTTTCAAGCATTATCAGTATTTTTACATGCAAGACACACTAAAACACTTTACTTAAGATAAATTTTACCTTGAAATTGCTAATTCGTAGTTCGACCTGAACGGATCAGGTCGCACGCGCGTTCTTTGCAAAATGCTGCGAATTCCAATGTTTGCAAGCCAAGGATGTGTTTGTGTAACAGTTACATAGTAACAATAAAATACAATTTTATTATTCCATCACGAAACATGAAACAGGCAGATAGGAACAGGTGCTGAAATCAGCTGCCTTATGTACCTAAGCTATTAGGAGTTAGAGAAACCCATTTTGCAACCAGTACATATCGTCAGATCTTACCTATTTGTCACAGACGAGACAAATCATGCTGAATGATCATTAATGAGTGTAAATAGGGCCACATTGGCATAATTGTATGATTCGTATGAAAGTAGGTAGCTCAGTTTTCCTGCAAAGTGTGAGGATATTCACTTAAGAAGAGAATGTGGAACAATAGGATATGCTCGCTTCCACAACGCGATGTGAATTATTCAGAGCCCGCAGTGTGTCAGTGGTTTAGGAAGCTCACTGGCGCACGTATTGTGGACTATTGTTTTAGATGCAAGCCGCAAAAGGGTTGATGTACCTACATTAGAAATCGAAGCTTGTTGATTTGAGATGGATAAGAAAACTGTACTTAAGTGAAGTAAATAACTACACAAATAGGTACCCAAAGAAAAGATTGACTCTTCCGTTGGTGTCATAATCATAATCATAATCATAATCATAATCATTTATTTGCATAGTTTCTACGAGTGCTCAAAGCCCTTTTCTAGGATTAAGTGAAGAACTATATTATAGTAGGCCATCTGATAATAATTTGCAAACTATACTACTAGTACTAACTGCTGCTAATTAAATAAGGGCTGATTTCACAAATTCTAAACGCCCAGTTTTCGACACGCGTTTAGCCGCTGTCTTATAGCTGAAGAGTTTGTCTGGTTGAACGCGCTAATCTCAGGAACTACTGCATCGAATTAAAAAATTATTTTTGTGTTGAATAGTCCATTTATCGAGGAAGGCTATAGGCTATATAACATCACGCTGCGACCAACAGGAGCGAAGCATCAATGAATAATGTAGCAAACACGGAAAAAAAATCCTTTTGAGAGCTACAGTAGCGTGCGCTGCGTAAACTGTTAAAGTTACGCAAAAATTATGTATAACGAATTGTTCTCCTTTTTAACCGACTTTCGTAAAAGGAGGAGGTTCTATGTTCGACTGTATGTATGTTTTATAAAGTTCTAAAAAAAGTCCTCGACAGCATATGTAAGGTTAACTCACTATAATCTTTTTTATGGTTTTTATTTTTAACCGACTTTCGAAAAAGGAGGAGGTTCTATGTTCGACTGTATGTATGTTTTTTTTTTATGTATGCCTGTTTCTCCGTCAGTTGTGGACCGATTTTCAAAATTCTTTTTTTATCCGAAAGAATATACTCCAGAAGTGGTCCCATATAAATTTTATCGAAATTGCTTCAGCACTTTTTGAGAAACTGAACAAAAACGAAAAATACGTATACCTCGATGACGTTTTGGTGTTCTCCTAATGTGTAAATTCCACGTTCCATGTTATTGGGGTTTTTAGTTCTGGGGTATAACAACTAAAAAGTGAAAAATAAAAAACTTTTTTACAAAAAAAACAACCGACTTTCAAAAAAAAAAATACTTACACTAAAAATTCAAAAATAACTTTCATTTCGGAAGTCGGTGTCAAATAACGAAGAAATAAAATACAAACACCGACTTCCGAAATTAAAGTTATTTTTTAATTTTTAGTGTAAGTATTTTTTTATTTTTGAAAGTCGGGTGTTTTTTTTGTAAAAAAGTTTTTTTAGGGCTAAGTTTAGTTCAGTAAAACTTAGTTTATAGAGCGAATGGTAAAATCGGCCCTAAAACAGTTTGAGACGATTAATCACGATATTCATAGTTAGATACTCGTACGGTACCTATATCTACTCCGTGGCAAGCAAAAAACGGAATATAGCTAATATATTTTTAATACGCAATTAGTAAACCTTCACATACATTTGACCTACAATTCAATAAGCTAGCAATTTAAGGTCAAGTATTATCTTCTTTCACCCGTCAACCCTATTCACCATGTTTGTATGGCCGCCTACTCGTACAATCGCAAGCATTTCTCTTCGGCCTGAGGAATGTATTGTGCTCTGTGATTGTTGTGTGCTGACTTGTGAGTTGGTGACCCCTGCGTACTGCCTATTGGGCTCAATACTTATTATTTTGTTAGTTCTGTGCTTTGTGTACCTCTTGAATGATAGGTAACTGTAAGTTTAGAGGTTGGTCATGCGTTTCTACGCATGTTGTATTTTAAAACTACCTTTTTTTTTCCCGCAGCTTCGCTCTCGCACTATTCTAGACTATCCCTAGAATTGACAGCTAACCCTAATATTGACAGCTGGAATTGTTTGAATTTAATAAAAAATAAAAATGGTTTTTACGGTTTTCCGTTAAATTTTTTGAAGAACCTTCTTATGACTTCAACGAATAGTTTAAAAAAAAGTTCATATAAATTAGCCCAGCCGTTCCGAGTTTTGCGCTTAGCAACACATTTAGATGATGATTTCGTCAATGACAAATTACCCCTACTACTTATCATTACGATCTCTTCCTCATTACTCTTATACTCAATGGTCTGTTTGCTTGTTGCAGCTGGGCCGCATGCCCGCCGCGTGCGTGGTGATGCCGCCGCGCTACGCCACGCTGCCGCTGCCGCCGGCGACGTACGCGCCTGGACCGGTGTACTACCCCGTGCATGACGCTGTAAGTATACTGCTTTCTTTTTCGCGCGTAGTTTCGCTAAGCGCCATCACCTAGTTTTCTATAAGAACTAGAAAAAATCTTAAAAGAATACCAGTGCTGCAAAAGGTTATTGCTAAAAAAAAGGAAGGCGTACACACACAGTCGATGTGTGAGCCATCTGTAGTTGTAGACAATAAAATCTTACAACCACTATTTCTTTTGGCCAAGACCTACATTGTATATAAAATACGAAAAGGAAAATCTTCTGGATTTTATAGATCTCTCTGTCACGATCAGTAAAGTTCTTTTCAAACAAAAGAGAACCAACATCTCGTCCTTTTTTTTGGGGGTGGGAAATCAGCCTATGACTTCTCCCGCTCTGGGTGGAGCGGGAGGGCGTGTCAGACTCTTACTGACAAAAACCCGCCCCTGTTCCTTCCCTGCCCTGAGTGCCTAGGGGCGCGGTAACTCTCTTTCGAATTTATCAACGACCCCTGGGCAGGCATCGGTCATGACGGGCCCCGTCATGCATTGCTGACAACTCTTTGAGGCACGAGTGGAGCACTACGCGCCGCCGACTCTCGGGTCTGATCCTGATGGGACGGCGAGCTACCCACTACTCGCCGTCCGCAGGCCCGCGTCTACGGTGGCCGGAGATCGTCTCACGACGTCCGACGCCAGGGGCGTCTCCTGCGGCGGCTGCTGCTGGTGGCGTGAGGGCGACTCTGTTGAGCCTCCCTCACCCGTTCCATCTCCTCCTTCGCGAGCATTACTGCTTTGCAGAAGGAAGCGACTGCTTTCCATTCCCTCTCGCTCCGTACCACGGCCTGAACCAGGGCCGGGCGCGAGAGGTAGCTGCCGCCGATCAATCCGTATGCACACACTCTGGGCGATCCTCACAGTGGTGACAACCGGGCGTTTCTCTCCGCCCTATCCTACACAGGAACCTCCCGAAACATCCGTGTCTGGTGAGGACCTGCGTCAGGCGGCAGATGAGGACGCCGTGGCGCCTCTCCAGCCACTCCTCAAAGACGGGCCTTACCGCCGCAATTGCGGCATGCCCAACATCTCGTCCTTGATTTGGTTTTACATAACAACTGTCTTTTTTCAGCGCGTGCGCCGTCGTCGATCGCCGCGCGCGACCACGGAGCGGCGTCGTCGCGAGGGTCGCGAGCGAGACTCCCAGCTGGCGAGGTCTCTCGAAAGGATCCACCGCAAGAGACGAGCTGACCGCGACCACATCACTGACGCAGACCTTAAGAGGACCTACACTGGTCTGGATAGGTAACCAACATAACTCATAGAGATAAAAATAACTGAGGTGTTCATGAAGAATTACTGCAATGAAGGAACGAAATAGAAGATTACAGAAGCTCGCCATATAACAAAACACAAGCCCACGACATACAACAAAAATCACATACTACATGGTACATTCACAGCATACCAAAGCATGCTTGTCGTGCCATTTCATAACTGAACGTAGGATAGGAACCTGAGCAATATTCATTGCGTTGATTTGGTCTCAAACGCGCAGGTAAGTGATGTTCCGTACAGGAACAACACACACACCCTTTGTATCAAACGTGGCCACAACTTAACCATCGAACCCAAAAGAAGAAGCTGTATTGCTTCTTCAACCAATACAACATGAAATTTTTAATGTTCCAGGGCATACGCGGAGCAGTTCATAGCGGTATGCGACGAGAGCCGTCATGCAGCGGAGCAACACGACTCCTTAGCCAGCACGTCTGCCACCAGTGACACCAGCCACTCGCATCAGGAGCTGTCCTAACAACTGTGACGCTTCCATACATTTTACAACCAAAATGTATGATACATTTTAAGTCAAAATTTAATTTTCATCCTACATCGATACAAAAATGAGATCAGCACTATCAAATATTAAGCTTGGTTAAGCGACTAATAAAATAGCGTCAAGTAATTTATACGAAACTGTAAATGAATACGAATGTTCAGTAACTTTAGTCAGTAAATACTCTTCGTTTTAAGGTAAAATAACTGTCTAAGCATATCATACCAAACTTAACAATATAGCTTTATAAGGTCGCAATACGTTATAATAAATTGTAAATATTTCCACTTACTTTAAGTTAAACATTCATCAGAACGCGAGTTATGAATATACATATTATGATGTTTCACGTACTAAGATATCATTTATTATAGTCGTCATTTCATTCGACGTAACGAGCGCTTACTATCAAGTATCAATTGATGGCCTATCTACGTAATACCTAAGCCATTAGGTCAAAAGAATCAAAAGATTTTGCCAATTATGGACATGGAACTACAATCAATGTTTCTAATATTTTTTATTGTCAAACATGGGAGATGTAATTGCCGCAGTAATTGCAATTTCTGATTCAGTGTATATAGATGATGTCTTGATGTTCGGTATATGAATGACCTAGCTGCGACATCATTGTCATAATTCTAATAGTTTACTACGATAAGTGTTTTATCATTCACTTTCATTCATTTTTTGCAGTTCATTCATTTATCATGATTTACGGTTACGGCAAGAAATCGGCCAGTCTTCATCTAAATCGTAGTTTTGTTTCATCCCTAGTACTTCGTTAGTTCATTTTACTTTTAACTAACATAACTAATAACAAATTGTAAACTTGTACGTATCGTCAAATATCTGTGTTATATTCTATTTTAAGTCTTATTTATCTAGTTTTATATTGTCTTTATTTGTGAAGATATTTTTAATGTTTCTTTTTAAAAATGATTAGTTTCTTAAAGCAATTTCATTTGTTTTTTTTTTTTCGAGGAAATAAAGGTTATCATAAAATACTTCACAAATACTGTTTTAGTTTATATTCTTAGATGTAACGTCAAGTCCACGTTTGTATATATAAAAATGAAGTCCTATGTACCTAAACGGTGCCAAATTGCGAACTTACGATTGGTGTAAATATTAACATCCAAATTGTTGCTCAATGTTGTTCATATACAATTGTTATAAAAACTAGAACAAACATATTTTTTGTATTTTCGGCTAAGCTAAGCATATGTAGTGTTATAAATATTATTAAATCTTTTAACCTTTTGTTATCGTTGCGTAGTTTTCCGGGTCTAAGTTTTCTTTACAAACGTTATAGTTTTTCTATATCTTTTAATATATTTTTTTTATTTAATTGCTGACACACTTTTGACTGAGGTATCAACGTTTGGAGATATAATTAATGAAATACATATAGATAATATATAAAATTATAAATTATGTATGGTGTATAATTAATATACACCACGTCATTGTGTGTCAGCCTTTCCGGTATCCAAACTATACGTAAACTAGATATTAGAATGCTTTATAGATTATTATAAATACTTTTCTAGGTAAGAATTTATTTTTTACTTTTAATTATCTACGTAAACAAATACCTAGAGACTGTAAAATATATTGTAAATAAAGCTATACTCCTTAGGTCGATGTATCATATACTTTAAGCTAGGGTTCACGGTGGGCAGATGTATTGTGGCTTGTCTATGGTGTACGGCTTGCGAATGTTATTTATTGTGGATAGATACTGCTTGGATGACGAGACGAATAAATAAATTACTTTTATAAAATATTGGTGTTTTATTTGAACTACAACAAAGGACCACGCAGAAGCATTTTTTTTTTGGACTCGAACGCTCGTGTGGCTTTTCCATAAAATAATATAATTATAGATGTAAGATGAAGAAGAAAAAAACAACATACAGAACACTCGTAGGTTCTGAGTGAATAAAGAATTTACAGTCAGTAAAGCTGCTAGGACTGGCTGTCCTAAGGCAATAATGTCATATCATAGCAATATATTATTAGTAAGAAAAAAAACAAGGATTAAACTGTTGAACCCGAAAGATACACTGATAATAAAAGAACCCTTTGTACATTAACTATTTAATCACTGTGTACTATGTTAGTTGTTTGGTGTACAATAAAGAATTAAAGAAAGAAAGTAATCCACCATCAATTTCAACATATTTATTACACCACAATCAAAAGCCTACCAAAATTACAAACAACTACAACAGGAACTGCACCTTACTCCTCAACCATAGGGTTCAGAACTCGTTGTCGCTGAGTGCGGAGACGCGGCCGGGTGCAGCGCTGGGGCGGGCGCTGGTGACGCGCAGCTCGCTCTCTGAGGAGCTGCCTAGAGAGTCACCTGCATCGCCACTTTCCACTCCTGGGGAGAACAAATGTAACTGGTATTGCTTTTAACAGACTTAACCATATACGAGTAGTTCGGTAAGCCCTAACCCCTGATTGAACCCTGACATACGAACCTCCGCTGGCTCGGTAAGTCCCCTGATTGGACCCTAGAGTTACGTCATACGACATCCTAATTAAAGTCTAGGTGAGGTGACATTGTGTGCTCAATATTACATTCTCGTTGGCAATTTACTGACCACACGAGTTAGCTTACATCTGAATAAACCAAAAAACGCTTGGTCGCCTTTACCCAACATGTGGGCAGGCTCAGATTGTTACTGGATTCCAAAAAACTTGAATATAACAGCTAGAAGCAGATTACCCCAATTATAATGTTTACATAAATCGTATTGAGAGCATACAAAAAAGGTTTCTAAGGCACATTCAATATCGGTCTAAAACGTTTTTAACGAATTACACCCAACGTTGCAAAAAATTTCATATCCTTCCACTTTACGAAAGGCGGAAAATATCAGATCTTGTGTTTCTCTTCAAAATAGCCAATGGAACAACTGGTGTTACAGAGTTGTTACACAAAATCGGGCTGCGAGTGCCATCTGTGTTCTTACGTAGACTTCATATATTGCATACCCCAGTGGTAACTACTACATACAGACGGAACTCGTACATGGTGAGAGCGAGTCGTATGTACAACGCAACCTGCCGGGAAGCTGATATCGACATTTTCAACACTAGTGTTGCTAAACTGAAAAAAAAAATATCCAATAGCTTCTTCGAGCGTAAATAATCATATTTCTGTTTTATGTTATATAAGTAAACTCTATTGTCAACTTTCTGTTTCATATGATATATGTATATACTACATGTGGAAACTTGTAATTGGCCATATTTTGTTAAGACTATTACTTACTGTATCTGTCTAGCTGTAAGTTTTCCTAATATAAATAAAATAAAAATAAAATTACTAATGTGCAAACTGAGAAAATATCCAGAAGTTATAATACTATAAGCTGCATGCCCAGTTCTTTAAACATACACTTCAACTCTGTCCGCATCACCATTTTAGCCGAAAGATCCACTGCTGGACAATACGTCTTCCCAAAGTATCACTCCGACTGATCCCGTGCTTTTAGCAACGTTTTGGGAACATATTCATTGTGCGAACAGCTATGGAGTGGATTTCCCTGTCGGAGTCTATATTTCTTGATAGCTGCAACCTGGGAGTCTTTAAGCCAAGAGTGAATAGGTTACTTCTAGGCAAGCGTGCTCCAACGTCGACCACATCATCGCTTACCATTAGTTGAGATTGTTTTTAACCGCGAGCCTATCAAAGTAAAAAAAAAAAATAGGCAGTCATGGGGACTGCCGACAGAAGTGAAAACTGTGTGCTACGACGTGTAGCACTCGTAGCGGTGTCAGTGTCGCACGAGTTCAATAGTTTTTTTCCCATCTCAAAAATGCCCAACGCGCCTAAAGAAGTTTTCACTTCAAAAAAACCAAACCAGTGGATGCTCACAACCTACACCAGGTCATCGGTCCACATTGTTGACTTACTTTGTAGCAACCAAGCAGTATGTTGATACTCCAGGATAAACTTATGAGTGGTAAGTAAGAACAACAGACGTTACCTTCAATAAGGTCAGCGAATTCATCATCATCTGCGGTGGCCAGCGTGCGGGTGGCGGGTCGCGGACGAGCTCGCGACCAGCGAGACGGCATGTCGCCTCCACCTACACCGACATTAACACACAACACGGTTATGTCACCTTTTGTACTCACAGAATAATGCCTTATAGAGTAAGATCTCAAAGATACCAGACATTACTATTTTCTGAATAACCAAATTTGTGGGATTTAGTAGTTTTAGTCTTTGAACGTACGCATATGTGCTAGTTTTAAGTGATTTGAAGACATGTGTCATCCACTAACCCGCATTGGGCCCGCGTGGTGGGGCCCTCTCGCAGAGAGGAGGCCTGTGCCCCAGCAGTGTGGACATTAAAAGGCTGATGATGTAACCTGCTAGTTTGAGCCGACGGCCAATTTACCGGTATCGAGTGCTAAAGTTACGTAATATACATAATTCACTTTTCATAAAGTTTGGGTCTTGATTTTTATGTTTGTTTTGCAGAATATTGATAAATAATAATTAAACGATACCGTTTACTTTTCAATTTTTTATTAAATTAGTTATTACAATAGTCGACACCTCGAGTAAGGTCATATTCACACGGCCAAAGTTTGGGCATAGTTGATAATAGAGTAGATAATAACAACGAAACTCAGCGATGATTTGGGAGAGTCATCAACGCCTTGTTTAGTTTTTTAAATATGATCAACAGGCAAACAAAAACAAATTGCCCGTCGGTATGCGTGCGTTCAAAGTAACACACACATTTTGTAATTAGAAAACAAGTAATGTCTGGCAGCTCTGGGATTTTAGACTATAAGAAAAACAGTTAGTGTTTAGCGACGGCAGTTACAAGCAAGTTCAGGAGATCAAAGCAACAAAGGATAATATCTCATCATAATTTAATAGGGCTTATAATATAGTTTATTCTCTTCCATCGTCAATTTTCGATATCTTTTGCACTCATCATTTTCAACACTACGCTGTCACAAACCATACCATAAGTCACTGTCCTGTCACTGCCACTATACTTTCAACAAAGCATCACGCCTGTTTTACTAAAAGGGTTGGTCAGAGGAGTTCCAGTACATCCACATTTTTCCAGTCAAGTTTAAGTCCCATACATTCATCACTAAAAGGAATAGTAAATGTTGCCTCAAGCCTCTGAATTACATGAATGAGATAGCAAAGCAATGTATGACAAACCAAATGAAGTGGCAGCAGACATCATCCGGCCCTCCGAGCTGGTGGGCGGTCCCTTCCCTGTATCGTACAAAGAGTTTAATGGCAGCAGATTTTCATGCTCAGAATAGCTCAAGCTGACGAGGTATGAACTGACTTCATGCTCCCTTAACCAGGCAGTAACCACAATGACGAACGTTGTTAAATTAGGTATGATAAAATAATAAATAAAAATTAGGTATAATAAAATAATAAATACAAATTAAAAAATTAGGTACAATAAAATAAGAGATAAAAATAAAAAATAAACTGGCCAAGTGCGTGTCGGATTTCACACATTAAGGCTTCCGTACCAAATATTGATATTTGTTAGTAAATAATAAACATTATCACCAAATTCACTGTGGGTTCCGTACCCGAAGTGTTCAAGCGGAACCCTATTGTTGTCACTCACGTTTTCGTCTGTCCGCCTGTCTGTCTGTCTGTCCGTCGTCAGTCACAAAATTTTGTTACGAAGAATTTTTTAACTTCCATAAGAACTTGAAATTCAGAAGCCTGAAAGTCTGACATCCAGTCTTACCAAGGGGTATCGTATTGCCCAGTAACTGGGTTGTGGAGGTCAGATAGGTAGTCGCTCCATGTAAAATACTGGTATTCAGCTGCATCCGGTTAGACTGGAAGCCAACCCCAAGATAGTTGGGAAAAGGCTAGGTAGACAATGGGAATGCATACAAAATAACAAGTCCGCCATCTTTGTGAGTCGGCCATATTGGATTAAGAATGACGTCAATTAGCTAAGCATGCATTGTCATGCATACTAAACATGTATGCTTAATTTCAACTCAGAAAATCCAAGCTTTAAACAATACACTACAACGTTCAGCGATAGTTGTGGCCACTGTCTGGAGCCAGGTTATATAACATAACAGTTATCCCTTACTGGAGATGGACAGGTCTCCGAAGCCCTGCTTGTCGGAGAAGTCGGAGTCGGAGTGCGAGTCGTCTTCGTCTCGGATCTCGTCCAGCGAGTCGCGCGCCGCCATGCTGCCGAATGCGCGACGAGCTTCCGCCGCTACTGTGCCTAAAGATATAATGTGCTTGTAGAAAAAACAGATATTCTTCCAACAAATTTTTATAGTTATTAAACTCAAGCAAGCTTTTTCGTATTCTTCAGCAAACCCTTCATACAACATTTGATAAATACATAAAAATAACCAGTCCGCCATCTTTGAGTGTTCGCCATATTGGATTTAGAATAACGTCACTTATCTAACCGTGCATTTTCATTCAAACTAAATATGTATGCAAAATTGCAGCTTAAACGGAAACCGGGAAGTGGGTTAAATTTAACTTCTAAGATTATTTTGGTTAGTTAGAGTTACAGAAGAAGCTGATAAAAGGAGTTTCTTACACGGCGTCTTGCATGTCGTCTCGCGGCCCAACTAACTCGTTTGATTTGCAAGAAGTTCATTCAATCATGAGAGAAATAAGGTGTTAATTTTCAACCAACTTAGAAAATAGGTGGAGGTTCTATGTTCTACGGTATGTATGATTTTTTTTTTCTTTTCCGAAAAAGTAGCTTTTTTCATACCTAAAAATAAAACTCGTTTCCCAGCAATAATTTTTGCTCAAAGCTACTTTGTTAGATGTACTGCGTAGTTGACGGCTTTGTGATGTGTCTTTTTACACCCTGTATAAGACTGTAGGTTACCTGCAGTTTTAATCCTCAGCCTTGTCTTAGGTCTAGTGGCCGGTCGAGGCTGCTTCACTTCACTCAGGTCCTTGCCATCATCACTCGAGTCCATGTCATCTACAAAATATACCGTTTTATCATTGTTACTGTTTCCATCTAAAAAAAAATTGGGTCTAATCCTAAACGTCGATTCAGGTCATGCTTACTATAAAAATGCATTGTCATCGGAACTGAACCAACATGCAAAAATTGAACTCTGTAGGGAAAGAAGAAATAACTCTAATTCAGCTTGCAAGATTTGACGCGAACATAACACACTGCAAGTTAAAAGATTGTAAAATTATCAATCGTACCAGCACCAGCACGTACCAGAGTCACTAAGTTTGCCCAGAACATCTTCAGCTTCATACTTGTGAATGAGCTGCATGATCGCAGCCTGCTGTTCTTCAGCAGCCTGCAAACAGATCACCACAATAAGGCACCCAACAAACGAATAGGAATCTTATTCAAATTACACTAATATTTATATTCGTAAGAATCTCGCTCTAAATAACTTCATACGAAAAAGATCCATGTTCATATAATATGCTTTCGGTATTTAGTTTCTTGTTTTTAATAAAACGTTGATCCACACTAGTAATTACTCCTGTATCGTGGGGACGTTCACAAACATGTAAACTCACATACACAAGACACCCAGACCCGGAACAGCTCTAGTTATGTAGGCCATACCACAGATAATATAATACTAGCGTGCCATACGAATATTTGTTCCGTGCGGGAATCGAACCCGCGACACCCAGCGCACTAAGAATTTGAAGTGAGTATTTGTCAAGCTTTACAAGACTTACTAGCCTTAAAATCTTCAGAATTAAAGTAAGGTTCCTAACCTAAGTCTTCAGACAGTCTGCATACTTCCGGCCAGCCTCTAGGTTTAGGTAACCTTAATTTCATAATCCAATATAAAGCTCTTGTCTAAATGGCGCATTGCAGTGCTCACCTCAGCCTGAGCGCTCTCGAGCACGCTGAGCTGGTGCTTCAGCGCCTCGACGCAGCGGTACCGCAGCACGTACTGGTCCCACAGCTGCTCTATCTCAGTCTCCAGGGCTGTCAGCTCCCCCTGGTATGCTGGTCTGGAATTATTGAGAAACTTTTAAATGTGCATCAGGTAAAATGTGACTGCGTTGCTTTCCGTATAAACTGCAAGTTCGGCTATCGCCAGGAAATATCCGCATGAATACGCTGTGCTATGTGAAAGGAAAATTCATAGACCTTACCAGGCTGTAGCCCATGGTCCGACCGTCCTTATTTAATCAATTATTGAAACAACAGCCACACTAAGGTACCAAAAATTACTTCATACATCAAGCTCATAGGAAGAGGAAGGTACACTTGCCAGCTTACAACCACTAGGGTTTGAGCTGGCAAGTACGCAAACACCTAAAAGATACCTCTATAAACTCACTTGATCTTCTGCACAGTATGCAGCCTCTTCTCTGCCCTCATGAGCTCGGCCCTCTTCCTTTCTAGCTTGGCGTCCAGCGCAGCCTCACTTGCCGCCACGTTGTCGATCTGTTCTCGTCCGGATGACACCTTTTCGGCGACAGAATCTAAGGCTCGACGAAGAGACGCCTCCATCGCTGACATATCCAGGGGACGGGAGAGGGCTTGTTCTCGTTGTTCCTAGTTACAAATGTTAGGTTAATAAACTCTAGAAAGTTTTGAAGAGCGGGCTTTTTAGACGCAAAATGTTCAAGAAGTGTTCATTTTGTCTTTGAATTTGGCTGGGTCTACAGTAATGCTGTATTTGACAAGTTTATCCAGCTAAAGAACTAACCTTGTTTTCTGGCTCTTTAGCTAATAGATCGTAGAGGAAGGCGCCCTGTGCTGTTATATCTGTGGCCAGAGCTCGGGCTTGCTTGATCTCACTCAACTGTAAGTAAAATAACAGTGTATTGTATAATATAGCTTTAAAAAAAAACCGCTACAAATCATTTATGATCGTTAAGGAGTCTACCGCACCTTTCATGAATCACATCAAAAACAACCACAAACAAAACGAACAACGAACTAATCCTACATCGCGCAAGCAGAGTTCTCCGCGCGATTTGAACATATACAACAGTCCGAAATCAACCATTGGGCAGTTGCCCGGACCAGACACAACACCCGTCTGGTCGGATGATCCCCTCTTTTCAATGGAGGTTTGCGGGACTTTACACCCTGTTCCTTCCACATACCTAAAAACTATCCTGCAAATCTAGAAACTGTATTAAATAGAACTCGTTCCTTACCCGACTGCTAAAGTCATAGCTCATGGGTGTGTTCTCGTGCTGGTGCTCGTCAGTGGAAGGAGACTCTAGTGCTGATCGCAGCAGAGAAGCCACTTTCATCATCTCGCGCACAGCGTAGCCATCCGCGCCGTACACGCGCTTGCCATTCAACTTGATGTTGGCGCGGGAGTGCTGTAAAAAGAAAATATTAATCTTAGGCTATCCTAGGAGGCTCGAGTGCTGATCGCAACAGAGAAGCCACGCCAACGCGTAGGCATCCGCACCGTATAGGTACACGCTTGCTGTTCTCTTTAATAGACCACAGATCCAGGGTAGATAATTATAATTTTTCTTTCCAATAAAATAAATTATAATCTTGGGCTCTGCCTATGCATCATTACCGCAACGAAGTAAAACGGTACACTACCAGTGCCCAGTAGGTACCCAAAATTATTTTCCAATTTTGTCAATACCAATGCAGGGTTCGCTACTTAAAAGTTTTCCTCCCTAATTTAGGGAGTAAATAACTGGGATGAGATTTTTTTTAGGGGCTTTATGTTAGGGTATTTTTAGGGACTTTTTTATTTACAAGTAGGTATAGGTCACAGGATACTTCAATTTTTCATTTTTGACCTAGTGGCTTAACAACACCTTGCAATTCCTCATTAACAAGAAGGCATATTTACTTGCATAACATGAAGGTAATCCATCAGGTAGCTGTGCTAAAATGATAGGATACACTTACAAACAGCGCAATAGCGTGCGTGACCAGCGCCACCCTCTGCTCCACGGAGTGCCTGCCGCCGCCCAGCTCCGCGTCAGGCTCGACCCTGGCCGCCAGCCAGCGCAGGCACTCCTCCAGCAGCTCCCAGTTCGGCGTCCTGAAGCTCTCCAGAGATATCGGCTTCGGAAACCCCAGAACTCGCATTGCTTCGCTAAAATCTTCACAAAGGAAAACATTTTCAGAAAAGAAACGTCAAAAACTTTGTGATATTGGCATGAAAAATACTTACTCCTCAAATCCCTGTAAGACATTTTAAAAGTAAAATAATGTAACTTTATCGAAAATAAACAATCTCTAAGCAATGTGACTTGTCATGACTGGTCATGACACTACTGTTTGTTTGTCTTGTTGCGTTGCTATGACACCGTAGTACTTATTATTATACTCTTTGGTAGTACTATTATAGTCATCTGTGTGACACCGTCGCGCGGCTTTATGACTAAAGAGGCGTTATGACCAAAACAAACTTTATTTTTAGAAGTATGACAACCAGGTTAAAGAAGGTTGGCTTGAAAATCAGCAGAACCAAAACTGAATACACGCACCTTTAGAATTATAGAGACTTATCTAAAAAAAATAAGTTTTTGGAAAACGTTGATTAAAGGTTCGTAAGTTTAAACATTTTGTAGAGAAGGAAGATTATTCGGTTACACTTACATAAAAATCATTTTTTTTAAATTTTATATCTTACTTTACTTATTTATCTACACGTTCTAAATTTAAAAAAAATATGAAAAACGATTAATAATATTTTTTTCTTAATTTATTTAAAAATAATGCTCATTTAGGTCTATGTTTGTCTGAAATCATAGCTTTTTTAAAAGACCTTTTATTATTTAGGTCTCTCTTGTTCTGAATCTTCATTCAAATTCTCGTATCATCTATATCTATACATATAATAAATCTGTAGAAAAGTCATTTTTGTACATTGAAGAAATTGAAACAAAAAATAGCCAGCGTGTGAAAAGATAAGTAACAGAACCCATTTCCATCATTTTTGAAATTTTTGTCTGTTTGTCTGTTTGTCTGTTTGTTTGTGCGCACATCACGTAAAATCTACGAATTCAATGCTGACAATGTTTATATACAAAAATTATACGCAACTTGAGGATTAACTTAGTTTTTGTTTCATCGAAATCGGTTCACTCTATCAAAAGATATGATTAATTTAGTGAGTTCAAGAAGTAAAATATTACGTTACGCAATTAAGTATAGTACTTGCAACGACATCTTAAGACTAAAAATAGAACTAATGTTGATAGTTGAAATCTAAATCCGATAGATGGCGTTGTGCAAATGACGTCATTTTCTGAATCGCGGTGTTAAGATTTTCCGCGCGAGGATGACGTCCACCGTGTTTACTAGGCAAATTGGGTTTCGTTAGGTGTCTTAAAAGTTCTTGCGTGTGTCGTAAAAGTTCTTTGGTTGCTTGGTTTATCGATTTTCTAAATTGGTCGAAAAAAAAGTATTTGCTTATCTTATTGGTTTCGTTTGGTCAACTTTGGTCATTGGTTTGAAGTACGAAGTAAAGATTGTATTTGATTTACTTCGTAGTTTGAATCCAATAGTGCCAATCGTTATACAGTAAGTTAGTGTTGCCAATTCGTTGAGTCACGACCACGAACAGACGATACGTTGTCACACTAGACTGTTCGACGCACCGTTCTTTTAAGTTTGTAGGCTATTCAGTCATAAGTGTTGTTAGTTTTGTTTATTGCTTTAATTTTCCTTGAAAATGCCTCAAAGAAAAAAAACTAACCTTTCGCTGCGTAGCCGAAATGCGAAAAGGATGAGACTTTGTAGGTCTCAGGAATCGGAAGAAGATCGTGAAGCACGGTTATCTGCTAACCGAGAGCACATCGCTCTTTCACGTGAATCGGAAACGTTCACCGAAAGGGAGTCACGTTTAAGTTCACAAAGAACACGGACCGCGACTTTGCGGTCTCAAGAGAGTATCCAGGAACGCGAAGATCGGCTGTCTGCTGATCGGGAGCGCCACTCTCTCTCACGTGAGTCAGAGACATTCACAGAAAGGGAGTCGCGCTTAAGTTCGCAAAGAACTCGGACCGCGACTTTGCGTTCTCAAGAGAATATCCAGGAACGCGAAGTTCGGCTGTCTGCTGATCGGGAGCGCCAGTCTCTCTCACGCGAGTCAGAGACTTTCACAGAAAGGGAGTCGCGCTTAAGTTCGCAAAGAACTCGGACCGCGACTTTGCGTTCTCAAGAGAATATCCAGGAACGCGAAGTTCGGCTGTCTGCTGATCGGGAGCGCCAGTCTCTCTCACGCGAGTCAGAGACTTTCACAGAAAGGGAGTCGCGCTTAAGTTCGCAAAGAACTCGGACCGCGACTTTGCGTTCTCAAGAGAGTATCGAGGAACGCCAAGCACGTCTGTCATCTGACCGAGAGCGACACGCTCTCTCGCGCGAGTCTGAATCTCTCTCCCAAAGAGAAGAACGATTACAAATAGCTAGACATAACTATGTAGGTGTACAAAGAAACAATGAAAGTTATCTTGCATCTGAAAGGGAAAGAATAGATGAACTAAGACGAGCAGAAACAGCAGAACAACGTCAATCTCGCCTAGAAATAGAACGAGCTCGATACCATATGAATAGAGAAACAAATAGCGGAGCTGATGAGTCCATGGAAAATGACGATGCAAATATTTTATTACCTTGGGACAATAGGGAAAAATCAGGGTTCACATATTCGTCTAGAATTAATTATGCTGGCTTTACTTTCGTGGGTGACATGAGAGAAATTTGTAATTTTTGTCATGCTTTGAAATGGAGGAAAGAGACAGATGGAATGTGCTGCTCAAATGGAAAAATTGTTCTTCCAAATTTCCAAGATCCACCACACTTACTTAAAAGTCTCCTGAATGGCGATCATCCCCAGTCGAACCGTTTTTTGGATAATATTCGTTTATATAACAGTGCTTTCCAAATGACTTCCTTTGGGGCAAAACAAATAACGGAAGGACCGTTCATGCCAACCTTCAAAGTACAAGGTCAAGTTTATCACCTTATTGGATCTTTGCTGCCAGAAAATGAACCCAAATTTCTCCAAATTTATTTTGTATCCGATTACACGCAACAGCTCAATGTTAGAAATCACAATTTTCTCCAGCTCAATGCTGAGCTTTTGGGTCAACTTCAAGAATTGCTGCATCACGTTAACCAGTACGTTCGTGAATTCAAAGCTGCATTGGAGTCAATTCCACAAGGCAGCAATGATTTCAAAATTGTTATAAGTGCCGATAGACGTCCTGTGGGTGAACACCGTGGAAGACACAATGCACCCGTCGCAGATGAAGTTGCAGTTGTTTTAGTCGACCAGGAGTGTGAGAGACGTGATATCGTGTTGCGTACACGCGACGATCGCCTTCAACGCATTTTGGAAACCCACCGAGCTTACGACGCCCTGCAATATCCACTAATTTATTGTCATGGTGAAGATGGGTACAATTTTGGGCTGTACCAAGTGAACCCTACTACGAGAGTCACTAATTATCAAAAAAAAATATCTGCTCAACAATACTATTCCTACCTTTTACAAATAAGGCATAACAGTTTCGTATATTTGCAACGATTTCGTGGTTTGTTCAGCCAATTTATTGTGGACATGTACGCAAAAATAGAAACTGAACGTTTAGTGTATATTCGCACTAACCAGCGACGGTTACGCGCTGAAGAATACGTGCACTTGCGGGACGCCATGCAATCAGATAATAACGTCGAAAACTTGGGTCGATTGGTTATTTTGCCATCCAGTTTCACAGGCGGTCCGCGGTATATGCACGAACGAACGCAAGATGCTTTTTGTTACGTCCGTAAATACGGCCGGCCGGACCTTTTTATAACATTTACAACAAATCCAAAGTGGACGGAGATTTGCCAGGCACTTCTCACAGGACAGGCGGCATACGACAGACATGACATTATTGCTAGGATTTTTCATTTAAAACTCAAAGTCTTGATTAATCTACTTACAAAGGAGAAAGTTTTCGGTTCAACTCTTTGTTTTATGTATAGCGTCGAGTGGCAAAAGCGTGGTTTACCCCACGCGCACATTCTTCTGTGGCTGGAAGAAAAAATTCGTCCCGATGCTATAGACAGTGTCATAAGTGCAGAATTTCCGGACTATAATGCAGATCCGATTTTGCATGACATAGTAAAAACACATATGGTTCACGGGCCATGTGGCCTCTTAAACAGGGAATCACCGTGCATGAAAGATGGTCAATGCTCAAAAAAATACCCCAGAGCACTGAAAGAACTAACTATGGCTGGGGAAAATGGGTATCCGCAATACCGGCGAAGATCACCGTCACAAGGTGGTTTCACAGCTACTGTCAGATTCCGTGGACAAGAAATAATTCTAAATAATAGTTGGGTGGTACCGTATTCTCCAGTTTTGTCAAACGCTTTTCAAGCACACATTAATGTTGAAATTTGTAATAGCGTCGAATCTATAAAATATATATGTAAATATGTTAATAAAGGTAGTGATCAAGCCATGATAGCACTAAGAAATAACAACCAATTTGATGAAGTGACAAGGTATCAATCTGGCCGATACATAAGCTCTTCGGAGGCAGTTTGGCGCATTTTGAGTTTCCCTATTCATGAAAGGTATCCGCCAGTCATCCATCTTGACGTGCACCTGGAAGGCGGGCAGCGAGTTTACTTTCAGCCAGAAAATGTGGCAGAAAGAATGAACAACCCAAGACAAACCACCTTGCTCGCATTCTTTCGCCTTTGCGAAAGAGACAATTTCGCTAAGTCTCTGTTGTACAATGAAGTGCCACATTATTATACTTATAACAAGCAGCAAGGTGTTTTTAATCGCAGGAGACGTGGAACTGCTGTAGAAGGCGAGTCCGGCATTTTTAAAGAACACGTGATTGGAAGAGTATACACGGTGCACCCAAATAATGCAGAGTGTTATTATTTACGCCTTCTTCTTCACACAGTGCGAGGACCTACTTCTTTTGCTGAGCTCCGCAAAGTGGACGATATAGAATATCCCACATTTCAAGCTGCTTGCCGCGCACGGCATTTATTAGATGGCGATCAGCATTGGGATGATGCTTTAGCCGAAGCATGCGTCAGTGATAGTCCACATCGTTTGCGCCATTTATTTGCCATTTTGTTGACATTTTGTGGCCTATCGGACGCTGGGCAGTTGTGGCAAAAATATAAAGACGCGTTTGCCGAAGATTTTTTGAGACAGCAAAATATAAATAGTGAAACTTCTGACCAAGTACGTGAAAGCTGCCATAATAGGGCTTTGCTGGCTATACAAGATATAGTTACAAGTATAGGAGGGAACCCCCTCAGTCAATACGGCTTGCCGACACCGACAGTTGGTGGGGAACGAATTAATAGGGAGTATACATCTGAAATAAATTACAACCCCGAAGAGTTAGCAGAAATATTGCGAAATGGCTGTTCAAATTTGACGTCAGAACAACGTCAAATCTTTGATAGAGTATGCTGTAGTGTAGAACATTCATTAGGAGAAATGCTGTTTTTAGATGCACCTGGTGGAACAGGTAAAACTTTCCTCACTAAAGTTATCTTGGCTCAAATAAGGAGCCAAAACAAAATTGCCCTTGCCGTCGCTTCCTCAGGAATAGCTGCCACTTTATTACCAGGAGGAAAAACTGCACATACAACATTTAAAATACCAATCGACTTGGACCGCACAGAAAACCCTGTTTGCAACGTGTCTCGCAATAGTGATAAAGCAAGGGTTTTACGCGATTGCGCCCTTATCGTTTGGGACGAGTGTACGATGGCAAATCGTAAAGCTGTGGAAGCTGTAGATAGAACGTTGCGAGATATAAGACAAAATGACCGACCGATGGGAGGCTTAACGGTGCTATTCTGTGGAGACTTCAGGCAGACACTCCCTATAATACCCAGAGGAACGAGGGCCGATGAAATAGGTGCCTGTTTAAAGAGCTCTATTTTATGGCGTAGTGTCATATTAACTAATTTGAGCTTTAATATGCGAGCATATTTGGGAGGTGACGCAAACGCGCAGGTTTTCTCAAATTTACTACTTCAAATTGGTAACGGCACATACCCGACTCAAGAAGGAGGTAAAGTAACTTTAGTCGAAAGCCTGTGTTCTTCTGTTGCCTCACAGCAGGAACTCATTTCCTCTGTATACGGAGATCCATCAGAGATCTCGAACCATGACGCTGCTTGGCTATGCCAACGAGCTATTTTGGCACCTCGCAACGACCAAGCAGCAGCAATAAATTCTCAAATATTGGTACATGTTTCTGGAGAAAGTAGGGAATATTTATCTATTAACACGGTTTTAGAAGAAGGAGATGCCACCCACTATCCAGTAGAGTTTTTAGACTCTCTAAATACACCAGGTCTTCCAGCACACAAAATTTATTTAAAAGTCGGAGTACCAATCATTCTACTCAGAAATTTAAGCCCACCAAAACTATGCAATGGAACTCGGTTGAGAGTAACAAATCTCCAACGAAATGTCATCGAAGCCGAAATCTTAACAGGTTGCGGCTCCGGTGATGTTGTTTTCATTCCCAGGATACCCATTATCCCCAATAATTTTCCGTTTACTTTCAAACGTGTGCAATTTCCTGTAAGCCTCTGTTACGCTATGACTATTAATAAAGCCCAAGGCCAGACGTTATCCGTTGCGGGTGTAGACCTTACTTTTGATTGTTTTTCACACGGCCAACTCTATGTTTCTCTATCACGTGTTAGCAACCCAAACAACCTTTTTGTATATGCTCCGGGTAATTCCACCGCTAACATAGTATATAGAGAAGCATTAACGTAATCAACTATACCAAAGTCAGGACTCTTATCTAAATCATCAAAAAGGTGATATACTCTTATCTAAACGACGTTGTTTTGTTCTCGACAACCACGCGAACGAAGTCGCGGGCACAGCTAGTTCCTAAATAAGTCACTATATTAATACATTTTAAATAGTTTTAAGGACACTTTGTGTTCAGTACACAAAAAAAAGTCATCATAAAGATAATAAAAAATGTTTTATTAGAAAAATAAATGGACGAATAAGACTTTACTGCTTACTAATTTAAATGTACAACATAGTAGGTATTAAAGAGAACCAAACCTAGAACAAAATTAAAAGAAAAATAAACTTTTAAATGCTTCTTAGTCTTCTCTCATCATCATCATCAGCCTTTTAATATCCCCACTGCTGGAGCACAGGCCTCCTCTCTGGGGGAGGATGTGGGCCGTAATCCACCACGCGGGCCCAATGCGGGTTGATGGATGTCACATGTCTTCAAATTTTTGGTTCTAGGACATGCCGGTTTCCTCACGATGTTTTCCTTCACCGTTTTGAGAGCGGTGGTGATGGAATAATTTACATAAAGTAAAGCGCCTGCCTGGGTTTGAACTCACGACCTACAACTTGTAAGTCGCGGCAGTTACCACTGGACCACCACTAATCAGTCTTCTCTGATAGGTATAAAATCAATTATAAAAATTATTCAAATATAAAAATGTTCGATAGCAATAACCATAAACTTGGAAAAACGTAATAATTAAAGTACAGAATTATAAAAATCTGCCTAATAACTAGGAATGAAGTTTTTATAACGAGATCGCGTAAGACTTTTTTCTTATGTTCGCTGAGAATAGAATAGAATAGAATAGAATACTCTTTATTATGTACACCATATAAATTACAATAAAAATCTCTAGTCAATAGTCAATCTCTAGTCTTGGTGAAAATGCTTTGGTTAGCGTTATTTCTTCTGGTCTGACCATTTTTTTACGCATAGTTCTCATATTGACCATGGTGAAATCACTTTGTGTGTACGAGGTTTTGTAGTTATTTGAGTTTACATGTACATGCATATTTAATAAAACGGGCAGGTACTTCCTTTTTAGTTGTAATTGAAACATAAGCTTTTCCAGAATTCCTTAAATGTTTCCTACATTTTGCTTCTATTTTGATGGATTTCGAGTACGCTGTCTAGATCTTTTGGGAGCTTCCGGGGCAGAATTATCAGAACAAGTGTTATTAGATACTATGGTAATGTAGAGCCTGCAGGACTCCAGGGGCTTTCCTGTAGCTGTGGGGAGCTGTCTCACTCGCTGGCTGCGAGAGAGTCGTGTGTTCAAGTGTACTTGATTATGTGTGTAGTGTACGGAGGCAAACGCGGTGGGATAGCGTACTGTACTTTATTATACATAATTATAAAGTTATACATGTGCCCTCTTCGACGGGCGAGCTAGAAGTAACTTAAAACAATTCTATTATTAATATTCGAACGTCTCTCCAAATGTTATGAGTTGCCAGAGCTATTCATATGTGTGAGGCACACACGCCACTGTATTGAAAGCAGTGTTGGAAGAAGGCGAAGAACTGGAGCTGGAGCTTGATAAGCGAGTAGTCTTTCTAAAATAAGACCTAGACCTATCAACAGCATTGGTTGGGTCTGAATCACTTAAATCCACATCGCTTTCATCTGAATTGATTGGTGACTGGTGGTAACTTTTTTTTACTGCAGATGTAGTTCAGCTTGCAACTTGACCCGTTAAGTTAGATGTTCATGGCCCATCTATGATGAAATGGTCATTTGATTTACTTTTACAAGAACTTCTGCTGGAACTGGAAGAAGATGTTGATGATCTACTCGAGGAAGAAAAAGAACTAGTAGTACTAGACGATGAATCACGTGATTTCTTAGACTGTTGCATTTCTATTTCAACTGGCAGAAAAGCTGTCTCGGGAGTTATAAGACTCTTTAGTAAATTCATCGATTTTGTGTGTCGTTTGTACCTGAAATGTAATAGGTACCTATAATTTAATTTTCAATTGGTTATAAAATTAAATATTATTTACTTTACTAAACATAATAAAAAGCTTATGACTCACTTCATTGGTGTTCGTATTGTACAAAGGAAACGACTTTGGATCATAAAGCCTCGGCCAAACCTGCGCGTCAGTAAAGCGGGACGCGGGACGCGATGCGGGAGCGTCTGCAAAGCGAAACTGACGTGCATACCTGCGCGACTGCTGCGGCGCGAATCGCCAACTTCATTAATTGATGAACAATCACTGAAGACGCGCGACTTTATCTGGTGTAACTACTAAATTGTTGTGGTGATGACATCCTGGTACTTAACATCAGAGTCTGACTCTGATGAGGAAGACCTTTTATTGCTTGCTCTTGCGGAACAAACAACACGGTAAGTATTGTATTTAGTGATTGAGTAAGAGCTCACAGACGAGCGACAGTGTGTCGGCGACAGTTCGCGACACTTGTCGGCGACGGTCGCCAACTGTCGCTGACCGTCGCCGACCAGTGTCGCGAACTGTTGCTGACAAACTGTCGCTCGTCTGTAAGAGCCCTAAGCCACAAATTAATGTGTGGCGAAGGCCAGGATCGTCTACGTTACTACTACTACTACTCGTTAAACGTATGGTGTTGTATGCGACCGTTTAAGCCACACGCGACGCGCAACGCCCCACGTGTGCATAAACGAGCCCTAGGGGCGTTTGCACAAATAACTTAGGGCACTTCTATACATATAATAAATCTGTAGAAAAGTCATTTTTGTACATTGAAGAAATTGAAACAAAAAATAGCCAGCGTGTGAAAAGATAAGTAACAGAACCCATTTCCATCATTTTTGAAATTTTTGTCTGTTTGTCTGTTTGTCTGTTTGTTTGTGCGCACATCACGTAAAATCTACGAATTCAATGCTGACAATGTTTATATACAAAAATTATACGCAACTTGAGGATTAACTTAGTTTTTGTTTCATCGAAATCGGTTCACTCTATCAAAAGATATGATTAATTTAGTGAGTTCAAGAAGTAAAATATTACGTTACGCAATTAAGTATAGTACTTGCAACGACATCTTAAGACTAAAAATAGAACTAATGTTGATAGTTGAAATCTAAATCCGATAGATGGCGTTGTGCAAATGACGTCATTTTCTGAATCGCGGTGTTAAGATTTTCCGCGCGAGGATGACGTCCACCGTGTTTACTAGGCAAATTGGGTTTCGTTAGGTGTCTTAAAAGTTCTTGCGTGTGTCGTAAAAGTTCTTTGGTTGCTTGGTTTATCGATTTTCTAAATTGGTCGAAAAAAAAGTATTTGCTTATCTTATTGGTTTCGTTTGGTCAACTTTGGTCATTGGTTTGAAGTACGAAGTAAAGATTGTATTTGATTTACTTCGTAGTTTGAATCCAATAGTGCCAATCGTTATACAGTAAGTTAGTGTTGCCAATTCGTTGAGTCACGACCACGAACAGACGATACGTTGTCACACTAGACTGTTCGACGCACCGTTCTTTTAAGTTTGTAGGCTATTCAGTCATAAGTGTTGTTAGTTTTGTTTATTGCTTTAATTTTCCTTGAAAATGCCTCAAAGAAAAAAAACTAACCTTTCGCTGCGTAGCCGAAATGCGAAAAGGATGAGACTTTGTAGGTCTCAGGAATCGGAAGAAGATCGTGAAGCACGGTTATCTGCTAACCGAGAGCACATCGCTCTTTCACGTGAATCGGAAACGTTCACCGAAAGGGAGTCACGTTTAAGTTCACAAAGAACACGGACCGCGACTTTGCGGTCTCAAGAGAGTATCCAGGAACGCGAAGATCGGCTGTCTGCTGATCGGGAGCGCCACTCTCTCTCACGTGAGTCAGAGACATTCACAGAAAGGGAGTCGCGCTTAAGTTCGCAAAGAACTCGGACCGCGACTTTGCGTTCTCAAGAGAATATCCAGGAACGCGAAGTTCGGCTGTCTGCTGATCGGGAGCGCCAGTCTCTCTCACGCGAGTCAGAGACTTTCACAGAAAGGGAGTCGCGCTTAAGTTCGCAAAGAACTCGGACCGCGACTTTGCGTTCTCAAGAGAATATCCAGGAACGCGAAGTTCGGCTGTCTGCTGATCGGGAGCGCCAGTCTCTCTCACGCGAGTCAGAGACTTTCACAGAAAGGGAGTCGCGCTTAAGTTCGCAAAGAACTCGGACCGCGACTTTGCGTTCTCAAGAGAGTATCGAGGAACGCCAAGCACGTCTGTCATCTGACCGAGAGCGACACGCTCTCTCGCGCGAGTCTGAATCTCTCTCCCAAAGAGAAGAACGATTACAAATAGCTAGACATAACTATGTAGGTGTACAAAGAAACAATGAAAGTTATCTTGCATCTGAAAGGGAAAGAATAGATGAACTATAACGAGCAGAAACAGCAGAACAACGTCAATCTCGCCTAGAAATAGAACGAGCTCGATACCATATGAATAGAGAAACAAATAGCGGAGCTGATGAGTCCATGGAAAATGACGATGCAAATATTTTATTACCTTGGGACAATAGGGAAAAATCAGGGTTCACATATTCGTCTAGAATTAATTATGCTGGCTTTACTTTCGTGGGTGACATGAGAGAAATTTGTAATTTTTGTCATGCTTTGAAATGGAGGAAAGAGACAGATGGAATGTGCTGCTCAAATGGAAAAATTGTTCTTCCAAATTTCCAAGATCCACCACACTTACTTAAAAGTCTCCTGAATGGCGATCATCCCCAGTCGAACCGTTTTTTGGATAATATTCGTTTATATAACAGTGCTTTCCAAATGACTTCCTTTGGGGCAAAACAAATAACGGAAGGACCGTTCATGCCAACCTTCAAAGTACAAGGTCAAGTTTATCACCTTATTGGATCTTTGCTGCCAGAAAATGAACCCAAATTTCTCCAAATTTATTTTGTATCCGATTACACGCAACAGCTCAATGTTAGAAATCACAATTTTCCCCAGCTCAATGCTGAGCTTTTGGGTCAACTTCAAGAATTGCTGCATCACGTTAACCAGTACGTTCGTGAATTCAAAGCTGCATTGGAGTCAATTCCACAAGGCAGCAATGATTTCAAAATTGTTATAAGTGCCGATAGACGTCCTGTGGGTGAACACCGTGGAAGACACAATGCACCCGTCGCAGATGAAGTTGCAGTTGTTTTAGTCGACCAGGAGTGTGAGAGACGTGATATCGTGTTGCGTACACGCGACGATCGCCTTCAACGCATTTTGGAAACCCACCGAGCTTACGACGCCCTGCAATATCCACTAATTTATTGTCATGGTGAAGATGGGTACAATTTTGGGCTGTACCAAGTGAACCCTACTACGAGAGTCACTAATTATCAAAAAAAAATATCTGCTCAACAATACTATTCCTACCTTTTACAAATAAGGCAAAACAGTTTCGTATATTTGCAACGATTTCGTGGTTTGTTCAGCCAATTTATTGTGGACATGTACGCAAAAATAGAAACTGAACGTTTAGTGTATATTCGCACTAACCAGCGACGGTTACGCGCTGAAGAATACGTGCACTTGCGGGACGCCATGCAATCAGATAATAACGTCGAAAACTTGGGTCGATTGGTTATTTTGCCATCCAGTTTCACAGGCGGTCCGCGGTATATGCACGAACGAACGCAAGATGCTTTTTGTTACGTCCGTAAATACGGCCGGCCGGACCTTTTTATAACATTTACAACAAATCCAAAGTGGACGGAGATTTGCCAGGCACTTCTCACAGGACAGGCGGCATACGACAGACATGACATTATTGCTAGGATTTTTCATTTAAAACTCAAAGTCTTGATTAATCTACTTACAAAGGAGAAAGTTTTCGGTTCAACTCTTTGTTTTATGTATAGCGTCGAGTGGCAAAAGCGTGGTTTACCCCACGCGCACATTCTTCTGTGGCTGGAAGAAAAAATTCGTCCCGATGCTATAGACAGTGTCATAAGTGCAGAATTTCCGGACTATAATGCAGATCCGATTTTGCATGACATAGTAAAAACACATATGGTTCACGGGCCATGTGGCCTCTTAAACAGGGAATCACCGTGCATGAAAGATGGTCAATGCTCAAAAAAATACCCCAGAGCACTGAAAGAACTAACTATGGCTGGGGAAAATGGGTATCCGCAATACCGGCGAAGATCACCGTCACAAGGTGGTTTCACAGCTACTGTCAGATTCCGTGGACAAGAAATAATTCTAAATAATAGTTGGGTGGTACCGTATTCTCCAGTTTTGTCAAACGCTTTTCAAGCACACATTAATGTTGAAATTTGTAATAGCGTCGAATCTATAAAATATATATGTAAATATGTTAATAAAGGTAGTGATCAAGCCATGATAGCACTAAGAAATAACAACCAATTTGATGAAGTGACAAGGTATCAATCTGGCCGATACATAAGCTCTTCGGAGGCAGTTTGGCGCATTTTGAGTTTCCCTATTCATGAAAGGTATCCGCCAGTCATCCATCTTGACGTGCACCTGGAAGGCGGGCAGCGAGTTTACTTTCAGCCAGAAAATGTGGCAGAAAGAATGAACAACCCAAGACAAACCACCTTGCTCGCATTCTTTCGCCTTTGCGAAAGAGACAATTTCGCTAAGTCTCTGTTGTACAATGAAGTGCCACATTATTATACTTATAACAAGCAGCAAGGTGTTTTTAATCGCAGGAGACGTGGAACTGCTGTAGAAGGCGAGTCCGGCATTTTTAAAGAACACGTGATTGGAAGAGTATACACGGTGCACCCAAATAATGCAGAGTGTTATTATTTACGCCTTCTTCTTCACACAGTGCGAGGACCTACTTCTTTTGCTGAGCTCCGCAAAGTGGACGATATAGAATATCCCACATTTCAAGCTGCTTGCCGCGCACGGCATTTATTAGATGGCGATCAGCATTGGGATGATGCTTTAGCCGAAGCATGCGTCAGTGATAGTCCACATCGTTTGCGCCATTTATTTGCCATTTTGTTGACATTTTGTGGCCTATCGGACGCTGGGCAGTTGTGGCAAAAATATAAAGACGCGTTTGCCGAAGATTTTTTGAGACAGCAAAATATAAATAGTGAAACTTCTGACCAAGTACGTGAAAGCTGCCATAATAGGGCTTTGCTGGCTATACAAGATATAGTTACAAGTATAGGAGGGAACCCCCTCAGTCAATACGGCTTGCCGACACCGACAGTTGGTGGGGAACGAATTAATAGGGAGTATACATCTGAAATAAATTACAACCCCGAAGAGTTAGCAGAAATATTGCGAAATGGCTGTTCAAATTTGATGTCAGAACAACGTCAAATCTTTGATAGAGTATGCTGTAGTGTAGAACATTCATTAGGAGAAATGCTGTTTTTAGATGCACCTGGTGGAACAGGTAAAACTTTCCTCACTAAAGTTATCTTGGCTCAAATAAGGAGCCAAAACAAAATTGCCCTTGCCGTCGCTTCCTCAGGAATAGCTGCCACTTTATTACCAGGAGGAAAAACTGCACATACAACATTTAAAATACCAATCGACTTGGACCGCACAGAAAACCCTGTTTGCAACGTGTCTCGCAATAGTGATAAAGCAAGGGTTTTACGCGATTGCGCCCTTATCGTTTGGGACGAGTGTACGATGGCAAATCGTAAAGCTGTGGAAGCTGTAGATAGAACGTTGCGAGATATAAGACAAAATGACCGACCGATGGGAGGCTTAACGGTGCTATTCTGTGGAGACTTCAGGCAGACACTCCCTATAATACCCAGAGGAACGAGGGCCGATGAAATAGGTGCCTGTTTAAAGAGCTCTATTTTATGGCGTAGTGTCATATTAACTAATTTGAGCTTTAATATGCGAGCATATTTGGGAGGTGACGCAAACGCGCAGGTTTTCTCAAATTTACTACTTCAAATTGGTAACGGCACATACCCGACTCAAGAAGGAGGTAAAGTAACTTTAGTCGAAAGCCTGTGTTCTTCTGTTGCCTCACAGCAGGAACTCATTTCCTCTGTATACGGAGATCCATCAGAGATCTCGAACCATGACGCTGCTTGGCTATGCCAACGAGCTATTTTGGCACCTCGCAACGACCAAGCAGCAGCAATAAATTCTCAAATATTGGTACATGTTTCTGGAGAAAGTAGGGAATATTTATCTATTAACACGGTTTTAGAAGAAGGAGATGCCACCCACTATCCAGTAGAGTTTTTAGACTCTCTAAATACACCAGGTCTTCCAGCACACAAAATTTATTTAAAAGTCGGAGTACCAATCATTCTACTCAGAAATTTAAGCCCACCAAAACTATGCAATGGAACTCGGTTGAGAGTAACAAATCTCCAACGAAATGTCATCGAAGCCGAAATCTTAACAGGTTGCGGCTCCGGTGATGTTGTTTTCATTCCCAGGATACCCATTATCCCCAATAATTTTCCGTTTACTTTCAAACGTGTGCAATTTCCTGTAAGCCTCTGTTACGCTATGACTATTAATAAAGCCCAAGGCCAGACGTTATCCGTTGCGGGTGTAGACCTTACTTTTGATTGTTTTTCACACGGCCAACTCTATGTTTCTCTATCACGTGTTAGCAACCCAAACAACCTTTTTGTATATGCTCCGGGTAATTCCACCGCTAACATAGTATATAGAGAAGCATTAACGTAATCAACTATACCAAAGTCAGGACTCTTATCTAAATCATCAAAAAGGTGATATACTCTTATCTAAACGACGTTGTTTTGTTCTCGACAACCACGCGAACGAAGTCGCGGGCACAGCTAGTTCACATATAAGGCGCAGACAGCGGCTTACTATGTGCCATCAGTTAGCGCACAATACTATTTTGATTAGACCTTTCACACCTAGCGCATAATTGGCAGTTATATACATATTATAGAGAATATACTATAAAATTAGTAATGAAATGTGTTTTATTTACTTACCATCCATTTTAAACACCGGACCGATCAAATCCCATATTTTATCCTTTTTTCGTAAATTCTTATAGTGTGGATTTTTCAAATCATATAAAATAGGATATTCTCTTACTTTTTCTATAAACAACTCTGTAGTATCTCCTGTTGTAGTCATTGTGGAATTAAATAACAAACAAACTCGCTCACAACACACGTCTGACCACTGGACGCGTGCGTCCCGCTCTGCCGACGCGGCCGTCCCGCGATGCGGTCGCGTAGGTATGCAAAGCGCCATTAGATGTTATGGGTAGCGTCCGTCGCGCGGTAGACGCTCCCGCTTCGCAGTCGCTTTGGTCGCGCAGGTTTGGCCTCAGCTTAATATGGAATTGATCTGTCAGGAGAGTTCTCTATTATTGATGGACTACTCGTTGATGACTTATTTTCTTTTTGGCGCGTAGGTATACTGGAAGTTAATATTGTATGTTAACAAAAATAAATTAGTAACTAACGCAAAGAAATGAGGGTAGATGTAAAAGAGAGCGTTATATTGTTATAGTAATGAAAATGACAAAAATTGAAGATAAACATTGAAAAATAATGTATGATGATTACTTACCTCAATAATAATTTTGTCCATCTAATTTAAAAATACTTTATCTTGTGTTTTTTCTGGAGGTGATACAATATTTTCTTTATCAATGTTATTCTGAAAGTAGGTACATAATGTACGTTATTGTAGATTCTATATCAGTAAAAATACTAAACAGGCACACATACTTAATTATTATTACCAACAGCCGATCTTCCTTGCATATTTATTGGTTGGTGGTTCATTGATGAGTATTACAAATATAATCTGAATTTGAAAGTTAACCTTAAATTTATTTTTTCTAAAATATAATCTGCTCTTTTCTTCATTTTCCAATTTTATTATCTTTATAATGAGTTACTATTTAAAATCTGGAATACATAGAAAAAAAATATAAAAGTAAGTGAAATGTAATAATTATGACGTCATTTAAAAAACAACAAAAAGATTTAGGATCTAGGCAGACTTATGTCTAAAATAGTCTCTGAGAATATAATCACATTTATTAAAAGAGGGACACAATTATTGATCAGTTTCTATCATAAACATTAGTTTCGTAATGACATAGACCAAATGATGATTGGGTCTTTAATTCGTACGTTTTTTTAAATCAAAGAGTGACTCAATGACAAATAAGTCACAGCTGTATAGAGAAATTTTAGTATAAAATAGACTCGTTACAAAATAGGTCTTTTCTTTAATAAATAAAGTTACGTCCACATACCTTAATTTTTGGTCTTGTAGCGCCCTAATTCGGTTTAGGTCTCTACAACAACAAAGAAGTAACAACCTGCGCATGACACATGTGGCACATTATTGCTTGCGGCTCTCTCAAACTGAACAGATGCGGAGGGAGGGGACGGAGTAAAATAGACCCAAGTATAAGTTTGTCCCTTTCTAAGCCACAATGGGCCTCTGTTTTATTGTGAGTCGACGAAGATGGTCATGTAAGGTCATTTTATGAGTCAATGTTGAAATCTCAAAATTTCAAATTAGGTCTCTTTAATTCTAAAGGTGCGACATGTTCTGCGATTTCGGCGGTCTCTCCAGTTCTGAAGCTTTAGTGCTAGATGGCGCGCTTCTCCCAGTCTGCTCCGATTTTCGGTATGTCGGTTCACTCGTGCAAAGCGATGGCGAAATAGATCGGACTGTTACGCACAGAATTAACACTGGATGGATGAAATGGCGGCAGGTCACCGGGACTATCTGTGACTCCCACATCCCCCTTAAACTTAAGGGAAAGATTTATAAAACAGTGGTCAGACCTGCTGTCTTGTATGGTTCAGAATGTTGGGCCACAAAAGGAATGAATGAAAAGCAATTGCATGCGGCTGAGATGAGAATGCTAAGAGCGATGTGTGGTGTTATGCGCATGGATAGAATTAGGAATGTGGCACCGCTGACTGAAAAGTTGTGTGGAAATCGGTTGTCGTGGTATGGGCATATGATGCGGAGGAATGAAGAAAATGTCGTGAGGAAAGTCTTGTGTATGGATGTGGATGGCTATAAGAGTAGGGGAAGGCCAAAGAAACGATGGTTGGACTGTGTGAAAGAGGATATGAGTAAAAAGGGGATGACTACAGAGATGACGACTAATAGAGGAGTATGGAAGAAAAAGACATGTTGCGCCGACCCCATATAAATTGGGATAAGGGCAGGAGAATGATGATATGACAACCAAGTTAAAAAGTAAGTATTATGGCAGTTTTAGTTGTTTTGTTGACAATTAAACCTAAATAATAATTATAAATAGTATGTTTATCCTTTTTAGGGCTCCGTTCGACAGTCTCCTGTTTATGTCCGTCTGTCAATCTATCTGTCTGTCCGTTGTCTTTTAAGGGATATTACAGTTGGGTAATATCCGGTCTACGTGTTCTACTTATTTATTGTTGGGGTGCAGGTTTAATAGAAACGACCATTTACGACTGTAGTTTATTAGCGACTAAAATCCTCTCTGTAAGTAGCACGGGCGCAGCCGTGCGTCACAACTAATATTGCGCTGAGTAAGCTTGTACATGTGTCCCTACAGTAGCCCCCTTCTTAAAAGAAGTATTTACGCTAATGTATATCTATTTTTTTTAACAACAATATATTATTATAAAAATGTATGTCTAATTACATTGTTTTATTTAATCCAAACACTATTATTATAACATTACACAATCCTATTTTATGTTGAAGAAGAACATGATACGTATTTATGAAAAATAACACGACGCACATACGACACCACACAATACTATGTTTTTAAACACTCAACACTAATACACATCTGGGTTACGGGGTACATTCGGTGGCGGCACTGTTTGCACCTTTACTACGGGTGGGCTCCAACCGGCCACGACCGCTTCCTTCTGAAACCAGCCTCGTACCCGTTTCTTACACTGGCTTCTGATCAAATACAGTATCAAAAATCCCATGAGAACAGCGCACACTTTCACAATAATTTCCAAAGATCCAACTCTTTGTCCAATCGTCTCATTAGACACCGTTTGCGCTAAAGCTACATTGCTCTGCTGTGGTTTACTTTGGCCCCAACCCATTTTAATTACAGAGATATTTTATTCTTAATAATTGTAGGTCTTATTCATACAATGAATAAATTACGTTTAATGCTAAAATACTATTTCTATAGATTAAGATCATTCTATAATAATTATAATTGATCTTAGTCAGTAATTCTTTATGAAACTTATACATTTCGTTGACCTAGAAAAACATAGGTACGTTAACATGCAAGAATTACATTATTTCATTGTTTATTACAACATGCTTCAAAATTGTCAATATGCAAAACAATTAAAGTGTTACATTGGTACTTGTTGTTTGAAATCGTACACTTAAAATTTGTATTATTAATTTATCAAATTGCTTAAATATAATCTTTTTTTATATGTAGGAATCGAACCCACTTATTCGTAACATTATGGCTCACTGTACCTAAGTTACAACATAGTTTTATTTTACAAATCTTATCGGCTGCCTAACCGTTCTACCACTGTGTGTGGTATAAGTTACACGCTTAGAGCTACTAGTCTTATCACTAAACAATTTATTATTAGGATTAATTACAACACTATCTTTTTCCTGCTGTTTTAGTGGAAGGGTTCCTTCGTTAACTACGTATGCCGGTTTTAATCTATCTATTGATATTTTTACACGCTTATCTGCTATTTGTAACAAGAAATATTTTTCCTTCCTCTCTAAAACCTGATATGGGCCGTCATAAGGAGGTTGTAAGGATCTTTTAACCAGATCTACTCTCACAAAAACATGTGAACAAGTCTGTAAATCTGAATGCACAAAAATAGTCCTCGCATCTCTCTGTTTCGTCGGTCTTGGCCTAAGGTTTTCGATAATATTCCTAATTTTGCTAACATATTCGTTTGAATCGCTGACGCTCATGCTATTGTCACCGTAAAAATCGCCGGGTAACCGCAATGTCTTTCCAAACGCTAATTCCGCGGCACTGACACCAGTGTCGCTCCGCGGTGTCGCGCGTAACCCAAACAGAACTGTCTGCAACTCTTCAACCCACGTGCCACTGTCCCTTCTGGCCATCAGTGCTGCCTTTAACACCCGATGAAACCTTTCTACAGTGCCGTTCGCTTGCGGGTGATACGCTGTAGTTCTTAATTTATTTATTCCTAAACATTTCATCAACTCATTAAACAAGCTACTCTCAAATTGCCTGCCCTGGTCTGTAGTAACCCTTACCGGGCAACCGTACCTCGTAATCCAGCCTTCGTACAACGTCTTGGCTACCGTGCTAGCGTGAATGTCCCTAATTGCAAAAGCTTCCGGCCAGCCTGTCGCCCTATCAACCACCGTAAGGCAATACCTATAATCATCAGGTGACGTAGGCAATGGTCCTACTAGATCAACATGTATGTGCTCAAATCGTCCACTGTTTTCGTATTGTCCTAGTCCCGATACAGTATGACGTATTACCTTCGACTTTTGGCATTGAACACAGGTTTTGGCCCACTTTCCTACGTCTGTGTTCATGTTCGGCCAAAAATACTTAGACGTCACTAATTTCCGAGTAGTACGAATTCCTGGGTGGGACAAACTATGCACAGCTTGAAATGCCCTTTTCCTAAAAGCTACTGGTAGATATGGCCTTGCAACCCTTGTTGATACTTCGCACATTACCTCACTTTGACAGTCGGGTAAAATAATTCGCTTAAATTGCATCAATTTGTGTTCTGCCGATAAGAGCAACGTCAGCTCGTCGTCAGTCCGTTGCGCTACTGCTAATTCGCTGAAATCGAGCGCTGTCGGGCATGTGATAGTATCAACCCGAGACAGTGCATCCGCTACAGTATTGTCATTACCGCTGATGTGCTGAATATCTGTTGAAACTCACTGATAAACATAAGTTGTCTGACGCGTCTAGTTGTCTCTTTATCACTGGGTTTTTGTGTGAACGCATAAACTAATGGCTTATGGTCCGTATAAATTGTAAATGTTCTGCCTTCTACCATATAACGAAAATGCTGTACCGCTAAATATATAGCTAAAAGCTCCCTGTCATATGTGCTATATTTTAGTTGCACATCACTGAGTTTCCTAGAAAAATAACCTAACGGGCACCAGTGTGAGTCAACCTTGACTTGCAACACGCCACCAACACAGTCGTTCGACGCGTCCGCCCATATAGCAAGCTCAGCGTTCATCACCGGATACGATAACACAGTTGCATTCTGTAGGCTAGTTTTGCATTTCGCAAACGCAATGTCTGCCTCTTGCGACCAATCAATTATAGACTTATCTTTTTTTTTAACATTCTGTAAATACTTATTCAACACAGATTGATATTCCGCTGCCCTAGGTAGGCTTGACCTATAAAAATTTACCATTCCCAAGAAACGCCGCAACTGATCTACCGTTTTGGGTTTTGGGAAATCGATTATTGCCTGAACTTTATCTGGTAATGGTCTGATTCCTGATGCTATGACCTCGTAACCTAAAAATTCTATCTTTTCTTTTCCGAAACTACATTTCGCCATATTGATAGTTATACCGAATCGATTTAATCGCTCAAATATCGCCTTTAAGTGTAACTTATGGAGCTCGGGCGTCTCGCTAGCCACGATGATGTCATCTATGTAACAGAAGTAGAAATTAGACTCTGATTGACCTTCTGAACCTATCTGGAATTGTGCATCTAAGCCTTGTAATACCACGTTATTCATATATCGCTGAAAAGTTTGCGCAGCGTTCCGTAAACCAAAAGTCATCCGCGTAAACTCATACAAACCGAAAGGAGTAGTTATAGCAGTTTTTTCTATGTCTTCCGGTGCAATCAAAATATTGTGGTACGCCCTATTTAAATCTAAACGCGAGAATATGTACTTATTTCCTAAAATATACGTAAAATCATTTATCCGCGGGATGGGATACCTATCAGGTATTGTAATAGCGTTCAAGGCCCTATAATCACCGCAAGGACGTATCTGCCCATCCTTTTTGGGTACCACATGCAGCGGACTGGCCCAAGGACTTTTCGACGGCCTGCATATTCCCATTTCCTGCATGCGCCGAAACTCTTCCTTAACTCTGACATATTTCTCTGGGGCTAATGGTCTAGCTCGAGCAAATACAGGCGGTCCGTGTGTCTCAATGTAATGAAACACGGCGTGTGGGGGTTCCTCCCTAAAAGACACAGGTTTAGTGATCTCGGGAAATTCCGCTAGTATATCCGAATAAATGCAAGTGTTATCGATTGTAGTTAAGGATGGCCCCTTCCACGCTACAATTGAACCTAGTGCACTTAAACTAGTTACTTGATCTAAGAGACGTCGGCCGCTTAAATCTACTAACAACTTATATTTTAACAAAAAATCTGCGCCTATAATAGGCTGATTTACGTCTGCTACAATAAAATGCCAAGTATACGGACGTCTTAATCCCAAATTTAGCGTTAATGTCTGAATACCATAAGTTTTAATTATTGTGCCGTTAGCGGCATACAATGTAAAGTTTGACTTATTACTATTATAATAACTACGCGAACTATTTCTCTTCACGGGTATTACGGACACATTAGCTCCCGTATCAATTAAAAATTTCATACCTGTTTTCTTATCACATATTACTAGGCGGTTGTATATTGTGCAACGTCCCGCCGTCGGCTGCACCAAGTCTAGTTTCCCGCCGACTTCTCCTGGCCATTGCTCCAATTACAGGGTTTCACACACTTTGTTGCTTTCTCCCTGTAACGATAGTGGTAAAAACACAACCAATTAGCACTCTTTCTCTCGCCAACCGTATCACCATGCTTCGATGCCGATCTCGATCTTCGGTTGCCGTTATCCCAACGCTCTCTGCCTCTGCCACGCTCCAGACCTGCGAGACGCAGGTTGATCCTCGCCAGTTCCCCCAGGATTTGGCCGATATCCGATGATACATCACGCCTCTTCCCTGTAGTCTTGCTCTGAACCTCTACTGCTTTGACTTCGGCTAGCGTTGACGAGCCTTCTCCCGTGCTTTCTAACACCTTGTCTGCTATAGTAGCGAGCACATCCAAATTCTTCGACTCAGCTACTGCCAGTACAGCCCGCACCGATGTCGGCAGGTGTGATTGCCACATCAACCTTAGGGTATCGTCAGGTACTTTCTCCCTGGCCAACTCACGCATTCGTCGCAGTAAATGTGATGGGCGCTGATCTCCTAACTCCATTTCACCAATCAGCTTCTGCAACTTCCTTGCCTCCGACTCCTCAAACACCTCCAGTAACCTTTCCTTCAGCGTCTGATACTTCCGAGACTCCGGCGGAGCAAGCAACAAATCGCTCACCTGCTGTATAGCAGCCTTGCTCAACTTCGTAACAACCAGATTTTGTTTGGCTGCATCACTCAGTTTTTGATTTTCTATCGCGGCCTCGAATTGGACGAACCAGAGCCGCGTTTGGTCTGCCCAAAACTCGGGAATACGCGAAGAGACCGTTACACTGGCCAGCTCTTTCTCGGCGCCAGCTTCAGACATGCCCTTCGCATCTTGCGCACGCGACGGAACACTTTGTTGTAGACTCATTCCGATTCAGTCTATCCCCGCACCTCACCTAAATATAATAATACTCGTAATGTTCACAGGGGTCACCACTTTAAGGGATATTACAGTTGGGTAATATCCGGTCTACGTGTTCTACTTATTTATTGTTGGGGTGCAGGTTTAATAGAAACGACCATTTACGACTGTAGTTTATTAGCGACTAAAATCCTCTCTGTAAGTATCACGGGCGCAGCCGTGCGTCACAACTAATATTGCGCTGAGTAAGCTTGTACATGTGTCCCTACAGTACAAAAAACAAAAACAAAAGAAATTCAGTACAAAATTTTGTTCCGAAGAATTTTTTAACTTCCCATTGACTTAGGAACTTGAAATTAGGTGATGTTTATTATTACCTACGTATATTTAACTAACAATACCAAAATATTGATTTCCGTCATATGTCACGGAACCCTATATGTGTGAAGTCCGACACGCACTTGGCCGGTTTTTTTAACATTGATAGGCTCGTGCTTGAACACTATCTCACCTGATGCTGATGGTAGGCAATTATATGGTCGACGATGAGCACGCTTGGCTAGAACCACTTATTCACTGCCCTCCCCATAAGTGGCGCCCTATTTGAATAAAAAATCGTATCTTAGCATAGAAAATAAAGATTAAAGAATCCTATGTTGCGTTTATTACAAATAGGATAAGGTATTTTTACATTGTTAAAACAGGACTCCAAAGTGTTTCGTATCCAAAGTAGTAAGCAAAAGTGTCAAAAACGGCCGATTTTTTATTCAATGAGGGCGCCACTTGGCGGATATGTACGCAATATGTACGCCTTAAAGACCCTCCAGGTTATAGCTATCAGGAAGCACCCCTAAAATCTTTCGAGTTATTCAGAAGATAATAATATTGTAAAATAGGATTTTTGGGAAAAGATTTAAAAGCGATGAAGTTTAAAATACGAACTATTTATTCAATATTATTTAACTTTATCGGTTTATTAAACAAAAAACTTACGTGACATATAAATAGGATTTAAAACAATTTTATCATGACACCAGCGCCTACGCTCGCCTACATACAATTATACATTGCTACGTTTACTCTACCTTAATCTAAAATACAATTACGTATTGGAATACCATTATTCCAATATTAAATTGGGCACACGAAACATTTATACGTTCATTTTCGACGTATAAATGTTGTTTGACTGTTTAAATAACTATCCATGCATACACAATAATATAGCTCCTACGAAATTCGAGTGTAGTTAAAAAATCTTAAATAACAGTTTGCTCGACAACTTCCATCAGGCGCTTTAGAAAATTACGTGCAGGTAATACTTTAACAAGACATCACACCTCTTTTCCCGCGAAGGATTAGACAGAGCCCTATACACCTACATATCCCCAGTTGTTCTTATGTACCCATGTAGGTTCGAGCCTATTGCCATCAAGCAAGCACAAATCCAAACAAGCGTATTATATTTTACACAACTTTCTGTAAGGAACAAGTACGAGTAGTAAATTCCCAAAAACAAAATTGGACTTTAAGTTATCATCAGCTGATTAAAATTAGACAGAGAGGTCCAATTCTTTTCGAAAACAACTATGATTTTCTTGAAAAAAAATGTTTATTTTTAACCCATTTCAGTTACATAATTATACCAACACGCTATTGCTTATCCCTTGAAAAGCTTTTTAAGGCTATTTAAATAAAGACTCAAATTGCTAAACAACTATATTATATTAATTACACATAACTATAGAAACAGTCAAACTTTACGGCTGAACTGAACATCTGAGGAAACTGTCTATAGACCTCACTTTCCAGGTTCACTCACACAAAACCTTTATAAATGCTCCTTAGATTCGTACTGCAGAGTGTAGAGATAGTGAGATTTTATTTTCCACCATAATAAGGTCGGATTTTTTTTCAAAAGTGATGTCTACAAACAAAATAACTATTTCATTTCATTTGTAGTTCCTCAGAGTCCAGCAAAAGTCAAGCCGTGCATGCCCAATTTAATAGAAAAATCATAAGTCTATAGTGGGCGGTTGCCTCATCGCGCGCTTTACGGCATCCTCGCGCTTAACTGCCACCCGCATGCGAGCTGCTTTCAGATGCCTGGAAAGGTAAGAAAAATAAAATAAAATATACTAGCCTCTAAAATAGGGAATTTGAACATAGTTGGTAAAATTATGGTGTTTCAGGGTGAACTGTACCAATCTGTATACCCCTTCAGAGCGTGTCAGCGTGATGCAATGTTGTGAAGTGGTGAAAACAATATACCTACAGACATGCGATTGCAGCAATCCTGGAAGGTTTGCTATCATTTATTGAAAAGTTCCATTGTGAATCTCCGAAGTTCTTTATCAGATCTTCACCAAATTTAAATGGGACCACATGTGAAGCAACAGCTTTCAAATAAAAAAAAATTCAAAATCGGTTCTCGTAGTAAAAAGTTATGAGGTAACAAACAAAAAAAAAATAAAAATAAAAAAAAATACAGTTGAATTGAGAACCTCCTCCTTTTTTTGAAGTCGATTAAAAAATAACAAAGACAACATGCATCAAAGTTTGTGTGTGGTATTGGGGGCTTGTTACGTTATTGCGTGGTAAAAAGTGTACTACGGCGTGATGTCACGCAAAATTGCAATGCACTGTACCGCTTTCGTTTTTGTCGACATGACAGAACAAAATACGTGCCCAATATTTTTTGATCATCAAACTGACGGACCAAATATATTTATTTAGGAAACTACCCTATTATTGGGGGTACAGATTCCTGCAGTAACTGAATCAAGTAGTGCAATAAAGTAGATAACTTCATCAGTATTTATTAGTTTCTAGCCTGTGTTATACCACTTCAGGGCCTTTGCCCGTAGTTAACTGAAGAAAAGGCCAACTTTTCTTATTCTTATACATAGAGGGATGGTTTTGATCATTTGAACACTTGGATGATTTTATTACCTTTGTCTAATCTTCTCAACAGTTTCAGGTGCGGGCTCCCTCTTGGTAACGGAAGCATCACGGATCATGTTCCGCAGCTTCTGCATACAGTCGGCTAAGTTTAACTGTTGGGACCGAGTTGAGTCCGACCTGATGATCAAGTAGCCTTCTTTTGTGAGTTTGTTGCCATGCTGAAATTATGAAGGAGAAAGTTTATTTTCTCTGATTCAGATATATTATTCATAGTCTTAATATATGCCATGATTTTAGATAGCCTTAATGTTTTTTATAACTTGCCTGATTTCTAATTAACCCCTTGCGTGTTAAGCGGACAGCAAGTGGCGTAAGAGAAAATGATTGGAATGTCAAGCGGACACCACGTGGGCGTAAGCTACGACAATGTCACAGCCTCTGAACTAGATCAACACGATAGGCCTCTATGGCTCAGCCGGCCCGACACGGGAGGGGTTAAACAGATTACTTTTATCAAGGTACAAGCATGTTTCAACATCAGCCACATTTCTTACCATTAGGTTACGTAGTGGTCAGATGTGCTATCAATCATAAATAATATTTTTGAAGCAGATTGAGTTCTCTTTTTGTTTGACTTAAATAAGTTTTGTTACATACCAGCTCCATCAATTTAGTTCTGATGTCAGCATGTAGCCAGTCTGCCTCGTTCGGTTTGAACCTCAGGTCTACTTTGGTGTGCACCTACCAAATGTTCCAATAAAAAAAACATTATTTACTGAGGACAGAAAATTACTTAAGATTGTTGGCTATTGGTTAGTCTTTCATGTTGAGCACAACAATTAGATTATTATTTATAAATAAAATAACCATTTGATGAGCAGGTTCTAATTTCAACATAAAATGTTCTACCTGGAAGAAGGGTAGATGTGGGTGGTAAAGTCCTAAAAAATCATTTAAATAATGTTTAGTCCTTTATACGGTTAAATTTGATGGATGAGGCATATGTCATTGTCAATTTAGAATCCGTTACTCAGTGTTAAAAAAAAAAAAAACAAATATATGGACAAGGACAGCAAAGGACCAGACAAGGTGGAGACAGTTGGAGGAGGCCTTTGTCAAAAGGCAAACAGACAGTGAAACGGAAGAAGAACAGATATAGATTGAGTGTAAGAATTATAAACTAAATTTTGTAACTAGTATTGTCTGAATAAAAGGCAATTTTTTTTTAATTTTAGTTTTAATCAGTGTTAAGACTAAGTATTTGGTTAATGAGTTTTATAAATAAGGCTGATAGTCGGTTGCCAAGACCTTTTCATCGAATTTCAATCATTTAAAGAATGATAAGTTAACATCAAGAACTTTGAGACCGCTGTACATAATTATGCTTAGCTGCTAATATATTATTGATTACTTATCACTATTATTTTCTTGTTTACATTTCACAGTAGAAGTAATCTAATATTCACTGTACCTTATTAACATTCTGTCCTCCAGGTCCAGAGCTAGCACTGTATTTAATATCCAGTTTATCGATCGGTATGTAGCCTGAGAATTTTTCATTCGGGTCAGATGGTTGCTACAAGAAATAGGAAAAAGGTTATAAGGGGTAACCTAATCATTACACGAAGTTTTTTTTAAAGAATTATAAATGAGATGTTTAAAGTACTTACAAATGCTGGTGTCGTAAGCTTCAAGGAGCTATTAGGATACAGAGTTTCTAAGGAAATCGAACTCTTATACGCCATGGGCCTCTTCAGCAAAGTAGTGTAGGAGGCTGACTGCACTACTTTTCGCAGGGCATTTACACGTAGCGATGCAAAAGCCATGATTGCTCCTTATAATCTATTTATAACTGACAAACTGACATCAATGAAACAGTTATTATTTCATTATTTACTCGAAATCACCGAGGTTCATTTCATAACCTACAATTTACAAATTTTCCAATGTACAACAACGAACAACTGTCAGTGTCACTAATCTGTCAGTCAGTGTCAAAAAAAACGCTACCTATACAATATACTTAGTTAGTATCAATGAGTCTAATAATAATGGCTAGTTTAGTAAATAACTTAGGGCTGATTTTTCCATAGTCAGATAACTTTTATCTGAGGAATAAAAATTGCGGTTTGACATAATTTCTGTACAAAAGCTGTCAAAATGCCATTTTAATTCCTCAGTTAAACGTTATCTAACTATTGAAAAATCAACCCTTAATGGTCTAGACAGGCTAAAAGAAAACAAATAAAATATGCACAATGAGCTATAGGTACTCCTCGTATAGCTCATTGTGCATCGAAAAATTCGTCCACATCGCTGTCAATGGGAAAAGTGCCCAGAACGCTGGGCCAAAAAATGAATTTAATTTTGTTTTTCAGCCACAATTGACCACACGTCCAGGTAACAATACCTTGAAACTGACAATGACTTTACTTTTTAGAATTAAAGAAAGTTCTTATATAAAAAGATATCGAATAAATAATGCTGCAGTCTTAACCATGTACAGTGTGTACTACCATCACTAAATATTATAAAACAAAGTCGGCCTGTCTGTACCTACGCGATAAATTCAAAAACTACTGAAAGAATTTTCTTGCAGTTTTCACCAATATACAGAGTGATTCATGAGAAAGATCTAGTTGTAGCATAGAGTAGATATAGTCTTTGAGTTGTAGGTATAATTTGTACTAGTGTGAAGCTGGGGCGGGTCACTAGTATTATATACTTAATTCGTGCTCAAAACAGAAGTACCTGGAAATAACAGGATAACTTCAGTCATCTCTTTAAATAGGTATTAGTCTATGATAACTTCATAGCATAGAGACAATTACCAAGTCTTTCTATCACAATCGTATCTAGAATCAGATTGTATGACGGGTAGTCGGGTAGGCACATTTATAAATACCTTCCTGTACGTTAATTTGAACATCCATAATGTTAACAGCTTTAAACTTGATAAAAAGTACCAACTAACGGGTACATAATATATTTCGTAGCAAACCAAATTGATACCTAGTTTTAGTCAGGTATAGTCCAGAAAAACATGAGGCATAAAGCGCGCGCATGTCATGCTCCAGATAATTTAATTAGGATCCCGTTCCGCTCAGCAGCCCCCTCTCACGTTTCTAAGAGAATATTTAGAGTCACCAGCCAGAATCACTACTAAAGACACGGCACCGTTCATATTTTATTTTATAATTTATACCTACCTACTTAAATCCTACTGTAGATACATTTCTTTTCTTTAAAACTATTATTATACTTATATATAATAATATAGAAAACCCCAAAAAGCGGCTATTTTGGGCCATTAAAACAGTATTGTACTATCAAAACACGACCTCTTGTTTATTGTGGCTAAGGCTAACCCAAAATTTGTTATTTTAGGACAAAAAATAAACAATTCTGACGTCGTAGAAATAAACAAAGATAATTTTGGACTTGGTTAGTCCTTCAAAGTAAATAAAATTAATTCAATAATGCACTGTGCCCTAATGTTGGGGCCCGTAGAAAGGCGATATGAAACATTGACATGAAATGGATTTCGACAATAATTCTTCACATCACAAACAAAACGTTTGGGTACAGAACCCTAATTAACTAGCACGCCGCTATATTATGTTAACGTTATAATTGTGTTAACTATTGCAATTAACTGTTTTTCTTTTCAGTCAAATTACTTCAAATCCTACTGCTGATCGGACGGCGAGTTACACCCACTACTCTCCGTCCGCAAGCCCGGGTGCCCGCGCCTTTTCCCAACTATCTTGGGATCGGCTTCCAGTCTAACCGGATGCAGCTGAATACCAGTATTTTACATGGAGCGACTACCTATCTGACCTCCACAACTCAGTTACTGGGTAATACGATACCCCTTGGTAAGACCGGCTCATTGGCATATCTAGGGTTATTTTCGAAGGGGGGGCCCGGCCCCTGAGACGCGATGACTGATGAAGCTGAGTCGACGCCCTAATGTAGTCAGTGAACACGATTAGCATCATAATTCATAAATAGCTTGACACTTCTACTAGGAGGTTACAGCTTCCCATGCCATCTCACTCCGTACCATGGCCTGGACCAGAGCCGGACGCGAGAGGTCACCACCACCGATCACCTCCACGAGGACAAGGCTGTGCTCCGCCCACAAAGTGAGCAGACCACCACCGTATGCACGGTTATCTCCTCCAGGTGATTCACACAATGGTGACACCTGGGCGAATCCTCCTGCCTAATCCGGAACAACCGTGTCCGGTGACGACCCCCGTCAGGCAGAAGGTGAAGACGCCATGGCACCTCTCCAGCCACTTCTCAAAGTGGGGACTTATCGCCGCGATCGTGGCGTGCCCAGCGCTGGGTTGCGGCAGTCGCTCACTTCATGCCGCCATGAGATCCCGCCGGAGCTCTGTCCGCCGTGCCGCAATTTCCGTGGAGTTCACCTCCTCGCACCACTCCCAAATGTGCGCGAAGACTTTTGCTTCCAGATCCCATGGCGGCAATCCGGCAAGGCTCGCCACCTTACCGAAGACCGTGCGATATCCCCGGTTCAGCCAGATGGCCATGACCCTTTGGGACGGGTTCAGCGGCGGGCTGGTCGCCGACTCAGCGAACGCGCACCGGTACCCCGTAATGGGCCATGGACCGCACGACCGACGTAGCGCCTCCGGGAGGAAGCGCTTGGATGAATCTAGGGGAGATTGGGCAGGAGCCGCTTGAAGGATGCCCTGGCCTACTCCAGTCGAGGACGAGTCGAAGGAAGGAAGAACGAGAGAAAAGCGTTTCTAGGTAAAAAAAAAAAAAAAACAAATATACAAACTGAGCCGGAGCCTTGGGCTCTATTGGGCTCAAAACTAGACACTAAAAAAACATATAGTATACGGTCGAATTGAGAACCTCCTCCTTTTTTTTCGTCGGTTAAAAAGTCATATCTGCCAGAATAAAGGACTTGTTCGTCAACTCGCACGTGTGAATCTTGCCCGTTCGTGCGAGTTGGCATCTTCCGATTTTACCTTTTTTTTTGTTGTCAACTCGCTCGTACGTATAAAGTACAGTCAAATAAAAACGGATTGAAACCAATAGCTATTAATAACTAACTATTGCCCGCGCTGACTCGGTTGAGTAACAACTATCTACATACATTTCGGGATAAATTACAGCCTATGTTGGAGGTGCCGAATGAGGCGAGGGGGATGTGGTCAACGACGCATGACAACAACGCATCACCCAAGCATCAGCGTTGCCAGAATGTTATTTTTGTAACATTTTACGTTACTTTTGACCTTCTCGTTACCTTCATGTTACACGACTCAAAATGTTACTTTTACGTTACTTTAAGGACTTAATAAAAAATATTGAAAATTTATCAGCAAACAAAAAATAATCGTGAAACGGAACGCATCCAAGAAAGAGCAACATAGATTCACGAACCAGGAGATCAGAATCACAATAAGTATTCTGAGGCGTTAATTATGACAGGTAGAAGAGATTTACAAAGTACCAGCAGAACAGAGAATCATGAAGAAGTACAAGCGGTATAGATATCGATACCAGGAAATCAAAATCGCAAAAAAAGTATGCTGAGTCTGGGAATCATGAGAGGTATACACAAGTTACCAGGAGATCAGAATCACAAAACATATTCCGAGGCTGAATTTAAGAGAGGTAGATTCACAAATTACCAGGAGAACAGAATCATGAAGAAGTAAAATTTCGTGATATTATGGACTGTTTTTGTTTTATTTGCTTGGTTGTAGACAATTTATATATTCTTGATTTATTGTGTTACCTATTGTTGATTTGTAATATTTTTGATAATTATTAGGTAAATAAGCAGTTTTAAATTATTGTCATGTTGATTTATATTAATTATCTATCTCGAAAACGATATTTGTTTTATTTTAAAGTCAAGTCGTATAAAATGTCTTAAGTACTTATACATTTAAAGTGGGTTTAGATTTTAAATTTTGTAAGACATTTTTGTAGCTGACTGTACGATTATAATGATAAATATGTCAGATTTTCACGGTCGAGCGAGTTGACGACAAAAAAAAATGAGGTAAAATCGGAAGGTGCCATCTCGCACAAACGGGCGAGTTTCACGCGTGCGAGTTGAAGAACAAGTCGAATAAAGTAACAAGCGAGTTTTAAAAAGTTAGATATGAAAAATAAACCGTTCGCTTTGTTCTAATGGCTACCGTGTCGATTCTTCATTATATCCATTATCCATAGTCGATGTGGATTATTATTACCAATTACTATCGACTAATGAATGCGCGAGGCGTCAAAGAATTTTTTACTAAGGAGATAAGTGTACAGTACAATCATCTCACTAATTGATTTAAATTGCAGTGGTAGCCCACACTCGCATAAGCTGCATGCTACATTATTATTTCAAGCATAGCTTATACGGTAAATTATGGTCATTAGAATATTATTTCTCCTTGTAAATTCAAGTTTTTTAAATCTAAGATAAGATACACTAGATTGAGACACTTGAAGAGACCCGAGGCACCTAAAGTCTGAAGTATTGTAGGCAATTTTTACTCGGAAAGTGCACTAAATTTCGTAAAACGACGTATATCAGCTCATATATAGTTTATAAGAGTCCATATACTTGTCAAAAGCACAAAGCACCATAGAGGATCCAAGATAGGTATATGATGGTACTTACTCATTTTAAAATGGATCGGTGATCAGTAAGAACCTAGGGCCGGTCTACAGTCGGCACTACTGGCAGTATTCGATGTTTTGCATCAAGGGGCGGTGCTCACAGGGCTAGCCTCAAATACCTATGTTGCTTAGATACTGTGTTGTCCATCAAAAAAGGAATAAATAGGGTAGGTACTTGAAAACGATGAAAATGCAGCTGGCTGCAAAGGCGAGCGAAGCCAGCTACAAACTCTTAGCACACCACCTCCAGTCCTCCAGAGGTTGATTTCGGCGCCCTTCCTCATGACTGCGCCCGGTGACTCCTTCCTGGTGATAAGAAGCTCTTACGGCGAACATCTAGAAAGAGGCTCTCTGGTAAAGCTATAGATATTCCATAAAGACATTGTGCTAGTTGCCGAAAGTGACTTGTAGAGATCCAAATCAGATTGGAGGTGTGGTGGGCGACCGGAGAATATTCACTTGGAATAGAGCAGAACTAAAGCATATCTCTATGTTTGGCGATTTCAACAATATCTTCAATCTCGGGCCAATAAGTCACGCGGAATTTCTTGTGGTGACCAGAAAATAGAGAACTTACGCACTGGTCACTGTAAGTGCGTAACCTCTCTATATGTTGGTTGAAAGAAATGGCAACAGAAGGACACAGAAAACCTCTCAAATCCAAAAATCTAAAAATGACTGCTTACGGGAGTAATTAGCGAATATTAAATCTCAAGCGTAGTGTAGTGTGTGCACAGAACTCGCGTTACAATAGCTACGTTACTGCTTTCATCAATTATGATAATGTCTCTCTGAGGAGCGCAGGCGCACGCGACAACACGCCGCCGGCTTTCCTAATTCCGACGCTTAACGATGCTTGTCATCGTAAATTCGATGTTTATATCGATTATAATTGCATGAGATTTGTCGTCAAGGTGTTAATAGCCGAGGAATAAGGAGCGGTTTGCAAGTCACGAATAACAACACTGATTCTAGATTTCTAATTATTGGTATCGAGAAAAAGTGTGATATTTTTTGATGACTTGTGTAAAATGTGTTGAAACTTCTCGTCATGATTGATTTATTGAGAATCGAGAAAACAGATTGTCATTTAGCTTTTACTGGTCGGATGTGCATAAAATTCCTAGTCATATATAAACTATATGACTAGAAAACTTGTGGTGGCAAAATGTCTGACTGAAAATGTTGATTTTCGCGTCCGCTTGTACCTACTGCATATTTATTAACTTTCCTGAACAAATTACGACTGTAGCTGTACCTATTAACGGTTCTGTAATGGGCGATAAACTTTCAGTACAAATTACAAACTAAAATTTATTAAATGGAACCGTGCGCAAGCGCAAGCGAGGTAACAGTATTACAATAAACGAGTTACAACAAATATAATTCATTTAAACGTTATATTTGTAAGCCATCTCTCCGCTTTCCAAGCATAGAAACATTTCTATGAATCATATAAGTCAAAATGAAAGCGCATAATGAAATTAAAATTGTGAACATTAAACATTCTTAATTAAATCGCTCACATACCGAAATTGCGGCGTCTTCACGCTCTTGTTGCTTGGCCTACAATAAATAGAGAAAATAACTTGACCCCTGAAATTGTGTTGACCACCCTCTTTATGTTCCTCGTATAGTTTCTTTTCTCGGGGTGAGGAAGATCAAGCTAGGCTGGTATTGTAATTACTGAGAAACGAGAACATTTTACAAGTTTAACGGGAGAGGTAGCAGTGATAATTGGCGTCTGATGAAGACGTTTTATATGTCCCGCTACGCTTTCGGTAGTATTTATTGCTTATTTTGTTACTCGCAAATGAGACCGGGTGCATTGTTCGGTAATGAACTTAAGTTTTTGTTCAATACAACTGTAAGTTATCTGTGGTTACATGGTGACGCGTGTGGTTGAACTGGCATCGGAGATCGTCGTACGTCGAACAAGTCAAAATCGAACTTTTCAACTACAAACAATATGGCGCGCTCTTTTGACATAACATGACTCAACGTCCATTCATCAGCAACAGGTGATACAAACAAGCCTTAGGTCATGAACTTATGTCTTCAGTAAATTACGTATGGCCTAATTAGTTCCAGACTAATTCACCTTCCTGCCCTCATGCCGTTACTTGGGGTCAGTGGCTCAGTGCAGCACGTTGTCTGTTGGTTCCAGATCCAGCAGACTAGGGTACCATAAATTACCATAAAACAAGTCGTGAGATTTAAGTAGTGTCGTTCCGTTTCGCTAGTTCTGTTTGGGTAGTGATCGTCACATTGTGTCGGGTTTCATAACACGTTCCGTTTTTCCCAGGCTAAGGTGAAACAATGTGTAATTAAACCTCTAACATAGGTCAGTAATTTACTTGACTGTAACACTATTCAGCAATCGACAAATTATCAAATGTTTTACTTACTTTGTTAGGTCTAGGTACTTTAAACTTTCTTTTACGCTCTGTTACATTTGGACAGTTTGTATATTAAAAGGGCTGGGAACTTCGTAACTTGCCAGTTACCGTAAATTGTCTGATTGTCTTTTAACGTCATTTGGAGACATTGACAGACAATTTCCGGTAGGAACCTTGTTGTGAAATCTTTTATCATTTAATCAACGTATTTGTGAGCTAGCTCCCAGCAAATCATAAGTATGCATCAACTAGCATGGAACGTACAAAAACATGTCTTTTGTAGAGCCCTCATAAAAGATCCAGCAGGAAGATCTCATTGTTTCATGCCAAACATGTCGGAAAACTGCGAAGAGAAACATGAAGCATCTCGGAACAGGCTGCGGTATGATAGACGCCAATTACAGACAGCCGCTGACATACAAATGATACGCGCTCGCGCCATTCTCGATGGAAACAATAACAGATTGCGTAATTAGCGCCTTTCTCTGCACAACCACGGCTACAACTACTTATTGTTCTGCATCAAGACCTGTGGCGTCTAATTGATGACATTTGCATGATCATGGCGCGAAATAGGTAGGTACGTGTGGCCACAGATAATACAATACTGGCTTTATGGTGATATTTAGTGGCTTTAACACGACCTGCTCAAAGCGTGCATGCAATTCAAACCTAACGGATCTTAGAGAAAGGCGAATTATTGGTAAACACTATAAACTGACGGAAATCAAATGTCAGGCGTTCACTGCAGTGCCTTGGCTTGTAATCTTTGTCCTAAAACTGTGAACAGAATTTACTTTCCATATCTCGATCTTTAAAACTGGCCAATATCATTAGAAACGACTAAAGGTCTGCCATTAGCATAATTTAGAGAGTGAGTCTTCAATTAAAATTTTTATCCACTTCTCTCTTTGTGTGCTGGACAGGCAAAGGAATTACATTTCCGCGGATTCCTAAGAATTTCCCCAGCAGGTGTATTCGGTAACTCAGTTGACATCAATTTGATAGGCATTTTGCAGAACATTGCTGCTTTGCTCGGTGGAAATCGATTAAAATAGGCACTACGTAGTACATTTTTGTTTTCCTATACGTCAAAGCAGCAATGTACTGCAAAGTACCTATCAAACTGATGTCAACTGAGTTACCGAATACACCTGCGGGTCGTCAGTTTTTGTAACGGGAAATTGCTCAGAGCCTTGTTAATTGTTAGCGGGATTCCATGATGTGCTGTTAAAACGTAATCGATATTGCATTGTAGCATAATACCACTCGTTTTGTTCTCACCTGATGGTAAGCGATGATTTGGTCGACGTTAGTAACCTATTCACTCTTGGCTTAAGTAATTCCAGGTTCAAATTATCAGCAAACACTTAATCCGACAGAAAGTTCCATTCCTTAGCAGTACGCACAATGAATGTGTTTCCCAAACGTTTTGTGCGTATAGGTGAGATGTCCACCAAGTAAAAAAAAAAATTAAAAATCTTATATTTCAGACAAAGTCCATAATTTGTTAGTCTACCATTAGATACACACAACTTAAAATCTAGTGTTAGTACTTATAACTATCAGTTTTTATTATATTATGCCACAGTGGCATGTAGGCGTATCCTATGTCCCAGTATGGGGCTATCCCACCTGTCCGCTATAGTTTCCAAAACACTGTTGGGGCTGACGCGTACCCCATGATGGAGGCGCATCGCTTGCGCATGATAGCGTGATAGCCATAAATTTTCGTCTCCTCTTGGCACATTGCGATTAAAATTAAAAGATTGCTGGCAAAGTGGCAATCTGTTGACCATAAATACTCACTTACTATACATTGTCGCCTGCGTAAACGCCGGCCTCATTCCGTCCACGCCTAGCGTCCCGCCTATCAGCAGCATCTGAGAGCCTGCGTGCTATCAGCCATCTTCACGCTCAGCCACGTGGCGATGCGATCCTATCGCACGCGCGGAATCAACGCACCGCGATAGAAACCACCGGATCAGCTGCAGATTTGTATAATTTGTTCGTAAAATTAATTTATTGTTATTTTATCTTTACGGAGGTGGACAAGTGGGTTAGCAGTGTGCGGAGTTGACTGGCACGGCTGCAGATTGTCTGGCTTCAAATATTCAATTCTCAGATGGAATGGTAGATAGTTTAATGTGATTGTGTTTTACTGTTAAGATTTTTTTAGGCTTAGACATTCTTTCTAACAAAGAAAGAATGTATATACTCGTATGATGGCGATTGAATTCGGAACCACAAAGGACGTGATGTCATCATTGGCCAACTGTTGTGTTATGAATGGACAAAGGTTCAATGACAGCTACTCGTAGTTGGTAGAAGTACAACAACTTAATACACTTACGTGAAACGTAAAAACGCGTTAAGTTTCATTAAGTACCTCTTTCCGGGGTAGGTAAACGGTAATGAGCGCGCGACCAGTTAAAAAAATACAGACCATTAATTTCGACTTGGAAAAAAGTGCGATGTTTGAAATCCGAAGAGTCGGTGACGTGAGCACAGAGCATGACCGCGACGATTGATGGCCGATCGGCTAAGATTTATCTCGCGATGCGTGAGGATGAGGAATTCGCCGTAATGGCCCAAGTTACGGAGCATCCCAGGCATCTGTGCGGACGTGGAGAGATTTTTTGAATCATTGCGTTATTTGCCTGACTTTGCTGCTTCTGTTGGATAAGCTATACAAACTAACAGTTTATCCAGCTTATGCAGTAGAAGGTTGCAGGTGCATTGAAACGTATGGTACCACAAGGTAGACGACAATGGCTCGAGCATGAGGAATCTTAGATTCCGGGGCGACCGGGACCAGTCCAATACCTGTCTAATGATTAGGCCTATATGTGTACCCAACTTTTTTTGATTACGCAGGTGTTTCACCAAGCTAAAACTCAATCAATGTGACCTTCATTCGACATTCAGATAAGTACTCCCGACCGAAGCACAACATTGAAATCCAACACCACATATTTTTCTGTACGTCAAACCCGTCAAGCCACCCAGCCAGGCGCTCGCTACAATATCCTCCCATATGTTTCTCGCTGTAAGCATAACATGTTAGTAGGCAAATTGCACGAGGCTTCCGACACTGGGCCGTAAACAAGCACGCTCCATCGGGTCCGTCCGCGGTGGTGCCAGACGTGCTTCAATGGACTCCTAATGGCTTGTTACGGCGGTATGGCCAGTTTTTGCGAGAGTTGTTACAAGTTATAGTTCCTCGGTCTCCCGGCACTCGGTGCTTAGTTAATTTCTTACCCTCTTGAACATGTTAATGTGGGTGGGCGTACAATGGTTCGTGGTAATTGAGTGTTTCTATTCTCCTGGCCTTTGAGTTGCTCCAAAGCTGTCCCTGTGGCTTTTGACTTCTCCTCATCACTATTATTATCTAAAACTCACGTAATCTCTCCTTAATCGATATTCTGTCTGATCTATTCTACAATCAGGATCCGACCTTAGATCCGAACATCTCGGAATCGATGAAGCACTATCTTAATGCACTGATGCGTTCTTTTTTTTTCTCAATTAGCGCTAACAGTTAACGATAAACTCGTATAATTATTTGCTAGACCACAGCCGTCGCATAGGAAGCAGTTCCCCATACTGAAGAATACATAATTATCCGCAAGTTAGTCTGAACTGCAGATATTTGCGGTCATTCCCGCTACGCAGCTCACCGCTACTGCCCGCAGCTGTTAACAGGAATACCGTTTAGCTTAGACACCGTTCTGCTTGGCTGGACTTAAGTTAGGCAATTACAAGATAGATGAATAATAAAGAGTTACAGACCTACCTCAGCAAGCTGTGCTGTGGCTAACTACATGGCATTTTAGATTGCCTCATTAAAAATCAACCAGAAAACATTTAAAAATAATATTCTAAATATTAACTAAATTGATCCTACTTGAATTGTTAGCTGTCAAGAATATTTCGTTTTTAGTTTTCCTGTAAGAGGACACTGACATCCATGATATAAATTTTTAAGTACGTATACCATTTTAGCAATAACACTTGTTTTTGCTCGTTTTTCCTTAGATACAAATTGTCATAGTATTGTTTGTCCTAGTTGTCATGAAGAACAAGGAAAACGGGATATCCGACAGGAATGTAACGTTAAAAAGCCATATAATTCCCATGAATAGTAATGAATTACCTAAAATGCGGTTTCACGGAGGTGTGGAGTGGGTTAGGCACTCATTACTATGCTAACCTGAGCCTAGCTGTGGTTGGACGTTAGACCTAGGAGTGCCAGCTTAAACTAGGTGTGACCCGCGACTGTGCTCCGCACGTCACAGTCTAGGTACTACTGCAAGACATGGAAACAAGACACATTTTACTAAAACAACTCTTTGGGTATTTCTCAGCTTTGTTAAAATTGAAGTTGTGGTGGCCCCTTAATTCCGTAAGTAAACGATTTTTTTCCCAAACTTCTCTATCTGCTTTGTGCGATTGCGTCAGCCAACGAAATGGCTGATAAAATACAGGTACTCAACCCAATATATTATAGTAGGATTGATTCTAGATTATCAAAAAAAATTGGACACGAGGGCTTGTTTTTTTTTTTTTGGGGGGGGTGGGAAATCATCCAATGACTTCTTCCGCTCTAGGGTGGAGCGGAAGGGCGTGTCAGACTCTTACTGACTAAAACCCACCCCTGTTCCTCCCTGCCGTGAATGCCCAGGGGCGAGGTAACTCTTCGACTCTCGGGGCTGGTGCTGATCGGGCGGCGAGTTACCCACTACTCGCCGTCCGCAGGCCCGGGTACACGAGGGCTTGTTACGTCACTTTTGAGTAAAATGTGGTACAATTTACTCAATTGTTTTTTTTTTTTTTTATGTTTGATAGGCTCGCGTTTGACCACTATCTCACCTGATGGTAAGCGATGATACGGTCGAAGATGGAGCACGCTTGCCTCGAAGTAACCTATTCACTCTTGACTTAAAGACTCCCAGGTTGTATCTTACAGGAAACACAGACTCCGGTAGAGAATTCCACTCTCTAGCTGTACGTGCAATGAATGTTTTCTCAAAACGCTTTGTGCGTATGGATGGGATGTCCACCATGAACCAGTGGCACTTCGCCGTACGTCTTGTGGTCCTTAGATGAAACGGGCTTGGCGAAATCAAATCATGCAATTCCGTCGCACACTCCCCAAAATGTAATCGATAGAAAACCGACAGGCTAGCAACTCGGCGTCTATGTTCAAGACTTTGGAGTTTTAACTCAACGAGTCTATCATTGCCGATAATCCTCTTGGCTCGTTTCTCAATTGACTCAAGGGCATCAAGCTGGTATCTTGCAGATCCGTCCCAAAGATGAGAGCAGTACTCCATACACGATCGGACTTGCGCTTGATAGAGTTGGAGCAGCTGTTCCGGCGTGAAGTATCGTCTCACCTTTGCGAGGACCCCCAACTTTTTGGCAGCCACTTGAGCCTTAGCCTCTATGAAGGGACCAAAATTGAGGGTAGATGTTAAAGTAACACCAAGAAGATCAAGTCGGTCGGTTATCGCAATTGTGTCATCATCATCATCATCATCAGCCTTTTAATGTCCCCACTACTGGGGCACAGGCCTCCTCTCTGTGAGAGGTTGTGGGCCGTAATCCACCACGCGGGCCCAATGCGGATTGGTGGATGTCGTATGTATTCGATTTTTTGGTTCTAGGACATGCCGGTTTTCTCAATTGTGTCGTCATGCAAAAACTCAACGGACTGTATCGTCTTAATTTTTAAGGTTCCGTACCCGAAGGGTCCAAACAGAGCCCTAGTTGTCACTCACGTGTCCGTCTGTCTGTCCATCCGTCGTCTGTCACAAAATTTTGGTACGAAGAATTTTTGAAGTAAAACTTCTGTATGCACGCTTGACTTGGCGAGTAAGCTGGTGAATGCGTGACGAGAGCGTTACGAAAAGTGTGATCGGGCGAGGCGAACGGAAGAGATGGAGCTAAAGAAGTTTTACTTCAGTCGTGTGGTCTAAAGCACACTCGTTTTTTTTTTAACTTCCCATTGACCTATGAACTTGAAATTTGGTAATAATATTTGTTTATTCATTTGTAAAAACATATAAGTTATATTTTTAAATATTTCAATGAAAAAGTAAAAAAAAAACATTTGAAAATATAAAGAATAGTGTCCAACCGGTATCGGGAACAGGGTCCAAGCTACCAGCGGTCAGGGCTCCAGAGAGAGGAACCGCCTGACAATACGAGCCGTGTCCAGAAGTACTGTTTTCAGAATCAAGCCCTTGATCCAGCCGCCTAACGAGAGCCTCCTGAGGTGTTGGGTGAGGATCGTGGCTATGAAGCCATTGGCTGACACGACTATCGGTACAATAATCGCTGAGTCCACATCCCACATGTCGACAACCTCGCGAGCCAAGTCAATATTTGCCGCGAATCAAAATTTTGACCAAGATACAACCTGACACGACCTGCAAATTGCAAAAAACGGTAGAAAATTTGAATATCGCGGGCTACCCTGGCGCTTCCGCCTTAAGTACGTATATTTTAGTTACAAATACCAATATTTGGTACGGAACCCTTAATGTGCGAAATCCGACAGCACTTGACCAGTTTTTTGTTTACCTACGTGACAAAAGAAAAAATACATGTCCAATATTTTAAATGGTAATCTAACTGACGGACTAGATTTTTTTAGTCATCAACCCTATTGGCACGTTATGCCCCTACTCCCTACTCCCTACTCCCTGGGCAATGTCTCCGTTTTCCACACACGTTTTTATTTAGACATTGCGGGCCAGTTTCTTCGGTAAGTCAAGTTCATTATATAATACTACACTTTATAAAAAACTTTTTTACAAAAAAAACAACCGACTTTCAAAAAAATACCCTAAAAATTAAAAAACAACTTTTATTTAGGAAGTCGGTGTTTGTAATTTACTTCTTCGATAGTTGACACCGACTTCCGAAATAAAAGTTATTTTTTAATTTCTAGGGTATTTTTTTGAAAGTCGGTTGTTTTTTTTGTAAAAAAGTTTTTTATTTTTCACTTTTTAGTTGTTATACCCCACAACTAAAAACCCCAATAACATGGAACGTGGAATTTAAACATTTGGAGTACACCAAAACGTCATCGAGGTAAACGTATTTTTCGTTTTTGTTCAGTTTCTCAAAAATCGCTTAAGCAATTTCGATAAAATTTATATGGGACCACCTCGAGAGTATATTCTTTCGGATAAAAAAATAATTTTGAAAATCGGTCCACAACTGACGGAGAAATCGGCGGACATACATAAAACATACATACAGTCGAACATAGAACCTCCTCCTTTTTCGAAAGTCGGTTAAAAAGAGACTGACCTCTGAGTTTGTTTCGGTGTTTCTTCTCAGGGTAGTCAGCTAGGAAACACCGGCCTCATCTAGCTTAAACTGACAAAAAACATTGACGTGTAAAAGTGTTCCTTGTAACCTATTTACTGAATAAACATCATTTATCATTATCATTAATATCACCACCTTCGTTTTGATCTGCAGCGATGTCGCCAAGCATTAAATGGGACCGTCAGTTTATACTGTTACGTCGACCGTATTACACTGGAACGTTCGAGAATGTGGTCGAAGTTTCCAGAAGTTTCCACTAGGTTCGAGAACATTCCATTGTGGTACTGTGTAGAAGTTCATAGATGTTTCTAGAATATTCCACTATAAGATAGTTCGACAATGTTCTGGAAACTTCCATGACCGTATAAATATGCCGGACGGCGGGCGAGTGAGTCAGTCTGTTTTCGACTACGGATGCGAACGGAAGCGATTACGAAGAGAATAGTGATTATTAGCGATTTAGAGTTAGTGTAAATAAGTTGTTGAGCTAATAAAGGATGTTTAGTTAATTAATTGGTGTAAAATAATTTATCCCATACCCAGCTCGTAACAAATTGGTGTCAGAAGTGAGGGATAAATTATGCCAATTTTACCAAAGGACGACACGGAGGGTATTCGTACAAGGAGTCAACGGCAGCAAGACATGAATCAGAGGCGGTTTGGAGATTCCCCGATACAGACGCCGGGTGGTGCTCAGCCTGCGACAGAGCCAGTCGCTGGCCCACGTGGAGTTTCTTCGGCACCAGCGGTGCCAGACTTGTCTGCGCTAATGGTGCTGTTGCAGGAACGGGCTCGTCGTCAAGAGGAGCAGGCCCGCCGCCATGAAGAGCAGGCCCGTCGATTGGAAGAGAAGCTTCAACAAGATAAAGAGGAGCAGGCCCGCCGCCAATAAGAGCAGGCTCGTCAGTTGGAAGAAAAGCTTCAACAAGATAAAGAGGAGCAGACCCGCCGCCAAGAAGAGCAGGCCCACCGCCAAGAAGAACAGGCCCGCCGCCAAGAAGAACAGGCCCGTTGGATGGAAGAGAAGCTTCAACAAGATAAAGAGGAGTAGGCTCGCCGCCAAGAAGAGCAGATGCTCCTCATAAAAGACCTTCATTCAACACTTGGCAAGGAGCTCCAGGTGATGAAGGAGCAGGTTCATCAGCATGAGAATCGTATCTCAGAAGCTGAAGTTCAGATTACTGGGGTGAAGAAGGCTTTAGGTGAACTTAGGGCTGGAGACGGGGTTGTGCCTTTAGTGGTTGCTGCACCTTCGGCACGTGGATTTAAGGTGCCACCATTCGACGGAACATCTTCATGGTCGGCTTACAAAATTCAATTTGAAGCCGTTATGAAGGCGAATGGGTGGACCAAAGAGCAATAGCTATGACCGCGCTCACCTTAGGACTCAGAGACCAGGCCCTAACCATACTTGAGGCTCTTGGCAAGGATGTGACCTACGAACAACTGCTGGAAGCGTTAGAGTCCAGATACGGCGACGCTCACTTGGAGCACGTATTTCGCGCTAAGTTAAGGGATCACGTTCAACGTACCGAGAACCTACAGCAGTGGGCCATGGAAGTAGAAAAGATGGTTCGGAAAGCATACCAGTCTGCCCCTGCACTCATCAATGGAAATCTGGTACAGGCGTTCATCGACGGAATATGTGACTTGGAAGTTAGAACCGCTGTAAGACTTGGGCATCATGAGACACTGAAGGACGCCTTGGCCCATGCCTTGGAAGTAGAGGCAGTGAGGCAAGACCATCGAACACACCGTATCAGGGAGGTTGTGGCATCACCTGTACGCGATCGTCCGCAAGGATATAGCCCTAGATGTTACACTTGTGGAGAAAGGGGTCATCTTCGGTTAAGCTGTCCAAAGCGAGGCATACTGAGAAAAGATCAATCCCAGCAAGGAAGGGCGGCTCGGCCAGTTCGGTGGAGGAGCGCGAGTGGCGCGACATGGCGCACGACCGTGGCGGAGGCCCCTGAAAGTATTAGTTCAAGTGATTTCATCAAGGTCGGTGCGGCACCCGACAAGTGCATAAAACAGAAGCAAGTGAAGAGTAAAGTGAATGCAGGTGCGAATGGTGTTGCCAGCGACGTGGCCTCCAAGAAGGACAACTGTGTGATAGTGTGCGCGCGCGATACGGACGATAGGTCCGACCCGGGAATGAGCGGAGTGAGGATGCTAAGAATGGATGTCAACAATGAATGGAAGGAAATCCTACAGCTTGCTCAGCAAAATGACCCGGACCTTAAACCGATCTTCGACTGGATTAAAGCTGGTGCTCCTAAACCCAAATGGAGTGATGTTGCGGCGTTGAGTTCAATCACGAAAAGTTATTGGGCACAATGGAACAGCTTGGTTATCCAGGATGAAGTCTTGTGCCGTAAATGGGAAAACGCTCGAGGAGACAACTGTCATCTACAAATTGTTGTCCCCAAAGCCAAAGTACCTGATGTTTTACGGCTCTACCATGATGGATGTTCAGGAGGACATATGGGGGTAAAAAGAACTCTACTGAAGATACGAGAGCGGTTTTACTGGATTCACTGTCGAGAGGATGTTGAGGACTGGTGCCGCAAATGTACCAGTTGTGCGGCTGTGAAAGGACCCCAGACACGCAGTAGAGGTGCTTTACAATTATACAACGTGGAAGCCCCCTGGGAACGGATAGCACTAGACGTTGCAGGACCATTTCCGGAAAGTGAAAACGGAAACAAGTACTTCATGGTTGTCATGGATTACTTCACAAAGTGGCCAGAAGTCTTCGCCATTCCCAACCAAGAAGCAACAACAGTCGCAGATAAATTGGTTCAGGAAGTCTTCTGTCGTTTTGGAGTACCCTTGGAAATTCACAGCGACCAAGGGAGGAATTTTGAATCACAAGTTTTCCAGGAGACTTGTCGACTGATGGGTACTCACAAGACCAGAACCACTTCGTACCATCCACAATCTGATGGAATGGTAGAACGTTGGAACCAAACGTTGGAGAGATATCTGGCAAAAGTTGTGGAAAGCAGGCAAAGGGATTGGGACAAGCACATACAGCCATTTCTTCTGTCCTACCGTAGTGCAGTTCACGAAAGTACGACTGTGACACCAGCCTTCGCGAACTTTGGAAGAGAATTACGGTTGCCTGCAGATTTAATTACCGGAACCCCCCCTGATGCCCCACGCAGTGTAACCGATTATGCGAATGACTTGCGTAACAAGTTGAATGATGTATATGAGCATATCAGACAATCCGGCCAACAAATGTCTGATAAGATGAAGACCCGATACGACAGGAAGGCCAACAATAGAGGTTTTGACGAGGGTTCACTGGTGTGGTTGCATAACCCAGCGCGCAGTAAAGGAAAGTCTCCTAAATTGCAAGCAAAATGGGATGAACCATACCGAATCGTGACCAGGATCAACGATGTTACCTACCGAATACAGAAGGGTCCACGAGGTGCCCCTAAGATAGTCCATGTAGACCGATTGGCGCGATACTACGAGACTAAATGATGCTCGGGACGAGCATGTCTAAGGAGGGGGCAGTGTTACGTCGACCGTATTACACTGGAACGTTCGAGAATGTGGTCGAAGTTTCCAGAAGTTTCCACTAGGTTCGAGAACATTCCATTGTGGTACTGTGTAGAAGTTCATAGATGTTTCTAGAATATTCCACTATAAGATAGTTCGACAATGTTCTGGAAACTTCCATGACCGTATAAATATGCCGGACGGCGGGCGAGTGAGTCAGTCTGTTTTCGACTACGGATGCGAACGGAAGCGATTACGAAGAGAATAGTGATTATTAGCGATTTAGTGTTAGTGTAAATAAGTTGTTGAGTTAATAAAGGATGTTTAGTTAATTAATTGGTGTAAAATAATTTATCCCATACCCAGCTCGTAACAATACGTTTAATCGAGATTAGAGCTTCAATTTGCGTTTCACCACTACAAAATAAACTAGTTTTAACTTAGTTTAAATTCTAAATACCCAGTTTTCGGTGAAACGCAAAATGAAGCTCTAATCTCGATTAAACCCATGAACTGAGTTTAAACTAATCGCGATTAGTTTCATTGCTGAAATCGGCCCTAGGTGACTCTTTTAGCTCACAGATCTTCAGAAATGCGGCATACCTACATGTCCGGCCCAGTCCCACTTTAGAATAGCAGCTTTCCAGGTTGTGTTTCGAGCTTGTCGCGGCTGAATGGAGAGTTTTTTACCAAGACAGATATAATCCTGGACATCTGCAATCCCCTCACCCTCAATGAACAGTCTCCTTTCAATGCAGTTGATCATGAATGTGGTTTCATGAGTTTGGTCTTTGTCATAGGAATTCATCCTAAGTCCAATACATTGAGTGAAGTTCTAGTGGCCTGGAGCCTACTACTATAGTCCGCTCAACTTGGGAGGTCTGCCAGTCTGCGCCTACTGTACTCGCGAGAGTAAAACCGTAAGAGAGATGGCTCTCACAAAGGCTGTAATCACTTACTTACCACTAAACAAATGCAAATAGGTAAGAACCTTCTATTTACTGAGTGTTCTCGACTTTCCAAAGCTGCCTTCCGTGAAACCAACACTTTGTAAATTACGACTGAAGTTTCCACTATGAATATTCAGATTATTTGTAATCTCAACATAATACCATGCTCCCAAAAGTTGAATTGACAAATTCTGGTCGACTTTTCCAACAAAAGATGCCGTGTAACCGATTAAAACCTTGGAATAATTTACCTCTTGGCTTTAGACACGCACGCTTCCATTGCCAAAATAAAAAAAAAACAGCATAGATTTTAGGTGATGTGGTGACGTGACTAAAACTAATTCGTTTTAGTTTACGGTTGGTCGAGTGGACGTAATGGTGCCCTAACAAGAACGTGATTATTCAAGCCTCAAGCAGCTGTAGGTATACATATATACAGTTAGGAACTGGTACTACCCACTGACCTGAACTACGGAATAACACCCAGTTTTTGAAAGGCTAGGTACACAACAATTTGTTGACAGGTCTTCCAACCTTGGTGGACACAATGTTAACTGTTGTGATTGGCTATTTAAAAAAAACCGACAAAGTTCGAGTCACATTCGCGCACGAAGGGTTCCGTACCATTATCTATACTTAAAAAACGGCAAAAAAATCACGTTTGTTGTATGGAAGCCCCCTTAAATTTTTATTTTATTATGTTTTTTTTAATATTTGTTGTTATAGCGGCAACAAAATACATTATCAGCGAAAATTTCAACTGTCTAACTATCACGGTTCATGAGATACAGCCTGGTGACAGACGGTCAGCGGAGTCTTAGTAATAGGGTCCCGTTTTACCCTTTGGGCACGAAACCCTAAAAACGGCAAAAAAATCACGTTTGTTGTATGGGAGCTCCCATAAATATTTATTTTATTCTGATTTTTAGTATTTGTTGTTATAGCGGCAACAGAAATACATCATCTGTAAAAAATTCAACTGTCTAACTATCACGATTCGTGAGATACAGCCTGGTGACAGACGGACAGACAGACAGACTGACGGACGAACAGCGGAGTCTTATTATTAGGGTCCCGTTTTACCCTTTGGGTACGGAACCATAAAAAAGAAGTTAAAATATTTGACTGTTCACGCAAAGGTAGTCTGTCAACTAACATTAAGTTAGTGTCTCAGAACTTTCCAGGATTTCTATTCTGCCAGCATCAGTAAAGTATTCTTAGTCAGTGTGTGTATAGGCGATTGTTTTATTATTTGATGGAAATAATGGGCTTTAAAGATATTACTGGTAACAAGCAAAATTGTCATAGGCCAATACCAATAGCACTGTGCTAAAAACTAAAACTAGTGAGTATCTTAGCATCCAGCGCAAATTAAATAATAGATACTAGGAAGTCCTTAGACTATAGACTAAGATAGTACTTATATATGTAGAATAGTAGGATAAAGTTGTGAAAGTACATCTTGAAAAATATAATTTAATGAACTCTCTAATCGGGAATTATTTATAGTTTATACGCGTTTATAAACCGTTAATAACTTAATTACTGTACCAGACAACTCGACGACTCTTCTCATTTTTATGATTATCATATCATTATCATTAAAACTAGAATAATGATGAGCCTTTTTGAACTTTCACGGGCAAAATCTTAGTGATAAAGCTCGCTGACGATTGGTAGATAACAGTCGTTCGGAGTCACACTGGATTCTTATTGGAGCAGTATCTAACGGGGCTTCCGCAGCTGCATTCACTCGCTTCCCTGCCGCCGCACGCAGAGCGCCATCTTCAAACCGGTCAGTCCGCCGCGAACTACCGTGGGGGTAACGTTGTCGTTGCAACGATTCACGTAAATAATCTAACCGGAGCAAACCGTACCGGTATACAATATTATACATATAAATTAGCTATTATTATTAAAAATCAGTGTCAAGTTAATTGATGAAGTGCTAGACTGAATCTGCCGTTCGCGAATATAGTGCAACCTGTGATTTGATCTCGCGATCTCCGTTGCTGCATTTCCTTGGTGGTGTGAGTTTGCTGAAGTGTAAAAAGGTAAGTTTTTATGTTATCATCGGTAGAATGTGCCGGTCGGGTGGCCGGGCGACCGGAGCCGGGCGCGCCGCTAGGGGAGCGCGACTCCCGCGAATCGATTGTCCCGGCTCGGGACGGGTAGGTATAGCTACGTAGTCGTACAGCCCGGCCGGAGCTCTAGGGCTGCGCACTCACCCTCGCTCTGTCGGCCCCGCCACGCTCCGTATTGTCGTTTCATGTGGTGATCTTGAACTAGTATAGAGATAGACACGGGCACACGGCGCGCCGGTTTTGTTATGTGTATGAATTATTTATAAACATTCTTCTGTACACCGCTGTTGTTTTTTCAGCTGCACTCAGGTGGGTAAAGCTATCTACGTGGATGAACTCCAGAACGTTATGTTCTGATGATTCATACTACCCGCATTTTTATTTTTATCATAATTATCTTTATTGGAATCTCGTTTGTGTATTCAATTCTTACCTGACTCCTGTATGATGGATGGATGATAAAGTTTATGATTAAATATTAAATATATAAATGAGAATGAGAGTACCGAAGTTCAATACCTACTTGAACTGTAAAAAATATCTGACTTTATATCGTTCCTCACAGATGACGAGAGAAGCATTAAAGCAACACAGGACCAATTACTTTTCTTTCTTCAAAATCATGGGCGGTTGGTTTAAGGCTCAATTACACCTTCCGATTTCAAGGGACCCAATTTAGGAAATCGTACACAATTTTGGAAGTCAAATCGGGACCTTCCAATCTCACTAAATCGTACACTAACTGCTATTACACCTTCCCGTTTCCTAAATTGGGTCCCTTGAAATGGGAAGGTGTAATTGAGCCTTATAAATATGAAATCTGTTATGTGCGAGCTGACCTCTCGCGCATTCATTCCTTTATAAGATCATGTACACAAAACCCAAAACGCAGTTATGTATTTCCATGATGCCATCCTGACTGAACTAAATATTAATTAAAAGGAACAATTGTAACGTAGGTACTCTTTTCCTTCCTGATCTGTTTTTTCCTGATTTATTGAGATGATTTACAGGAAAACTACTAAGTGTAATTTAATTACAATTTTACATTAAACTACTATTTCGGGTTGTGTTGGCCAATCACGGCTTGCGATGCGGCACTTTTTTTGATCTTTGGGAAACGGTATAAAAAGTCCTGGAAAATATAACGGTAGGAGGAACTAGAAGGGGCAGATATCATTTTTAAATAAATATAGGTCGTTTCTGCAACCACAACACAACAAAGGCCTTATTAACTGAATCATTATGAACTAAGTTATTAAAACAGATGATTTAAATGAGAAGTTTAGGAATAGCCTTCTGAAATAAGTTGGAGGATAACTGAATAAATGCAACTTTAGCCAACTAAGTTACAAAGATTTACCGAGTTACCTAAAACCAAAAGCAAAGAAAGATGGCACAAAAATATCTTATTAAACACATGACTTTACTGAGACCAAAACTGACACATGATTTGGAATGTTGGACTACCTAAGCAAAAACGACGAGAACGCTGTTAGAATTCAATGAAACGCAAAACCCTCAGGCGCATAATATTCGGTGTTGCGATCTCTCTTGTAGATGTGCGATCATTGCGATGTGCCTGTTTTAACCGACTTCAGAAAGAAGGAGGATAACCTCCTTCTTTTTTGAAATTTTTTCAATTCGGATTTTCTTTTATTTTATTTTTTTTATTATGTCTATTCGGGCATAACTCCGTCATATATTGGCGGATTTGCAAAATTTTTTTTTTTTTGAAAGAGGTTTGTTCCGAAATGGTCCCATTTAAATTTCAAAAAGATCTGATGATGGGTTTCGGAGACAGACAACGGAACTCTTCAAAAATGGACAGCAAATCAACCGCGATTGCTGCTATCATATTATGTCTAGATGAATTGTTAACACAGTTTAATGGGGAACCACAATTAAAAAGTGGAAAATAAAATAAAAAATTACCAAAAAAATAGAACCGACTTCCAAAAAAAGTGCAAAATAACTTTAAATTTCGGAAGTCGGTGTTCCTGTTCAAGTCTTCGTTTTTTGACACCGACTTCCGAAATTAAAGTTATTTTGCACTTTTTTTGGAAGTCGGTTCTATTTTTTGTAAAACAGTTTTTTATTATGTTGGGAAAACATCATTATGACTTCTCTGTGTCAGACTCTTAAGGTGCGTTTCCGCTGAAGCGGAGCTGGGCGGAGCGGAGCGGTGCAGAATTCGACCAATCACAATGGTTGAAATCCTCATCGCGTCACTCGTCTCGTCTGTGATTAGACGATTCTTGCACGTCACCCACCCATGTTCATTCAGTTGCCCTTTGCGTTCCAGCAGGCGTATTTGCTAACTCAGTTGACATCAATTTGATAGGCACTTTGCCGTACATTGCTGCTTTGACGTATAGGAAAACCATAGCATAGTGCATATCAAATTGATGTCAACTGAGTTAGCGAATACACCTACTGGGCCGCGGTGACTATCGAACACTGCCGCGACCCATGTGCGACGAACCTTGTCATTAACACTTTAAAAGAATAGGACTTCTTCGGAAAGGACATCTTAAATATGTAGACTAATACACCCAAAACGTTAACGTGATAGTATACCGGTAGGCTGAAGCAGTTGAAGTCGGCTCAAGCGAAGACTGTTAAAAGTCGTAGAACAAGATTCAAAAACTGTTGGAGGGAGCAATTGGAAAGAAGAAATACTTCTGCCTGTGGCTTCTCTTGCGATAATTTCGACACAGGTCGACAAACGAAACAACGACACAGGTGTCGTTCCAGGACATAGTCTACCCGTATGCCAAGTCCATCTAAAGACACCAAGATGACTCAACAAACAGACAGGCAGATTGGACATAATTACTTTCGCATTTCGATAAATTAAAAAATGTATATATACATATAAATTATTATTAGGATATGCTTAGTTTTAATACAGAACGGCGGATTCTAAATTCAAGAAAATATACGTCTGATCCTTCACATTCAACTGTCTTTTCTACCTTTTTTTACTGTTGATATCTATGCGTTTGACCACTATCTCACCTGATGGTAAGCGATGATGTGGTCGAAGATGGAGCACGCTTGCCTAGAAGTAACCTATTCACTCTTGACTTCAAGACTCCCAGGTTGTAGCTATCAGGAAACACAGACTGGCAGGGAATTTCACTCTTTAGCTGTACGCACAATGAATGTGTTCCCAAAACGTTTTGTGCGTGGGCCGGTGTGGGTGGGATGTCCACCATGTAGTCTAGTGGTCCGATGATGGAACTGGCGTAATTAAATTATGCAATTCCACCGCACACTCCCTAAAATGCAACCGACAGTCTAGCAAATCGTAATCCTTTAAATGATTAGCCAGTACTATATCACGCACTAACCTTCACTCCGTTAGAAAAATTTCAATTAAGAACCTGCTAATCAGTGTTTAAACTAATCAAAGGCCCATGGACTCGACCAGGTTAAGACCCACCCGCGGCCATAGACGATAAGTACCCATTTCATTTTACAAAATGCGCGCATTCGATATGGATAAAATCTAACATAAAAAAAACTTTTTTACGTGTTTGTATTTTATTTCTTTGTTAATTGACACCGACTTCCGAAATTAAAGTTATTTTTCAATTGTGTTTTTTTTTGGAAGTCGGTTGCATTTTTTGTAAAAAAAGTTTTTTATTTTTCACTTTTTCCCCGAGGGGAGACCAAAACGCTACGTATACACATTTTTTGTTTTTGTTGATTTTTTTAAAAAGCGCTTATGCAATTTCGATAAAAATAAAAATATATGGACCACCTCTGGAGTATACTCTTTCGGATAAATAAAGAATTTTGAAAATCGGTCCACAACTGACGGAGAAATCGGTGGACATACATAATCCAAAAAAAAAAACATCCTTCTTTTTGCGAAGTCGGTTAAAAATTACAATAGGCTGAAAAGCTGGGCTGTAAGTGCTCGCAAAAGAAGTTGCAAATACACCCAGTTCGTGATGAAAACCTAGGTGTAATGTGATGAATACAAGAAGCCGTTTGAAATAACATGCTTAAATTATAATAAGCTCTGACGTGAAAGTATATGAATTACATACAATGAATAATGAGATTAGTAACCGCTCACAAGTGTTAATCATAATAATACCTAAATGTATACCCGATGAATATTAATAGAACGTTCTATGTGCCTTATGTTATTCCTATACTTTCGATTTTGAATAATTCATCGTCACTGCGGCGATATTACGACTTGTTTGTTGTGTCCATTAGGAATATTAGGACCAATCTTTATCCATATAACAGGATGTGGCTGTACTAAATTTAAATATATAAATAAATATCCAGTTTTCTTGGTGAGACCTGGATAAGTGAGAAACCTCCATAGCTGGAACTTATGCTGAGGTGCCGACACTTTAGCATTTAATAACCTCTGTTAGTGGGACAAAACAAACCTCTATGGATAATCGTATCTGGGGTTAGTTCTTTCAATTTGATCACCATAATTACCTCTATTAGAGGCTAGTTTTCTTAAAAAAATCTAATTAGTTCGTCAGATTACCAAAAAATATTGGACACGTATTTTTTTCTTTTGTCACGTAAAAAAAAATGAGGACGATACAGTGCGTTGAAATTTCGCGTGACGTCACGCCGTGCTACACTTTAAAGGGATGTAACAAGCCGCCACTCCAGAACTTTGGTGCGTTTTATCTTTGTTACTTTTTATTGGTTGGGTTAAAGCAAAAAATATTTGTCCAATATTTTTTGGTAATCTGACTTACATAATATATAAAATTATTATTTTTATACCTAGGAAACATCCCTGTTGAGACAGCAGCAGATTAGGATTATTAGGACCAATCTCTATCCAGTTATGTGTTTTAATTACTGGTCCTTATCTCCGCACTTTGTACCTCCTAGTCAGGACGGTTAACATTTGATTGTTACTCGGTATCGTAAAAGAAAATAAGCGTAAACAATGTTGGACAGTATCACCGCCCATTGTATTCGATTGCATGAAACAATGCACAAACGTTTGGTAGTATTTGGTTGAATGAGTAACAACTGTTACGACTTACGATGCAATGAAGATGACATGGAGAAGATTTTATAAACACACCAAATGTTTCTTGTAATTTTAGTCCTTTAGTAATCAAAGTTCCTTTCTTCAAGAGACTTGGTCTGAACACTTCAAAACATAAGTTTGGGCCGGGGTCAATACTTACGGGGACTGAAATGAGGGTGTACAACAACCCTTCTTGCTCTACGGTTTATAGCTTCAGAAGAATAGACAGACGACAGAATATGGCTAATATTGAGAAGTTCTGTTAAGTTTGTGAAATGTTCTAAACAACTTTTTATGACTCCTGATTCTCCTGAAGTCCTGTCCCATCGAGTGCGTCTCGCTTCCATGCTTGGCTCTTTGCTTTGTATTCGAACATGTCCTAAGCATTAATAAATCAGTCTCGAAGAACCATTGAATCTAACCATGGACGACGGCAGGGTGGCGCACTTGCACCCCCTTTTTTGTGTTGTGGGAAATCATCTAATGACTTCTCCCGCTCTGGGTGGAAGGGCGTGTCAGACTTTTTCCTGACTAAAACCCACCCCTGTTCCTTCAGGTGCCTCAGTGCCAAGAGCCGCACTGTAACTGTATTTCGAATTTATCCGCGACCCCAAGCAGGCCCTTGCACCCCCTGGCTTTCGATATAATATACAAAAGCGTTTAAAATATTTAGAAAATACCTCTTAGAATATTATTCCAAGCATATCCGAGTCGAGGTGCTAAAATTTTCTAGCTCACTGTTCGCTGGTTATGTGCTGTAGATTTGAAGACCCTCTGAAAATAATTCTGCCGGCGCCCATAAATCTTACTCGTAATCACCGACCAGTCCCATCTAAATTCTACATACCACTGAACAATCAAAATTGCCATCTCTAAGAATTCTAATGATCACTTACAGTAACGCTACATTTCCGCTGACGTGACTACAACTCGGTAACAAAGATGCTACATTTTTATCAAATTACCGTTGCGTGTACACAAATTATTTGAACAGACACGAAATGGCTAATAAATGGCCAGAGAAATTGAGCTCGGATCTAGCCTGTGTGATTTACGGGCGTAAGTCTGCGCACGCGCAGAATCAGACCGCGGCGCATGAGCATGTCCTCCTGCGCCGTCTCAGGTGTCCATCTGACTAGTTCACACCTCATTACCGTCGCGTGTCGGCTTACATTCGATACGACAACTGACAATAATTTTCGTGTCTACATCCAAACAATTAGTGATGACAAAACGTGTGCTGACAGCACCAATTAATCAGAAACAACAATTAAAATTACTGGTAACTTCCATTTGTTCAAGCTAGGTAACAACGTAACGATTAGATTTGATGACAAATTAAGTTGTTAGCTTGAGGAAAGCGTGATGTGTGGAGATCGTGACTACTTCGTATTTGAATAGGTAGATAATATATGCCTCAATTAATAACTGACATATAGCACATTAGCACATAATAAACTAAAGAATGTCCCGTTCAAAGAGCTTTCTCTGTGAAAGACACACACATACTAAGTAAATATTGAATCAATTTCAAAGCAATTTGCTGTAAGCTTTCAACATGGAGTCGCAGTACGTTTGCGAGCTCACTGCTCCACGTCTGGCTTGAATCAATAGAGAATACGAACTTAAGTCTAGACGCCATATATTTAATACAAGTTCCGTTTGCAGACGCTTTCTCTTTGTTAACAATCATACAAATGCAAAACCATTTGACCAAACTATCTTTTGAACAATTTGAGGAATTACTTTTTAAATCCTCTTAAAAGATAAGCTCAAAATAAATGAGTATATTATACCATTATTTATGATAAACTAAGTCTCCAAAATCATATAGTGTGGCGAAATCAGGATGATGCTGAGCGGAAAAAATCTTCTCGCGATCACTGCTTGTGCTCATTAAAATTGTGCTTTGTAACACACGAGTCATCACTTTAACTACATTATTATATTATTCGCAAGGAGAAAGCCAAGTAACAATTTAAAATAAATGTTTAATATTAAAGAATGCGTTCGAACATTATTGCTATACTTTCCCAAATCCGTGATAGACACGGCATCGCGCCGACTTTCCAACGGCACCGATGTTATCTGTTTCATAAAAATGAGGCTCATTTAGCTCGAGCAACAGATATGTGGGCATTTCAGTAATTAAGTGCGCTTTGGTTTAATTATTCTGTAGCGCGGACACCAGAACGTGTATCCGACGAACGTGGCCGCCATCCGCCAAGCTTCGCGTTCTTAATTCCAAATTCTGAATTTTTAAAACGGCTTTCAGTGTTGTTGCTCTTGTGTGAATGGCCTGCGTTAAAAGGCTTAATAAGTTTGACTGCAGATCAATTTTAATATTTTATTCTAATAGAAAAACAAATTAAGTTTTAGTTTATGTTTCTGTTTTATCTGTCTCGCCTTTGCATTTTTCTCTATTGAGATTGGCTGAGTGTTTTCTTTGCTATCAAGCTAAAATGGCATGACAAGTTGATGGCATCACATTGCATTCTATGGAAACAAATTCAGTCATCAGCACAATGACTTATATTCCTATATCGGTTTGTTTGTCCGATAAGGTTCCGATACCCAAATTATTTGTTTAGTCTTTTTCATCTCGAATTTTTCCCACCGCGTCTGACATATCGAAATGTGCTGATAAGCTATCGTCGGTATCAGCTCATCTACTACGTCGGTTATTAGCATTTTCGAGAGGCTTTCGTATCGATACAGTCGGATGTGTGTCAACAATGAGGTTAGCTTATCTTGCTTTTGGGAATTTCGCGGAGTGATTCAATGGTGTGGCGCTTAAAAGGTTTATTAATTTTCTGCATAACATTGATACTATTGATTAACGAAGACGTTTCTCTTCCATAGGTCAAGTCAAACTCTGCTTTAAACTCCTTTAGGTCTGCGCGAACTTAACTGAAATCATTATAACCTTTATAATCACCAATACCATTGTTTTTACGCTATCATTAGTTAACGTCACAATTACTACATTACATGATAATGAAGTCACATTTGGGCGCCGAATTTCCTCTGCTCATCAATAAACGCACGTTAAGCTTGTCACGGCGTGGTCCTCCTATGCTCGAGGCGACAATGCCCCGTGATTACCGCCAGACATCCGTCCATTGTTGGCACGTCATTGCTTATGCCATGCTGTTCGTGCTGACTGCTCACATGTACGGGGACCATGTGAATATTGTGGGCAGAATTTATAAATATTAAATATACAAAGCATTTTGTACTAAAGGACCAAATTTTTTTTGGTCTTTAGTTTGCTCAAAGGGTTCTTTTGTGGATGTAAATCGGTTTCACAAATTTTGGCCATTTTCTCTCGGTGCTGGTTTTTAACATACTCGTATCGGTTTCTCTAATTGCAGCCAAGTTATTTCCTGTCCAATAACTGTGGTCTTCAACGCCTGAAGCTGAGGCTTCAGATCTTTGATTAACTCTTGGGTAATATCATCTCCGGTCATTGTTCCATGTTACTTGTGGTCGTCGTAACACGTCTACTTCTTTAGTTCTCTCCTGTCTGTCTTCACGCTAACATTCAGTCCCTCTACTTTTATATCATTCCTCACACAACCCATCTCCTCTTCCTTGAGCCTGTCTCCATCCGTCAGCATTAATACATTCTTCACTTATATGACTTGATAACTATTTTTTGTTATCATTATGGATAACAAAAAATAGTTATGATGAGATAGGCTCGCGTTTGACCACTGACTCACCTGATGGTAAGCGATGATGTGGTCGAAGATGGAGCACGCTTGCCTAGAAGTAACCTATTCACTCTTGACTTAAAGACTCCCAGGTTGTAGCTATGAGGAAACACAGACTCCGGCAAGCAATTCCACTCCTTGATAACTAATCAGTATCAAGTGAATTCCATATTTCTAGGTGAAGTAAATATAAAAAAAAATACAAATTATTCTGACGTCGACGATGGATGGATGGATTTGACTACTTAAATGCAAATTAAGATTATGATAATGTCCTTTAATCCTCATGAAGCGTTTACTAAGCGATTAATGTATATCAAGATAACATCGCTCCACATATTAACTTCGTCTGCATACGTGCATTAGTATCGTTGTTAATTCATGTATTAAGTCGTCTATCATGTAGCTTAATTTGGCTGAGATAAGTATATTAATTATGGTAATTACGTTAGAAATTTAATATTTTAATCCATTCTTTCTTAGCTATCATTCCTTCCATTTAGTCCTACTACTAGTGAACATTCTTTAGTTTATCTTTAATCTATTATTAGCTTTGAGTTCAGGGGTCCGGAGGCCTGATTAAAAAAAAAACATAGTCTCAATTGGGTTTAAGTTTTTTGGGTCAAATTATATTGCGATGGGCCAACAATAGATATCCAATTTACGCCACCAACCAGAATTGAGCCTACGTGGTGGTTCTGGTCTACACTGTCTCACAGAGAGGAAGCCTGTGTGCCTCTAAACTTGAAATAAATGATTTTTCTTGCCGCAGTGGCAACATCTAAGGTTCATCCAATTATAGTCCATTGCAATATAATTTGACGATAAGCTTTTCGCCTGTCGTTCGGATCTTAGGAGTCCTCAGTATTCTTGTGGTATCCTCAAAAGTCCGTTCAACTACAAATATAAAATTCAAAAATGAAAGATAGCCATCGTGTTTTATTCAAATATCAATCATAAAATTGAAAAGCAGACATTCAAAGCGAATGCTAAACACTAGAATGAATACTTTTAAGCAAATCAACTAACAGTAAGATCCATTTCAGCGAAGTTTCGTGTCTGCCAATGCAGATATCGGAGATACACTAACTGCTTATGGAATAGAGGCTATATTTGCATGGCAAGTGTGTGGTGTATGCTTAGTTGTTGACTCAAGTGAGACGCGTCGCCATCACATTCGTGTCGTGCATACGCTTTGGTATCGCATCTTCCCGTTTAGTCACTAATGAAGTGTTGGCAATCGTTGTTAATTAATGCATGAGGAAGATACTGATGTGTAATATTGGAACAATTGGTATTGTGGCAGATAGTTTTAAAGTTTCCTTTTGTGTTGCCGATTGTTGGTTCTGATTTTTAATCAGTTGGGAGTTTTGTAGTGAGTTGAGTTTTTGTGGTTATTAAATTTGTGATATTTTTTTAAATGTAGTGTCTTGTGTTAGTAAAAACCCGAGACAACCATTGCGGATTCTCAAGACAAAAGGATGTTTTTACTCCATCCGTATTTTTTTACCAAAGCTCAATTAAATACACTGGCACTCCGAGCGAGAATCGTGACGAATCCTCCATTTGCGGACTTTAAAATCGATCCAGCACAGATAATAACGATACTTTATCTGGATAATCGCAATAGAATGTCTTAAAAAGTGAAACAAAGCGATGCGGCTGGCAACACTGATTGGTGCAATGGAGTTTAATTTTAGCACAGACGATGGCCCTGGATTGTGTGGTTTTCCTTTTACGGATGCCATTTTGTATTCTCATATAGGTTTATTTAATGTAGCAGTGCAGTGCTGCAAAATTTAGACAAAATTATTTCCCCCATCTGTTAAAGTAGGTATATATGACAGAATTGGTAAAATTAAGTAACTATCTATTTACTTTTGGGTTTTTAATTCCATTTTTTTGTTTTTGTTGACTTTTAATTGTAAAATATTTGCAATATTTCGTTTCCAAGGACGACTCTGCCATTGATTAAAATGTGAATGCAGATATTAACGCAAGCCTACCAAATTGTTTCGAAATACCATTTTGCATTAAAAACAAGCCATTGACAATTTGCGGATCAAGTCGCTCTATTTAGTTGTCATTGAAATGTCCTTTGCCACAAGAAAAAAAAACACGAAACACTTGTGTCGCCCTAATCTCCCATCTCTGTGTCCACAATGCTGCATTTAGTATGAATGCCTTCATTGTGATGCAGGACTTGCCTGGCGACGGGCGAGTGGGATGGGAACGGATGGAACAGGACATGCTTTTAAATGTTGAACAAAAAAATTTATGATTTTTTACGTTTATGTGTATACGAATTGATTCGTCATTTGTAAGAGGATATTTTAAGTTTATGGTTCTGCGGCACCTTTGAGAACGAAAAGTCCGAATGGACCTGATTTTACCAATAACGTACTTAATTAGTAGGTACGGTACCGGTACCTACCGGTAATTCGGGTTTATAGTTTTATACAACTCGTAAGAATTCGCTACCTTGCAAAGGGAAGTTGGTATGAGACTATGATTTTTTTTTCTTCGCCCTTTCTCGGGCAGGCTAAGGTCATACAATACCATACCGCCTCGTCTTTAGTAGTGTCTTTTTACTTTTTTCCATTAGAATGCAGATGTAACACATTCTAATGTTTTTTGCAGTAATTGGCAACAAATGTGCTGAGAATTTTATTGTAGTCAATACTACAATAAAATTCTCAGCTCCATTTGCCCGAGATCGCGCCTGTTTCAATGATTCCACATATTGTCCAGTTGCGTAGACACTTGAGACACAAAACTACACCAATTTTACATCACAATATCCACTAGGAATCATTAAACGAATAATTAAAACAGCCACTGAACTGCACTCGAAAAAATCCCGTCAAAAACCCCTATGAGACTATGAGTGTTAAATCTTTTGACAAGCATGGCGTGGCACTCTATGGCTGTCAAAAAGCTTTCACCCATTACTTGCAACTTGAAAGTTTTGAAATGTTCCTAACCGTTCACAGAAGCCAAGTTGAAACAAGCTAGGTTCGTAATCATTTCATGATACAAATCTCAACTAAACAAATAATCTGAGCGCAACAAGCGGCTAATGAACTATTGTGGCCACCAGACCATAAATCTCCTTATTTTATGTGACAGACATAGTTTACGACCTTCGTGACGGTCGCGTTATGATGATAATCGACACGAAGCATGTCCGACCTTTCAAACCGCTCTCGTTTCGTTCAGAAACTTCCACATTTTTGTCGTAACCAGCGAAAGTTCGTCATAAATCGTCTCCGCAGTTTCACTTGCGTTTGAATCTATAATATTGGTAATTTTCATAATTTTATGAGTGGATTGAGTGTAATTTAGAAATTGGAATTTCTATATTTTGTGTCCAGAGTTTATTGAACCTTTGTGGTAGGGTTTGATCTCATTTTAATGAGTTTGGGCGCTACTGTTTCAATACTTTCAATATAAAAGTTTGTTCAAATCAGTCAGGCACTCGCTCTCCCCTTGATTCTACTCGTAGATGCTGATTTTAACGCTTTTTATATAGGTAAGTATGAATTACCATCCACATGAATCATTTAAAATAAATAATTCTCGTAATTAATTGTGTGAAAGGAAGTGCAAAATTAAAACAATTCCGTTTTTGAAAAAGGAATCCTTGTCCAAATGCGTCTGGAATATGTAAACGCGTGTTGATTCGGTTTCGGTCGTGTCACTCGGCGCGCCGCGTCGATGTCAAGGTCACGGGCGCATGCGTGCAGCGTCGCGCCCGCCGCTGCCGCAGCGCGGACTATCGAACATTTTATTTTTACAAATTCGAACTTCGAACGCAGCTGCACTTGAGTATTGTAAATGTTGGTGTACCTATTTATATGTATATTTAGGTTTATTTTGAGTTAGTCAGTTTTGGGCATGGAATTTCTGGACCTCTTTAATGTGAATACATGACATCGAATCTGTTTTGCTTCGCTGAATGAATCGTCCATTTGTTTTAATTATATTTGTAAGCGTCATCACATATACCGCTCATAACTTTTTAGTTTAATAAGATTCAGCCAGTCCACATAAAAATTGCGGCATGCTAGAAAACCTCACCTCACTAAACACAATAAAAGCGACAACTTATTTCTCTCATTCCTTTCAGAATATTATAGATGGATATTTCAAACGACACGTCGTAAAAGTGTAACTCTCTGTGCCAGCCGATAATAACAGTTATAATGGAGAAACAAGCCATCAATCTATTTTATAACTCGGACCTATCTTAACTAGACGGGCGTTATGATGACTCGAAACTGTATTTTGAACCGAAGGAATGCACTCCACGAATATAATATTTGACATAAATCTTAGGACATACCTGTTGGAACGCGGAAATTAAAAACATTTATTTTTTTGTAATCATGTTGAATGATGGGGAAAACGAAGTGTTTTGATATAAATTAAAATAGTGACATAAATCTCTTACTAAATTGCGTAATGGCATCTCTTAGCTTCCGGTTTCTATCTTCGACCTCTGATAACTTTTTCTATTTAAAACCTTACAGACCTACGTTTCTCTTTATGGAGGTCGATTAGTATCAATCACAACAAATTTAGTTAGGTACCATTATTTATATTTGTAAAAATAGGTAAGTATTACTACTTACAAATATAAATAATTTATTTCATTCACAAGCTGTTTAAGTACTTGCTTGCCAACTTTTTAACGGAGAGAGTAAATAAAGAAAGAGTACCATTCCATAAAAAAGAGTACATTTATTTTAAATAGAATAATAAATTTAAAAAAAAAATTGCGGCACATTAAAATTTTTCATCATTTTTAAAAGAATGTTACGCTTCAAACATTCTAATCTATAATAAATCTAAATGTAAGTAATGTAGATCAAGAGCTATTTTTTTAAACTTCAATGAAAATATTAATAACAGTAAGTACCTAAACAATTACAGACTTTAAAGAGTATTTTAGCGTGCTTGTTACAGATTATAAAGTACACCTACATGAAATAGATTACAATACTCTATTTTAGAGTACGGTTGGAAACCCTATAAGTACTACTAGTATTATTTTTCATTAAAAATCTCAACTTCCCCTAAATCTCGTAATAGATTACGTTAAAGTAAAAAGGACCAAAACCAACATGGCGTCTGTCATCAGCCGTCATAGTTAAGAGCCTACACCATCTCAGCTCAAATTCTAATTTCGCCCCCACCTCCCCGCGTGCCACTGCACTCTTTATCTCGCTCGCACACTTTTGCTCGCAGAGACGCGACACGCGCGGCCTTGAGGTCGAAGCGATTTCGTTAGAGTAAACTACACTATTATCGGACGAGTACTAAGAAATAAAATTATCAATCTAATTTAATTTTAACTTGTCATTTTATGAATATAAAATTATATATTATATCGCAAATACAATTTCAATGTATCTATAAACGATAAGTTTCCAGTATAAGCTGACCTCTCAGTGTGCGGAAAGCCTATAAAATGCGAGATCAGCTTATACTGGACGGTATAGGTGATGTCTAGCCGTACACACTATTTTATTTTACCTACCTACTTCTATAAAATACTAGTCAAATGCGAGCCAACTTTGCGCTGTGGGTTCCGCCAATTAGTTTTGTAGTAAGTTTGCGTTTTATAGTTTTAGTGTATCTAAGTTATGTGACAGCCGTTTGCGCATGTAGGTAATTATGTAGGTTGTAGGTATATGCAAGTACCTAGGTATACATACATATGGTATACATAGGTTAGAAAAATCTATTCTAAACCACTACATAAATTGTAGAATTTATGCAGTGGTTTAGAGTCGGTTTAGTAGCAGTAGAGCTACAAAAAACTAGTCAAGTGCGAGTCACCATTGCACTGAGGGTTCTGTAGGTACATTGGCTTGGTAGTAAGTTTACGCTGTGCCATTTTAAAATCTTATAATAGGTAGCTTTCTCCTTGTATTACCACTTTCTTAGTTATTATGCATCTATATAAGAATGAATCGCCGAAATGTAGGTATACGTATATCTTTCGAAGGACTTCACCAAATTGCGTAATTCTTTTTTTGTTGTGTTCGTGATTCTCAGGACAAGGTTTGTATAAATATAAGATAGGTAGGTATAGGTAGGATAAGTAGGTAAGTATGCAGGTAGGTATGTAGGTAGGTATGATAAATACCATAAGTTTTTTTCAAAGTAATTAAAAATAGTCAAAATTAAATAACATTTATTTTTAATCGCTTAAATTTCTAATTTACATAGTTAGAACATGTCTGGAATTGCATAGCTCAGGTAACATGCATGTTTTATAAAAATGTTCTAATTTTAGTTCCATTTCAGAAATATTGGTCATCTTTCTATAATTTCGACTTTGATGTTTTTGTCGCATCCAGACCTTATTCCGAAAATACATTTTTTTTTTGTACCGATAATATGTAATTGTCCTTGCACTTGTATATACCAAGGATGTTTTTTATTTACGACAAGTCCGTTTTGAGTTTTTCTCCAAAAATTTACTTCTATCTTATCTATATCTTAGCTTCGTCAAAAGATGTTTAGAATGCTGCAATGGGACGCTTGATTTCAATGATTGTGTATATTCAGTGAACAGCTCATGTTCTCAGGTGATCTGCAAGAAAACACAACATTCATTATAAAACACTTTTTTTGGGGTATGTTATGTTATCATTCAATGACTGGCGTGATGGGCGTTGGTGGCTGCGCCAAAGTTTTAAACTTTTGCAGCTACCATCGTTGTACATTGTTTTTTTATCTGCCTGTATTTGTTGTTCTGTTCCTAATAAACGATTATAATAAAAAAAAATATAAAAAATTACCTCCCGCTCTGGGCGGAGCGGGAGGGCATCTCAGACTTTTACTAACTAAAACCCACCCCTGTTCCTTCAGTTGCCTGTGCCAAGAGCCGCGGTAACTCTCTTTCAAATATACTCGCGACCCCGGCAGCATAATTTTGTCAACATGAATAAATAATACGGAACCCTAAAAAGTCCAACATTATGAAAATTTTATTATGAATTCGCCAATTTCGTGATAGTACCGTTACGCGTTAGTACCAAGCGGTAGTGCCATGGGGGAACAGCAAATTTCGTGATTATCACACACGTATGATAGATAGGTACTTACAATTATATATTTTGTAACACATGAAGATTTGTTTCGTCCGAATTTATTTCTACAGTTTTCGGAGGTCATACCTCCGTCCGTCCGATCCTGTAACAATCACACGGGACAAATAAATACCTACCTAGACCTCACATATTTTTATTTATGATTTGGCTATGGAACCCTAAAAATATACAAAAGAAGACTAAATCGTCCATAGAAGCAGACTTGCCCTATGAATAACAAATAACAATTACCCACCCTACATTTTTTATTGAAATACAAATTTGGTGAATTGGTATTTGATGGTGGAGGGATAATTTTCCAGTACAAGCTGACCTCTCATTGTACGGAATTCCTATACAATGTGAGATCAGCTTATACTGGAAATTTATAGCTTGATAATTTTTTTTTTTGATTTTTGTTTGTCTTTTAAAAAAATGTTGCCCCACACTAGGAATATTCCTGTATCGTGGGTGCGTTCACAAACATGTAAATTCACATACACAAGACACCCAGACCCGGAACAACTATCTGCAGGTCATACAAATATTTGTTCCGTGCGGGGATCGAACCCGTGACACGCAGCGTAGCAGCCGAACGCTCAACCACTGCGCCAACCGTGCCGTCAAAATTATATAGCCATATGTAGTAATAATAATAACAGATCAGTGTTTTATGGCCTACAGATAAAACACACTGATCTGTTATTATTATTACTACATTGGCCTACAGATCTGCCCGGGGGTGGAGGATAAATTCGAAAGAGTTACCTCGCCCCCGGGCACTCGAGGCAGGGAGGAACAGGGGTGGGTTTTAGTCAGTAAGAGTCTGACACACCCTTCCGCTCCACCCTAGAGCGGAAGAAGTCATAGGATGATTTCCCACCCCCCAAAAAAAAAAAAAAAAAAATGGCCTACAGATAGTTTTGTCGGATCTGCGCGTTTGTGAATGTGAAGATTTGTGTTTGTAATCGCACCGTCTCCGATTCAGTTGAAATCCTGGAGTCGGCAACATTATAAAAATAAACAATTAGGTACTACATAGATACCTATTTGTTGTATATTGTCAAAACAATAACAAACCTATTTAGGGAACTTTTTAACTTTTTACAAAATTGGACACCCATTTTTCACATTTTTTATCAAAAAAAAAAGTGTACACCTGGATTTCGCCTGAATCGTGAAAGGTGCGTTTACAAACACAAATCTTCACATGCAGAAACACCTGCAACTCCTAACGCAGCAGCCAATCACCTGCCACTGCACCAAACGTGACATGTTTGTAATCACTAATACTGTAAGTAGATAGGTAGCTATATACTTACTTCATTACGTTTATCATGTTTTCCAGTTTCTTTGCGCCAACCCTTTCGTTTCTTATTTTTATTACGGTTATTTCCCATTGCACCAACACTATAAGTATAAGTACTACAAGATTTGTATTTTACGTAGTCTTGTTGCGTAATGTGTGCTCTGAGCGCAAGCGACACAGCCCTCCCGTTCGAAAGCCGAAGCGAGACTGAACGGGGGCGTCGGGCGCCAGGGAACAAGCTTCAAGACGGCATAGTTTAGGTGATAGTTTAGGTATTTTATTTTTACTGTGAAAATAATGGTAATTAAAAAATAAAAAAAACTTGTAGGACCTGCTTTATAGTAAGTTCAGTTAGTATGCAAAGTTTCATGATCTAATTTTAAGCATTTTTTGAATGCTAGCGGTTTATTGTTTTCGGTTTAGAGGTAACTTTGGATTTTTTTTCTATCGAGAAAATTTTATGGAATCGTGTTTTTGAGGTTTATAATACTTAACATTGATCCTCAACCTTGCCATATATTTATTTCAAAATTAATGCTGCAGTATTATCGACATAACGGAGGATCATGCTAAGCCATTTGAGGTAACATAGACTCTTAAGATAATTTAATTTGTCGACCCACGCCCGGAACAGTTACGTTTAACGTTAATTAGACAAGCTGCATGTCTGTTTGTATTCCTTTTATTTTAGACATGATTAGTGTGTGGAATGGTAAGCTGTGATTTGTTTATATCTTCTATTTATATTTTTTTGGGGTTAAGGTGCCCGTAAATGTCGAATTGTTTGGTAAACTGTAGGAAATATTCGCATTTGTGTGTCTTCAAGAAATCTGTCGGAAGTTTGGCCACTAACGGTTCCAAACCAATAAGATCCAACGGTACTTCGCTTCAATTTTATCTAATTTTTATTCACAAGTAAAAGGCAAAGACCAGCGACCTTACGAAGTCTGGTACTTAGTTAATTAATCCAGAATTATGTTTTGCTAGATTACTACGTTGTTTTTTGTTGGTGTGTGTAACAAGCGCGACGGAGCACCTGCTGTCACGCGCCGCTTGTCCGCGCCCCACGAGGCTGTTCACGCTGGTCACTTGGCGAGATTTTGGTCTGTTCTTCGTTGCAAATGGTTAAACATTAGTCATGACAAAAAAAAATATTTCTTTGGTCTAGAAATTTAACTTCCTTTCAAGAAAAAAATATTAAACTTTGTGTTTTCTGTGTGCGTTTGAAATACGGCGTACTACCATTTGTTCAGGATGGTTGCTTACTTTCTTTAATCGTCTTGCGTCCATTATTTTCTAATTACATTATTCTCACACTTCACATAGCCCACCCAAGTTAGAACAGTAGGGCAATGAATATGCAGCACACATCTAACCTAAAATAGTTAGCTTAGGTTATTAGTTATTAAATATCTATCTTAAAGTGCATCTTTCCCCGTTCACCCGTTATGAGTGAACCGAACCGGGTCGTCGAACCGCGCTAACGGAGCTTCACATTCGCGTGATCGCCTTCACACTCCACACGCGAAGGGACAACGCAACACGTTACTGACACTTCATTTAACATGTTGAGTGTTATGTAAAACGTGGAAAAATGGAACCAATTTTAGGCAGTTTTCTTCGTTCTCTCCAAAAAAGGTTGGTGACTGCGGAGCCTTCTCGCACTGCTGACCCTGCTGTGTTGACCATCAACAGTCGGTATTTCACGCATGCTATTTTAATGTTTTTTTTTTTAAATAAGAACGATCAAAAGAACCTATTAGTTCCACCGAAAAAAAATACCCGTATCGGTACTAAAAATACGGGTGCAAAAAATACCGGTTTTTATAAATAAAGCAATTAAAATTAAGTAAATTGGCATCAAAACCGGTCATTGTGGCGACACTTGGAGGCCTATGTCCAGCAGTGGACGATTGGTGAAATGATGATGATAATAATAATGAAATCGGAAATGGACAGAAATAAATGAATTGTAATGTCAATTTTCTTGCATCAAAGAGTGATTGACAAAAATTTACCAATGGCAATACTTTTATTATCTTATATACCGGAGACCTAGTTTCGAAAGGTGATTAAAATAGTCAGATCGCAAGTAGGTTAGAGATGCAAACATGATTCACATAACAGTTAAATGCTGAACACAAAGAAGTCCGACTTTCACTGTTACTCTTCGAGATAAATTCTTGCCATTCAGGTTATCATTAAAAATATTCGAAAACTTACGATATTCTTTAAAAATAACATTGCGAAACAGATTAACTCCAATACTACGTTGCAAAATATTAGCTTATTAATCTTTCGTTATTTTTATCTACTATTTTATCCAAAAATAAATATACAAAACAGAAATTAATTAATAAGAATTAGTGTCATCTTTGCATCCAAGATTATTTTTTATTTTGTAACATAACAACTAATACAAAATACCAGTAACAGAACCAATATCTGCAAAACTTTCCCGACGTCTGACTCATATCGGTTCTATTCAGCAACAGTTCACGATTGTGCCTGATCAACACTTCCCCGCGGGACTTTTGTACTCAAAACGATGTTATCTTGACGTGGTCTTCCGTTCCGCGTCGTGGTCCTAAGGTCCACTCTATTATGTTCAAGGAGTAGTCACTGTGATGTGATGTGGGTCCTCTTGACGGTACCTAAATGTAAAAAGTTAGATTAAAAGCAAAATACTGGCAACAAAATGGTATGCTGTGTGTGTGTGATCATAAAAAGCGTGTTTTATTTTTGCAGCCACTCCTTTGCATTTCACTAATTAGTGTTAGTCCATATTACAGTAATACTTCCGTGTCTAGGTAGGCATTAACTAATTGATTGGAACACGCGTCGATTAAATTGATTAGACATTCATTCAAAATTAAAATAATTATAATACCTGCTGTTACTGTCCCGTTGCAGGGAAAACATCTCTTCTTAATCAGAAAAGGCATAAAAATTAATTCAATTTTATTCTTTGGACATAATTATGTTCGTTACAGAATGCACTTAATAAGACCATGCTCCATAGGAAGCTGTACAGTAGGCTGAAATAAACGAATAAACAAGATATTTTGCAAAAAATCAGTGCACTTGACATCACACACATGGGCAGGTTTTTTTAAAACGAGGTGAATAACTGTAACTTGTTCCAGTGTAAAAGTTTTTAGTTGTAAACAAGAATTAGGTTCCCAGAAAGCCATTCATATAACCTACGTTTTATTATTCAAAATTTTTATTTGTTTTCTCAGAACATTTTGTGTGTTCATCAGGTGAACAAGTTATGTTGATGTTAAAAAGTAATCTCAAATCATAGCTGAATGTACAATTTCGTTCTTACATAAATATCTGAAAGCATCATTGGCTGAACAGAAACTAAATTTTCTTTAGAAGGAACGTGATTGAGGTTTATTTTTTGAAGGCTAAGAGAGCTTAGATATCATCTTTGTGGCCAGTCAATCTATCGATGGAATAGCACTTTTGATGAAATAGTGACTGGACAAAAGCTCAGCCGCTCAGCCAGCTCAGCGGGAACCTAACCACAGACAATAAATGAACGGCATATCTGCAAATCCCGTATTTTTGGTACCGATAAGTAACACTCTGTTTCCACTGGCAGACCGAATGAGTTTGCCGATAACTATAAGCTCCGTATATAATTTGAACTACTCTTCAAATAAGGAGAAATGAATAAGAATGGTAAGAGTTAAGCCGTATACAAGACGTGTTTATTTATATTTCCGTTAAATCTTAAAGAAATCAAAACAAGATTTCGAATTTGCCACTTCATTAAAATATTCATGAACTAACTTTAGCTATTAAACATAACTTTTGCATAGCCAGAAAAACATTTCACTTAAACCGGTTAAATCGTAGTTCCGGTAATATTGTCACAAACGACTTGTCTATGGCACGAGTATAGTGAACTTGCAAGAAAGTGAAGTTGAACTGGTCTTGGCCCAGGCACAGGCATCGCGCCCACTCAGCCTTGCTGCACTTTGTTTATTTATATTATGCTGATTTATGTACTGGCTACAAGTTTACGCGGCCGAAGACCTTTGAACCGAGCTTCGCGCTTGATTGATAAGCTTATTTATAAATCATGAATCATTTATTGACAAGCTTTGAGGCGAGGTCAACAGCATTTAATTTTGTATCAAGTTTATTTTGCCGGTTTCTGAACGGAACGCTGTGCGAAATCTGAAAGTATGGTGATGTGATAGTCGGTCGAGTTCTACCGATGATTCGATGCAGACTTGGATTTTGTTTCAATAAAATTTTATGGTCTTAGATTAGATAAATAATGAATTAATTAGGAAAGAAAGTTTCTAAGTGCACTTTTATGTTTTTGTTGAATATTAATTACCTTATCGGGTTTTTGCTAATTTGCTGCCATGTAAATGAGTAAAGATTTATTAATATAAATTACAAAAAAATATGTTGTGTTCTTAAATGAAAACATTAATTCAAAAAATAAAATAAAAGTAGCTGTAAATAAATAAGTTACTTTACTCCCTTTAATATCCGTTTATTATTATTTAATAATATTTAAATTACAATACAGTGATTCAACCTTGCGCTCATAATTTGCGTATGTGTGATACCATTATTATCTTGCCGCCATATTTGCAAAAAGCGCGGGAGAGGGTCACTGAACTGACTCAACTGACCGCGACGATTAGCCCCCTGCAAAGCAATGCTAATTTTATTTTGGTACGTAAATATTTTTATTAGGTCATCCATATGTAGATTGTTTACAGTATAATTAATTTGGTTTCTTCATTTAGTATTTTCCCTAAACAAAAATACCCCCAGTAACATTAAATAAATAAAATTTTGTGTGGTTTCACGTTTCGTTTTGACGGACAGGAAACAAATACGTATAAATAAAACTTGGTTTGTGTTTGATTTGCTTGAATAAGAAATAAAAAATACCGAATCATTGTTTTGAATTAGATGTTTCGAGTCGGTATAATATGAAGTTCGTATAATTATGTTCTTACCATCTTGTACCTAGCTAGTTGCTTTAAATTATCGGTCAACTCTATAAAAAACGGTTGATAAAGTGGTAACTGGTAAGTGGCAGTACCTAATAACTTTATTTTTAGTATGCGAAATCATCAAAATAACTTATCCCGCTCGCGCTCTGGGTAGAGTGGGAGCCCTCCCGCGTGTCAAGAGCCTCCATGTGTGACGTGTCGAAGATCCCGGCACGTTTGGCACGCCATGGTAAGTCGCTACTTACTGACTTACGCCAATCCGTCAGTTAGATTACCAAAAAATATTGAACACGTTTTTTCTTTTGTCACTTTAACAAAAAATGAAGACGATACAGTGCGTTGAAATTTCGAATGACGTCACACTTAAGTTAGAATTGTACCACTTTTTACTCAAGTGACGTAATAAGCCCCCAGTCCTAAACTTTAATGCGTTGTATCTTTGTAATTTTTCATCCATTTGATAAAGCAAAAAATACGTGTCCAATATTTTTTAATAATTTAACTTACGGACTAAATAGAATTATTATTGTTTTACCCTGTCGTCATCCCTATTCATTCAGTTGCCTGTGCCAGGGTCGTGGTGACTTTCGAACACTCCCGCGACCCTGGAAGTACCTAATAACTAGGGTTTGGGAATTCTCGACAATTTCAAAGTCCCGGGACTTTTATATTTTTGAAGAATTTTTAATATATGTATATATAATTTCTAGTGAAATGTATTAAAAAAGGCAATTTTTTGTAAAAAAAATCAACATTTATTAAACATACAGCAAATTAAATCTTAATATCAGTCTTAATAATTGCTTTGTTTACTTCTTTTAATCTTTTTTTTTTACACAGGTTCACTTTTAAGCAGTTAAATCTTATAGTTATAAAACGAAGTTCGTTAAAAATCATACTAATTCTGAATAAATTTACTACTTATTAACTATATCATCTAGTAATTCTAGTATCTAATTATTGGTCTTATTTAACAATTTCGACAATCTTGTCTCGTCTCGAGTCTCGACCCGAAAGTCCCGGGACTCGAGACAACTAAAATAACGAAATGTCCCTGGACTTCGAGACACTAGACATCCCGGGACCCAAACCCTACTAATAACCTTGACCTCATCATCATTTGACAGACCTACCAATCATAACACTTTTTTTCTTAAACAGTCATGTCAAAATAGCACAAAACGAACAGGACTGCGATGATAAAGCTATTTTTAGAAACCTTAATCACGTCTTTCACGCTTGACTAAAATCCATTCCGGGATGGATAGTGATAGCACCAGCTGTTAGTCTAGTGACGTCACTTCTAAGTTATCTGGATTGGACGTTGTCATATTATTATTATCAAGGTGGTTCAATGGCTTCTGTCACATAATTTCTTATCTTTACTGTACCCGGAATAAGGGTTGCCAGTATTGGATGATTTCCCAACACAAAAAAAAGGTACCTCCGACTCAGCAGATTTTCTTAATCTCCCGCAGTATTATATTTTTCAGCTAGACAATGAAATAAAAATAACAAAAACTAATCTTCACTGACTTTACGTTTTCACAATAAATAAGAAATAGTCAATTGTTTACGTTCAAATTCCATTGTTATTGGGGTTATCAATTCGAGCGTAACTTTAATATTTAGTTTTAGTTCTGGGGTACATAAAACAACTAAAAAGTGAAAAGTAAAAACTTTTTTACAAAACATACAACCGGCCTCCAAAAAAATAAAATACACTAAAACTTGGATAACTTAACTTAATAACTTTAATTCGAAAGTCTGTGTCAAATAACGAAGAAACAAGATGCAAACACCGAATTCCGAAATTAACGTTATTTTTCAACTTTTAGTGTATTTTCTTTTTTGGAAGTCGGTGTATTTTTTTTAAGTTAATATTTTTTTTCTTGTCTCTTTATGCTAAGTGTGTACATTAATTGTTGAATAAATAAATACTCCTTCAATGAATGCAGGCGTGATGCTAGGATGTACAGAATTATGTATCACTAGTTAGTGTATTTGTATTATAAAACAAAGTCCCCCGCCGCGTTTGTACGCGATAAACTCAAAAACTACTGAACGGATTTTCACGGTTTTCACCATTAGACAGAGTGATTCATTGGGAAGGTATCGGTGTATAATTTGTACCGGGGCGGGTTAGTGTAACCATAATTTAGAATCCACGAAAAAGATGACTAACCAATAAAACTATAGTCACGAACACGATTTACGAGAACAACGCGGTAACGTGCGGAAACCAAAGGTTTTTAACATTTTGCCATTGTTTATCATATCACCATCCATCACAAACCTGTCACAAATTACCATAATTATTATCATTGTAACGTTTTGAATTTAAAACAAAAGCCTAATGAACTTTTAAAACAAATGCCGGCGGCAGATGAACGATAATATTGCCAGCCGGACTATTCTGTAAAAAGAGTGACAAGGGTTAATATATGTAGAGTATTCTCCTGTTTATTTTTGTTCATAAATTTATGAAACAACAAATAACACTAAAATAATAATAAATATTTTTTCTGAAAACAGCATCAAAATTGGTTACTAAATGAAGCAGCAATTAGAATGTCAAATATTGTTATAAAGGAAGAGTGGGGTCGTGGTGGGGACATCTCGCCATCTCTTTTGTATGCGCGTTACCTAATGGTGGTGCGTGCATCCTTTTTCTGTAACTTGACAGTTTTCCCTTCCACCAAATTTGAAAAGTTTTTTCTGAAGTCCAACCAACTTACATTATTAAACGGATTTGAAACATTCTTTCGCTTTTGAATAAAGTTATTTTTTGATACAAATAATAAAAAAATTAAGTCACCTATTCCTGATAAGAACGTTCGCTTTCTATTCTCAGATTATCAATTTGAAAGTTTTTTAAGTACGATAATTGACTTTCTGATGCTAGGGATTGACACCTTCACCAGACTTCACAGACTTCACCTAAGTATGTTTTCAAGACAAGATTATTTACAGAATAACACTCCTGGTACTGAAGAGCGGTGGTGCGTAAACTCGGCGGAGTTCTTCATAAATAGCATTATTATAACGGTGCTCGTCTAGACATCGGAAAAAACTGTATCAGGAACTCATTTTGTAAAGATTTATAATCGATTTGGCGATAATCGCTGCTTTTACGGTGATTTTGCTGGGTTTTCTGAAGTGTTTTGTTAAGGCCCTACTACCGGCCAAGTGGCGCCCTCATTGATGGCATTGTAGGCAAAAGTATCAAAAACGGCCGTTTTTGGTACTTTTGCTTACTACTTTGCATACGAAACATTTTGAGACCTGTTTTAACAACGTAAAAATACTTTATCCTCTTTGTAACAAACGTGACGTTGGATTCTTTAATATTTATTTTGTACGCTATGCTACGATTTTTTATTCAATGGGGGCGCCACTTGGCGGGTAGTAGTAGCCCTTAAGTTCGTATGAAATTGGTAGTTTATCAGACCCGTCAGGCCCCGGAATAGCAGACACGATTAAAAACCTATTGTCGCGTCTCCGATTGGAGACACGCGAGGCCTGACGGATTAATGTTTGTCGATGAACAATATTGACGATGTTATTATTGACTACCTCGGTGGTCTCGTGACCGGAAACGTGACTGCTGAGCATGAGGTCTAGGATTCGATTCCCGGGTCGGGCAAAAAGTGTTATTGCCTTTTTCAATTAGAAATTACTTAGTAGCAGCCCGGTGTTTGGAAGTTGATGGTGTGACAACTCCGTGCTTCAGAAAGCACGTAGTCGTTGGTCCTGCACCTGACCTCTCCCCTTTCGTGTCGGATTGCCGTCCCATCGGCCTATGAGAGTGAAGGACCAGAGAGTGAACCTGTGTTTGCGCACACGCTTGTTCACTTCCCATCGGCCTATGAGAGTGAAGGACCAGAGAGTGAACCTGTGTTTGCGCACACGCTTGTTCACTTCCCATCGGCCTATGAGAGTGAAGGACCAGAGAGTGAACCTGTGTTTGCGCACACGCTTGTTCACTTCCCATCGGCCTATGAGAGTGAAGGACCAGAGAGTGAACCTGTGTTTGCGCACACGCTTGTTCACTTCCCATCGGCCTATGAGAGTGAAGGACCAGAGAGTGAACCTGTGTTTGCGCACACGCTTGTTCACTTCCCATCGGCCTATGAGAGTGAAGGACCAGAGTGAACCTGTGTTTGCGCACACGCTTGTTCACTTCCCATCGGCCTATGAGAGTGAAGGACCAGAGTGAACCTGTGTTTGCGCACACGCTTGTTCACTTCCCATCGGCCTATGAGAGTGAAGGACCAGAGTGAACCTGTGTTTGCGCACACGCTTGTTCACTTCCCATCGGCCTATGAGAGTGAAGGACCAGAGTGAACCTGTGTTTGCGCACACGCTTGTTCACTTCCCATCGGCCTATGAGAGTGAAGGACCAGAGAGTGCACCTGAGTTTGCGCACACGCTTGTTCACTACAATAATTTGACGACACGGTTGGCGCAGTCGTTGAGCGTTCGGCTGCTGCGCTGCGTGTCGCGGGTTCGATCCCGCACGGAACAAATATCTGTATGGCCTACAGATAGTTGTTCCGGGTCTGGGTGTCTTGTGTAACATGTGAGTTTAAATGTTTGTTAACGCACCCACGACACAGGAGTAATTCCTAGTGTGGGGCAACATTAAAAAAAAAAGATAATAATAATAATACCTCCTGCGTACTTGGTTAATCTTCGCAAAGATTGGCCACCGTGATCGAAATTAGGTCGGGAGGATTATGTATATTATACAAGACGAACATTAATTTCGTAGTACGGATGCTGTCATGTTGCAGCCCATCCTGTTTGTGTTACATCACTAGGGAAGAGGAGTGTCTCTTTGGCAGTCATACCCCGGATGGAGGCAACTGTGCCTATGTTAGTTTGTTCTAGGTTCACTTTTGATTCACTAATAGCAAGTCCTACGTTTTTTCCAATTAGTTTAACATTTGACTCTGTTTTTATACTATACCTTTTTATGACTAACTCAGTCTCAAAAAGGATCGTTGTGTCATCTTGGAAAACTACACGACTTTTTACTTGCCCGGCTGCCTCTTACCTGTAAGTAACTAAAATACCTACTTATTGTAGACTAGCTCACAAATAACGTGGCTTTTTTTTTTTTTTTACCAATAGGTAAAAGAATTTTCAAAATCGGTTCATAAGATCCAGAGATTACTCCCTACAACCTTACAAACTTTACCTCTTTATAATATTAGAGTAGACTAGCGACCCGCCCCAGCTTCGCACAGGTACAATTTACACACCTAAACCTTTGTCATGAATCACTCTGTCTATTGGTGAAAACCATGTGAAAATCTGTTCAGTAGTTTCTGAGTTTATCGCGAACAGACAGACAGATATAGTGGTACTTTGTTTTATAATATGTAGTGATATAGATGTGCTGCATATTAAATGTATAGTGCTAGGTTGTCTTGTCAGTTGGTGAATCATCTCGCGATGGACTGGATAGGGTTACATACAGCATCACGCGGCTGCGGTTGTGTCTCGTCTTCATGTTTATCTCGCTTTGTGCAGATTTCATGTAAGGCAGAGCATGAAAGGAAATATTATCCTTTCGGAGAGTACGTTCATTTGTTAATGACTTATTATGCTCAATCTTTTGGATTTAAGTCATCTAATTGGTCTTTTGAATCATGATCGGTGATGTCTGCTTTTTAGTAACCTAATGTCAAACCCAGTGACAAATCACTATCTATAATCTTCTATAATATAAAAATAAATCCCTATTTCCTTGGTCACGGCATCGTTATTGTCAGGAGAAGGTAAGAAAGAAAAAATTAAGAAGGTTGCGCAAAAAATAGGAAAATTTCAGAAAACTTAACGATTATTTAAACTTCGCGCGTTTGACAGTTCATAGGTAAGACAAAACAATGTCTGTCGGGTCAGCTAGTGTATTATAAAACCAAGTCCGCCGCTGCGCCTGTTCGCGATAAAACCAAAAACTACTGAACGGATTTTGAAGTGGTTTTTGGTAAATAGACAGAGTGATTCATGACGAAGGTTTCGGAGTAAAATTTGTACCCGTGCGAAGCTGGGTCTGGTCGCTAGTCTTATCTAATACAAAGAGTCATTTAAGCTGACAATTTAACTGTAGTGTGTAGTAACTCAATCTGCCCGCGCCTTTTCCCAACTATCTTGGGGTCGGCTTCCAGTCTAACCGGATGCAGCTGAACCAGTATTTTACGTGGAGCAACTGCCTATCTGACCTCTACAATCCAGTTACTGGGTAAATACGATACCCCTTAGTAAGACTGGTTGTCAGACTTTCGGTCTTCTGACGACACGTAACGACTGTCAAAGATCTACGATTGACAGCCGGGACCAACGGCTTAAGGTGAAAGCTCCAAGGTAGCAAGCGAAATTCAAATTTAAATAAGACAATTTGAATTTCGCGGGCTACCCTGGAGCATTCACCTTAACGTGCTTTCGAGGCACGGAGGAGTCTCGGTAATGACAAATGATGGTGTTACGGCAAGTTCCTACAAACAGATAAACGATGATTGCCGTAATACTCGTAGCATGACATAAACTAAGTAGATTCCTGACAATGGGAAGCAGTGCCACAGCGTACTCACATTATAACAATAATTATCTAGCCTTCCAGTAAGAGGATTGTAAAAGCAATTAAACTACGCGTTATTCGAATTGAGTCACTGATACTAGCTTCCTATTCATTTTGATAGTTGCCTATCTATTTGTTGAATGTGATGTGCTAATGTATTAATTATCTATTTAATTTTGGAGCATAATTCGCAACATCTACATTCGATACTTCCTAAATGTCACCATTTATAATTTCATCTAACCAACCTTCAAACTCAAAGGAATCTTTTCAAATAAACCACTTAAATGCACTTTTGAATTGTCAGTAAGTCGGTAAGTCAGAAAGATGAAGCTAATTGCATATTCCAAAGCGTAGAACTCTATGGAGAAGAACGTGCAAGAAACTCCATGGCCACTCTTTTAAACCATGTTATGTATTATAATACAAGAACATCATTGACAACGTTAGCTTGATCCTATGTAGGTATCGTCTTAAATACAACATCACGACAAACTTCTTCTTAGTACTACAATGGCCTAGTGTTTGTAACGCCAATATCTGTCATCTCGATCAAGATACCATCCGCTCTCTCAGGAAGCTCTTTGTGTTGAAACCGTTTACTTTCTAAACCAAACCACGCTGTTATTGTTTATAGTTTGATGTCGGAGTGAGTGTCACAATATTTAGACGAAAGCATATTGGTTACTGGAATCATAACCAATAAACAAGCTACTTAAAAGCGCGAAATATTCACTCGAAAGTTAACATGACGTAGGTAATGAATATGGTCCAACTAAAAATATTATTTCTCTTGTTTCTGACTCACAAGTCCATACCATAGATAATCAAGAAATGAGCAAGCCCAATGGCAAGGTCACTGTTACCAACATTGACAATTAACTAACTGCATCTATAAACTGACCCGCAACTGCTTCATTTGCGTTCATCAATATTCATATAACCGAATAAGGGACAAGTAGACAGGATATATCTCTTGGCACAAATGTCTCAATAGCGTAAACATGCTTCATAGCTTCTTTAAAAGGCTTATTACCTTACGGGGCCTACAGGGGATAGTCATGGCTCCTCCTGGGCACACCTTGACATGGCCAGCCTATTACCTCGGCAACGATGGATGTCTCAGTAATTACGCTCGGATGGATGCCACCAAAACAATCGCGAGTATGTAAATTATGTTCGAACCGGAGATAAGTGGCTATTGTTTATTTGACGGCGGTTTTAAGATTCTTTATGAGTTTGTTTAAAGTCTAGAATTTGTTGAACACTGGTTTTAGTTTCGGTTCGTTAGTTATGATTGTTTGGTTGTAAATCATCTCTTATCTGTCTAGACTGGTCTCTGTTTTGTCTCTATCACTACATATTATAAAAGAAAGTCCCCCGCCGCGTTTGTCTTTCTGTCTGTTCGCGATAAACTCAAAAACTCATCATCTTCCTGCCCTTATCTCATGTTACTTGGGGTCGACTCAACATGCTTTTTTCTTCCATTCTGTCCCGTCAGCCGTCACGCTATCACTAACTCCCTTTTCTTTCATATCACTCCTCATACAATCCATCCATACTTTCTTTGGCCTCCCTCTCCCTCTCCATTCATCTACATTTATATTCATAACTCTTTTAGTTACATGTGTTTCATCCCTCCTCTTCACATGACCATACCAAGATAAGCGGTTCCCTTTCAACTTTTCGGTGACTGGCGCCACTTTTAAACTACCTTGAAATGAAAAATGTGAAAGTTGAAATGTACTCATTTCTCACTTTATTACGATAAACTCAAAAACTACTGAACGGATTTTCGTGTGGTTTTCTGCAATAGACAGAGTGATTAATGAGGAAGGTTTAGGCGTATAATTTGTACTCGTGCGAAGCTGGCGCGGGTTACTAGAGTATTCAATATGATAATCTTCCTGTTTATCTACTTGGACAAAGCAATGAAAACTTCCAGCAGGATAATGATGACCAACCTAACGACCATGAGCAAGTTAACCACTACTTAATTAAGGGCCCTACTTCCTATACCGTTCCCAATTCGTGTACAATTAATAATGAAGCAATTACCATACCATGGCGATCCACAATCAGAAGTATCTTCATTCATATAGCCGCTCCTGCGTGCGCGCAAGTAACATGACACGGACGAGGCGCGGTGGCTTTGACCTAGTGGGACCTTGGGCACCTTGGGCTGCCACCGTGACGGTTGCATCCTGCCAGCCTACAACCATTTATAACCCGCGCTAATTCGTATTTTCAGTTGTGTTATTGAAGGATTTAGTTACCCTTATTGTGGGACTACAAAGCATTTGGATTAAAATTACCTACTGTTGCTCCTGTGGTGAACGTTGCGATAGTTTCTAGTGTGCATGAGGTCGTCTGTAAAAGCTACTAGGCTGGAAACAGAAACCTGATGTTTATTGCCTCTTAACCTCATATCACAGTAGTTGGTTCAAGTTACATCTATTTTGATTTGTTCGTCTTCGTACCCAAGCGTCATTTTCTCGACACTCGTCGTCTTGTACGTGTTGGCGCATATTTTAAGATTCCTACAAGATTTCTCACGAAGTTCTTGAATGCTTTTTATATGGCGACTTTGTAGCCTATACAATATGTTATTTAATTTTCTCTGGAGCTTAGTAACTCGTAAAATACGTAAAATCTCTTAATAAACAATCCCCAATCGGAATCCGATATAAAACTGAAGTAATACGGAAGCGAACCGGTCAGATAAAGCCGGACGCAGTTAATCTCGGCAAACAGTCAGTAAAATAGTCGTAAAACGGGCCAACTGCTCGTCTAGCCCGTGCTGATGACCCTACCGATAGGAACTATGAATCAGACGCGTGAGGCAGATAGCATGGTAATGGGACAGCTTGGCAGATGCCAGCGGGGTGAAGCTGCCTGGCTAACGACTGGCAGGACATGACAACCTGTCTAGAAACTATGTGCTGCCGCGTTAAAGTCACTGATATTATGAGATACATTGAAAGCAAATAATTGTCCTTGTTTAAATTACAATAAAATTCATTTGGTGATTAAATATTTGATAAGTATGTGATACCTTTCAAACATGCAAAACAGTGACTATCCAAATATTTTAATTAACTCTGTCTTTCTAAAAAGCCAGTTACACTTCCAGTTCATTAGATATTTTTTACTCTCGAGCAATGTTTGTTTTCTCCGTTAGTCCGTACTTCTTGTATACTCGTAAGAACGTGGTGGAACTGCCTCGTTTGTTAGTACAAACGAGGCAGTTCCAAATCTCCACTGTCCCGGCTATTGTCTTGAAAACAAATGAGCTGTCAGACAGCTCTGAGATGAACGATTCTTGCTTTATTTGCGTTTGGTCCTGCGAGGCGAATGAATTGTTTCCTCGCAGATTTCGCGCCCGTCATCTTTCATGTCAACCGACAGAAGATTGCGCGCAGACTGCTATTGTTATGCGATATAAGTGCTTTTGTAATGGTATGTGTTTTGAAACTTGATTTAATGCTTTGTTTTTGTTAGTTTTGAGAAATGGTAAAAATATTGTTTTATAAAATTTGATTAAAAAATTATCGCCTTCGCCTTCAGCCTAATGAACCCTCATGTAAGTAATAAAAATAATTTTCAGAATTGAAAGGAACTCTTCTACTACGTGATTCGGCTTTTTTATGTCCATTTCATCCCATGAGTAAAGTAGCCATTTATTTGCAATATGTTCAGCACAAAAGATGGTAATATGTATATCAGTATTTATTTTACCGCTATGACACAATTCGCCATGAATTGGCATGCAAATTTTAAAATACAAGGTAACAACTCAACAAAATGTAGCACAATTCAATGTTTTAAAGCAAATAATAAGTTTTCTAAACCTGATACAAATTAAATATAAGACTTTAAAATATTATAACTAAGAGAACAACATAAAACTATACTCAAATTAACATAATGAAATGTTTTAATTACACCATTTTAACCTTGGAGCTGTAATAGCACCGATACGAGTTGAGTTCTGGTTACCCTTTCTCACCACCAACCATGTCTTCTTTCACAGACTATAAACAATGAACGGCCACAGCAACGGCGACATGAACGGAGCAGGAGACATCATCACGCAGAACCAGCAGCGGGGCTGGTGGACCATCGGGCTCATCAACTCGCGCTACCGCTACCTCACCGCCGAGACCTTCGGCTTCAAGATCAACGCCAACGGCACCAGCCTCAAGAAGAAGCAGATTTGGACCTTGGAGCCTGCTTCAGGGAACGCTAATGATAGTGAGTACATTTGTAGCTGTAACAACTATTTGACGGGCCATGCAAAGGTCCAGGCCAGCAGCCACGTTTGCAGTTATTAATATGTTGCACATGTAAACCATGATCCATCAACTCGCACCGGGTTTGCGTGATGGCTTACGGTCCATTCCTTAAGAGGCAGTACATGAAATTTTGCCTATTTCGCTGATTGACGTGATTTTACAGTTAAAATAATGTATTTCTATAAGTTTTAATGAACAACTTGAAAGATCATTTCAAGTATAAGCTAGACTTGAAACTTGCGTCGCGTATTTAAGTCGAGATTTGGGTTGTTTTAAAAGATATATTATGCCAATTTTTTGTGAATTATACATTTTTTTTCTCAGGCAATGGATTGATTTTGAACTGAAGTTTATTTTTGGCTATTTTAGTTTTATGAACGAGAGTTCTAAATAGCCAAAAACAAAAGCAATTCTTTGCCTATTTTCTCAAAAATTTGACGAAGTTAAATAACTTTTTACTTAAAAAGTTTATGTAGAAGTGGTAAAAAGTTATGCATACATTGTATAGACGACTTTCATAACTAAACATTCAATTTTTTTCATACCGTTTAGACGTCAAAACGATTCGTATTTATGTGATATTCTAAACCTCTTACAGCAAAAATTCACAAAACCATCGTCGGTTTGTGGTTGATTAATCGTAATTATAATAAAAACAAAAAAAACTAGCTTATACATTAGATCAGCAGTGTATACGCGTTACTATAACCATGAAGAAAACGATCGGCTAAAAGATTCCTTTTTGCAAACTGTGGAGGAACATTGTTGGGAGCAAGAAATAGTGGAAATACGAATCACATCAAAACCTGATAAACTGTAACCATTTTGCTCCCCAAATCCGCAGCCATAACCTTGAGCCCTGAAAAAGATACAAGCTTCAGAATACCATCGCCTTTTGTTGTTATAGCTTTCCGGAAAAGATTATCAGATATTCTTGGAATCTATCCACTTACGAACAGATTGGCAACTTCTGCTTTAAAGATTCTCGGTGGTGTCTGCCGATAAAGGGATCCTGAGCAATTTGTAATCTCGCTCGTGAAATTGTTATTCGCTACGTGTTTGGTTAACGAGACGCCTCTTAAGGAAGGCCAGTTATATCGTTTTACGGTAGATTAGGTAGTCTGATGGTTATCTGAATCGATTTATGAGCGATTCGTGCTCGGATTTTGATGTGTTGGCGGAAGATTAATGGGTGTGATGTTATTTTATGGTGTTATAAGTATGGTGTTACACATCATTATCTCGTTTTGTTTGTTTCCAGTACTGTCATGATTTAGGTCTCGTTTGGATTCAATTCTCAAACAAGGACTTCTCTACATAGTGTGGGAGTCACTCGTAATAAAACCACACAAGGAGTATACAGGGTGTAACGGAAAGGTGTGGTCATATTTTAAGAACCGGTTCTGCCCATGGAAATGAAAAACATCCTCTAAGAAAAATAAGAAACTTCTCAAAAAAAAGTTATACTTTCCATACAAAATTATCATCAAAGCAGATCAATATTTGTATGGGAGGTTAATACCTCAGGTTTTTTTGAAGTAAGTTGTTCATATCGATGGGCAGATGCAGTTCTTAAAATATGACCACCTTTCCGTTAGACCCTATAAAGTGGACTGTATTTAGATAACTATGCACAAAGGTACAATAACAAAAATAGACGTGTGACCACTGGCAGGCTACGAATGGTGACTGAACTAGGTTCGTTCAGTTCACTTGAACGGAATGAGTAACATTATTATTATTAATTTTTAAAAAACGTTGCCTCACATTAGGAATTACTCCTGTATCGTGGGTGCGTTCACAAACATGTAAACTCACATACACAAGACACTCAGACCTTAAAAAAGCCCACCCCTGTTCCTTCCCTGCCCTGAATGCCCAGGGGCGAGGTAACTCTGTTTTGAATTGATCGTCAACCCCTGGGCAGGCATCGACTGTCAAAGATCAACGATTGACAGCTGGGACCAACGGCTTAACGTGCTTTCCGAGGCACGGAGGAGTCTCGGTATGTAAAGATGGTCACCCATCCATGGACCAACCCCGGCAAGCGTAGCTTAACCTGATAGATCGACCCGTGCGGCTGTTTTTACTTTAGCCACGAGCTCCTCCTGTATACATATATTGTACTTATATATAGAAGCCGGTAGCTTCTGCACACGGCTCTGCCTACATCATCATCATCTTCCTGCCCTTATCCCATGTTACTTGGGGTCGGCGCAACACGTTTTTTTGCGCCCACATTAAAAGTCTTTTTATTATACCGAGTGAACTTCTTACCGGGATAAAAAGTATCATGTCTTAATCCAAGTCTATCTGTGTGCTAAGTTTCATCAAAATCCGTTCAGCGGTTTAGATGTGAAAGCGTAACAGACAGACGGACACAATTACGCATTAAAATATTATACTAGTTGAATTGTGAGTTGATTTTAAAACTAATTAAATCATATTCAGAGATAGTTGAATCAAGTTTCCGTTAGTGGTAACGAATGTTACTCATTTGATTTATTATAACTACGATATGTCTGCGCTGTAATTTATACGCAGTTAGTAGTCCTCTAAGATTTCATCTGCAATCAGTGGTTATTAATTATTGTTATAATAATAATTCATATCACGAAAGCTTTCTGTTTTAATCATTAACTTGCTTAGCTTGTTCTAGATCTCATAAGACTTGATCATCGTTTTGCAGACTTCCACTCTAAGGGCCGATTTCACCATTCGCTCTACATACATATAAACTAAGTTTTTAAGGTTAGCGTAAAAAATAAAAACCATAAAAAAGATTATAGTGAGTTAACCTTAAAAGATAGACATTTGCGGTCGCGGATTTTTTTTTAGAACTTTAAAAGGAGAACAATTCCGTCATACAAAATTTTTGCGTAACTTTAACCGTTTACGCAGCGCACGCAACTGAAGCTCTCAAAAGGATTTTTTTTTCATTTTTGCCATATTTTTCATTGATGCTTCGCTCCTGTTGATCGCAGCGTGATGTTATATAGCCTAGCCTTCCTCGATAAATGGGCTATTCAACACAAAAATATTTTTTCAAGTCGATACAGTAGTTCCTGAGATTAGCAAACAAACAATCAAACTCTTCAGCTTAAACGCGTTGAGCCGCTGGTGAAATTGGCCCTAACAGCCTTGTTTATAAAACTCGCTAACTAAACGCTTAGTTAAAACAGATAGATAAAGATAAAGCAAATTATTGTTTAAACATCACATGGTCATTTTTTTAGGGTTCCGTACCCCAAGGGTCCAAACGGAGCCCTATTGCTGTCACTGATGTACAGTCCGTCTGTCTATCTGTCACAAAATTATCTTTCCATTGACCTATGAAATGAACTTGAAATTTGGTAATAATTTTTATTATTAGGTACCTACGTATATTTTAATAACGCATGAACGAATATGCGAAGTCCGCACACACACGCACTTGACCGGTTTTTAATATAGGGCCCTAACTGTAAAGTTTTACAGACCAATTAGATAGTGACTAACGCGTGCCTATCAAAAATTAAACATAAATCCTACTAATATTATAAATGCGAAAGTTTGTATGTTTGTTTGTTTGTATGTTTGTTTGTTTGTATGTTTGTATGTTTGTATGTTTGGCTGAAGGTATCGCAAAAACGGCTGAAGGGATTTGAATGAAATTTCGCACACACGTAGGTCATAGCCTGGATTAACACATAAGCTACTTTTTATCCCGGTAAATGACAAGACTTAGCGAAGGCTGAGGTGAAAGTAGAAATCCAAAGTCAGGCTGAACGAGCGGTTTACGCTCACAAAGTACCAGGAGACCAGAAACATGAAAAGTATTTCCGGGGTTGGAATCATGAGCGGTAAAGTCTCGCAAAGTACCAGGGGACCAGAATCATGAAGAGGTATTTTCGGGGCTACAACCCTAGCGGTATAGCTTCGCAAACCACCAGGAGACCAGAATCAAGAAGAAGTATTGCCGGGGCTTGAATCCTGAGCGAGGTATAGATTCACAAGCTACCAGGAAATCAGAATCACAAAGTATATTCCGAGGCAGGTATTATGAGATGTAGAGATTCACAAATTACCAGGAGACCAGAAACATGAAAAGTATTTCAAGGACTGAAATTATGAGCGATAAAGACTCAAAACTACGAAAAGATCAGGATTCACGAAAAAGTAGTTCCGGAACTGGAATCATGATAGGTGTAGATTCCAAAACTACCAGGAGACCATAGTCATGAACCAGTATTTTTGGGGCTTAAATCCTAAGCGGTATAGATTCCTACGACCTACTAGGAGATCAGAATCACAAAATATATTCTGTGGCTGGTATTATGAGAGGTACAGATTCACAAATTACCAGGAGAACAGAATCATGAATAAGTTTTCCGAGCAGTACAGATTCACGAACAACCAAGACATAGAAGAATTACAAATGTTACCAAAAGGCTGGGATTATGAGCGGTAGAGATTCATAAATTACCAGGAGACCAGAATTATGAAGAAGTGATTTTGGGGTTGGAGTCATGAGAGGTATAGATTCTAAAATTACCAGGAGACCAGAGTCGTGAATCAGTATTTTTGGGGCTCAGATTCACAAAATACTAGGATACCAGAAACACAAAGAGTGTTCCGGGGCTGAAATCCTGAGTGGAATAGATTCTCAAACTACCAGGGAGGGGGCTGGAATATGAGCGGTATAGATTTATAACCAACCAGGAGATCAGAAGTACAAAACATATTCCGAAGCTGGTATTGGGAGAGGTAGAGATTTACAAATTACCAGGAGACCAGAAATGTGAAGAAGTAAAATTTCCGAGCGGTATAGATTCACTCACTACCAGGAGATCAGAATCACAAAAAAGAACCCAAAAAAAAGGGTGGGATCAAAAGAGGTAAAAAAAAAATTATCTTGGATAAGTATTTTCGGGACTGGAATCCTGAGCGGTATAGATCCTTAAACTACCAGGAAAACAGAATCATGAAGAAGAGAAATTTCAGACCTGCACGCGGATGAAGCCAAAGGTAAATTGGAAGTAAAAGGTGGTGAAAAAGTTAATTTCATATAAATGTCTACGCGGACGGAGCCACGGACAAGAAGATAAGCACCAATTTAGGATATGTTCTGGACCCAATAAATGAAACAGTTTCGATATGGTAAACTATTATATTTAACACGTAAGAGTAACAAGATAGGTACCCCGACACACTGAGCGAGTGTGTGGCCCCTACAGTCTTTATGTAGAACTTTGACATTAAAAAAAATCTGGCTTTCAGCCTAATTTAAATAACTTTTGATTTTGATTTCTACAGGATTTATTTAACGTGCTCCTCTCTAAAAATACCACACAGACTTATTACAATTACACTTTTTACGCGGGCGAAGCCGCGGGCGGAAGCTAGTAAATAAATAAATCGTCTTCTCCAACCTAAAATGTTTTTAACATTCTTATTTCCAATGGCGCCCGATCATTGAACTCAGTCGTTAACAATACCATTAGTAATCCTACAAGCAATCCATGACTCACTTCAGGTGCTATTCTTTTTAAAACCCCGACTTCCGGTCTGTCTATAAGGCCTAAGATCGCTTACAACTATTATTACTGCTAGGATGGAAACATCAGACCCTGGAAACTTAATTCTTTTACAAGTTTTTACCCTATAAAGGTGTTATGGCTATAAGTTTAGATTGAATTATGACCATTAAGGTAAATTCTCGTACTAGTTTTTCTCAGCCATGTGTGTAATTTAAACTGATTGATATAAAACTAACCTTATACCTTTTTGATCAAGTGAACGTGCTTTAAATATTTTCCATGATTTTAATCACCTCCTCCTCGCATCGTGTTTCTTATTACTAAGGGTCGTGAGTCCCCCGACGACGTGAAGTCACTTTCTTCAAAATGCTTCGCCATCTGTGCCTATGTTTGGCATTGTGAAACGCCTCGTGGAATTTTGCGTCCAGGGATGAGCGAATTTGGTCCGACCATCTAAGTGGAATGCGACCCCTCGGACGCTTGCCATCAACCTTGCTAGTCATTAGATTAGATGTTCTATGTTATGTCCCATAAATCTGTGTGTCCATCTTTTTTGGCAATCAATCTGCTTAGCCAACTGTTTTAGGGTCGGCTTCCAGTCTAACCGGATGCAGCTGAATACCAGTATTTTACATAGAGCGACTTCCTATCTGACCTCCACAACCTAGTTACTGGGTAATACGATACCTTGGTAAGACTGGTTGTCAAAATTTCGGGTTTCTAACGACCCGTAACGACTGTCAAAGATCCACGATTGACCGTCAGGAGTCCAGGACAACGGTTTAACGTGCTTTCTGAGGCACGGAGGAGTCTCGGTTTTAAAGATGGGGACCCATCCATGGACCAACCCCGACAAGCGTAGCTTAACCTGGTTGATCGACCCGTGCGGCTGTTATTACTTTAGCCACGACCACCTCCATCTTTTCTGGCAATGCGAACGAAAAACTCCAGGACACTTTGCAGACAGGTAGTGGAAAGCCTTGTTTCTACCTTTAAGATTTTAATCACATACTCGTACGTACAAAATGATCCCAATTATACGGGCTGCATATCAAACATGAAACCTAAATATAATTCGAGTGACAAAAACGTCGGTATGTCGCCATAGCGACAGTTCTGTCGCGCTCCCCTCGGCCACTAATTGTCGCAAAAAGTCCCCTGCTGCCTGCACCAGCCCTTAATTACACCGGTGTGCAGAGGGCATGCCGGGAGACACGGACGAGAGATGAGGGTTCTAAAACAATTGAATTGTTTGCTAAAATTGAGAAATATTTTCAAATGAGCAGTGCCAACTTCATAGTCAAATGCGAGCTTCATAACATAAGCTCTCAATGACCTCCTGAATTCTGATAGTGTAATATTACTTAGATAATTGATCTTCGTTGTATCCTTAATTTGGTCCTTTATCTGCTACTTGAGCCAAACTGAATCCTACTTCCGACTCAGGAAGTCTAATAATATCTTCTTTATAGTACATTTCTAAACAAAGTCGGGTTATTTACAGCATTTATACGTTAAGAACGGCTGGGCCGATTTTAATGATCCTTTATTAGTTGGTTTTGTCTCCGCCCCGTATAGCAGAATAACTATTAAAACATAAAATTCACGAAAAAAAATATGATGAAAATTAATTTTCATAAAAATTTTGTATGGAACTATTTTTTTTATTGGTTCTAAGGAGTTACGAAGTTTGCCGGGTGAGCTAGTAATATTATAAATGCGAAAGTTTAGATCGATGGATGGATGGAATTTGGCAAAGAGTTAGATTATAGTCTGGAATAGCACACAGGCTATAATTTATAGTGGTATAAGTACCAATCCCACGCGGGCGCAGCATTAATGCATTGTTTTTGCTTTGTAGCCTGTAGTATTAACTACTGGCTACAGGCGGATATAACTACAGTTAAGGTGCTAATATCTGCCAACGACCTTGAGTGGTTAACTTGCGTGTTCTGCGCTGAGCTCACGTAACGCGTCGTATGTCCACCCAGTAATAGGACTCGCCCATCAAGGAGCGCTGTCCAAAATTAAACGCATTATTAATTTATTACACTTAAAACAACAAGTATTAAACTAAAACATGGATCTTAAATCTTTAAAATGGTGAAGGTTTCTTAAAAATACGCTTTATAGTTTTTTAGTGATTCTCAATTTTTTATCCGTGTTAGACATACCTTTACAAATTAATTACACAATGTTAAAAAAATATAATTTAAAATATTCTCAGATCAAATTAGTACAGAAATAGTCAAGAGTAACATATATTTTTTTCAAAGAAATAAGACTAGTCGTTTAGACGTGATGTTCGATTAAAAACCATTAAAAGTCGTATAACTGCGCCTTAAAGGATATATATATAGCTAATAGCACTTCGGCCGTGACTTCGTCCGCGTGGATTTCAAAAATGTATAGCCTAGAACACTCACAAATAACGTGGCTTTCTATTGGTAAAATAATTTACAAAATCGGTTCAGTAGATCCAGAGATTACCCCCTACAACCTCACAAACTCACAAATATTAGTATAGATTACGTTCTTTACGATAGTAATCGTCCAATCCTTCCAAATATGTACAAACGTTTAGTCCTCTCTGAATACATTCAAAGCTCGCTTTAATTCCGTACAAACGCGGCATATATGGCATGGACCGCCCCTGCGATTGCCAAATTACGATCCAATAAGAGGGTCGCTCGCTCGCTCCCCAGCTGTCAAGTTTCAAGGTCTAACAGCTGTGAGCTTGCCCTCATCACCTGATCGATGTCACTTCCCTCAGGTGTGATTAGCTTGCGACTACATTATTTACTTGCCTTATTATCTACTCCAGCTGTTCAACTTTCGGTAAGATATTCTTTCGACTTTTTTTATCATTTAGAGGATCACGTTTGACCACTATCTCACCTGATGGTAAGCGATGATGTGATCGAATATGGAGCACGCTTGCCTAGAAGTAACCTATTCACTCTCCCAGTCTTTGAGCAAGGAATTCCACTCCTTGTTGATTGCCAAAATATTCTCAGTTAAAGCATACTTTATACAGCGTACTTACCACATATATTTGCAATATATGTGGTAAGTACAAAAGATGGTACTTAATAATATATTATAAATTTGTCCGGTTCCGGTAGTCAAACAACAAAGACGTTTATAAGTGCTCTCGGAAAGAAAAAATACAAATCACGGTTTTAAGGACATAAAGCGCAGTGAAAATTGAAGGATCTAACTTACATGGACTAAATAAGTGGGATTACATCATAAACTCAGTGTTAAGTGCTAAAAAAAAAAAAAAAAATTAAACAATTACAGTGAACAATACTGACGATTACAAGTAGATACCCTCGAGAAAAAAAAAAAAAAAAAACGAATACCTCGGTTTAGGGACATAAATCTCAGTGGAAGGTGAAGGATTTAACTTACACGGACTAAATAAGTGTGTTCACATCATAAACTTAGTGTTCTGTGCTAAAACTTTAGAAATATAAAGTGAAAAAAAATCTAGTAAACAAAACCTAAAAGTGTCAAAGTGCCATACAGCATAGACGTATACTCCTTTTCATAGACCGTAGTTAAGCTACCAACTTTGTTAAGTTCAGCTATTTCAGTCACAACACAACAGTGTTGCAAAACAAAAATAAATAAAAAACTGACAGTGTTGTAGTGCAGCCAACCTAACAGAAATAAAATCACGTTCCAGCTCTCAAATCGACGTTTAATTATTGCATTGTAGGAAAATTAACTCACACGTTCCGTTACAAATAAAAAAAAAATATGGAAGATCAATTTCAACTTTTGTTCGATAAAATGAAAATTGAAATGCAAAAGCAAACAGTAGAATTAACTAACACAATTATGGAAAAAATTGATGAAAAATTAAAACCTGTTCTGGAAGAAAACAAAAAGTTGCAAATTAGAGTGGAAAATTTGGAAAAGAAGGTGGAGTATCTGGAAAGAGATAAAAGAACCAACAATGTAATAGTTCATGGGTTGAAGGAGGAAGAAAAGTCTACATTAGAGTTACTAAAAAATATAAAGAAATGTTTTTTGCAAGAATTAGAGATAAAAATAGATGACTGGGAAATAAATAAAATACACCGTATTGGGAACACAAATAAAAGTGGGAAACCAAGGCCTACGCTCCTTTCCTTAGTAAACGGGTGGAAGAAGAATGAAATCATGAGGAATAAAAAGAAACTGAAGCAGATATACATAACAGAAGATTACTCAAAAGAAACCTTGGAAAAGAGGAAGGGCCTACAACCCCAGCTTATGGAAGAAAGGAAAAAAGGAAAATTTGCCTACATAAAGTATGACCAACTTATCGTTAAGGAAAATACTACTATTAAGGATAAAAGGAAAAGAGAGATATCTACCTCCCCGCAAAATGATGCGCAACCAAGGAAACAGCAGACATTAAATCCACCAACAAACAAAAGAATAAATGCATTTGATATGATGAAAGGTCGATCTCTATCTTATTCCGCATACTCAGATACAAAGGAACAATAGCAATTAGACACCGGCGATCGGAAACAACAACCAAATAACAAGCAGAACTATAATATAACAGAAACAAAATACCCTCCCCCAAGCCGACTGGTCCTCGTGGGGGAAAAAGACCACAACCCTCATAAGACAGCCAAGCACACCTCGGATATATACATAGCTACTTTTAATACAAGATCGCTAAGAACTACCGAAAAGCGCATTGAACTCGAACTAGCCTTAGCAGACATAAAATGGGACATAATAGGAATCAGTGAAATGAGAAGACATGGCGAAGGTATAGAAGACTATGGGGACTACATTCTACACTACAAAGGTGAGACACCAGGACTGTATGGTGTGGGCTTCCTAATTAAAAAGAAACTTGCACAAAAAATCGAAGAAATCAAAGGAATATCTGAAAGAATAACAGTGTTGAACATAACATTACCTTTAAATAAAAACGAAAAGTGGTCTATCATTCAAGCCTACTCACCAACTGAATCGGATAAGAAAGAAGATATTGTAAAAATTGAAAAATTTTATGAAGAATTACGAACGACTATTACAAACTCCCACAAAAACATTATTGTAATGGGTGATTTTAATGGCCAAATAGGAACGTGTACCAATAATGGAGAAGAATACACAGTGGGTAAACACGGAAATGGCAAAAGAAGCAAGAATGGAGATAGATTAGTCACCTTGGCTTTAGAAAACAAACTTAGGATCCTGAATAGTTTCTACAAGAAAAAGAAAACAAAAAAATGGACCTGGATTGCCCCAAATGGATTACATAAAAATGAAATTGATTTCATTATGTCTAATAATGGCAAAATGATTCAAGACGTGTCAATCATAAATAATTTAAACTTTAATTCGGACCATAAAATGGTCCGTGCTAGACTGACAAGCACGCATATAAAGAGAAAAAGGATGTTCCATAATGAGAGTCCTTCCTTTACATACACCCGTAATTGCGACCAACTAACGACTTGTTTAAAAGAATCAATAGAAAAAAGCAAGGTAAATAACATATCAACTCAGGCCAAGTATGAATCACTTGTAAACATTTTACAAACAGAAACCAAGAAAGTTAATCCAAAAAATAAAAAGGTCGTTTCTGATAAGACACAACAGCTGCTGCAGGAGAGGAAAAAATTATTACAAAGAAAAGAAAACAAAGTCCACCGCTGTAAAATAGCAGAAATTAGCAAAGAGATAAATGAAAGTATAAGAAAAGATAAAAAACTAAAACGACAAAGTACACTGAAAAAACATATCGAAAAAACTGGAGGAATAAAAAAGGCTATTAAAGAATTGAACTCTAAAAAAAGATTGGATGCTGAAGGTGAAGAATAAAGACGGAAACTATACAAACAAAAGAACAGAAATACTTAAAATAGCTACAGACTATTATCGAAATTTGTACCAAAGTAAGAACCCGAAAGAAGGATTATTCCTAAAGGAATCCGAAAGGAACACAACAGACTTTGAACCGACACCAAAAATATTAAAGGAAGAAACAATTAAAGCAATTAATACACAAAAGAGAGACAAGACTCCTGGAACCGATCAAATAACGAACGAACTACTAATAGCTACTTTACCGATCATTGCCCCTATACTAACTGATATATTTAATGAAATTATAGAGACTGAAAATATTCCTACAGATTGGACCAAATCAACTATGATATTACTACATAAAAAAGGGGATAGAGGAGAAATAGTAAATTATCGACCAATCAGCTTGATGTCGAATATTTATAAAGTCTTCTCTAAAATAATCTTGTCCAGAATCACATCTATACTTGATGAAAATCAACCGAAAGAACAAGCGGGGTTCCGTAGTAAATACTCAACAGTAGATCATATACATGTTTTAAGACAAGTCCTACAGAAATACAAAGAATACAATAAAACTTACTATCTAGGATTTGTAGACTACAACAAGGCCTTCGATTCCTTAGAACATGAATACATCTGGGAAGCATTGCGCTCTCAAGGTGTACAGGGAAAGTATATACGAATACTAAAAAACATATACTCAAAAAGTACAGCCCAAATTAGGCTGGAAGCAACGGGAGAGGAGTTTCCTATAGAAAGAGGCGTCCGACAGGGCGACCCAATTTCGCCCAAATTGTTCTCAGCGACCTTGGAGATGATATTTAGAAACCTAAATTGGAATAAAAATGGACTCAATATAAACGGTGAAAACCTAAATCACTTACGTTTCGCAGATGATTTAATTCTGTTCTCAGAATGTCCAAAAAAACTAGAGCAAATGCTAGAACAACTAGCAGATCAAAGCATAAAAGCAGGACTTTCTATGAACACAACAAAAACAAAAATTATGACTAATGCTTCACAGACATACAACATCACTATAAACATGGAGGAAATTGAATACGTAGATGAGTATATATACCTAGGCCAGCTAATAGCCACACAGGATACTATGCATAAAGAAATTGATAGAAGAATCGCCAACACGTGGAAAAGATTTTGGTCTCTTAGCGAAGTTATGAAAAACAAAGACATGCCAATTAAAGATAAAAGGAAATTATATAACAAATGCATTTTGCCATGTTTAACATATGGCTGTCAAACATGGTCATTAACTGAGAAATTAACTAAAAAGATAATAGTGTGTCAAAATGGAATAGAAAGAAGTGTAATCGGAGTAAGACGAAAAGATAAAGTAAGATTAAACAAAATCAAAAATATAACAAAATTTAAAGATGTAAATAAAGTATGCAATACACTAAAATGGAGATGGGCAGGACATATAATGAGAGAGAAAAATGAGAAATGGACTAGGAAAATATCGGAGTGGTACCCCAGGGATGGCAAAAGGAGAAAAGGTCGACAAATGAAACGCTGGGAAGACGACCTCAAAAAAGTCGCCGGTCCAGAATGGACCAGAATAGCAAGAGACAGAGATAGGTGGAAGTCTTTGGAGGAGGCCTTTGTCGAAGGACAAGCTGTTGTAGGAATAACTGATCGTCAGTAATAAGTTTACTATATTGTAATATGTTAAACAGCAATAAAGGCTTATTTTATTTTTATTTTTATTTTTATTTTATAAATTTTTAGCGCTATATAGCATATTTTGCCATGAATTGTCATGCAAATGTTAAAATAAAAGGTGCTAAAGCTGATAGTACCTAAGCAAAACTGTAACAAATACTTATGTTATTTATTCGTGCAGACCATGCATACTTATTTCATGGAATATCTTTATCGTGTAAATTATAGGAACATTTACGACCAATCTGCAGTGCAATTTATCGAAACAATTAGATGCAGACGAGGACAGCTGAGTAAACTTTATAGTCGGGTGGTATTACCTCGTAAATTCAAAACCATATACGAGCCTAACGATTCCTAAGATGCAAATCATCAATATCATCTTACGAGTAGCTTCTTCGCAAGAGCTACCTAATAACTAATAAGCTACGTCTCGATACAAACACCTCGCATCACAAACCGTTTGCGTACGGTACCATCAATCGGCGATCGGCAGATGGAGTGTTTCGCCGCCAGACTCCGTTCACTGACGGAGTGGCGGCACGATTAATCTCTGTTATCGAACACCGCTCAGATCAAAGCTTCCTACTTCAACAGTTAAGTGCCTGAACAAAGTAGTGCTTCAGCTATTTGGGTTAGGCTTAGCTAATCGGGTTTTGAGGGTAAGGGTAAAGCTCAGTGTTTATTGTGTGGAAAAGCGTTTTATCTTCATTTACTGCAGTGTCTTAAGCATCAATCAAAATCAACTCAGCCTGCCGCAGTGGCCTATGGGACATGGCCACAAACTCACAAGCCACAACACACAGTTCTCTGGTGACATACAGTCTGTTCCAGCCCAGTTATATACCTTTTTTGGGATCGTCGGTCCACCGAGCGTGGGAGCATCTCACCGGGTGTTGAACACCCAGTGGGATGCCCATTTATACAGATTAATCAAAGCCAAGCTACCTCTGGTTTCTTAACATTGTCAATATGTACCATAATGGCATACATTGTCTTGGCTTATGTTACCAGAGCATGATTTACTTAACGAATTTGACGACATCTATCCATTATGTTTTCTGAACGATTCCTAACAGTATCAAGTACTTTGTAAAAATCTTAGGGCGTCTTTTCACTACATATTATAAAACAAAGTAACTATCTGTTCGCGATAAACTGAAAAAGAGGGGTTCCGTACCATCGTACAAGATTATAAGCGCCATTATTAAGATCAAGCAAAAAAACACAAAAAAAACGATTAAAGTAGGGGAGCCCCTTTAAAAAAAAAATAATTAAAAATTAAAAGGGGAGCCCCCTTTAATTTTTAAATAATTTTTATAATTTGTAGTTATAGCGACAACAGAAATTCACCTTTTGTGAAAATTTCAACTGTCTATTTAAAATGGATCTTGAGATACAGCCCGCTGTCAGACGAACGGACAGTGGAGGCTTAGTAATAGGGTCCCGTTGGTTACCCTTCGGGTACGGAACCCTAAAATCTACTGAACGGATTTTCATGCGGTTTTCACCAATAGCCAGAGTGATTCATGAGGAAGGTTTAGGTTTATAAATTGTTCCCGTACGAAGCTGGGGCGGGTCTTGTATTCATCAAGATCAAGGACTTCAATCTCTCTTCTTATAAGAAGTTATTCCCTATCGTCCTCATTTTATATCCTCTAATGAATTGTGTTATATCTTGTGCAGGCATGATCTACCTGCGCTCCCACTTGGACAAGTACCTGGCTGTGGACTCGTTCGGGAACGTCACCTGCGAGTCGGAAGAGAAGGAGCCTGGCAGCAAGTTCCATATCAGGTAAGCTATCAACATACTATACTCTCCCCCTCCCCCTCTCCTTTCTCTCTATACTCTTCTTGAACTTACTAGCTTGCGTAAATTCTTATATACTACTCGATTGAATAAGAATCAACTAAGATAAAGTTGATTCTTAAAACTAAATCTACTTGTATTATTTAGTTCAGTTAATACTAGTTAACGATGCGAAGTTTGAAACGTGTGCGATAATAAGTTGTGGTTATACAAAATAATTTATTTGTCAATAAAACTGACGCAATTTGCCGCAAATAGAGCATTGAAATTTGTCAAATTTAGAGAATCAATTTTTGAAGTGAAAACTTCTTTAGGCGCGTTGGGCATTTTTGAGATGGGAAAAAACTATTGAACTCGCGCGTCACCGCCACCGACCGTCGTAGCACTCGTAGCGGAATTGTTTTATTTATTTATTTACTTATTTAAACTTCATGTACAATAGTGGTACATAGGCGAACTTAATGCAACAAGGCATTCTCTACCAGTCAACCTTTGCGTTAAATAAACAACTCTGTGGTAGGTGTACAACCACAAATAGAACAAAATTTGAAAACCGATAATAAAATACATATATATGCTAAAATAATATACTAATAAATATTATAATAAATACCAAATAATACAGTATATAAACACAAAAAAAAAGAAAAAACTCAAAAAACAATGACTACGACGAGGACCAAACTACGTTTGAGAGGACTTTAAGTAGTAGTTCTGTATTTTACGCTTAAACGAAAATTTCATTTGAAGTGAAAACCGACACCACTACGCGATCCGCTACGAGTGCTACGTAGCGGTCGTAGCGGATCGCGTAGCGGCTTTTGTTCAAGTTTTCACTTCTGCCGGTACTCCCGGAGTATCAGTTTTTTTTTTCTTCGGTCTGAAAGCTTCGTTTGAGATGTAGATGGGATGAGCATTTTCAACTTGATGGTGATAATGATAATGTAAAATAATAAAAATATAATTAACTAGCACTTCGCCCGCAACTTCGTCCGCGTGAATTTCAAAATTTTATAGCCTAAGACACAAATAACGTGGCTTTCTATTGATAAAAGAATTTTCAAAATCGGTTCAGTAGATCCAGAGATTACCCCCTGCAACCTCACGAACTCAAAAACTTTACTTCTTTTTAATATTAGTATAGAAGTATAGATTTCATACGAGTTCTTGGTCAGATCGAATACTTGTCAAATCACCCTCGTGGTCGTTATAACTCTATGACTCATCTATGGGCAGAAGAACGTCTAAATTTTGAGATTTGTTAGACATTTTATTCTTTTCTGAATAAGATTAATTTAGTAGGTAGTGAGATGAAACCTACACACCGGACCTATCATACTACCTGAAGCGAATAGCAAGTTGACTTATATACTCGGGGTCTAATCTTTTGCAGCTTATGAGATCAAAGGATGTGTCTGTCTACCCTCATTAGCAAAACGCTCGTGTTTAAAATTCTCAAACAGATTGTAATTTAACAAGCGCCGAGCATTTCTGACAGAGCTTTATTAAAATTCATCGGATCCTGTCACTGAGTTGTCAAGTTTCTTTGAGCGGCACCGACATGGATTTCTAGGTTTTTGTATAGCACAAGTTTCAATCTACCTAGCCTTTCCCAACTATCTTGGGCTCGGCTTCCAGTCTAACCGGATGCAGCTGAATATCAGTATTTTACATGGAGCGACTGCCTATCTGACCTCCACAACCCAGTTACTAGGTAATACGATACCCCTTAGTAAGACTTGATGTCAGACTTTTGGGCTTCTGACAACCCGTAACGACTCTCAAAGATCCACGATTGACAGCCGGGACCAACGGCTTAACGTGCTTTGCGAGGCACGGAGGATTCTCGGTATGTAAAGATCCATCCATGGACCAACCCGTGCGGCTGTTATTACTTTAACCACGAGCTTATAGCACAAGTTTGTGCGATAAAGTGAGATAAATGCTGTTGCCAAAGATATGATGGACTGCTAATGATTTGACTGAAGGCAGATACAGAAGGAAGATGAGGAAAGTATAATTTTTTTTCTTTAATATGTGACACAAACGGGGAAAAAATATTTGCCCTGTGCGATAAGACCGCCTATTGCACTCTTAATTTGGTAAATGAGATGTAAAATAAAGTATATCTACATATAATAAACTAGCGACGCGCCCCGGCTTCACACGGGAGAAAAATGATTTGAAAGGCACGTAGCGCCATCTAGCGTCCTTAATCACAATCTAATATAGTCTGTAACTCAGGAATAATGTAGCTGTCTATTGGTGAAAGAATTTTCAAAATCGGTTCAGTAGTTCCAGAGTTTACTTCCTACTAACAAACTTTACCTCTTTATAATATTCTTCTGCCAGCGGTTTCTAATTATAGCCTATGTGTTATTCTGATGTATAATCTATATTGCTGTATAGTTTCATGAAAATCCGTTCAGTAGTTTTTGCGTGAAAGGGTAACAAACATACATCCTCACAAACTTTCACATTTATAATGTTATAGTAGGATTAGTATTAATAAATATTATTAGAGATAAATAATCCAACGCATTTACTTTGTTTTAAGTGTTCATAGAAGTTCATAGGTGGTGTAACCACAAAGGCACGTTACCCATCACGGGATTCAGGGCCCACCTGTTTTAGCATGTTTGCCATCCCGCAACATTAATAAAACCTCTTCAAACAATGATCTAACACACGACATAAGAACCAATCTGAACACAAATCTATCCAGTTCACACAACCTTATCGTGTTGTCTAAGACGCCATACAAAGGTGGAGTCCCCTCGCATACTAATGTAATCCCCGTGACTCACCGGAACCGGGGAGCTTGTGCCGGCGATATTTTACCTTTTTATAGTCTATGGTATTTGCTTTATTGTCAAGCAATTTACGACAGAAAAACTTTGTGGTTTCTTACTGCATTTGCTCTAGGCAAAGTGACACTGGATAGCGATAACGATTGAGGACATGCACGGCGCAGTCTGTGCCATCTAGTGGAGTAAATTCGAAACTTTTACCCTTTAAGGCCGTACCGTAAGCGGGTCTCAGAATGTTTCGTATCCAAAGTAGTAGGCAAAAGTACCAAAAACGGCCGTTTCTGACAATTTTGCCTACTACTTTGGATACGAAACATTCTGAGACCCGTTTTAACAACGTAAACATACTTTATCCTATTTGTAACAAACGTGACGTTGGATTCTTTAATATTTATTTTCTAGGCTATGCTACGATTTTTTATTCAATGAAGGCGCCACTTGGTCGGTAGTAGACCTTTAAAAACTTGTCATTGACATTTCCGTGCCATATATGTCCACACGTCATGCACACATGCAGCACGCATAACGTTGCTGGCATCTAGTGAGTGAAAACTGCAACTTTTACTGTATAAATACCTGTCTGATATTGACATAATATGTGTTGCCATCCCGTTCCTGCACGCTCCCTATAGTCGAAAAGTCAAAATGTAAGGAATAGGGTAGATGACTTCCTGCCCGGGGGTTGAGGATAAATTCGAAACAGAGTTACCTCGCCCCCGGGCACTAAGGGCAGGAGAAGGAACAGGGGTGGGTTTTAGTCAGTAAGAGTCTGACATGCCCTCCCGCTCCACCCAGAGCGGGAGAAGTCATTGGATGATTTCCCACCCCACAAAAAAAAAAAAGGGTAGATGACTTAAAAATATATTTTGTCCGTCAGTTAGATAACTAAAAATTATACACGTACACGTATTTTTTGTTTTGTCTCGTCAACAAAAAATGAGGATGATTTGAAATTTCAACGCACTGTTGAGATTTCGTGTGACGTCACACCTACGTCAAAATGTACCACTTTTTACCTAGAAGTGACGTAACAAGCCACTCTTGAACTTTGATGCGTTTTATCTTTGTCATTTTTTATACCCAAGGAAACATCCTTAGTGTAATAAGGGCATAAGAATGAGAATGATAAGTTTTTTCACACTTGTTACTTTGCCTAAAGAGGCAGCGTTGGAGTTAGTTGATAACGTCTGAACCACGTGATGAGATAAAAATATTATGACATTTTATCATTTCACTCTCGTCGATTCATGTTTTGGGATTGCCCGATGCTTGATAACAAGTTACTAGAGAAAATTGTTTGTTGTTGATAGGATTGAATTATTTTATCCAGGTTCCTCTTCTAATTCTATGGTAGATTCAAAGTTGACTTAATAACGTGCGCTCAAAAACGGGGCTCATTGACGTAGGCAAAAAAACTGCCAGGCTATGGGTGTTATTACACTAATCGCTCGATCGACGTTGATTGATTGCTGTACCTAGTAGAAACTATCGACTAATTCATTCTACCATCGATCGACGTCGACTAATTCATTTTACCATCGATCGACGATCGATCGATTGGTGTAATAAGTAATAACACCCTTAAATGGGATTGAGCAGGTCACGTTAGCCGTGTGCACAGTGACCGCTGGGCAATAGTCTCCACAAAGTGAGTGCCTGAGGTTGGATGGCGCCGCCGAGGCCCGCCTAGGAAGAGGTGTCGAGATGACCTGGACGCCTACCGCAACTCCGCAAGGGCTGGTTCCACGTGGCTAGTGTAAAGAATATCTGGAAGGATTTGATGGAGGTCTTTCCCTCCTTTGCCTTTTAGTATGGGCGAAATAAAAAACCAATCAAGTGCGTGTCGAACTTCGCACATTTAGGGTTCCGTACCAATAGTATTTTTGACTATTTTGTATGGGTCAACAAGACGCTCATACTGTGAAAATTTGAATAATATAGCTCCAACCGTTTGGCTGTAAAACTTTTGTGACTGACGACGGACAGACCGACCAGTAGGACACGTGAGTGACAGCAATAGGACTCATTTTGGACCCTTCAGGTACGGAACCCTAAAAAAAAAAGATCTTCTTAAAGATTACTGCAAGTTAAAAGCTCCATCTGTCTTTCAACAGTGGCACAATTTACAAGCTTATTTTGTTCTTCATAAATCAAGACACTGTCAAATTAAAATGAATCGTTCCGGGAGGGTAATGACGCCATTTTGTGAGTACTTTCAGGAGAAAACAAACCCTGAGTCACTCTGCTCGCAGCTTTCTAAATAAAAGGGATGAATCGTGACTCAAGCTCATGACTCAGCCTTCACAAATAACTTGGGAATTGTTTAGCGAACTTTCAGATCCTGGAGAGATATCCCATGTCTTGATAGCTACAGTTTGCTCCTTTAGAGCGAGTTTTGAAAGATAATTCCGTATTACCGCTTTCTGTTTGTCTTCGACTATTGTTACAGTGGTTTCCTCTTCCTTTGTTAACTTTAACTTAAGGCACAGTTATACGACTACTAATGTTTTTTAATTGAACATCACGTCTAAACGGTTAGTCCTATTTCTTTGAAAAAAATATATGTTACTCTAGACAATTTCCTTCGTAATTTGATATGTGAATATTTGAAATTATATTTTTTTTAACATAGTGTAATTAATTTGTAAAGTTATGTCTAACGCGGATAAAAAATTGAGAATCACGCAAAAACTATAAAGCGTATTTTTATGAAACCTTCACCATTTTAAAGACCATTAAATTATTTATATTTTAGTTTACGTGTTTTAGTATAATACCTGTTGTTTTATGTATAATAAATTAATAATGCGTCTAATTTCGGACAGCGCTCCTGATGGGTGAGTCCTATTACTGGAACACGCAAGTAAACCACTCAAGGTCATTGGTAGTTAATAGCGCCTTAACTGGGACTCGTTCAATACGGCAACCATGTTCTTCATATTATTTCCGTCAATATTTTAATGGCATATAACGCCGGTACTCAAAAGTCTTGTAATAACAAAGCTCTCAATCATCGGAACGCTTGTAAAGCTTCAAAAAACATTTTAATGGACTTCTGAAGCATGTTTCCAAACCGTAGCTACCGGAGGTAACCCCAAAATTATTGATCTTTCAATACAACACACGCCGGCCGTTTAGAGGGGAGTGACTGAGTGCGAGGGTGCAGACGAGACGACCCCAAAGGACATTCAACCTTAAAATTCAGGCTTAAAGTTTATTTTAGCGTGTAACACTAAAGGTTACATGAAGGTTGTAAGGGTGGTAACAACGCGTGCCAAAATAACGTCTTTAAATTGTTTTGAAGGGTCTTCACAGTTGTTATGGAAATTATTATTATGTTAGCACTGTTTTTGTTGACTTAGGATGACCTGTTAGGGATACGGAGGAGATATGCGAACTAATGTAAGGATATTTATTTAACTCCAGAGAATTACAAGCTCCGTTTGTTGAAATAAGATCTGTAATTTATTGCGAGGGTTCCCTGCTAATAATAGAATCTCCATCTCTTTGGGTCGATGTAAAAGTCTCTGCAATATTCAACTTATGTTTCTTTCCTCATTGTTTCTATAACATCAATAACTGTTGCTATATCTACTGAGTGCAATGGTTAGCTGTATGTCACATGTCATTGCTTCAATACTAGTGCTTTTTCCTTTTGTACTTTTACTTTGAAGCAATAACCACTTCTATCCCATTTGCGAGTAATATCACCGACGCACCTCGCTCGCTCTTCAACGTGCAAGTCCCCAGTGGTTTCTTTCAAACCGCCTGGCATTTAAATTGAATGTCGCTTTCAACCGTTTGTGTTCTGATGCAAAAGCTCAAGCATTTGTTTGAGTTATCTTTAGTTTACCCATTGACATTTAAAGTTAGCAGTTTTTAGTGCTTGGTGGTCGTGAAAGGAAAAGTTTCTCAGGTATTCTATTCTTTCTTTTGTGAGCACAAACTTTCCAGGCTGAATACTGTTGCAGAGCAACCAATGTTTGGAGTTATTAGTTTTTTATAAGCCAATTGTCATTCTATTAGAACCAGCCCTTCAGCATATTAATATTCACGCACCCCAACAGTATACGCGTCATGGTCCTTCTAAAACAAGGAAGTTCATAGTAAGTAGAAAGCGTAGACTATATAATACATATATAGGTACCTACTACTACTTTATGTTATTACGTTTTCGTTTGTTTCAATTCTGTATTGTGTTTGAAATTTCAAAGTCTTGGTATATACCTACTACATCCTCACTGTTAAAGTAGGCCACACGAAAGGTGACTAGTTCAGATCTAGACTGAAGAATTTAGAAGCCATAAAACTGAAGCAAGTCGGGCCGACCGCGATGCGTCCTGGTATGTGAGTGCGTTATGCAGTTAATGCTATAAATGTGGCATGTGCAGTAGTAAAGTTACTAAAATGTCATCTGTATAAAATTAACACTACTGAAATATCTTATTTCATGAACGTTGCAACTGGGGCACAGCTTACCAGAGATTCTAGCTGTCTAGATGTGCTATCTTTTAGGATCATCATCATCAGCCGCAAGGGTTTTAGGTTATTAGGGTTCCGTACCCGAAGGGTAACCGACGGGACCCTACTACTAACTGTCAGTGGGCTGTATCTCATGATCCGTAATATCTGGTAGACAGTTGAAATTTTCACAGAATGTGTATTTCTGTTGCCGCTATAACAACAAATAAACAATAACCTACTAGAAACGTGTTTTCTTTGGCTTTTTTGCTCTATTTTAATAATGGCAACAAGTAGACGCGTATAATCTTGTACGATGGTACGGAACCCTGTATGCGCGAGTCCGACTCGCACTTGACAAGTTTTTACAGCCTGCAATGCATTTACGATTTCGCCTCAAGCAAATAGGCGACGTGCAAAGAGTTATTGGCAGTTAAAACAAAAGACAGTTGTCATTCTCCCCTAGTCCTGGTGTATAGTGGTTAATTAAAATGCACCTCTTGTGAGAAGGGTGGCTCGTGGCTCCTTCCCCTTGTGTTTCGTGATGCGTCTTGTATAATAATGTGAATTTTGAATGAGTACTATTTTGTGGCAGGTGTCTTCATTGGTATTCGTAGACTGTGTTGCGGAAATTCTGTGAGACAGCGTACCCCACACTGGTAACTTGGAACCATCTGCGAATTTGGCTAACTGATTCGCCACTGCTTCTCAGATTCCTCAGCAACTTGTCTCATTGCACTCCTGCCATTCTCGTGTCGATACAAGAGAATTACTCTAGCAAAATCTGATCCATGAACCTTCATCCTGCTGACAGTTTTGTCTATCGAAAAATCTGCCTTACCATACTTCTTTTTCTTAGCGTGACTATGGCAAATTTAGTATTTATATTATGTTTGCCCCAGTATTCACCGACGGCAACAGCATTCGCTGACGCAGCCATAAGGTCCTCACAAGTACAGGTGACAGGGCATACTAATATCTCAACATGAATTTGGTCAGTCTCTTTGTCCTCGCCAATACTAAGCATTCAGTCTTCATCGCCCAATAATTGTGTGATAGTTGTGGAATATATTATTATTATAATAATTCCTTGTTGATCAATCTGCCTAGCCTTTTCCCAACTATCTTGGGGTCGGCTTCCAGTCTAACCGGATGCAGCTGAATACCAGTATTTTACATGGACCGACTGCCTATCTGACCTCCACAACCCAGTTAATGGGTAATACGATACCCCTTGGTAAGACTGGTTTTCAGACTTTCGGGCTTCTGACAAACCGTAACGACTCAAAGATCCACGATTGACAGCAGGTACCAACGGCTTAACGTGCTTTCCGAGGCACGGAGGAGTCTCGGTATGTAAAGATGGTCACCCATCAAAATCAAAAATCAAATCAAAAGTCATTTATTCAAACTAGGCTGAGAACCAGCACTTTTTGAACGTCAAAGTTCTACATAAAGACAGTCCCCCAAAAAACGCCCGCCCGTCACCACTTCCTAGTGTTTTAGCTGTGAAGAAGAAGTGGCCAACAAACTCCCCAGCAACACATCTGTCTGTTAAGTTTTAAGAACTTGAATCTATATAATTCTAAGCAACAATCTTAACATTATGTAAAACAGAAAAATAAATATATGTCGTCTAAAATATAATCATAAAATTAAATAATCCGCCACTTGCCAGCTAGCACACTCAATCATGCCATTAAAAACCAACTCAAGCATAAACACTAAACCAAATTAAATAAGCCTCCATACATAACTGGTGTGCCTGCTTACAAGAACAAAGATTGAAACTATCAAAGGGCTGTGATTCGAAGCCACAAGTGATGAACTAGGGCCATCACACTAAATTTGGTAGACAATTATTATATGAACTCATATAATCTGTTATAACCATAAGCTAAATATGGAGAAAGAACATCAAGTGTAACATTGTCTTGCGTTCAACACAGCGACCAACTATTATTATCTTCTAAGTAGTCGTTGATGGAATAGTATGCTTTCGAACAGAGACTAGATTTAACTTTAGTTTTAAATGAATTAAAAGGCAAGTCAAGAAAAGAACGGGGAAGCACCACGAACCAACCCCGGCAAGCATAGCCTAACCTGATGGATCGACCCGTGCGGCTGTTATTACTTTAGCCACGAGCTCCTCCCTAATAAGTCCTTGTTGATACCACTCACTAATTAAATAATTGCACGGCACGCGGCACTCCTAATTGGGGACGTCTCGGTTGCTGCGCTTTTCCGCGAAGCCGTCCCAAGCATCCATTGTTTGAAAGAAAATAACTCTTCCATTTTATGGGATTGTAGTATTTATTGTCCGGAAGGTAAGGTTGAGATTTAGACTGAGGTAGTTTCATAATTTGTGATGGAAAGTGTTCATAAAAGTGTATGGATCTCTTTCATGCTCATTTCGTGAGTTAATAAGGTGGAATCTAAATGTATCTTTTCAATGGATTGTCACGTAGAATATAATATGCTGGCGGCCTTTCATGGTTTAGCAGGTATACTAGTTATAACATTATTAAGAACTTATACCTCACTAAATATTACATCTGTATAATTATATAAAATTCAAAGTCCTGACTGACAGATATATCAACGCACAGCCTAAACCGCTGGCTCTAGAGACATGAAACTTGGAGGGTGTGTTCTTTCTTCAACCGTTAAGGAGATGAAAAAGTGGTTGAAAGTTTATATCGGGGGAAGTACTAATTCTCTCTTCTAGTAAGTTTGGATGGATGTTTGTTACTCAATACGACAGAACGGCTAAACGAATCTGGATAAAATTTAGCGTAGAGACAGATTATAGTCTGGAATAGCACTTAAGCTATAATAATTTATAATGGGAGAAGTACTAAATCCAAGCTGGCTGAAGTTAGTACAACAATAAACCTTTGACGTAATATGTGCTTTGACTTGTTTCGACTTGAAAATCCCACGCGGTCAGCTCCTTTCAGATTGTTCTTGCTGCATCAAAAAATCCCTGGCTTTACACTCATAGTTCTTTACTTAACCGTGTTTTCTCTTTGTCCAGTGTATCAGATGACAACAGCGGGCGCTGGGCGCTGCGCAACGTGGAGCGCGGATACTTCCTCGGATCCAGCTCCGACAAGCTCACCTGCACCGCCAAGGTGCCCGGAGACGCTGAGCTCTGGCACGTGCACCTGGCTGCCAGGCCTCAGGTAAGAAACCTGGCTCCCTGACACAATCCAGGGCCCTGCACAAAGTGACATTATTTATAAGGTTTGAAATTAATCACGTGACATTTCAGTAGCTCATGTCACGATCGAGGCGAAGGCCAACTCTGAAAGCGCTGCTTGTCTACGCATTTGTATGGGATAAACACGATAGCAATTCGTTTCTTTATGGTTTCGTTACGAATTATAACATTGTCTACCAACTTGCGATAACGATGTCGACAGTCGACTGACCACGTGACTTAGCGCGGTTTATGTCAATCTCATACATTTTAGTCTTTTCTAACTTCGTTATCGTTTTTAAATTGTTACTTTGTCTAAGCCCCCTGGCCTCAGATCCTCAGATGCCCTCATCATCATTTAGCTCAAAGACGTCCTCTGCTGGACATAGACCGCCTCCAAGCATTGCCATACGAACCGGTCCAGCCAGACGATTCTGTTAACAGCTCACCGTGAAAACTTAGGTGGAGTGAGCGTGAAGTAAACTGTCAATCCATACAATCAAGGTGGAATGACAGTTCACTTCACGCTCACTCCACCTAAGTTTTCACGGTGAGCTGTGAACAGTAGAGCTATTCTGTAAAATTTCACCGTGAAAACTTAGGTGAAGTGACCGTGAAGTGAGCTGTCAATCCATACAATCAAGGTAGAATGACAGTTCACTTCACGCTCACTCCACCTAAGTTTTCACGGTGAGCTGTGAACAGAATCGACCGGCAGAATCGACCGGCTGTTAGGTTACCAGACGGCATAGACAAGTGACATTCTATCAGCCATAACGATTGACAACTATTTATTGTCGTCCGAAATGGTACTTCATATTTCCGTGCCGAAAAATCATGTGTGATTTCAATGACGACAATGGTTTTTTTTTTTTTTCGTTTATAGGCACGCGTTCGACCACTATCTCACCTGATGGTAAGCGATGACGTGGTCGAAGATGGAGCACGCTTGCCCAGAAGTAACTTAATCACGTCTAAGGTTGTAGCTATCTGGAAACACAGAGTCCGGCAGGGAATTCCACTCCTTAGCTGTACGCACAATGAATGTGTTCGCAAAAAGTTTTGTGCATGTGGGCGGGATGTCTACCATGAACCGTTATAGTTGATAGAAAGTCACACTACTTTGTCTAGGCCCTCTTCGTCGATCCGCCCTGTCTAAATTGATAAAAATGTGTAACTAGAAAAAGGTTCCATGACTAGCCGTTTTTTATTTAATTTACTCATTATCAGTATACCCGATCCGAATCTCAAGAGACTCGAACCTCTCAGACTATTTACTAGCCGAAACTGTCCGACGTCTAGGTCGATGACTCGCCAAACACAGGAATTCAAGTTGAATAACTTATCTCAAAGGGGAAGCGGTTTGCTCTGCGAGGGGATTGCTAGAATAGGATTTAAAGGGGTATTGAATTCTGTTCAATAAAATTCGTAGCTATTTTATCCTGATTCAGATTTAAAGAACTTTAACTTCAGGTCCCTTTACGTCTAAACTAATATTATAAAGAAGTAAAATAGTTATTTTTTTAGGAGGTAATCTTTTAAAGTAAGTACTGATGCGTTAACGATACTATGGTAGTTACTATAAAATGATTATAATAATGTGCTATAAAATGTCCCTATTTGGTCCGTCAGTTAGAATCTATTGGACACGTGTAAGTAAACAAAAAACCGACCAAGTGCGAGTCGGAATCGCACACTAAAGGTTCCGTACCATAAACTGAAAAAAAATGTGTGTTTTTTTTGTTTTTTTTTTTTGGGCTGTATCTCATGAATACCTACTCATGATCCGTAATAGTTAGGTAGTCAGTTGACTAGTCCCCTTTATTTTTTTTTATAATTTTTTGTTATAGCGGCAACAGAAGTAAGTACACATTCTGTAAAAATTTCAACTGTCTACCTATTACGAATCAAGAGATATAGCCCGACCCTAAAAATGAGGACAATACAGTACGTTGTAATTTTGCGTAACGTCACACCAACGTCAAAAATGTACCATTTTTTACATGGAAATGACCTAACAAGCCCCCACTTCTGAACTTTGTGTATTTTTTTATTGATTTGATTAAACAAAAAATACGTGTCTAATATTTTTAATGTAACTTATGGAATAAATAGAATTATTGATTTGGTACCCAGGCGTCATCACATTCCTAGTGCACTAACACAGAGTGCCATGTTACTATTTATCCCGAACATAGAATTAAGAAAAGATTTACATAAGTTTAAAAAATGAGCAATAACGATGTGTGTGTAGGTTATTCGCTGAGGAGCTCGTAACTAAAGTAACAGCCGCACGGGTCAATCCGTCTGGTTAAGTTACGCTTGCCGGGGTTGGTCCAATCTTTACATACCGAGACTCCTCCGTGCCTCGGAAGGCACGGTCCCGGCGCGCGGTCAATCGTGGATCTTTGACAGTCGTTACGGGTCGTCAGAAGCCCGAAAGTCTGACAACCAGTGTTACCAAGGGGTTTCGTATTACCCAGTACCTGAGTTGTGGAGGTCAGACAGGCAGTCGCTCCATGTAAAATACTGGTATTCACCTGCATCCGATTAGACTGGAAGCCGACCCCAAGATAGTTGCGAAAAGACCCCTAGCCTTTTGTGTAAGTTATTCGCTTTTACAGTCCAGACTAATAAAGAAAACTATAATTACGAGTATCATAGCGTTATTTATATGAAAACAGTACAAGTACTGTTATATCCCGCCCCAGTTTCTCAGACTTAATCTGCGTAATATCATCTGAATGACATATCGCGGAGATAATGTGTACGGCATTGATTCCGTGCCGTATCGACATCTCGCCGGCTCCGAGCGGTGCTTACACAGGGGAATGCACTGGATATTAGTGAAGAAAGACTGCATATAATATATTAAATACACATATCATTAGCATTTTATTTTATGCGAAATGTTTTGATGAATAAGTGCTAAAATTTTAGAATTGTTTGCACAAAACTATTAATAAAGCCAGATTATTTATTTTCTTTTTATCTGTGTTAAATTGTCACATTGCTAGGCAGTGGTTTTCCCTTCCCTAATATTTGGTCCATGTAACGCAATACTATAAGATTAGCTTTATCAAATAGCACTTCGCCTTTGACTTCGATTTCGGAAATACAGCCTCTCTGTATATATCAAAGCACAGCCTAAACCGCTGGTCCTAGAGACATGAAATTTGGGCTTCGTTGCAACTCATCCCTAGTCCCAACTCGCCCGGTCCGTATATACCTACCTACATGCTGCATAGCTAGAAGGCGCAAAAGTACTGATAGTAAAAAAAGTGCTTGTATGGTTTGTATTTATTTTTATTCAGTCATCACAAATCACAGTTTTTACAATAATTAAACCTCTCTGCTAAAAAATCAGTATGTAATAAATGAATGAGAGAGAGACTGAGAGAGCTCTCTAGGCAATTATAATACCAAAACCAGCTGGTTATAGCCGACTTTTGCCCTCTGCGGTTATTGAATTTTATGACTCTTTTATTCGGACACGTACAGGCTTATCGTAAAATTTCTAAGAATGAATTATTAATTAATTAATAACTGCCTACTTAATTAGCACGGCATCTAAGTAGATTATTTTGTTAAAAAATAAATCGAAAAAGATCTAGAGCAAAATTTATACGTAATAAGTATTTATTTTCTACATCGTAGCACTTTTCCGACAAACTTGCAGCTAATAGGCATATAAAAAACGGGCGAGTTGGGACTAGGGATGAGTTGCAACGAAGCCAAAATTTGGAGGGTGTGTTCTTTGTGAAGAGTAGGTATCCACTAAGAAAGGGTTTTTCGAAATTCAACCCTTATAGGGGTGAAAAAGGGGTTGAAAGTTTATAATGGCGGAAGTACTAATTCCACGCAGGCGAAGCCGCTGGCAGAAGCTAGTAATAAATACAATTTATAGCCTATAGCACGCACAAATAATGTAGCTGTCAACCAGTGATTTTTTTTAGAATTGTGTCATTAGTTCCGGAGATTACTACAACATACAAACTTACAAACAAATACCTCTGTATAATATTAGTTTAGATAACTTTTTTCTATTTGTGAGAGAGTTTTCGTAATCGGATCAGGAGGGTGAGAGAAATTACTTTTCTGTTAGCGTGCACGTTAACGCTTCGCAAAATGGCAATGGCAATACCTGAGAAAAGAACTGTCACGTGACTCACGTCCAGTAATGTCATTGCCATACATTTTTTACCAAGCGTTAGCGTAAACGCTAACAGAAAAGTAATTTGTTACATGCCACAGCGCTACCAGCAGGTGTATTCGCTAACTCGGTTGTCATCAATTTGTTAGGCACTATGCAGCACATTGCTCGGTGGACATCATCATCTTTCTGCCCTTATTGCTCGGTGGACATCGATTAGGTATAATAGACACTACGGTTTTTCTATACATCAAAGCAGCAATGTACGGCAAAGTGCCTATCAAATTGATGTCAACTGAGTTAGCGAATACGGCAGATAATCTCTGAAAACAACTTTTTTTTAAATTCTTTAACGTTGACACAGTGATTTGACAGCTGTTCATGTACGAGCTTGGCTCGCTCGCGAGCTTTACTCCAAGTTGTATCTTCTCTTAGCAAACCTTGTACCTCAATTTTTCTGTCCTGTTTTACCTCTATCATTAAGATTTATTGCAAGAACTTTAACAACAAAAACCTCTGGTCGGAAGCTGCTCCCTTATCATTTTAGCTACCTACTTCGCAACCAGACTCTAAGTCCTTCTCCCTTGCAGGTGAATCTCCGCTCGATCGGCCGCAAACGCTTCGCGCACCTGTCAGAGTCCCTGGACGAGATCCACGTGGACGCCAACGTGCCCTGGGGCGAGGACACGCTGTTCACGCTGGAGTTCAGGGCTGATGAGGGCGGCAAGTACGCGCTGCACACTTGTAATAACAAGTACTTGAGTGCTGGTGGGAAGGTGAGTGACGTCATTAGTACTTCGAGACTAACACCAGGTTTCTGAATTAAAAATTTGAAGTTGAGTATTTATAAAGTAGTAAGCAAAAGTGTCAAAAATACTTTGGATAAGAAACGCTTTGAGTCCTGTTTCAACAACGTAAAAATACCCTATCCACTTTGTAACAAACGCAACATAGGATTCTTTAATCTTTATTTTCTTTTGTTAATAACAGTCTAGTTAGGACTTCCGGAGCAAAGTCTCTCATCGATAAAAAGATTAGTGCCGTACCACAGATTAGGCGCAGTCTGATTTAAACACAGATTTAATGCTCGTTAAGTCAGATCAAGAAAACGTTTAGCAGATGTTAATTTCACGCCACGAATTACACTAATTAGCCGGAGATGACAATCTAGCACTTCTTCACCGCTTTTTAATTCCCAGATACGATTAATTAATACTCAACGACTTAGTAAAAAGTGGCAAATCATTAACATAAAGGTGAGCTGTGTTATAGAGAGTAGTAATTAATGCAGAGTCCATAAGTGTGAATGTTAAGATACAACGCGCTGACACCACACGGCGCAAGGCAGTCGCAGAACAAAGAGTGAGCGCTCAACACTCTACGATAACTTATTTGTAGCCGCAAATTGCGTACGCGCATCTAAGTGATGCAGGGATGGCACGACAGAAAAATTAAGTTCGATGTTCGGTCGGTGCCCTTGATATTATAATAAATCATTGGTCTTCTAAAAACACTGAAAACAATATATTGTAGATACCAGTCACAATCATAGTCAGCATAACTGTCTGCGAAAATAGTGCGATCGTAAATTGAGTAACTTTAGCTTCAATAAAGTTTAGAACAACTTTAGTGCTTAAAACATTGGAAAAACTTGCGGCAATCTGTCGAACATGGCTAGGTTGCCAAAATCAAAATATTGATATGCAGCCCAATTTGGTTAGAGACTAAAACGCGTATTATAAGCCAACATATGACATTCTAGCATCCCTAATGACATCGCAGCAGTTAGCTCATTTTGCAAACAATAGCTTCGCGGGCGTTGCTTCCCATGGGGCACACGTGGGAACATCCAGCGGCTCACGTCGATGCGTGAGACACCCAACATTGTAGCTCTTTACGGACCAATAGCGGAGGAATCGAACCGTTTAGGACGTAAACTACCAAACGACGGACAAATTACTTTACGATGTTGCTTTTACGGCACAGTAAAGCAGTATTTAGTAGCTAAGTAGACCAAACTGGGAATGAAATGAATTGCCAATGATTGCCGTGTTTGGTAAGGATGACGCATATTGGGATTGCTGCAGTTATTAGTCCTCGTGCGAGGAGTGTTTTCTAATGTCTTTATCTTCTATAGAGTTCATTGACAGCACTATTTTTACGTGGACACCGATACAAATAGCATTTGGTACTGGGTCCTGGAACACAGTTATTGCGTTAGTCCGTGCTTCCTATCATTACAAGGCTCGTGGGTTCATTACGTGGTCTATTCTGGACCATTGCAGTCACAATGCATTTGAAAACTGCTGATATTTGCGCCGAAAACACACCATCGTTTGGTTTCCTACCTTTGCAGGCTCAAGCACACACATCACAAGCCTCCTCTCTGCGGACATTAAAAGGCTGATGATGATGATGACAGAGCCCGGTGACAGTTAGGCGAGAAGCGAGACGTCCGCAGCCGCGACCTTTCCGTCCTGAGCCTGTAGACAAAATACATTTCTGTTAACTTTTACGCTAACGCTTCGTGCAAAATGTATGGCAAAGACATTACTGGGCGTGACTCACGTGACAGTTCTCTGTCTAACGCTTCGTGCAAAATGTCGTAGCCATACATTTAGTTCCACACGCCGATCTGACCTTGTGCTTTGTCCCCAGCTGCAAGAGCAGTGCACGTCGACGTGCCTGTTCAGCGCGGAGTACCACGCGGGCGCGCTGGCGCTGCGCGACGGGTCGGGCGCGTACCTGGCGCCGATCGGCTCCAAGGCCGTGCTGAAGACGCGCTCCACCGCCGTCACCCGCGACGAGCTGTTCTCGCTGGAGGACAGTCTGCCGCAGGCGGCCTTCGTCGCGGCGCTCAATGAGAAATACGTGTCGGTGAAGCAAGGTGAGTTTTTTAAATATAACAAAGCAACTTTGTAGTATCAAAAGAACGATTGCTGGATTTTGTACCAGATGTCATGTCAGAAGACTAAGATGGTCGGGTAAAAAGCACCTATTGGGGTTTTCCATTAGGAATTACTCTGAAGCAACCCAGAGTTGCTTCCTAAAGCCGTTAGTCCTGCGCCTGATCTCATTGCCGTCCCATCAGACTATGAGAGTCAAGGAACTGAGGGTGCACCTGAGTTTGTTCCTGCGTGGCCCTAGTTCATCACTTGTGGCTTCGAATCACAGCCCTTTGATAGATTCTATCTTTGCTCGTGTAAGCAGGCACACCAGTTATGTATGGAGGCTTATTTAATTTGGTTTAGTGTTTATGCTTGAGTTCGTTTATAGTGGCATAATTGAGTGTGCTAGCTAACAAGTGGCGGACTATTTAATAAAATTTAATTTAATTTTATGATTATGTTTTAGACGACATATCTTTATTTTTCTGTTTTACATACGTTACATACACATATGTTAAGATTGTTGCATATAATTATATAGATTCAAGTTCTTCAAACTTAACAGACAAATGTGTTGCTGGGGAGTTTGATGGCCACTTCTTCTTCACAGCTAAAACACTAGGAAGTGGTGACGGGCGGGCGTTTTTGGGGGACTGTCTTTATGTAGAACTTTGACGTTCAAAAAGTGCTGGCTCTCAGCCTAGTTTGAACAAATGACTTGATTTTGATTTCGTACTTAGCTAATTTTCATTGAGATTGGCTCAGCAGTTCAAGAGAATGGTGATGAACTAAATAACTTGTATTATGGAGATTCTTTCCAAGTCTTATTTTGTCATGCCATAGGAAAAATTATCACTAAGAACTATATGTATTTAAAGACTGTAAGTTTTATAGCTGAAGGCTGATTGTCTAAATGTTACGGACGCGCTTGACGTAAAGTACCAGATAAATACGACCGAGACTCTTCCGAAAAGTAATGACGTATTTATAAAATATAAAAAATAACTAATACATATTTCAGACAAAGTCCATAATTTGTTAGTAATATGTCGCAGCCATCTGGTTGAATTCGCCATTCAATTGGACGCCTAGGCCGTTCATTAAACGCCGGCATTCAATTAAATGGCTAGGCCGATAGTTAAATCAACTAGAATCACTCGTAGTTTAACAACTTGGCGTGTTGAAAGTCAGCCCTTTGAAGATGACTGACCAAGACTCAGCCAAGTGATTCAAAACTTCAAGTGAACTGAAAAATTACGAAAGATGGGGGTTATTTAGGGAGAGAGAGGGGTTATTAAGATATAAAATCATAAATATCTCGAAAACGGTAAGTCCAATCGCAAAAATAACCAAAATTTGGGCTCCCTTTATAAAAGCCCGTAGAATTAAGAACCGGTTTTTTTTCATAAAAAAAAACCGGTCGTACACCATAATCATGATCAGTGGTATCACAAACTCATCAATATCCAATTTAACTAAATGACTAGACGACATCCAGCCATCTGGTTAAACGTTCAACGACTTGGCTGGTTGTAATTTAGTAATTTAATTGAATGCCGGCCGTTTAATGAACGGCCTAGGCGTCCAATTGAATGGCGAATTCAACCAGATGGCTGCGACATATACATTACTTACACATTTATGTAGTGTAAGATTTAATCACATGTAGTAACAACAAACAAGCATAATACAGTAAAGTCCGAATCGCTTCCGATCGAATGCGGAATGGACATCATCGCTCCAGTATCGCTCATAAACTTACATAATGTTAATGTGCAGTTCCTTTGTTGTGTTAGTTCCTAGTTCCTGCCTTTTAGTGAAAGTTAATGGCTTCGCGTGCTGGTCGCCACTTGTTGGTGCTAAGGCCGTTATTACACCTGCTACCTACCTACTGCTATAACAATTTGATGCTGCAGTCATTGCAGAAGAAGGTCTTTATTTTTTAGGGTTCCGTCCCCAAAGGGTAACCAACGGGACCCTATTACTAAACCTCCGCTGTCCGTCCGTCCGTGCGTCTGTCTGTCTGTCAGCGGGCTGTATCTCATGATCCGTAATAGGTAGACAGTTGAAATTTTCACAGAATGTGTATTTCTGTTGCCGCTATAACAACAAATAAGAAAAATAAATTAAAAATTTAAGGGGGCTACTACTAGAAACGTGTTCTCTTAATAATGGCAACAAGTAGACGCGTATAATCTTGTACGATGGTACGGAACCCTTCATGCGTGAGTCCGACTCGCACTTGGCCGGTTTTTTATCATGGATAGGTACGCGCTTGACCACTATCTCACCTGATGGTAAGCGATGATGTGGTCGAAGATGGAGCACGCTTGCTTAGAAGTAACATAATCACTCTTAATTTAAAGACTCCCAGGTTACTCAGACTTCACGTTTAGTAAGGCAGAAATTGTAAAATGGTCGTGATTAATGTTCTTCAGAAAGGCGAGGTGTGTCGTATCTTGTAAGCGTAAAGGAAGCAAAAGAAATGGTAAGGATCGCAGCAGGGCGTTCTGTGGTTTGTTGTTTTACTTGCCAAAATAGACAGAATCTTCTCGGAATCATAATGAAGGATTTTGTCTCAGAACCATTAAATCAAAAATAAATAAAAATCTTTATTTCGGATAAGCAACATCCATAAGGGTTAGTAAACAAAAAAGTAAGATAACTTATAACTATGTTAGTAAACTTATCTTAAAAATATATTTGGATTCTATTTAAAATATATTTGGAAACAAGGCAGTTGTTCGAAATACATCTACCAAAAGCATCACCTAATAGAGGGGACTCTTACTTCTCCGCTATGGTCTTCAGGATGGAGTTGGAGCTCCCCCGCACTCTGCAGAGCAAAGAGGCAGATTTATGTCTGACGATGGCATGGAAGCCATCAACGTGTGCTGTGCAAACATACCAGCCCCCTTAGCCAAAATACATTTCTGTAAACGTTAACGCTAACGTTTCGTGCAAAATTATGGCAACGAGGTTTTGCACGAAGCGTTAGACAGAGAACTGTCACGTGACTCACGCCCAGTAATGTCTTTGCCATACATTTTGCACGGAGCGATAGCGTTAACGTTTACAGAAAAGTATTTTGTCTAAAGGCTCTGATGCGCTGCAGAAACGGGGCAGCCCCATGGACATCCTGAACCCGTTATTATATTGGACCCGCCACGCCACGCTAGCCACGCTTTGATGCTCTTAGCCTTAAGACAAATGTATCCACTAGCTGCTAGCGGCTTCACCCGCGTGGATTTACTACTACCACTATAAATTATTTTTTTTATATCCTATGTGCTATTCCATACTATAATCTATCTCTGTGCCAAATTTCATCCAGAACCGTTCTGCCATTCTGGCATTGATTGAGTAACAAACATTCATTCCATCATTCATCTAAACGAATTTATAATATCCAACCGCAAAAAGTTTTTCTAAAACAATACGACATGACGATGCATCTCAATAGTATCTTCTCGCCATCTCAGGCTCACAATGACGTGCATGGATTGTTTCTGACTTCTCGGAAGCGGTCTGTTGTGCTGAGAGGTATGAGCGATGTGCCAACACGCGAGAAGTCGCGACTGTTCACCCGTATTGTTTGGACTTGTGCTGTGTTTGCATACTTACTTACTTGTCGTCATGAAGTCATTCAGGACAACAGCTGTACATGGAGAGTTATTGGAAAAACTGTGACATAAAATCTTATTAATCCTACTAATATTAATGCGAATGTTTGTATGTTTGTGTTTCAATCACGCAAAAACGGCTCAAGGGATATGAATAAAATTTTGCATACAGATAGATTATAAATAACTAACAAAAGAGGAGCTCGTGGCTAAAGTAACAACAGCCGCACAGGTCGATCCAACAGGTTAAGCTACGCGGGTTTGGTCCATGGATGGGTAACCATCTTTACATACCGAGACTCCTCCGGCAATCGTGGATCTTTGACAGTCGTTACGGGTCGTCAGAAGCCCGAAAGTCTGACAGCCAGTCTTACCAAGGGGTATCGTATTACCCAGTTACTGGGTTGTGGAGGTCAGATACGCAGTCGCTCCATTTAAAATACTGGTATTCAGCTGCATCCGGTTAGACTGGAAGCCGACCCCAAGATAGTTGGGAACAGGCTAGGCGGATTGATAGATTATAACCTGGATTAACACGTAGGCTAATTTTTATCCCGGTCTACGCGGTTGAAACCGCGGGGCTCAGCTAGTCTAATATATAAAAGTCTCGTGTCATGGTGTTTGTGGTTGTACTCCCCGGAGACGGCTCGACTGATTTTAATGATTTTTTTTTTTACTATTGGTAGGTATGAGAATAGGTCGTAAAGTATTTTTCACCCTTCTACCCTCACCCCCCATTTATTTACCGCAGAACAATGTTTGCCGGGTCAGCTAGTATTAGGTATAAATGCCAAAGTTTGGAGGTTTGTGCTTCAATCACGCTAAAACTACTGAACGGATTTGGATGAAATTTTGAAAACAGGTAGTTCATCATCATCATTCTCCCGCCCTTATCCTAATTTATTTGAGGTCGGCGCAACATGTCTTTTTCTTCCATACTCCTCTATTAGTCGTCATCTGTGTAGTCAAGGCTACTTTTTATCCCGGTAAATGACTAGGCTTAACGGAGACAGGTGGAAGTAGTCATTCGGAGACGGGCTGGATGAGCGTTAAGACTAGGGTTGCCAACTTTTTTAAAAGAAATAGAGTATATCTGATTTCAGACAGGGTAAATAAAGAGTACCATCTTAAAAAACGAGTACATTTTTTTTAATTTTCAAAAATATATTATTAGTGCCTTTTGCGGCACATAACAATTTTTCATCATTTTTAAAAGAATTGTATGGCTTCAAACATTCATTCTATTTTTTAGCTTATTTTTTATTAATTTCAATGAACTTAATTATTTACTGTAAACATTACATTTTTGGGTTATGACAATGGGTATACAAGACTGGTATTAGTATAGTAAACATTGTGAAACAAAGAGTATTACAGCGTACTCTATTAGTATTACAGATTTTAAAGTACACCTACATGAAATAGAGTACAATACTCTATTTTAGAGTACGGTTGGCAACCCTAGTTAAAACTCACAAACTACTAGGAGGTCTTATTCAGGAAGAACTATTTCCGGGGCTGGAATCATGAGCGGTAAGGACTCACAAAGTACCAGGAGACCAGAATCATGAAGATGGACGTGTAAGCTAAGTGTTTTTACAAATTTTACTTAGATTAGAACGCAGATATAAACGCAGGTAGAACATAGGTACAATAAAAGATGTTCGGCGTGGGAAACATTAGTCCTTCGTTGAAATGAGCAAGATTTAATCGCAATCTTACTTTTATCAGCGACATCGCCCGCGTGAATGTCGAAAACGTTACTTCTTCACTAGCTGCGCCCCGCGGTTTCACCCGCGTAGACCGGAATAAAAGGTAGCCTATATGTTAATCCAGGCTATAAGCTATCTACATACCAATTTCATCCAAATCGGTTCAGCCGTTTGAGCGTGAAGAAGTAACAAACATACACACTCACAAACTTTCACATTTATAATATTAGTAGGACGATTCCACATACTCGCACAAATGTATGTATATACCATTTACACACAGACATATTACATACCACCTCTAGACTTCTGCACCCAATTCTGATGTCCACGCAGACGAAGTCGCGGGCAAGAGCTTGTTTCAATATGTTTTCTCTCTCTGTTTTGTAGTCATCTCAGTCAACACTCTAAAAATGTGTTTTTAAACTTAAATAATCTTCTGTGACTGTTCAATCCTCGAACTTATCGAATACCAGCCTACTGTCACGTAGAATTCTAGTTTTCTCAGAACTATAATTTTAGTACGACTCGTGTAGGCTAGAAAGCTATTATCTTTAAACAAGCATTTCCTTCCATCACGTTAGTTGTTGAAAGGCGGGCTATAAGGAAGCTGTGTGGCTCAGATCACGAGTACCAGGCGGGCAGGAACGCTAGGAACTAACGGTGTGTCGACCTGCCTTCACCTCACGTAGATAATACGATCCAAAGCAAGCCTCTGCTGTGTAACTACTAGCTACAAACCTAGGTTGTGTTAAGGCTTAATTACACCATCCGATTTCAAGGGAGCCAATTTAGGAAATCGGATGGTGTAATAGCAGTTAGAACAGTTAGAATCCGATTTAGTGAGATTGGAAGGTCCCGATATGACTTCCTAAATTGTGTACGATTTAAGATAGTGTAATCGCATCACTACGATTTAGAGTTAAGTGTTGCCAATTTACCGACTTTGTCGCTAGAAATTGGCTATTAGTATTTTTATGTGTATTTAAATTATAATTTAATTTCCCAAGGTCCCTTTCCCAGAAAAAAAAATCTGAGTCCACTTTTTTTTTTGGTCCGCTCCTGGTAGAATCAGTTTTAGCGACTTTCTAGCAACTGTCTAGCGGCTCGAATTTGTAGGAGTTGGCAACACTGCCGATTTAGGAGTCCAATTTAGTGCACTGTGATCGCTAGCTTCCAACTTCCTAGTTAGGTTGTTCCTAAATTGGCTCCCTTGAAATCAGATGGTGTAATTGAGCCTTTAGAAAATAAATTGCGAAGAAGAAGAATATTGATGTCCCAGAAAAATATCTTCTAGCCAAGCTTTATTTCTTTGTTTGGAGTCGGCTTTGCCAGACGTGTCTGTACTTGGCCGTCGAGACATTTGAATGTGCGGCCTTTTGACCCAAAACTTACGTTTTTCAAGATCAGTCAGCTTTTGAGTGACGCCATTTAATTTTGCGTATTTTTCTCAGCAAATTATTTCATTTCATACCCATATCATGGGAATGCATAAAAAATTATTAGTCCGCCATATTGGATTTAGAATGACGTCACTTAGCTAACCATGCATTTTCATCCAAACTGCATGTACTTATGCAAAATTTCAGCTCTAGATGATGTTTTTTTTACAAAGTTAAGTAGGTACTTGTAAATCGGGACTGTGAGCTGCAAAGCATGAAAAATGACTTTAACTTTATATACCTGCAACAAACAACAAATGTATCTCGACCTCTGAACTTAAATCTCAAAGGAAGCCAACTACACCCGTTAATAAAGACGCCTGACTATGCGGAGTCACGCTAACTGTGCACTTTATTATGACGACAGTGTACACAAGGTACACTGGAAGGAATAGCTGTACATGTGTAATAATAAGAGACCTAGCGTGGTGTTAATGAAGAGCTCGCTATATGCAGAGTCACGGTAACCGCGAGGTCGGCGTAGATAGTGAGGGGAGCGTTGATACAGGCAGCGGTTGAAAGAAACGAAAATATTGCAATAGAAATTTCGAATGCGACAGAAATTCTGAATTCCGTACAGAACCAAATGGGTCCCATACAATACTTTGCGACACATCGGCAGACCAAAACAAAAATGGCAGGACAAGGTCGAATTCTACCGAAAGGACATGATCCATTTTGGCGCTGACGTGAGCACATGCTATCTTACTTTTTAGGGTTCCGAAAGTCTGAAAGGAAAACGGAACCTTTACATAGAAGTAAATTGCAAAGAACTAAAAAAACGTATTATCACACTAATATTATAAAGGCGAAAGTTTGTGTGTGGGTGTGTGTTTGTATGTTTGTTAATTCTTCACGCTCAAACGCCTGGAACGATTTGGATGTAATTTGGTATGTAGATAGCTTATAATCTGGATTAACACATAGTTAACTGTAATTGGTTCGCAACCCTTTGCGCGCGAGTCCGACTCGCGCTTGGCCAGTGTCATTTTTTATTAATTTTATTTCATTTGCGTGAACCTGGTGAAGTGGTGACTCGCCTAACAAATATTTTTTCTTTCAAAAAACAGAATTGTTTGTAGAAGGGAGAGGGAGGGGGGAGGTCTTTGTCCTACACAATACAGGCTAGTTAGATTACATACAAATGGTATGAAAATGACAAGGGTCTGATTGAATAACAACAGGTAAAATAGTGTCTCAGAAAATATTGTTTAGTGATGAAACCGATTCCTCCTCAATCTCATAGTTTATTTTCAGTGAGTTTGACAGTTCAATCTTCAAAACCAGGCCATTCAAATCAGAATTGCTTTTATTGTAAAATAACTGGATTTTCGGTAACTAACGGCTTCGTAATTGTGAACAGATTCATTCACGTAAGTGGCACAGTTTTTGTGCCGAGCTGAATCACGCCAATCACAATATTGGTCAGAAAGATATTGAAATGTCCAGTGACGAAAAAGTACAAGTCACCGACAAACAATGTAGACGTGCTTGATGCCTAACAGTTATCGGTGAACTAATGTGGCCCATCGCCTAGTTAAATCTGATACCTTCTTGTTTTTTTATGCCTAACGGTTTGCCAAATCATAGCTTGGTTTGCTAAATAGCTCCGCTAGGGACAGATTCTCCTTGGTTGCCACTAGCTGTAGCATTTTACTTCATAATTATCTATTTGATCATATCGTGGTAAAGAGAGTAGCTATTCAACGAAGTCTTTTTTAGGCTCGTGTTTGACCACTATCTCACCTGATGGTAAGCGATGATGTGGTCGAGGATCGAGCACCCTTGCCTATAGAAGTAACATTCACTCTTGACTTAAATACCTTCAGGTTTTAGCTACCAGGAAACACAGTCTCTAACAGGGAATTCCACTTTTAGCTGTACGCACAATGAATCTCTGCCTAGCCTTTTCCCAACTATCTTGGGGTCGGCTTCCAGTCTAACCGGATGCGGCTGCATACCAGTATTTTACATGGAGCTACTGCCTATCTGACCTCCACAACCCAGTTACTGGGTAATACGATACCCCTTGGTAAGACTGGGTGTCAGGCTTTCGGGCTTCTTACGACCCGTAACGACTGTCAAAGATCCACGATTGACAGCCGGGACCAACGGCTTAACGTGCTTTCCGAGGCACGGAGGAGTCTCGGTATGTAAAGATGGTCACCCATTCATGGACCAACCCCGGCAAGCGTAGCTTAAGCTGATGGATCGACCCGTGCGATCCATCAGGTTAAGCTACGTGTACGCACAATGAATGTGTTCCTAAAACGTTTTGTGCGTCTGGCATTATCATCAACTCACCCAGAGTTCATGATAATGGCTGACTGGCAATACATGTTCACCTAGATGCTCTATCAGTTTCCCTATGTCGTTGTTTCCCAACCTATTGTTTTCCAAACTATCTACTTACCTTACTTTGTAGTTAATTCTTGCACTAATGACGTATACTTAGTAGCTTGGGTTTGTGTGTAGTTCTCGTCACGATCCCAGACCTCGCTATCGGCGTACGTATCCCTCAGTCACGAGCCGCGTCTATCACGTTACCGACAGCACTAGAAATATGTACTTGTACAGTAGCTTGTGTTGTTATGTTTTTGTCGTTGAGTATTTTATAATAGCCTTTCTTCAGAGGCGAAAATTGATGGCTTTCAGCCTCGCCATCATGCGTAAGCGATGTGCCTCCATATTCCATAATGAGCAGGGTACGCGTCAGCCACACCAGTGTTTTGGAAACTATAGCGGACAGGTGGGATAGCCCCATACTGGGACATTTAATACGCCTACGTCCCACTGTGGCGTAAATTACTAGATTTTACTAACGTATTATGGACTTTGTCTGAAATTTAGGATTTATGTTTTTATATTACTTTTTTTCCGAGGGTAGGACATCATCTTTATGTCTTCATTCGCTCTGGGTGGAGCAGAAGGGAGTGTAAGACTCTTACTGACTAAAACCCACCCTTGTTCCTTCACTTACGCTTTGCGTTCCAAAAAAAAAAGGGCTAAACAATATATTACCTAAGTTCACCTTAGTGAGTGTCGTCGTCAGCCAAAATTGAATATGTATTTACAAGAGCCGGCAGAGTGTTTTTAAAACATCTCCTTGTATAAAGTTTATTATTGCCATAAAACAAGCCTCGCTCGAATTTCTACAGTAAAATTAAAATATCAGGTTTCGATCTGTATTTATAGTGAAGTTTTGTTTAAGTTTCACGTGAATGTTACCGTTTTATCTAGAGTTATTGTGCGTAACGGTACCAGTACAGTGACAGATGGTCCAGAGGCAGGCCGCGGCACTAATTACACCTCGAGCATCATTTACATCGAGATCGCCTCCTCGAAGGTGCAAAGACCGCGTAATTCGTTGTTAAGATGCTAAATTATAATAATTTTCTCGTTACCATCGCGTGCTATATTGGGCGTAGCGTCTTCTCTATTTTATTTATTGTCTAAAACTCTAAAGTATATGCTCAGGTGCACGCATGCAGATTACATGAATCTACATAATATTTAGCACTAGATACTATCCTTTTCAAAACTTCCCTCGTCTTGTGTCGCTAATCTCCGGTATTGTTTCAATTTCAAACAATTTAGCTTTAAAATAACGTGTAGCATAGGTGTCATTGATATTGTTCGCACGTCTGTCGGCTTAACCGTCCATGCTGAGATCTATTACATGAAGAAAAACGCATATAATAATCGGATATGCATGATGAATTCCATTCAAAAGCAGCCAATTAAGAGGTATTCAGCGACGTCAAATTGTCAACGGAATTGGTTGGTGGAGTGGTGGTGCGGCGCGCAAGTATTCCGCGCAAGAAACGTGCACGATGCTTTCTAACGTTTCTCCTGCACGGATGCCTGCACCGCGTCGTGTGAGCTCGCCTCTCGCCTCGCCACATCACTAAACTTTATAGTTTTAATTAAATTTATGCTCCAAGTAGTTCACAGTAACGGGTTTCCACGTAAAATTGCTGTTTTGTGATTTCTTACCATTAATTTAAAAATAATTGGACGGTAGTTCGGCTACTCTGTCATATTTTTAGGCAATTACTTACTATGCAAGCGGCACTATAGCCATATGGTGTAAAGTTGGAATTGTAAAATAACCATAATTTTGCTATAAAAAGGCAGTTTCAGCAATTAATCCTAGCTATTATCGCAGTAACAGTATGAAAATACATATTCATATCAGTTCAAGCCAAGGTTCTAGAAATATAATTAAAAAACAATCAGGTACAAGAACTTGGTCTGAATTATAATATGTAGTCGTAGAGATACCATCTCCGGAACCGCCTGCAGTTATAGCTAGCACATCCTCAACATTCCTAGCCCATAGATGAACAGCTCGCGACGAGAGTCTATTTCAGTCTAGCCACGTTGTGTGGCATGCTGCTCTCACACATCGTTAATTACACAATACTGGTACAGTGAACGAAAGAGATTGCTTTGTAGACAATACATAAAACTGCTATTACTTGGAATAACTTTAATTGGAAAAGTTTTCGAATATAATTCAGGTGCGACTTAGCAATGCCTGTCAAGGAATGAACTACTCAGCATAATCAGACGATGATGCTTGACTCAGAGTCAGACTTGAATCTTTTGGGATAAAAAGCAATCTAGTTCTCCCCGTACTTTGCAGCTGCTCTGAGCTACACATTAGCGCAACCTGGGACCCCATGCAAGCGTACCGCATACACACGCTATGCCACCCACTGCGTACACACGCAATGTTCGCTACTGATTGGATATTGTGTAACCCAGTAACTGGGCTGTGGAGGCCAGACAGACGCTCAGTACCTATTCAGCTGCATCCGTTTAGGTAGGAAACAAATGATTGGTAACTGTGCAAGTTACCTCAAGGTCAGGCAGCGCTAGCAAAAAGTTCACGATACCTGCAATTAGCTGCCTTTTATTTTTTTTGTTGGTGGAACATCATAAAATAACTTCCTCCCACTCTGGGTGGAGCAGGAGGGTGTGTCAGACTACTGGCTAAAACCCACTCTTGTTACTTGTTTCAGTTGCCTGTGCCAGGGCTGCGGTGACTCTTTCAAAGTTAAACACTCGCGATCTTTTTTTTTTTTGGGTGGGAAATTATCCTATGACTTCTCCCGATGTGGGTGGAGCGGGAGGGCGTGTCAGACTTTTACTGACTAAAACCCACCCCTGTTCCTTTCTTGCCCGAGTGCCCAGGGGCGCGGTAACTCTGTTACGAATTTATCCGCGAAACACTCGCGACCCTGGCAATGCAATTAACCACCTGCATACTCATCAATTTCGTCTCCTGTACAATTGTGCATGACACTAGACAAAATGTATGGCAATGACATTACCTGCGATAAGTCACGTGACACTTATCTACGCAGGTAATGACATTGCCATAGATTTTGTTCCTAAGCGTTAGCGTAAACGATAATAGAAATGTAATATGGCTAGGGGGGCAGTAGTCGCGCTGATGTGTCGCCACTCCCGCCAGCCGACACCGGTCGGCAGCGGAGCGGCGCGCGGATAACAGCAGTAATTACCGCGCCGCAGTATGTGCGGCGGTGGCGGGGCGCGGCTGTGTTACACGCTCGACCACCTCAGCTGTCTTGAAAGAATAGGCTGTTCCAGTGTTTAAAACTCCGCTCAGTCCTTCCAGTCAAGAATGAAAACCATTCTTGTCTTCTATATCAGCTTCTCTCGTATTATTTCTGGTCGTCTATTGGTTGTGTGGCTTTTGCCTTGTTCTCCCATGCCGTAATAACTACATAAAGCAGCCACATCCCAAGTTTGGAAGCGGGACTACAATGGGTGCGTTAGGTCTTCATCAAATATGCCCGAAAAATTTTCTGTTTCGAAATAGTTTTTTTTTTTTTTTTTTGGGGGGTGGGAAATCATCTTATGACTCCTTCCGCTCTAGGGTGGAGCGGAAGGGCGTGTCAGACTCTTACTGACTAAAACCCACCCCTGTTCCTCCCTGCCCTACGCGCCCGGGGGCGAGGTAACTCTTTCGAATTTATCCTCCACCCCCGGGCAGGCACTGGCCGTGGCAGGCCCCGTCCTTTGCTGACAACTCTTTGAGGCGCGCGTGGAACACTACGCGCCGTCGACTCTCGGGCCTGGTGCTGATCGGACGGCGAGTTACCCACTACTCGCTTAGGCTTTAGTCAGTAAAAGTCTGACAGTCCTCCCGCTCCACGCAGAGCGGGAGAAGCCATAGGATGATTTACCAACCCACAAAGAAAAAAAAAGGTCTTCATCAAGTAGGGAAATTATCAGGAATTTGATGAGAGATGAAGAAATGTTGATGAAGATGTCTCGTAATGCAATGTTTTACTCAGTAGTGACCTTGGGTCCTTATTGTGTGTATACAGGGTGTAACAGAAAGGTGTGGTCATATTTTAAGAACTGCATCTGCCCATCGATATAAACAACTTTCTTCAAGAAAATCCGAGGAAATTCTAAAAAAAAAATTTTACCTCCCATACAAATATTGATCAGCTGATGATAACTTTGTATGGAAATTCCATTTTTTTTTTTTGGAATTTTCTATTTTTTCTTAGAAAAAGTTGTTCATTTCCATGGGCAGAACCGGCTCCTAAAATATGACCACACCTTTCCGTTACACCCTGTATAACCTTTCGCACAAGCTCATAACTGCCTGCGCGTGTGAGCGAAGGGCTTCGATTAGTCAAGACAATGGCTAGCAGCATCTTCCTTAACGCTGTTATATCGTAACTTCGTAATCGCAGCTAATGTATTTCCCTTCACAATACTTCCATTTAGTGCAATATCGTCTACCGGCTGAACATGTCCGTTACCAACACATAATGGCCGGCCCGGCAATGCGCCTGCGCTGCTGGCCGCTAGCGGTACCGCGCCGTTCGTAGCCGGTGATAGCGCACGATGCGATGCAGGGCTGCCACACCACTGCAGCTATTCACATTGTATCATACTAATATTATTAATACGAAATTTTGGATGCGTATGTTTGTTGCTCAATCACGCCAGAACGGTTTAACGGATCTGTGTGAAATTTGGCACAGAGATAGATCATAGTCAGGCTACAATTTATAATGCGAGTACTAAAACAACGCGGTCGAAGCCGCCTCGATTTCAAAAATTTATAGCCTATAGTTGTTTACTTAAAATAACGGTTATAGCGGTTACTGGTCGTGGTTCATTGCTTCGATTGTGGAGACGCAATCACAATAAATGACTTAATTCCCATTGTACTGTTCCCGTAACTAATGCCAATACATGGGTATGTATCTGCATACCTAATGTGTGATTGAACAATTATTTATTATCACAATGTTTATTGTATTCTGAGTTATCTCTGCGACTCTTCACAGTATACATAAATCAAAGTAGCTTTTCGCTTCTGTATGTTTCTTCGCTAACTCCTCCTAAACCACGCAACCGATTTTAATACGGTCTTTACTAATAATAAAAAATTGAGTATTTTCAAAAAAACCCGACTGTAAAAAACAACTAAAAAGTTCCAAACAAGTCACTTTTCAAGCGGTCTGATGCAGTTGGTAGCTGTTATTTAGGTTCAATTATTGATTTCATGGCATCAACTGCATCAGACTGCTTAAAAAGTGGCTTGTTTGGAACTTTTTAGTTGTTTTTTACAGTCGGGTTTTTTGAAAATATTAAATTTTTTTTTTCTACATTCTAGTGAGTTATATTTTTGGAATCGCCTCCTCGAACCCTTTATTTTGATACCCCACTTAATATAGTTCGTTGAATTTAATTTTTTTCTTTTTCATATTTTTGCGTCTGGTGGTCGCCATATTGTATTTTGATTACGTCATGTCTTTAGTAGCACTCGCAAGGTTAAGACGAATCAACTGACGTAAGAATTATCAAATTCGGCTCTCCCGTTTGGTATCTATAGTGCCACAAAGGAACCAACATACATACAACATACATGATAAACACATTAGCCTTCCTTGCGTCGCGCAGTCGGGTAAAAACGGACAAACGAGGAGACTTTGTGTGTATAATTTGTACCCGAGCGGAGCCGGAGCGGTCACTAGTTTTAAATAATTTCTTCTTTTTTTTCCGCGTGGATATTCTTATTTGTATGTCCACTGCCCTGGAGCGAGCGTAGGGTTCAGAGGAGTCTGTTAGACTCATACCAACAAACCAGCATTCATAAATTGGAAGGGGAGCCCAATAGGCAAATAGAACATCAAACGCTTAAATCCACTAAGGTTTTTTGTCAGCCGGCCTCATCTATGTAGTTTAAATTGATGAAACAAATTGAGGTTTTAAATAAATATTATTTACGCACATCTATTAATGTAGGTACCTTACATCACCATACCTTCCTGCCTTGTCTCGTGTGGCTGCGGGTCGTCGTAACACGTTTTCTTCCTTGTTCCGCACGCTATTATAGCGGCCTAGGAATAGACCAAAGAAAAGGGTTCTTTGGTCTGTACTCCCCCTGCATAGGGATGTAGTCATTGCAGTTTATATTCATAACTCTTTTAGTCGCATGCTTTTCATTTATCATTATAATGAAAATCAGTGCATTGGAATAAATTATTTTACTATTGATGCTGCCACCCCTATCCCCAGTCAGTCGTTGCGCACGATCGCCTGTCAGCCGCGCGGCAAATCTTTAACTCACACCGACTGATGCGCGTGCGCTGCTTCCTGGCTTCAAACCGTACATTACTTTGTGTTCGAACGCTAAGCTTCCGGGAGATAGGACGATTCATAAATTGCTGTGTTTTTGCCATTATTTCTGTGATAGTGAAAGAACGGAGATAAAATAATTGTTAGATTTTTTCTGTACTTAATCGTAACTTGATTCTTTTTTTAATCTCCAACAAATGAAGTAACACACAACATAATGTTATATAGCGAGTAACGGATTTCAAGTTTGGTGTACTCCTTCACTTACAAGAGACCACAGCATGCACAATAATAATTAAGCTAACAATTAAACAACATAAAATAAAAAAATAATAATTAAACGATAGTTGAAGACTAACAATAGTAACAAAAAAGAAAATTAAGAATTATAATATCTGTGTCTAAGTAACAATTTTTTAAAAATCTAATTAAATTTAATCAAACAAAACCGAATGAAATCAAATAAAATCGAATGAAATAAAATCAAAGTGGATATTATACAGGCTGTAACGGAAAGGTGTGGTCATATTTTAAGACCTGGTTCTGCCCATCGATATGAACAACTTTCTTCAAGAAACCCTGAGGAAATTCTCAAAAAAAAAAAAACATTTTACCTCCTATACAAATATATTGATCAGCTGATAACAACTTTGTAAGGAAAGAAATTTTTTGTACCTACGCATTTGTATGATAGTCGGGTTTAAATCCTATTTTTTTTTGGGAATTTTCTGTTTTTTCTTAGAGAAAGGTGTTCATTTATATGGGCAGAACCGGTTCTTAAAATATGACCACACTTAACCGTTACACCCTGTATATGAAATATATTTTTTTTTCTTTAACAAAAGTACATATCTTTTATTTTTTTGTGGGGTGGGAAATCATCCAATGACTTCTCCCGCTCTGGGTGGAGCGGGAGGGCGTGTCAGACTCTTACTGACTTAAACCCACCCCTGTTCCTTCCCTGCCTGAGTGCCCAGGGGTGCGGTAACTCATTTTCAGAATTTATCCGCTGCTCCCAAAGACTATATAATACTCTATGGCTGCCCCTAAGCATGCAGGCACCGGCCACGATGGGCCCCGTCAGTGGTGGCTGACACTTATCTCTTTGAGGCTCGCGTGGAACACTACGCGCCGTCGACTCATATAGACCTGGTGCTGATCGGACGGCGAGCTACCAACTGCTCGCCGTCCGCAGGCCCGGGAAAAAGTACATATCATGAGAATCATTTCTTGCATACGCTGAAGCACAAATTAGATATACCTATAAGTATAGTTACTTACATAATCAGCCTTATAATGTTGCCACTGCCAGGACTCGGGCCTCTTCTCTAGGAGAGGAAATGTCTCAGTCAATCCCAGTGCGGGTTGTGTATGTCACATGTCTTTGAATTTGTATTTTTATATTTATTGGACCACATTTTAAAATAATCTCTTACAACGCCACAGTTGGACGAATGCCTCTATCTAATACTTAAATGGTGTGACTAATGTGTGATCCTGTGGTACCTATATTATACGAGTATTGCCAATTCTTATGGAAGACGTCAAATTCGTCCCTCCATCTCTTTCGTGGTCTGCTGCCGTCCAATCTCGCTGTTTGTCGTATTTTTATAATGAAAGTCTAAATAGAAACAACACACAAGTCTAAATTGAAACTGTCAGCAATCGTTACGTTATGAAAACAAATCGAAACTAATCTGAACTCCAGCCATCTTTCATAAACATTAAGTCACCATCCAATTCATTACTATGCACCGCTCAATTACGCTCTCTACCCGTCCCCCGGGGCCACACGTGAAGCGTGATTATACTTACATGAGTCCTGTGTCAAGGGACTGCAGTTTAACGATACTCCTTACGATATATCCCTTGAGAGATTGTCCAGGGCCTTGCTGTGTTTACTAATGTGATTCTGTTATGAGGGAAAGTATTAAACAATGTCGGACAAGGTGTAAATGTTTACAACGTCCTCAACCAAGAGAGGATTATGATAACATCTTAATTACGATACCAAAACTATCGTAGGGTTGACTGTTGTGCGTTCAAACCTCAGCATACCATAAACACTTCGCGTTTCGTTATCCCATATGTGAACCTTTTCTTCCAAAGTAAGCTGTGTTATATCTCCCCTTTCCTAGATAGGATAGGAGTTTCCAACACAAGCATAATAGATGACTTAAAAAATCAAACCACCAAATCTATTTAGTCCGTCAGTTAAATTACCAAAAGAATCTAAGACACACATTTCTTCTTTTGTCACGTAAACAAAAAATGAGGATGATACAGCGCGTTGAAATTTCGCGTAACATCACACCTACATTAAAAATGCATACATACATATACACATACCATAATGATACACATTTTACCAAGAAGTGACGTAACAGGCGTCCGCTCCTGATCATTGATGCGTTTTAACATTTTTTATTGATTTGGGAAAGATAAAAATACGTGTCCAATATTTTTTTATAAACTAAGTTACGGACTAAATAGAATGATTTGGTACTATTCTAGGGACTCAAAATGTAGCTGCTAACTTCAAAGTGCAAAGCTATCAATGGTCCAGAGCAGAGCTGAACTACAGCAAACAAATTGAATACCTTATAAAATCTTATCTGACATGGCTCCTAAGTTCTATCCAACTTCGACTCTACCCTGAGTCAGTGTAGTGTTTACCGACGTACTTACTCCCGCCCATTCGGCCTCAAGTGCTCGGCCAACAGAAACAGGCGGTCAGCTGTCCACTAATCCACTTGAGTGCAGGAGAGTGGCCGAGAAAGGTCGAGTGTCGGAGTTAGTTTAACTGGGTTTGAAAACGAAGAAATGCGATTGTGGGTCGGTTATTATGGGTAGAAATGGCGATAAGAAAACTTATGTTGAAGTCTGATAAAAATAACAATAGGAAAGGGAGCTTACAGAGGTTTCAATTTATTTTGAATTTTATCTGAATTTTATGTCTTTTTTTTATAGGGTGGAAAATCATCAAATAACTTCTCCCGCTCTGGATCCCGCTCCACCCAGAGCGGGAGAAGTTCGCAGGGCGTGGGGCTTGGCAGACTCTTACTGACCAAAACCCACTCGTTTTCCTTCAGTTGCCTGTGCTAGGGCCTCACTCTTTTAATCACTTCCGTAACCTTGGCAGTGGATGGCTATGTATGGTAGCTAGCTATCCACAATACTGGCGTTAAAGTGTCTTGTACGGTCATTGATCTAAATCCAACAAAATTTCCGTCTTAGTTCCCAACTTTCTCTACCAAAACTTTAAAGCAATTTTCTGTTGTTTCCAGGAGTGGACGTAACAGCAAACCAGGACGAGATCTCTTCCCACGAGACATTCCAGCTGGAGTTCGACTGGGCCACGCGGCGCTGGTACATCCGCACCATGCAGGACCGCTACTGGACGCTGGAGACCGGCGGCGGCATCCAGGCCTCCGGTGACAACAAGTACGTAATCATCTGCCAAGCATTGTCTCAAATATCTTGGGTTCGGTTTCTAGTCTACCCAAATGCATCTTAATACCAGTTTTTAAAACCACTTGTTAGATATATATACAAACTAACAATAATACCTAACATGTACAAATGCGTAAGAAAAAACAACTCACTGGGCATCAAAAAATTCATCCACATCGCTGTCTATGGAAAAAGTTCCCAGAACGCTAACAGCATTGCCACGTTGAATAGCAATGCTGATTCTTGTTAAAAACTTGCACTGGCTAAAAGGACTGTCTTTGAGACTCTTCTGAAGCTTGGTGACTGCTAAGCTAGCTTTCCATGCAGCCTTGTGGATGGAGGTGCCTATACAATCTGCAAAACTTTTAAGGAAGCAAGATATTGGAAGCTGTCTCTTATGCCATATGTCCTTAAGCTCGATTGCAATTTCAGTCACTCGCAATAAGGTTTATAATTAAATATCATGAATTCCACTTGTCCTCCCCAGGTCATCGAACGCCCTGTTCGAGTTGGAATGGCAGGGCGACGGCGCGGTGGCGTTCCGCGCCAACAACGGCAAGTACCTGATGACCAAGCGCTCCGGACACCTCTACGCCAACGCCGACGCCATCGAGGAGAACTGCAAATATTACTTCTATCTTATTAACAGGTGGGTAACACTTTTTCTATGAGTGGAAGAATCCTCCACTCAAGCCTTACCTTAAATCGTTAAAAGAATCCCTTTTAGGATCACTTCGTCAAGACCCTTTTTCTTAGGAACGCGTGGAGGGGAGGTATCAAGTTGAAATTAATATCAAATACTTAGGTCAGCAGCAGATCCCTTGGACCTGTGAAAAAACCAAACTTCTAAGTCAACGTAATCTACAGACGGCGGTTTATGCCGCATATTTTGACACTCAGGGGAATCAAAACCTTTATGGTACTTCTCATTTACCTAGATTCATGACATTTGGCAAGAAGCAAGGTCTCACAGCACAAGTTAAGGAAAAACTCCGAAAATCGTTAGTCTGTAATCGCAAAAAAAACGTGACGTCACGTTTTTCCTGCAATTACAGACTTACATTTGCAGTTTGTGAATTAACCGTATTGTAAGTTTTTTGATATACTCGTACTTACGGGAGAATATTTTTTCAACTACTTACAAAGTTAAGTTTGATAGCAATCCTACTTATATGTTCGTCAAAAAATAAAATAAAACTACGATAGCACGGAACCTTCCGTGTGCGAGTCCGACTCGCACTTGACCAGTTTTTTTCAAATTAAAAATCAAAATGCGGTCTAAATTTTATTTCACTAGATAAACATTCAACTCGCCTCATAATTTTTATAAGGGCCCGTTTTCCAATTGTCAGATAACTTTTGATATGGTGCTTCCACTGCTTTTGTATCGAAAACATATCAAACCCCCAAACCCGGGCCTGCGGACGGCGAGTAGTGGGTAACTCGCCGTCCGATCATCACCAGGCCCGAGAGTCGACGGCGCGTAGTGTTCCACGCGCGCCACAAAGAGTTGTCAGCAAAAGGACGGGGCCTGCCACGGCCGATGCCTGCCCGGGGGTGGAGGATAAATTCGAAAGAGTTACCTCGCCCCTGGGCACTCAGGGCAGGGAGGAACAGGGGTGGGTTTTAGTCAGTAAGAGTCTGACACGCCCTTCCGCTCCACCCTAGAGCGGAAGAAGTCATGAGATGATTTCCCACCCCCCCAAAAAAAAAAAAACCCCTCAAACCTACAATTTATTATTTAGTTAAAAGTTATCTGACCAGTGAAAAATAAGCCCTAAATTATACAAATAACTTACACTTTTAGACCGAGAGGTCTTCCTAAAAAAAACTTTTTACAAAAAAAATACAACCGACTTCCATAAATAATACTAAAAAATGCAAAATAACTTTAATTTCGGAAGTCGGTGTTTCTAGTTTGGTTTCTTCGTTATTTGACACCGACTTCCGAAATTAAAGTTATTTTGCATTTTTTAGTATTATTTATGGAAGTCGGTTGTATTTTTTTTGTAAAAAGTTTTTTATTTTTCACTTTTTAGTTGTTTTACCCCATTCTAAAACTAAACTAATAGTAAAGTTATGCCCGAATTGATAGCCCTAAAAATAGGGAATTTGAACGTAGTTGGTGAAATTAGGGTGTATCAGGGTGAACTGTACGAGTCTGTATACCCCTTTAGAGCGTATCAGCGTGATGTAATATTGTGAAGTGGTGAAAACAATATACAGACATGCGATTGCAGCAATTCTGGAAGGTTTGCTATCATTTATTTTATTGAAGAGTTCCATTGTGTATCTCCGAAGTTCTTCATCAGATCTTCACCAAATTAAAATGGGACCAAATGTGAAGCAACAGCTTTCAAATAAAAAAAAATTCTTCAAAATCGGTTCACATACTAAGAAGTTACGAGTTGAGAACCTCCTCCTTTTTTTGAAGTCGGTTAAAAAGTTGGAACCAATGTTTCCATGCAGGAAGGTAAATTGTTAGCATAAATATACGAAACGAGAGCAAATGATTACCAGGCCTAAACAATGCTTTATTGTTTCAGGAATATAGCATACAAGGAAATAAACATCATTCGATTAATTAAAAACAATTAAATTAAATTAAATAATACAATTCATGGAATGAGGGAGGAGAGGAATTCAAAATCATTGTCATCCTATGTTATGTTTTCTTTTTCCACCGTTATAGCCTAGAACTGAATGGAAAACAAGATATTTTAATTAAAAATACCCTAAAATGTTGTCTGTTGTTGTTCGAGGTTATTGGTCGTTTTCGTTCAGTAGCTAAGTGCCGTACTGCTTGCAGGCCTATCCTGGTGCTGAAGTGCGAGCAGGGCTTCGTGGGACCCAAGGGCGTGCGGCTGGAGTGCAACAAGGCCAACTACGAGACCATCCAGGTCATCCGCGGCCCCAAGGGCGCCGTTTACTTCAAAGGTAAGCTATATATTTACCGAATACAAACTAAACTTAATTTAGGCTATTCCTATATCTTTCTCTGTAATAAAACAAGAAAGAGACGGACGTAAATTAGGGCTTTCAAATTTAGTTGAACTAATATTTCCATACAAATTAAGGGTACACGTGAAAACATGTCTAAAACACGGTGAAGCGCAAGGCGTAAACAAGTTTGACATCTCTAACTTAGTTCATAGCTATAGCCGTCCTTTTCTTGCACTGCCTTTAAATAAAAGATAGCGATTCCAGTGTGACCATTTGTGGCAGGTTCCTGCCATATTGGTAGGATTGGCCTCTCATTTTAGACTCTGGCATCATCGGCTGACGTTTTAAAAACCTGGCAGTTTTTGCATATAGAAAATAAATTTTACTTGTGGCAACTCTAAAATTTCGATAATGACAACCCTAAAGATACTTCGCGAGCATGTGGGGGATTCCCCTGTACTTCTCGTGTAATGTTTGAACAACTTTAAAACTTTGCAAATAAAGATGATAATCTTATAACAAATATTCATAAACACGAGTTTTTGGTTGATATTCCAATCAGTCTTACAGATATACTTTTGTTTTGTTTCCAATTAGACTACATTTGACATCAATTCTAACTGAAAGTAGTAATGATTATAATCCTATAAATACCTACATACTTGCTACGGCCGCGAATCATATTTTAACCAAGATACAACCTGACACTGACCGTACATTTTTTTTAATTTCGCGGGCTACCCAGGCCCTTCCACCACTAGTAAACGTAAAAAATATATGAATGGATTCAGTGGCCAGTCTTCAGTAAGTTTAGTAAACAGATTGTAATGTTAAAATTAAAATATAGCATATTATTTATGTGTGTTTTACTTTTCTTGGTTTAATACAATAGTAATTAAAGTTGGCAATATTTAGGCATTCTTTACTACAGGCTTTGGCAGGATTTAGCAGGTTTTTAACCAAAGTAAGGCAGGATCTGTACTTTGAAGATGGTCACACTGAGCGATTCTCTAATTTTAGTTTAAGTATTGAACAAGAGAATCGGCACCAGTGACAGTTGTTTTTTTTTTTAAATAAACATCTTTAAGTTGGGACATCCCAGTTAAATTTTCAGGAATACTTTATGATGCCAAGTAGAATGAGCAGTTTTTGGGATCTATTGTATAGTAGACTCTATTGTTCGTAGTTGTTGGAACTACTATCTATCTTAGACGCGGCTCTTTAAAACGTCATGGCCTCAAATTGTCTTTGGTAGTTTGTCACTACTTGCCTGATAGTAATCCCAAAGATGGGTCAGTTTGGCTGTGTATGTTTTTTTTTGTGGGGTGGGAAATCATCCAATGACATCGCCCGATTCTGGGTGGAGCGGGAGGGCGTGTCAGACTCTTACTGACTAAAACCTACCCCTGTTCCTTCCCTGCCTGAGTACCCAGTGGTGCAGTAACACATGTTGAGAATTTATCCGCTACCCCTAGGCATGTGGCTGTGTATGCTAAGATCTATATTCCAATTCCAGGACAAAACGGCAAGTACTGGCACGCAGACAGCGAGTCGGTGCAGTGCGACGCGGACTCTCCGCAAGGCTTCCTGCTGGAGCTGCGCGAGCCCACGCGCCTCGCCATCCGCGCGCAGCAGGGCGGCCACTACCTCGCCGCCGCCAAGAACGGGAACTTCCGCCTCGTCGGGCCCGACCTCAGCGCCGCCACGCACTGGGAGTACTAAGCACGCATCCGTGGGATCCTTTTGACAACACTTCATCATGCTGCGGCACAAAACCTGCAGATCTGTCTTTAATTTGCGGTTTCGTGACACTGGTAATGCGTCCTACACAGTTTTAGGGTTCTGTGACTATTGTGCGGCCTAATTTATAGACAGTCAGCATCACCATCTCATCAATTCATCCGTCAAAAGGATCTCTCATACAAATCCTATCCGCAATACTCTTCCAGCGCACGTGTCGTGGCGTGTACTTCACTTCGTACGTCACTCGGAGGGCGCGCTCACTGACGCCATTTTAGTTTCCCTTAGCCGCCATCTTGTCGAAGCGTGGCGGCGACGAACGACCCAATCAGCCAATTCTGAGACGGAATCCGCTGCCAATGGTTTATATTAAATTATTATAAAATGGGAATGTTAGTCAATGCCCCTGCATTGATGATACACATTTCGTACTAAAAAAAAACATAATTTAAAATGCGTCACTGAGGAGGCGCGCCCTGTTTGCATTTAGTACGAGTAAGGAGACAATTGTCGCGCGATGTTGCGCGAATGTGATCGTAATGAAAATATCGCTTCACCCTATTATTGTAATCATAGATTATTTTTCTTATAACTGGTAGATCTGCCGTCACGTTGCTTATGTCGAATTATTTTTATATTAAAATATTTAGTGACCGTCATTCGTATCGCTTAAATTATTTATTCTAGATTGTATGGTATATAAATTAGTATGGAAGACATTATTCTGAAATTTTTCGAAAAATATTTATTGGATATTGTAGTGTCTAGTCTATGGTTTTTATACAATGTTTTTATCAGCCCCAGTACTGTACTCCGACTACCGTCGTTTCCTGTAGGTTAGTGAATGTGAACATCGTGAGACTGATGCCTACAAACAGCACATAACTGCAGTAACACTGTACCGTAATTAATTTAAGTTAAACAGGGATTGACGCAATACCAGACGAGTGCCGCGGCCCCTGGCCTCACTCCACTCCGTACATTGCTCAATGTCAGTCTGGCAACATTAACTCTGCATGACAATGCAAAATTCATCATTCGAAGTAAATTTAATATCATGATTGTTGTGATCTACCTCTAACACACGAGTGCAATCCACTAATTAAGTAGTTATCATAATAAACTCACACAAGTTGATTATCTCAGCCGTAAAACGTTGTGCATAGTTAATTTGACAGACTCGAATATGTTCTACACGAAGGCGATCGTAGTGCAAGGCAACTGAACTAGATCGTAGTAGACTTGCGACTTTTTAGTTGCATGTTGTTGCGACAAGTCGCCGGTGTGTGGGAGGTGTACGCACTGAGTCTGGCTTCTAATTAATGAACATGTAAGGTAGGTAAGTTATTGTAAGTTATCTCGTTAGGGTAAGCTTGGTCCGCTCCCAACTATATAATCGTCCATTCCATGCTTTTTAGAATTACGACATGGGACATTTTTTATTATTTTTTACATGAAAAACGAAGATTTTTGTAACTGGTGCATAGTCTTGTATATAAACGATTTCCATTGCGTATAAGTCTGTACTTACGAAAACGTTTGGGAAGCGCTGACTCCTTTTTATATTGAACAAAACGAGAAATATGGTTTTTTTTAAGGGTATTTTGTATGCAATGCTGATTCTGAAATATTTGTACGATAACGTCTTTGTAAACTATTAATGAATAAATTATAATCATATTGTAGCATTGTGTTTTATTTACATTACGCTGTTACACACCACCTGCAGAACGTCGGCTTAAAATGAAAAGCACGGAAATATGTTTTTCTCATTTCTAGGGTTCCGTACCCGAAGGGTCCAAACGCAGCCTTATTGTTGTCATTCACGTGTCCGTCTGTCTGTCCCTCCGTCTGTCACAAAATTTTGTTACGAAGAATTTTTTAACTTCCCATTGACATAGGAACTTGGAATTTGGTGATGATGTTTATTATTACATATACTTTACTAACACATATCAATATTTGGTACGGAACCCTTAATGTGCGAAATCCGACACGCACTTGGCCAGTTTTTTATTTTATTACATTTTTAGAAATAAAACCTATAAACGCACGCCCTAATTTCACAAGAAAAAAGTTTAGTATACCTACTGTAATGCATATTATCTATCTGTCGCAGAGAAATGAGGATATCAGGGATTTCACGTGATGCCACCAGGCCTCCGTCACTCCATGTACTTGCGCGCTATAAGTGCCTACCGCCCAGCCGAGCGGTCTCGGGCCGCCGGCGAATCAAATTCAGTGCGGTTTTCGCAAGCGAAGCGCGCGCACGCCGTTCAATTTTAATAGTGCTGTTCGTTCGTACGCGTATTACGATGCCGTCTGGTGCCCTATGTGCTGTAGATGGGTGTAAATCAAGCAAAAGAAGGGATAAACACCTAACATTTTTCCATTTAGGCTTTTTCGATTCGTAATTACCAGCTGTTAGCACTAACATAAAAAAAAAACTAATTATTTCTTACGGCTTAGTGCTTTATTTGAAGTCGGTTCTCTTTTTTTAAGGCTTTTTTTTCATTTCTAGTGAACATCTCCGAAGATCATCATCAAACTAAGAAGTATTATACTTATTTTAAAACGTTCTCCTAAATGTAACAAATCCTTTTCTGAAAACCGCATCGATATCGGTTTAGCCAAACGCGAGATTATCGCGCACAAACATACATACCTACAAACCATACAAGTCAAACATCTCAGTTTGGCCTGTATGTCTGAACACCTCCTTTTTTTAAGTTGGTTAAATATTTTATAAATGATAAAATTTTTAACTGCCACATAAAAGTCAGAACATATTCACAGTTCTCAATAACATAGATAAAAAGTTATGTTAATTTAATTTTATCGAAGAGGCAGCCCTGCGATTACTGTGGAATCGCGCGGTGCGAAGCAATCACTGCTGTACGCTTGAGCATTTAGGCGCATTTTAGCATACAGTGGTTGTTGACGCGAGGGAGTAGGCAATTATCGTAATAGGTATTGGAAATTTTCTACTGAGTGAAGTATCTGGCCTAATCTGTGATGCCACGAAATCACGGTAGATGTCGAATATTCATGTTTATTACGTCTTCTTATTAAAAATGTTTAGTAATATGAAAAAATATTAACATATTTGTCAGTGAAATGTCGTTTCACTAAACTAAATTTAGTAAAAAGTTAAAAAGCGGACACTAGAGAATAAGATTCGGGCCATGCATTTGTCTCGCTCCCACCCGTACCGGCTTGCGGCTGCCCGAGCAGGCGCGGCGCTTGTGGTTTTAGTTGTTCAGTGCCACAAATTGAACTATCACCGCGAGAGTTAGCTGGAAGAGTTTCTACATTTGGAGGGCAAGGCTTTAAAAAATGTATTTGCAAGAAAATAAATGGTTTATTTATGTAATTCAAGGTGCCAAAAATCGTTGCCTTGTTCAAATAAATAAATGGTTTTGAATTTAAAACTGACTTCAAAAAAAGAAGTTGAACCACGCATACATTTTGAAGTCGTTTTAATTTTTTAAATTAGGTACTTTTACTTTTTACTTTGGTAAGAACGAATCCAAATAATAGAAAAAGGTAAAATATAAGTATCGTTTGTAATATTTTGTTTTATTATTTTTTTCTCATTTTACTAGATTTAGTTTAGTGAAACGACATTTTTAGTAAGAAGCTGAATAAATAAGAATATTCAACATCTACTGTGATTTCGTGGTATCCCTAGGGATTTCGTGAAAGCCCTGATCTTCATTTCACTGCGACGCATATACATCTCTACGTAAAGTTCGCAAGTAGCATAAATATGATGTTTTCACATTATTTCACATCTGAAAACGTACCTACACAAATTGCAAACTAAAATATACATAGGGGACAGACAACATGATACCTCTGAGTAAAACCATTAACGGGGTCGGATTAACTGACTATTTATTTATTTATTTACACTTCATGCAACTAAAGTACAAAGGCGGACTTAATGCCTTAGGCATTCTCTACCAGTCAACCAAGGGTGGTGGAGAGATAATATGGCAGGTGCATAAAAAAAAAACAAAGCAACACCACGTAGAAATATTAAAAAAAAAACGAGAACGAAAATGTATACTACTACTACACTAGGTACTACACACGGACTACACGGACGACCCGGACGACGACGGACGGGCGGGCGGGGGACGGACTATATGTGGTTTTACACCGGCGAGGCGAGGCGTGGATGGGATGGGCGAGAATTGAAATCACCGAAGGATGTCTCGTGATGGCCAGCGCTGCCTCGCACCGGCTCGCGATGTCACGCGCCGTTTTGTGGAGAAAGAACCAGTATTGTGCGATCAAAGTTCGGCGGTTTGTCTTGTGCCATGTTTCGTCATTACTTATTAAATATGTTAACGCAGGAACCAGATATAAGAAGACCTACATTACGTGAACAACCATGTGAGCCGTGTACTTTTATTTATTTCAGCTTTGTATAGCAATAAATAAAACTAAGGAAAACAATATGTATGCAGCGATGTCCCACGATGGTCGGAGCAAGCCGGCGCGTGCCAGCGAGAGACATTGCGAGTCAGCGCTTGATGAAGTGAAACCGAGCGGTTCTCGATGGCCGGATGTTGCCATTTAGCAGTGTAATTAACCATTCTATACTCAATAGCAAAAGGCAATGGTATTCAGCCATACAGCCTAGAAAAGAGTTAGTTCAAAACCTGAATTTGCTTAGGTTGGTTCTAAAAAATAGCACATTGCCGTAACATAAATTGCGGTCCACCACCATCCAAATAATAATAATATTTATTGCGGTCCATCTTATCTGTTTACCTACGTTATTGGCAAATAAATGATTTATGATTTTAGGATTTTTTTTTACAGTTCTTGCGGTCTAAACCGGCCGCCCCAAAAGATTATAGTCCGGTCAATTTAGACATTCGAAGGTACATAAAGTCCCAACAAGCTGAAAATCAGTAAAATTGTTCAAAAAATAATTATAAACAATGTTTAAAAGTTCCCCATCATTCCCGTGTATGGAAAAAAAATTATTCAAGGTCAAAGGTAAAAATAATGAGTTTTTCGCGATTTTCAGCAAAACGGTAAGTTTTAACCTAGAAGTACCTCAGACAAAAATTGTAGATCATAAAATTATCTATAAAAAATGTATCAATACTTTTTTCTTGCCACCGTTTCTGAGATATAACGATTCAAAAAGTTATAAAAGTTGTTATCGTCATAATATGCACACGTTTCCACGCCACCTATGATCGCATGACACTGCGTCGGAATCAAACGAATCCTCCATTGTTTGTGATTCAATAATAGAGCACGACCGGCCATGACAATTTGTGCATGCAACCATATTTAGCATTGCATCCCTTTTTGCAGTTGCAAAAAATTGTGTTCAGCAGTTTTTCCGGCGCAGGTGGAAGTAAAGTTTGAACTGGCTCAAATATATTGTTGACCAACTTCCAAACCCAGTCTGTAGGGTTTAGCTGATAACCAAGCCACACTTGAACTTGGTAATATACCCGAAAAAGATGTTGATGAGCAGCAACTGAGGTTGGAGGAAGACAAGCTAATTGAACTTGTTTTTTATTTTTAGTAATTTTAACGAAACATACATATCGATGCTTATCTAAACAGGTAGTTTTTTTAGGAACTCCATACATGTTTTGTTCTTTGGCATGCACAAATTGTCAAGACCGGTCGTGCTCTAATATTGAATCACAAACAATGGAGGATTCGTTTGATTCCGACGAAGTGTCTTGCGATACATCGCTATTGACGCAATTTACTTGCATCCAAAATGAAGAAGAAGAACAAGAAGATGATCAAGAAGAAGAACGAGAAGAATTTGAAACTTACGGATCAGTCGAATGAACTGCACCACTTTTTTTAATTTACATCGCTTTTATCTTTTCCAATCTTTGAAAATTTCCATTATTTTGCAATAGTTTTACATTAAACAGGATCACAACTGACCCGTGGAGTAGGCCTACTGGGGAAAACACGTTAAAAAAACGCGTTAAATACACTACCTCACAGGTGGCGTGGAAACGTGTGCATATTATGACGATAACAACTTTTATAACTTTTTGAATCGTTATATCTCAGAAACGGTGGCTCGTAAGAAAAAAGTATTGGAACATTTTTTATAGATAATTTTATGATCTACAATTTTTGTCTGAGGTACTTTTATGATAAAACTTACCGTTTTATCATAAAAGTCTTATTTTTTTTTTTCTATACACGGGAATGATGGGGAACTTTTAAACATTGTTTATAATTATATTTTGAACAATTTTACTGATTTTCAGCTTGTTGGGACTTTATGTACCTTCACTCTCAATTTTTGGTCTAGATTGACCGGACTACTAGGTTTTAATGGAAAAAGCATATTATTTTAATGGACTGGCATTTTGTGATTGATTTCGTTCTGTTGATTACGTGGCATTCGAGTTATAGATTTCTTATTCAGCAAGTTATTTCTGCTCTGCAAATACTATAACATCGAATGTTGATAAGGTTGCAGCCATCATCAAGGCGATATATTTGGAAGGGTTATGTGTTTATCACATTTACTAGTTCTTACTTCGTTATAGAAATGGTTGGACTGTGTGAAAGAGGATATGGGTAAAAAGGGGGAGACTACAGAGATGACGACTAATAGAGGAGTCATCATTCTCCTGCCCTTATCCCAATTTATTTGGGGTCGGCGCAACATGTCTTTTTCTTCCATACTCCTCTATTAGTCGTCATCTCTGTAGTCACCCCCTTTTTACCCATATCCTCTTTCACACAGTCCAACCATCGTTTCTTTGGCCTTCCCCTACTCTTATAGCCATCCACATCCATACACAAGACTTTCCTCACGACATTTTCTTCATTCCTCCGCATCACATGCCCATACCACGACAACCGATTTCCACACAATTTTTCAGTCAGCGGTGCCACTTACGACGAACTCACACGACGACTAATAGAGGAGTATGGAAGAAAAAGACATGTTGCGCCGACCCCAAATAGATTGGGATAAGGGCAGGATAATGATGACTTCGTTATAGAAAATTCAAGATTTGTCTTGATTTTTTAACATTTCCCCATATCAGTTCATCGTACCCAGTTACCCAGGCTGTTCAATGTTACCTTTGGACATTGAATCAGCACTCGGCCCGGCTGACGGGCGGCCCAGTTAAAATATGATTTGGTTGTACCTTACACGCATAGGACACTAAGTTTTTGTGTAGTAGTGTGTGTTAAGAAAAAGTAGTATATAAGCTGTAACATATTGTAAATAAATCAACATAAAGCAAGCTCGCTCGCGGGCCGCCTTTGCTCAAGGTAGACTCCACTTCCTCCTAAATGGTAAAAGCAAATTGTCACTCAAGTGCAAATTGCGTACCTACACCGCGGTCATCCGACCAATCATGACCTATGCTTGCCCAGTGTTCGCACATACCAAGCCCCGTCACCTCCACAAGATGTCGACACTGCAGCACCGCTTTCTCCGCAGGGTGGTGGATGCCCCCTACTTTGTGAGGAATGAGGAGCTGCATGTTGACCTCAAAATCCCCACCTTGCAGCAGTTCATGAAACGCTCCACCAAGCGCTTCCTTGAAACTGCTGCTAAGCATCGTAACCCCCTTATCGCATCGGCTACTCGATACGTTCCCTCCCAAATTTCTAGGATTCGCCGCCCCCGGCATACCCTCTTAGTCCCTGATGACGCCACAACCCTGCTCCAAGAGATCCGTAGGGAGACCAGCACTATCAGAAAACACTTCAGATCAGAGGCCCGTCGCGAAATCTAAGTCATTGCCCTCCCCGTCTCTCGCCAGCACGTGCCGCTGAGCCAGTAAACTCCCCAATTAATGGAAACCAGATTCAGACTTCCCTTGCTGCCCCCCAGTGACGCCCTAAGCCGAGGCCCGTACGCCGCAGGGAGTGCCCTTAGCGTGGTCACTTAGTTTGTAAGTTTAATAAGTCCTGGCTGGAGGCTTTAATATATTAAAGCCTACACAGGCAAGTCCGGTTAAGCAGACGACAGCCTCAGAGGCTGACCTGCGAGAAGTCCCTCAAAAAAAAGTAAATAAATCAGATTTGAATTTTATGTTCTTGTCTCATTACCCCTCACTGTGGCCAAGACACCTTTAGCCATCTCTGATCAGTCTCGTGAGTCTGCGGGATTGGCAGTGAGTGTACCCTTCCCGAACCTGGAATTCCTGCCCACTATCCGTCTGTAACCTTAGGTCGCATGGTGCAGACATCCCGAATTTATCTATATATTTATTTATCACATACTAGGTATATGATAGGTTAGGGCTATAGGGCTTATAGGTCTTAGGGTCCTAGGGACTGTTAGGCCGGTAGGTCTGTCGTGTATTCTCCTGTGCAGTCACACCCTTAACACTTCTGCGGCCGTACGTGACGTGTGTTCGGGTGCTAGTTACAATCATCGGCACGATTCTTGAGCGCTGACCTTCACCTGCGCAAAAGTGAGTTATTGGGTCCCTTTGGTGGTATGAAGTGAGACGCGGGGGCGGCGAAAGTGCCGTGATTGGCCCGTAGCGCACTCGGGATTTGTTCTATACTCTTGTTGCACGTACCTCACGACGACGAGTACAATTCCGGCCAATTTAATTGACACCAATTTTTAAACTGCATCATTTTAATTTATCTGGTAAGATAAAACTCAAATATTTCATGTGAATTTTTTATTAATTAGACCTTTGTAATTATAATAAAAGGTGATATTTATCGAAAGCAAAGCGGGGAAAAAAAAAATAATGTCAGTTTGTAATTATAGCAAAACTATTTTTGATTCAATTATTTTATTTGTACTTGTACTTGTATCGAAATGTACTATAGGTTAAATAAAGTTTTTATCTACACTAATATTATACAGAGGAAAGATTTGATTGTTTGTTGGTTGTACTCAATAGGCTCCAAATATACTGGACCGATTTCAAAAATTCTTTCACCAGTTGAAAGCTGCCTTGGTCCTATGTGACATAGTATTCTTTTTAGGTCTAGGATGCCAAGGTAAAACACTGTTTTAAATAGACAAGCCAGAAAACTGATTTACCATGTAAACTGTTTTATGAAAAAGGAGATTGAAGAAGGAGTCAGAAATTTAAAACAAGTTCAAAAAAGAACAGCGAAGACTACATCTGTTTCTTTCAACCGTAGAACCAGTAAGAAATTACGTAGGTAACTTAAAAAAAAATATTAATAAACGGGTGTGCGTTTTATTTGTCATAAGTGTACGATGCGCAAAGCGCTCCCCACTCTTCCGCCGAGCGCTCAAGAACCGTGCCGGTATCTGTAGCTAGTTTTATATGATAGTAGGTTTTCCATATATTATAATGTACTCTGTGTAGTAGGTACAATCCTCTGAAAACATTTAATGTTATCATTTGTTTATACTTCTTAAAATGATATACGGGCTGATGCTTTTTTTTTATCTTAATTTACTAAAGGAGGTTTGTTCAAGTTTGAATGTCACCTCGTAACCGCCACACAGACGCACCTAACCACGATTCTGTATCGCTACGATCGCGATACAGCATGGACTCAGACGCGATGCAGCATCGATATGTATATTCTTTTTGTGGGATGGGAAATCATCCAATGACATCTCCCGCTCTGGGTGTAGCGGGAGGGCGTGTCAGACTCTTACTGACTAAAACCCACCCTTGTTCCTACCCTGCCTGAGTGTCCAGGGGTGCGGTAACTCATGTTGAAAATTTATCCGCTACCCCTAGGCAGGCATCGGCCATGACGGACCCCTTCAGTGGTGGCTGACAACATCTCTTTGAGGCGCGCGTGGAACACTACGCGCCGTCGACTCACGGGCCTGGTGCTGATCGGACGGCGAGCTACACACTGCTCGCCGTCCGCAGGCCCGGGTATGCAGCATCGATACAGTCGCCGGTCGGCGGCCACCTGTGTCGTCGTAGTTTAGCGCGTAAACAACTTACTTTGGCCCAAAAAAAATCTTATTGATACGCGTGTTGATACGAACTGGGTATGATTTTTTAAATGTGCGTGGTTCCAATTAAAACCCAAGAGGTTCGATACCCGGCCATGACATTATTTTTTTGCTATTTCTTAAAGTTTCAGATTTGGCCACACACACACTTCGAAAATTCATCCTGTATCAACGTATTATTAAGAGCTCTTATCAGAGGACCTCTCAGCTTATCAATATGGTGTATGCCTAAAAAAATGTGTATAAATTCATGTTTGTGAAATAGAGACGTTTTAGTTTTGCATTTCACTAGAAGTGAACGCAACACAAGATGTTCAGAACGCGTGTACTGAACATGTTATGGCTGTTCGTAGGGTTGGCACATTCCTTTTCCTGGGGTGAGTATAAAACTAGTATTTATTAAGTTTATAAATTTTGTTTTATCATACCAATCTTAAAATTATATTTTTTTTACGTTTTAACATTTACTACCATAAACATTGCCAGTTTGTATCATTTCTCCTAAACGAACTTACAACAATCATATTGATTCGGCATCGAGTCTAATAAGAACAAATTGAATTGTGAATAAGTACACAGTGTACAGTAGCGCAGCTCTTCATATTACATAATATGTCTTCAAAGTATTTATCACATCTTCTAAGTATTTACCTTCCAAACAACAAACTGATTAATTATCTAAGTATATGTACATACGTAGAAATGGAGAAGGCTCTACGTAGGTAATTAATCAAAATTACTTAAATAAAGTTTGATAGTTTATGTAAATAAGCTCAATACTCAAGACTTATAAAGTTTATTTATTTTTGGCTTTTTAGTTCTTTTTCGTCGGTTTAATTTTTAACCGACTTTGGAAAAGGAAGAGGTTCTATGTTCGAGTGTACATACGTTTTTTTTTTTTTTTTGTTAAAAAGTTTTTCTTTCTAGAATTTTTTGTGGCTCGCATCATCTTTTCATATCTAACTTTTAATTATTAAGGAAAGGTACTTATGGTTTCCATCACTAGCTCAGCTTCATGATGTGATGATTACGAAACGCAAATACCTGGTTAAGCTATAAAAGTAAACAGAAACACTATTCGTGCCCACAATTTTCAAGGGTTTCTCTCTATTTCATCAGGAGTCCATGATCAGATCCTGACTTCCTTGACATGGAACCACCCCCTTGAGATATATCCTATGTCATAAAAAAGAATCATCAAAATCGGTTCATAAATTTTATAACGGAGTGAGAGCTGAACATATATAGGTATAAAAAATCTTTTTTACAAAAAAACTAACCGACTTCAACTTTTTTGGACGTCGGTTGTTTTTTTTGTAAAAAAGTTTTTTATTTTTCACTTTTAAGTTGTCCCCAGAACTCAAAACCCCAATAACACGGAACGTGGAATTTAAACATACTCGTAATTGGAGAAAACCAAAACGTCAAGTAGGTATACATATTTTTCGTTTTTGTTCACTTTTTTAAAAACCGCTAAAGCTATTTCGATAAAATTTATATGGGACCACCTCGGGAGTAGGTATATTCTTTCGGATAAAAAAAGGAATTTTGAAAATCGGTCCACAAATGACAGAGAAATCGGTGGACATACATAAAAAAAGTACATACATTCGAACATAGAACCTGCTCCTTTTTCGAAGTTGGTTAAAAATATACACGATCGAATTGAGAACCTCTTCCTTTTTTTTCGTCGGTTAAAAATTCTTAGCCTGTACAGCCGAACATAGAACCTCGTCCTTTTTTGAAGTCAGTCAAAAAGTTTGCATAAATACAAAACAGAACAGAAAAAGTTTGCATAAATACAAAACAGAACAGCACGAACCCACCGTTTTCGAGCGTCCCCTGTTCCTTTGGTCTCATGTTAATACGTAAGCAACTGCTAAGCGCGGGGTCTGGCTCGGGTTGCCAACTGTACTCTAAAAAGTATTGTACTCTATTCCATGTAGGTGTTCTTTATAATCTGTAATACTAATAGAGTACGCTAAAATACCTACTCTTTTTTACACAATGTTTACTACTTATCATAATACCAGTCATGCTTAATTGTCATAACCGAAAAAATTAAATAATCACTGTTTTGTGAAAAGAAGACGAATGGGAAGGACTGTACAGCAGTAATAATAAACCAATCTTGTTTCAGACATCGTCGTAGGCGGAGGCAAACGACTTAAATTTTATAACAGCGGATTATTAACGCACATAGAAAACATTCCTTCGGCTGTTGATATCACTTCAGTAACTTACGATCCGGTTCACTACAGGCTGCTGTTTGCAGAGCGCGACGTCACACACTCGAACACGTCGCTATCCAGCTTTGACTTATCAACCAGGAAAATACAACCTTTAGTTACGAGAAAATATAACGGAATAGTGAGGGTCGTCTACGACCCCGTCACACAATTACTTTTTTGGAGTGAAGGCACGTACATATACTCGTGGTCATTGATACCTGCATCTTCTAATAAAGCAGTAGACATAAATCTTTTAGTTACGTCGGATTACTACCTCTTTGATATCGGCGTGGACAGCTGTGGAGGGTACGTTACTAACAGTAACATAAAGTATAAAAATAAAAAATAAATGTATGTGTACTTATGTATGCACGTAAGAAGTTATACTTCTTTGTCGTAACGAGATAAAAAACCAAACTGTAGCTAACTTCAGGGTGTCGGTTTTTTGTGCGCGCATCATAAAAATTTACTCTCATAATTTTTCCCTAACGCGCCGAAAGAAGTATAACTTAAAAAAAAAAAATACTCATTTACTACTCGTTTACTTTTTTATTTTACAAATTCTGAAGGTAAGTCCAGAGAATTCTGTGTCAGCCTTCTGACGCTTTTTTTATAAGTTTGTGAATTCAAATCTAACTTTGGGAATATCTAAAGTCATTTACAAATTACAGGTATATCTACTGGATCACAGACTATACGATAGAGAGGGCTGCATTTGACGGCTCCGAGAGAGAAGTTTTAATAGACTATTACATTTATGAGCGGCAAAGCTTGGCCATCGACCAACAAACACAGAAAATGTACTGGGTTGAGAAAACACGTGTAGATTCTAATTTTCAGGTATCTATTCAAAGTGCTGACTTGAATGGAAAAAACAATATAACATTTTATTTCATAGGGCAAATAAAATCACATGGGGCAGATTCTTTGGCAGTATCAAAAGATTTCATCTACTGGAAGAGCTACGATCAAAGAGCAATTTTGCAATTACGAAAGAATCACCAATACGATGTGGCACCAACTGTTAATACAATTTGTAGCACAAGTTTTATGCAACGTCAACTTACAGCAGCCAACTATACGATTAAGGAACAAACCTTAGGAACGAAGAGCTGTGAATTTCTAAAGAGTCTGATATCTAATTCTTTAGTTCCCGAATCTTCTTATGAAAGACAGCTTGGTGTTCCTACAGTTCCTAGTACGAAAGTTAGTGGAGAATCTCTTTGTGAATACTATTGTTTCCAAGGAAATTATATGGTTAATCCTGAAGGACAACCTCAGTGCAGGTAATACATGTTCATCTCATTACGGACTAGTGACGAGGCGCATCGTGGCATTGCAGGGCGTGGTAGGAGTTTGGCGGGAACTGGACAAGCCGCGTCCACCGGCGAAGCATCGCTGTGTTGCGCTGCGCCTCGAGGTGGCGTGTTTATTCGAATAGGCTATTATCCGGTCCTTTTTTACGCATAATATTTAATACAGAACAACAAATAACACTAAAAGTAAATCTTTTTCTGAAAACAGAATCATAATTAGTCTGGGAAAGAGTAGGGGCGTGGTGGGAACTTCTCGCGATCTCTTTTTTGCGCGCGTAACCTAACGTCTCGAATTCTCGATGACATCACACGTCAGTGTGTGCATCGTTTGTCTGTTACGTCACGTAACAGACAAACGATGCACACAAAACTCAAAACTGTCACGTAACTTAAGTGACAGTTTCTTCTTCACCAGATATTAACGGTTTCTATCTTGCTTAATTTTGAACTAACCTAACCTAACGCTGATTCTTATCTTTATTATTTCAGTTGTAAAGCCGGATACTCTGGAGAAAGGTGCGAAGTTAACGAGTGTTATAGGTATTGTTTAAACAACGGTGTTTGTTCCCTAAATGAGGAGGACGAACCAGTTTGTGAGTGCACACCAGATTATGAAGGTGAAAGATGCGATGTTGCTACCACACACTCTGGTGTCCACGCTGACAACACGACGCGGCAAGTACTACAAGACCTACGCAGTGCAGTGAGGCAAGTTATTAAAGAAGAGCTAAAACGTTTCTTCTCTGATAAAATAAATGAGTACGAGGCGAAGAATTAAACATACGAAAAGTCAATAAAGGATTTAGAAAACAGTTTTCAATAACGTAAAATAACAAAGAAAACAATTAGCTGATCATATCTCGTCAAGATTCAAAACAAAACAAATAAACCATGAACTACTTTCGCTAGAACAAACCTGGTTACCGGCTACACGTATTACAATTTTTTTTTCTATGTATTTTTTCGAGTGTATTTAGTTTAAATAAGTTATATGTATAAATAGGTATTGATGTGATTATAATTGTTTGTATTGTGGTGACACCCGGGCGTTTCCTCCCGCCTAATCCTGAACAGAAACCTCCCGAAACATCCGTGTCCGCCAAGCCGCGATGTGTCGCGGCAGCGGAGTTACGCTCCGGCGTTTTGCCTTCTCGCGCCACTTCCAGATGTGCGCGACAATCCGGCAAGGAGGTTCGCCGCCTCACCAGAGACCGTGCGGTATCCTTGGACCAGCTGGATGGCCATGACCCTTTGAGCCGTGTTCAACCGGCGAGCTGGTTGCCGCCTTAGGGAACGGCCCCACACCGGTACCCCGAATTAACAGTGGCGATCACCAGAAAAGACGCCGAGGCAATGAAGCTCGACGCGTCCCAGAGAAACGATTAAACTGTCTTGGGTCCGCCGATCCTAATCAAGCAGTAGACAGAACAAAGCTAGGCCATTAGGCTCAAAGGGGGTATTTACAAATGGGGTAAGCCCAGTTGCCAAGAACCACCACCATTAAAACACTGATACTAATGGGTCCTAAATTATGAGCTGTTACATTTGATTCCAATAATAGGTACCTATGGCAAAAACGCTTGAACGCACGGAAATTCGTTCTAGTTTCCACGAGGTCCATGTAGACAACTCCAGACGTAGGCTTAATACTATCCAACATAATATTGCGTTCAGTTTGCCAAGGTGTCGGCCTTTGATGGAACTTTCCCACCTACATTGTCATTCAGATAAAAGGTCCTCCCAGACGTCAGTTTGAGGTTTAAGTAATCTAGAGATCTTAACACGATCGCGTTGAGGTAAAAAGTCTGGATTACAGCACGTCACTGCACCTCAAGAGCGACTGGAAGTCGATAAGGCTTCAGTTCTAACCGTCTTATAGGAAAATCAAAGCTAAACGTTGGCTTAAGTAATTTACGTCTTACCGCCCCAATGGTGGCTATCAGCCCAAACAGGTGCCCCGTAGTACATACAACCCAGGTAAGTAGCCCCATAGATCTCGTTTTTAACGTTAAGAATGATGATAGGCTCCAAGTAGCCTTGCATCCTCGTCAAGGCATAGAAGTTCTTTTTAGTTTTTGCATCTACTGCTTTTACGTGCTGAACAAATGGAAAGTTCTTTTCTAATACCAAGGTAGCACACGGACTGTTTTTTTACGGGAACCTTATTAAACTTATACTAGGCCAAGACCTAAATTTACCTTTCAACATAAGTTGATAGGTTTTGTGCGGTGCGAAGGTAAGACGGTTCTGATCACCCCTCTGAGATATTAAATGAAGAAAAGTGTCAGTCAAACTCTCAAGGTCAGCCCGAGTACTTGACTGAATGAGCAGTTCATCGTCCGCATACCCGGTTAATGAGCAACCGCAAGTAAGCGGGATCGCGAGAAAATCATCGTACCCTAAATTCCATACAAACGGGCCTATCACTGAGCCCTGAGGACAGCCCATGGTTAGAGATTTCGTCACAGAACGATGTCCAAGTTTCAGTTTCGCGGAACCATTTAAAAAGTACGAGTGAACAAGAGCATAAATATTTTTGTAGCAACCACGGGCTTTCATTTTGAGTAAGCATTGGCCACCATGCATTATCAAAAGCCCCAGAAATATCCAGGAAAATCCCAACCACATATTTATGTTTGGAAAGATTACCAATTTTACGGACAGAGAGTGCTGCGTCGACGGTAAATTTTCCAACAGTAAAACCGAATTGGTTATTATGAAATTTAGGTCAGTTCGGACCTAAACGGCCCCGTAAAGGGCCATGACCCGCACGACTCCCCCGTAGAGCCTCCGGTGGGAGGCGTTTGGACCCGGCAGATTGGACAAGAGCCGCATCAAGGCAGCTCCGGCCCGCTACACGGTGGGACCCAAACATTGGAAATGTTCCACGAAGTTCCACCGGCTGTCGAGGACGAGTTCCAGGTACTTCATCGTCGACTCGAGGCCGATGTGAACCCCTCCTACCATTTTTTTGGCGCGTTCCGACTGTTCCGAGGACCATGAAAACACATGAACTTGTGCAGGGCCACCTCGAGTCCCAGTTGCCGGATCTTCTCGAAGACAGTCGCAAGTCGTAACCCCAGTGAGGAGCCACCTGGAAACAAGTTCAATTATTTGGAATCCTCATGAGAAAAAGTACAGTCTCGTGTTGGAAAAAATCCAAAATAAGTTCACAAGATTGTACTAGATTTAAAACAATATGGGGTTTATTTTAAATTAAGACTGGGAACTTGGATTGCGGCTATTATGCCTCAAATATTGGCTTAGATAGAATTATTCTATCACATTTCATGAAGCTGGAGTTATACACATTCTAAAAACTCTACCGAATAGTGAGTGGCATCTTCTTCTTCCATAACCGTGTTAATAGAGATATATTTCCTAGTTTCCCCAGAAATATGTGTCAATATATTTTGAAGATTGATCGTTGCTGCTTGGTCGTTTCAAGGTGTCAAAATAGTGCGTTGGCATAGCCAAGAAGCGTCACGGTTCGAGATCTATGTGGGCCCTCCGTATACAGAGGAAATGAGATCCTGCTGTGAGGCAACAGAACAACACAGACTCTCTACTAAAATAACTTTACCATCTTCTTGAGTGGGGTATGAACCGTCACCAATTTTTAGCAGTAGAGAAATTCTGTGCATTTGGGTTGCCTCCTAAATGTGCTCACATATTAAAGCTCAAATGAGTCGATATTATACTACGCCATAAAATAGAGCTCTTTAGACTGGCACTTATTTCATCGGCTCTCGTTCCTCGGGGTATTATAGGGAGTGTCTGCCTGAAGTCACCATAGAAAAGCACCGTAACGCCTCCCATCACTGCCCGGGGGTGGAGGATAAATTCGAAAGAGTTACCTCGCCCCTGGGCACTCGAGGCAGAGAGGAACAGGGGTAGGTTTTAGTCAGTAAGAGTCTGACACACCCTTCCGCTCCACCCTAGAGCGGAAGAAGTCATAGGATGATTTCCCACCCCCCAAAAAAAAAAAAAAAAAACGCCTCCCATCAGCCGGTCATGCCAATAACAGAGCTTCACTTTTCTCCAAACTGTCCTATGACCAAGAAGTACCCTTGACAACGCTGTATACTTAATCCAGACCCACGCTGGGTAGGCCTTTCTGACGTGTCTTGGTCGGATTGCTGTTAGCCTCACTTCACGATCTTCTTCTGATTCCTGAGATCTACTTAGTCTCATCCTTTTCACGTTTTGGCTACATAGCGAACGGTTTTCTTTTTATAGTTGGCATTTTCAAGGAAAATATCGAAACAATAAATCAAATAAATTCAAAAGTGTTAGGTGAAAAACCAACATTTTAGGAATAACTTAAAGACTATATTTGTTTACTATAATTTTAAACAACTGACAGTTGGACAGCCTCGCATAAATTCGAATGGACTGTTCGTCTCGCCACTCAAACCAATCAACACCACAAAATTTCGAACGAATGACATTATTTAAACTCATTGGCGTATCTAGGGTTATTTTCCAGGGCCCGGCCCCTGAGATGCGATGACTGATAAAGCTGAGTCGACGCCCTCCTGTAGTCAATTAACACGATTAGCATCATAATTCATAAATAGCTTGACACTTCTACTAGGAGGTTACAGCTACCCATGCTCTCGCTCCGTACCATGGCCTGGACCAAGGCCGGACGCGTGAAGTCGCTACCGCTGATCGCCTCCGCGAGGAGAAAGCGGTGCTCCGCCCAAGCGGAGCAGACCTTCACCGTATGCTCAGTTATGTCCTCTGGGCGATCCACACAATGATGACACCCGGGCGTATCCTCCCGCTTAATCCGGAACAACCGTGTCCGGTGAGGACCTGCATCAGGCGGAAGGTGAAGACTCCATGGCACCTCTCCAGCCACTTCTCAAAGTGGGGACTTATCGCCGCAATCGTGACAAACCGAAAGTGGAAAACCGATCCCTGTGGGATACCACACGACAACTCTCACCGGCTCCACTCTCCCCGGTGCTGAGGTAGATAAGCCGAGCGAAATCTTGAAATCATCTTCACACCGAGATAATAAATTAAATTCTACGATGTGATTTATGTGTGTCTGTTTCCCTCGAACTGTAGTAATTGTTCCTCTGCTTGATTTGCGTTTTATCTTTAATCTTTGTGCTGCTCTTTCACTGATAAAACTTTCATGTGACCCTTGGTCAATTAAGGCGCGCAATACTGTTGTAAGTCCATTTCCATCCTCAACAAACACTAGCGACGTCTTCCTTTGTATCTTCTTTATTATGTTCCTTTCCTTCGATATGACTGTGTGGAGTTTGTGAATTGTCTGACTGCTTGTTGTTTCTTATCTGCTGATGCAACAATGAGTGATGCCGACGGTTGCATCGACGGCAGAACACAGGTACGCGACATTTCCAGGCTGATTGCCCTGGTGCCAGACAATTGTAGCAGAGGCTATTCTTCCTTACAAACTCGTTCCTCTCCATAGGTTGAAGCTTTATAAAATCTTTACAATGACATAGGGTGTGGTCTTCCTTGCACATTGTACACGTCTTCGCCGGTGTTGTTGCAGAAACATAACATGACTTATCTTTAATAGTTTTCTCCTTTAAGGCAGCTGAACCACTACTAAATGTCCCTACCAACTCCAATGTACGGAACTTAGATTCCAAAAATATATAAAAATCTTTTAAGGTGGGTAACTTGTTAAACTCCTGAGTGTATGTATGCTCCTCCCAATCCTTATGGGTCTCAGGGTCTAATATCTGAACCACTAAAAATATAATTAGAGAGTCCCAGTTGTCAACAGATAAATCCTGATTGCGTAGACTATTCAAACACTCAACTGTAGTATCTAACAAGGACTTTATCTGATTTGCAGTTGGTGTCTTGATCGCCTTTTGTCCGGTAAGTCGTTTGAACAAAGTATTTGTTTATTGCCGAAGCGATTTTTCAATATATTCCAAGCTTGTTCATAGTTATTGTCCGTAACCTTTATATGTTTGAGCAAGGCTTCAGCTTCACCGGTGATACTTGATTTCAGGTATTGCAACTTCTGTACCAAACTTAGTGACGTATTGTCATGAACTAGAGAAATAAACAAGTCATGATATGGGCCAATCATCGTAATTACCATTAAACTCAGGCAGCTGGATTCTCGGTAATTTAACTTGTGTTTGGTCGTCGAGGTGTTACTACATACTTCTCCTGGTGATGTCAACGAAAAAATCATATCCTTTAAGTCTCCTTGTAAACACAAGAACAAGTCTTCAATAACGTAGTAATCTTCGTTAACAAAATACTGGATGGTGGCACGTTTATCTTTCGGTGTACACTTAACGAGTTCTTCATGTGTTGACTTAAAGCACTGCCAATATTCTTCTATGCATTGTAATCTTGCTTGGATGTAACCCTTTGTTAATCGTGCCTGAGGACATTTCTTCAAATTAACTTGGGCTTTCTGCATTTTACTAGCTGTTTCTTCCAGAAGATTGAGTAATTGACTGCTTGAAGTACTAATTTTTGTAAAAAAGGGACTTTAAATCTTTGATTTTAACCAAAATTCAAGTAAAAACACTAAGTTGTGGCTATGTAATAACTCGTAATTTTATAAAGTCTTCACTAATGAGCTTGTTATTCACTCTTATCGCTGAGGAATGTGCGATCCTTTTGTATTCGCTCGGCCGTTTAGTTTTTATAACTTTAAAAAATATCACTTGTGAATCCGGTTCGTTTGGACCATATGTTCAGCGCATTAAGGTTCACTTTCGATTGGCACAGAAACTGGGATAATTAAGACGTGTGTTTGCTTCAAACCTTTATTTTTTACTAACTTCTAGTCTAATATGACATGCCTCTAGTTAAACGATTAACACAAAAATCACATCTATATATATACAGGTACAATTCTTCCTAACAGTGGTTTAGGAATAGTCTGGCGGGCTAGTCCCAAAAAAAAAGCCAAGGAGAGCGAAGTGAGGTCCTTGTCCACAGCGACCACATCTCGATGCATACCCACGTCGGTTTCGAGGAAGTATTCCCTAAGGCTGCATAGTTGCATACTTAGCGGTTGTGTAGGATCTTAGCATTTAAGAAGCCCCCCCCACTTCCGCGGGATATATAGCCTCATCACCGACGATTTGCGGTTAGCAGTGTGCGGGCCCTCCTACCCAGGGCGTTAAGTTCCATCTGAGTCCATTTGAGTTTGCTGAAAGAGTACCTCAATACCGGCATGACCTAGCCGGCGCACACCTTGTTCCCGCCTGATAAAAGACTATTCAGAACTTTATTCAGGCGGCCAAAGAAGCGCTCCTTCAACGATTTTTTCACGTCAGCAACATTGGTGAACGCTTCTGACATAAAAAGTGCATGGAATCGGAGAGTTGAGTTCCCACGGATTCTATAAACTGCCCTCCCTTTACATGCATGACTGCACATTTGTTCATACCTAATTCCATCCTGATGGAGCTACTGAAGGTTTTTGTTATCTTCAGTAGCTTCATCAGTTGCAAGTTGTTGAAGGCAAAGAGTTTCAGATCATCCATGTAAAGAAGGTGTGATATGACCTGACCACCTCTTCTCAATCGATAGCCTTGGCCTGAACCCTCCTGAGATGATTGATGGCTAGAGAAAACCACAGTGGACTCAAACTGTCACTCTGGATCCTTATCGGTTCGCTGCTCTCCTGGATCTGCTGACATCCTGGATAGTGAGGGATCGTACTCCACTGCCACATAAACGACATCAGGAAGGTGCGCAGAGTTGCATCAACTTTATACAGCTCCAGCAACCTCATGAGCCGTGTGTGCAGCACTGAGCCTTCTTGTAATCCATCCAACATGTCGCCAGATCTCTTCAAGACGAATCTGTTGGCCAACGGCAATATCGATGAAGAATCGACCTGTCGAGTCCAATCACCCTCGGTGTGTCTGACAGGCACCGACCAGATGCTGCGCTAGAATGAACTCATGGCGTCATCATCCGGTAGGCGCGTATCAGATACATCTTGGTCCGGTGGCTTCCAAGCCCTATAAACCCATCTTTTGTTGCTGTGGAAAGTGCGATTCTGAGTGTACCATTCTACTCGTCACTTGTACCGACGAATATGGTTTGCCCATGCATAGATCTTCTGCTTCAGGAATTCGATACGCTCTGTGACGCGTGACAGATAATCTCGGAAACTATTATCAGCCCCCGAGAACGCCCGCCTCACAAAGCGCATCACCCTAGGGTGAGTGTTGCCCTCCCTGAAGCAGATAAGCTTGCCGATGAGTGCGCAAGCCTCACCGATACGACGCTCGATCCTGCACTGCCAAGCTGGTACAGCTAGTCTTGTAGCTGTCACTATTGGGAAACTTGACTTCTGCTATACGACATGCCGCTGCAGCCGCGCAGTAATAGATTGAGTGGGTATAATCAGCAAGGTCTTTGCTGCTATCAAAGCAATTTGATAGCTGCGAATCTAGACCACACACCAGCGCCATATTTTTTTATGCATGGGCAAACGAGGTAGACGAGGTCTAAGCCCAAGCGGTGTGGAGCGAGACTTCCGAAATGCATCCTCCAAAGCGCTTCTCAATCGTTCATTGTATTGGATACTCACGGATATATCCGCGTCATCATCAACCTCACCAACGTGATCGGGTCATGGTGGGGCACTGGGTTAAAGTTGCACCTCGGCCGGTGGCGAAGCAGGTGAGACACGGCCACTCTGTGATTCAAGGCGTAGTCTAGCAAATAAGGCGTCATCCAAAATACTGTTACCCTAGGGTTATCTTCCTAAGCTGGCCGGAGGTCGGCTTCTTCCTAAGCTGGCCGGAGGACGGCTTCTTCCTAAGCTGGCCGGAGGTCGGCTTCTTCCTAAGCTGGCCGGAGGACGGCTTCTTCCTAAGCTGGCCGGAGGTCGGCTTCTTCCCCGTCGACGCGCAGGTGGTGGTGTCTTCGGCGGCGAGTACTCGTCGCTAGCTCGATGCATATATGCAGCGGTCGGAATCACTGGGCTTACGGCTGATGTAGGTGCTGGCGGCTGCGAGGTAGAGCTGAGCGACGAACCCGAAAATGTTGGGTGTGGGTTTGGTCTTCGTGCCCGGCTTTTTGTCAGCATTTAGAATCGCCTTGTCATATCATATATTCCGTCATAATATTTATATACTTCACATGTCACTGTTTTTGTTTCATTATGAATTGTTATTTGTATTGTAATAATTAAGTTAGACACATTTAAGTTAGCTTCAATTGTAACTAACTACTAAGTATGTGAACAAATCTTAGAAGTTAAATTTGACCCACGTCCCGGTTTCTGATTAAGCTGAAATATTGCGTAAGTACATGTTTAGTTTGAATGACAATGCATGGTTAGCTAAGTGACATCATTCTAAATTAAATATGGCGGACTCCCAAAGATGGTAGACTAATTATTTTGTACGCATTCCCATGTTAAGGGTATGAAATAAAAAGGTTTGCTGAGAACACGAAAAATAAAAAATAAAGTGTGATAATTTTTTTTAAAAAAATAGAACATTTTATTTATTCTTCATTCCAGTCTTATTTTCACTATAGTAAACATGATCTCATAGTATGTAAATAGATTTGGAAAAAATTATGACCGTAAGCTTGACAGGTGGGCCACACATTTATATTATAGTAATAATATTATATTTAATAATATATATATGCCTATCGATTCTTGCAACACATTAAATAGCTACATATCGACGACTCTGTCGATTTCTGACACTAATTCTCACAGACTCACTGCTTGTCCTTTGTTCTTTTTAACCGATTTCCTGTTGAGTTGCCTGTATAATTGAGAAACTGAAATCGGAATGCAGCACAGGCTGGGATGGCATATAAAGTTCTGAAACTCGTTAAGGAATACATAGCGCCCCCACTCACGGAGCTCTTCAATAACTGTCAGGCAGGGTTTGTTGCCCGATGCCTTCAAGCTATCTATAGTCTGTGTCAATAGTTACCGTTCAATTTCACTCCTACAATCGCTGTCAAAAATCTTGGAAATCCGTCAGGCCCCGCGCGCCCCACGTTGGGGACGCAACAATAATAGGTTTTTAATTGTGTCTATTACAAGGCCTGACGGATTAATAAAAAACGCCCAAATTTCTTGGAGGGTAAAAAATTACTAGCGGATGAACAGTATGGTTTTACACCAGAAAATGATATACAAAACTTTTCTTTCGTACCAAGGCTCTAGACAGTGTTAAACTGTCATCGATAACAAGGTGTCAAACGATCAATGTTTGAGATTGAGCTACCGAATTCATCGCAACGAAATCAGATGAGAAAAAGAAATGCCTGACCATTTTTCTAGATCTGGCGAAGGCCTTTGACGCGATCTTTTGTGTTAAACTCTTGAATAGCTTGAGAGCATGAGTATAAGAGGAACGGAATGCTGCTTTTTAAAAGCTTTCATCAAAATCTTATGCAAAGGGTGAGGATAGACAATAAGGTGGGCGAGGAGTCTTCGGTGGTCTTTGGAGTATTTTGGGCCCATCTCTCTTCCTGTGCTATATTAATAACCTTTACAAACTAAATCTCCAAAAACTGCAAGATTACCTCAGAAAATGACAACCCTTACCTTCCATGGAGACACCTGGGACGAAGTCTTAAATTACGCCCAAGATGGCTTCAACACGGTCTGCCACTGCCTTGTACACGTCTAGGTTACGCAGTGTAGTTACGAAATTCATTCTGAAGAATGCGAATATTCGAGCTACTCGTATTGCATCCATCAAGAGAATAAGGGGGCCTCGTGACACCAGGGTCCAGACGTGAAGATTCCGCAAACAGAGAGGCAAACACTAAGTTTGCTTTCTCCTCAGCGGAGTGGGCCCACCACCATTGCTGAAACCACGGGTCGCTAGAAAAGTGCCGATGCCTTGGAAGCAAGCTAACATGCAGCCCGTGCCCAAGAAGGGTAGTCGAGCTGACCCATCTCAGTAACTTCTTCACTAATGTACGCTCCTGTAAGCTCCTGACATACCTAGTAACTTACGATTGACGATCGACCTAAAAACGACTTTAATGACCGGCAATACGGCTTTCGCCGCATGACCGATTGCTGGTACCGATACTGGGAATCTTCTAGCGTATGCTATCCACATCTGGAATGAAGCCATCGAAAAGCACTTGTGGTTTCCCTAGACATATCTCGAAGGCCTTCGACAGGGTCTGGCACGAAAGCCTTATTGCTAAGCTTCCTAGGAAGCTTAGCAATAAGGCAGAACAATCCAGCGGGTAGTTCGAAGTAAGCTTACTTCGAACTACCCGCTGGATTGTGTGATTAGATTGCAGATGTCCTAAGAGATCAGTCTATCCGAGTGGTCATAGATGGCTGCTCGTCTGGACTGCTGGCTATTAATACCGGCCTGGGTTCCTCAGGGGTCGGTGCTCTCGGCACATTGTTCATGCTGCATATTAAAGATGTGCAGTTTGGACGCTTATTGTTGCATTTTCATAAGGCATCACCTAGGCATCGCTGCTTGGACTCTTAAAACAAATCAGCTCCCGATAGAGTCAAAAGCATTCTCATGGTTGACAAAAAATACAAAACAAAGGTGCCGATCATACGGTGGAGGTCTGCCCCGCTTGGGCGGAGCACCGCCGTGTCCTCGTGGATGCGATAGGTGGCGGCGACCTCTCGCGCCCGGCCCTGCTTCAGGCCATGGTACGGAGCGAGAGGGAATGGGAGGCAATCTCTCGCGAAGGCGAAGGCGGGACGCGTGAGGGTAGCTCAACGGAGTGGCCCTCACGGCCCCGGCCGCTACCTCCGCAGGAGAGGTACTGGGCATACTGGGCGTAGGACGCCGCGAGACGATCTCCGGCCACCGTAGACCCGAGCCTGCGGACGGCGAGCAGTGGGTAGCTCGCCGTCCGATCAGCACCAGGCCCGTGAGTCGACGGCGCGTAGTGTTCCACGCGCGCCTCAAAGAGATGATTGTCAGCCACCACTGACGGGGCCCATCGTGGCCGGTGCCTGCATGCCTAGGGGTAGCGGATAAATTCTGAAAATGAGTTACCGCACCCCTGGGCACTCAGGCAGGGCAGGAACAGGGATGGGTTTTAGTCAGTAAGAGTCTGACACGCCCTTCCGTTCCACCCAAAGCGGGAGAAGTCATTGGATGATTTCCCCCCCCCCCCCCCCAAAAAAAAAAGGTGCCGGATAATACTCTTCGGACTTCCGTATAAGTCGCACTGTATGGAGTGGTGCCTAATAAATATATGATTTGTATTCATTGTGGGCTTTTTACTGCCAAATCCGTAAGATCCTACTGCCCATTCATTGCAATATGGGAATATGCACGTCAGTTTTTTATTTATTACGTTAAATATGTAAAAGAAATTATTAGAAATAAGACACATAGATGTATTGAAAAACTTATATATTTTATTTAAATAGTTACATTAATCTTTACAGTTTCTCCCTAGCTAGTGACACGTTGAATTAGCATCGATGCATTTATGGTCAGAAAATAATATTAAAAATAATAATTTATCTAAATAACGGATAAACAATAACCACATCAACCTGCTTGTTAGTAAGCGAAAAAAAAAAACAAAACGCCAAGAATGTTGCCAGCGTGAAAAAATTGGAAGAGCTGCAGTAATTATTATAAAATGGATATTATTGTAATTAATGTATTTAAATGCGATTACTTATCTGACAAGGAGTCTTGCTTCACGCATGGCAACACAGTCAGCGTGTAAACTAATCGTACATAATTTATCTAATACGTTGAATACTACAATATGAGGATAGCAAATTATAACATACATGTTGTTGGTTCAGCTTATTTATAAATCACTTGTACGTTATAAACGCATTCTGATCTGAGCTCAGTTCTTATCTACTCAATACGAATTGAAATTTAAATCAAAATATAAAAGAAGCGGCTACACCACAGTATTGCAAAAACAGGCTTTTACTGTGCTCTCAACTTAAGTTTTTTTGTGAACAACACAGACTCGATTTTCAAAAGTAACATTTAGGTCGTTTCTAGCTCCCAACCGTTTCGAATTACTTTTTATTAGTTACAGAATGTACCTATCAGAAGTTGTTTCGAAAAGCAGTCAAATGTCTAAACACACTTCATTACTAGTCAATTTTGTAAACAAAATGCAAAAAATAGTAGTCAACATATTTTGTATGACAAAATAACATTTGTATTGTATCTATTTGAAATCGTATAAGTTTACGCTTGATCTCCTTTCGAGGACAGCAGACTTCAAAGAGCAACTCTTGAAGCTAATGTTGTAAATAAAAGGTATGGACAGATATCATTGATCATGGGTGTAACTAGGAAGGGGCTTATACCTAGAGGCTCAGGAATAGTTAATTTATGTTAGTAATTTGGACAAAGTTATAATACTAGGATGACTTATGTAGTAGGGCGTCCCCACTCAGCTTCTCAAATATTTCCCGAATACCACCCATCCCGATCTTACTTTAATGACTACGAGCAGCTAGCGAGTTACCCCATGACCGAGAAGACGAGAGAAGGGGAGAAGAGAAGTGGAGGGCGACGGACATACAATTACTGTAATACAAAACTTTACTAAGGCACGAATAACAACTTGTCACCTTAGTTGTCGCGACAACGTCTATCTCGCGAGAGTTTCACACATTGAGTTATCCTAATTCTTAATTCTTTATTGTTCAACACAAATTACATAATAAATACATAATGATTACGCAATTCATGTACAAAGTCGAGCTTAACTCAAGGTTGAAATTTCTCCCAGCAAAACTTTGAGTGATAGAGAGAGATCACATTCGAGGGTAGGATCCAGTGTACAATATAAACCTATATAAATAATTATTTTGAGTATAGCTAGAAAGACAGATTTTGAGCCCAAAAATAACACTTCAAAATGTGACCAAAATCATCTCAGGATAACACCAGAATGTGTGATAACGTGTATCTAATGTATCAAGAACCTCTGGCGCGTGATCAGTAAAGTATGATTCAGTGTTATCACTCTGTGAAACTCTCCGAAAACCTTACCAAAACCCTTAAAACCCGAATTAGTCTGGGGCCTCAGCAACGATACTCGTAGCCAAAACTTGAAGTCGCCAGACTTTTATGAAGATATTGCTTTTAGCTTATTTATAAAAGTTTAAAACTAATACTCTTTTATGCAGTTCTTATCAGTGGCCACTGACTATTCCAGTATGTTATTTTAGGATCAAATCGACGAACGAATATTAATTTTAGCTACGAGCATCACTACTGTTCACGTCAAATTTAGATTCACCGATGTACAAGTATTCGAGGATATTGTAACCATCGCGATGCGGGCGGTTCTTGACGTGGGCCCCAGACTCTCTAGACTATTGACGCTACTTCACTAGGCTACGGTATATTCGTCTGTCTGTTTGTATGTGCACTCTATTACATAATCGTACCTCTAGCGCGACTCTGATCTAACCAGACTCGTCGGAATATTAAGTAAATGTAGATATTTATGTAGATTACAGTTAATTTTATTGCTTATTTGTTAATTTATTTGCAAGTTTATGAGTTCATAACATATAAACATCTCTTGTAAGACCAATTTCCATCACGCAGTTCTTATAATACATAAAAAGCACAAAAACACTATAATTTTATTAAACTATATCTTTATTTAATTGGAATCTGTACAGTATAGAAATATGAATTAATCAGACATTTGTACAATATAAAATTACGAATAATTTCCTATAGTTTACATCTATTCACGAACGTGCACACACAAACACACAGATTCGTCAGCTACATATAAACACGACAGCTCACAGCATTATCCAGTCTATTAATAAAAAACATTTCATTTTCCACAATGTATGCCTCTATGTACCTATAGTGGGTGTCGGCACATCGACACTAACGCAACATTTCTTTTGCAAAACAAGCAAAAATATTCCTGACATTTTATTTTTGTAATAAATTTTATTCGTTATATTATATTTTTTAAATATCGTCATTTATTTTATACATCTTTGTGTTTTTTGTCAATAAAAGTACGTCGAGTGCGTCGACACCCGAGTCTTCTACCTACCACCGTATTGAGTCCTCGTTGTAAAACATAATTTCACATGATTAAACCACACACCGTTTGCGTAAATTAGTTATTACAACGAATACAATTAATATACAATACATTTTATTGGTAATCAAAATTGGTGATTGTTTAGAGGACATATAAAAGAAACAAAAATACTAATTCCGTAAACAAGCGCAGACTGAGGAATAAACGATCGTTCATTACAACTAGACGGTGACGTCACCGGTCGGCGATGACGTCAGTCACACAGACACTGGCGGCGCCGGCACAGTTTATGATTTGGTCAAGTACACGTAGTCGTGGAAGTAGAACAGTTTGTGACGCCGGACGGACACGCGTGCGGCCCGGCCGTGCGGCCCGGCGGCGTGCGGCCCGGCAGCGTGCGGCCCGGCAGCGTGCGGCCCGGCAGCGTGCGGCCCGGCAGCGTGCGGCCCGGCAGCGTGCGGCCCGGCGGCATGCGGCCCGGCAGCGTGTGGCCCGGGCGCTGCGGGCCGCGCGTACGGGGCGGGCCGGGCGCAGCGTTCCCGCCATGCCCCGCGTTACCTTGTACCCTGGGGAAAAATAACCATATTACAATCACTAAATAAGACACGAAATCAGTACAATAATAACTTTTTAGTCAAGTATCAAGAAACATAATGATGAAGCGACAATGCTACAATTAGGAGTATCAATGTTTTCTTGACTGTTCTTGTACATTTGTCCTTAGATTCAGACTTCCTGTCTGAATCTAAGGACAAATTTTTATACTACTAAGTAGTTATCTCCTGTGCCTGCAATTGCTATATAATCAGATATGCTCAAAATGTGAATTTTACGTGACTAATATTGTATACAATCAAATTCTTCAAACTTAACAGGCAGATGTCTTGCTAGGAAGTTTATTGTGCCATTACTTCTCAGTTAAAGCACTAGGAAGTTTAATGAAGATCATTTCTGAAGACCGTCTATGTTACTTTTTGTGTTCAAAAAGTGCCGATTCTCAGCCCGATCTAAATAAGTGGGTTTTTATTTGATTTTGCTTTGCATGGCGTTACGTGCAGATGTGTGTGTATAATAATAATAATAATAAAATTCTTTATTTTGTATTAATTAATCAAAAATGGAATCAAGCCTCATCGAGCTTAAACTGACAAAAATATTGACTTGTAACTGTTATTTATAAGTTAATTTGTTTATCATTATAATATTGACTTGCCTGTGTGGTGAGCGGCTAGGAGAGGAACGGGTTGGGTGTGTGACGCGTGTGCGGCGGCGACCAGGGGGACGTGGAGCGTGGCGCCGGCACCGGCCCCGCCAGCCCCGCCGGCACCGGCCCCGCCGGCGCCCAGGGGTCCGCCGCGCCGGCTGCCGACGGCGCCAGGCCCAACGACGGGGAAGCTGTGCCGAAGTTGAGCCCCGTGAGGCCCATCTGCTGTTGTTTTAACTCGTTCATTGTTAGTCGTGCCTGTGACAGAAATTATAGATAAGAACTAGTTTAGTGGCTGAAGCTCGTCAGCGTGTAACCTTTTACTTCATAAAATTAAACATATTTTTCTGGATATTTGTGCTACTTCAAATTATAAATCATTGTAAAGCACATATTTAGCGTGCTTCATCATCATCATCTGTTTACAACCGAGAGACGTGCTCAGGTGGACATAACTTCTTCCAATGGTCGCCACATCAACTGTGCTTTTTGCGTCTAGATAGATTGTGAATGTGCTGCGCTTACTTTATAAAGATCTAAATAAGCTAAAATAAAAGTTAAGCAGCGTAAGCATGGAAATTATTCTTTATGGGTTTTCTTTATAATAGTTTGTTTGGAGGTTGTTGAATTTTGCTAATGGCGAATTCCATCCGACATTATATTATGGTTTGTCTCTACAATAAGCAGTTTTGCTCGTCACCGGCTGCGGCTGCGCGAACATGAGCTGGGCGCGCGGCGGCGGCGCGGGCTCGTGCGCGAAGGGGTTGGGCGCGGCGGCCTCCACGGGCGCCGGCTGCAGCAGGCGCTCCAGGTTCACCAGCGACGAGTTCTCGCCCAGGAAGGCGGACGGAGACTTCTTCACGGCGCCCAGGCTGCCCACTAGTGGGGACGACGGCTTTGGTGTTAGATTGTCACCTTAAACATTCAATATTTTCTGATTAGTTATGTTATTATATTTCTCAGACATGAAAATAATTTTGACAAATATAAAACTGAATGAAATCTAAAATAATGAGGTAAATAGAACTAAAATACCTAGTATGAACTGATTTTTACTCCACTGCGACGAAGCCAAAAAGAGAATTATCATTTTAACATAATATTAGACAGTATTTTAGTAGTAGAGATATCGAAACCAAGTAACTTGACCCGTAACTTAACCTGTGATATGTCAGAATAATTGACAGTACCGGAATGACCGAGCTTTGATCAGGTTTTTTTTTTTGTAAATCGTGTTTTTTAGAAATGAAACCTAGCTAGATCGATTTATCGCCTCCGAAACCCCCTGCATACTAAATTTCTAGTGACCGATACTAAACACGTGATTGTACTCATGATTATAAACAACTTTCCCAAAGAAACTTTTTTTTTATACATAAGTGATAAAAGTGAATAATCACTTTTATCACAATAACAACAGTTTGAAATACGCGCGCGCTAGGGCAGTAACCGCCGTAATCAGCTGTCGAGATCTCTTATCGTACAGAGCACGGCTCGCAAGCCCGCTCGGCCGGGCACCACGTGCCGTTTTCGGGGTACCTAAGGAGTGTAGGTACCTACATATGTCGGTTGTTGCTAAATAAAAAAAAATAAAAAAAATATTTTCAAAGACAGCGCGCATAACTACAAAATATCTAGGAACGCGCGCGCCGTAACATTAACAGTAGGCACGATCTATCAGCTGATAGTCTGATCTCGGGAAAGTGCAAATGTACTAGTAGTAGCGTCTCACGCTCCCCCGCCGCCCGCACCGCTCCCTTTGCCTCAGTGCTAACAGCTGATCGCGGCGGTCACTGCCCTCACGGGCGCGCGAATTTCAAACTGTTGTTATTGTGAAAAAAGTGAATACGTATAAAAAAAAAGTTTCTTTGGGAAAGTTGTTTGTAATCATGAGTACAATCACGTTAAGTATCGGTCACTAATTACCAGTCACCCTATATAGGTACATATACACAAGAATTTCTCGTTTTTATGTATAAGATAATATTTATTTATTAAAACTTCATGCAACACAAATGTACAAAGGCGGACTTAATGCCTTAGGCATTCTCTACCAGTCAACCAAGGGCACAAAAACAAACCAACAACACAAAATGCAGTGTACGAGTATTTACTGATATCCTATTAATATTATACAGCATGTAACAAAAACCCTATCCGATCCAATAAAGGCGTATTACTGGTTTAACATACTGTTACGAGCTGGGTATGGGATAAATTATTTTACACCGATTAATTAACTAAATATCCTTTATTAACTCAACAACTTATTGACACAAACACTAAATCGCTTATAATCACTATTCTCTTCGTAATCGCTTGTATTCGCTTCATGGAATGTTCTAAACGTAGTGGAAACTTCTGGAAAGTTCGACCACATTCTCGAACGTCCCAGTGTAATACGGTCGACGTAACAATACGTACTAGAAAAAGTTGTAAAAAAATGTAACTCATAAAAACCAAAAGTTACAGCTTTTTTATTTTTATAAGTTGACAACCCTCCACTGGCCGGCGAAATCTTTTCATTTTTACCTATTTTTCTTTCAAACGATACCGCCCTGCACTAGCCGCGCTGTAGGTACTCTGTCTCGCTCAGGCGGCATCTTTGAAACGAAACAGTAAGTGAACTTTGTCGAGCGCTCAGTGTTGCCTTTGACAAGTTTTTCTTTTCTTTTTAATTAATGAGTTTCATTAGGGAAAAATAATGATAATCCATTAAATGATTACGTATAAGTAAACAAAAAGTAAATAAAAAGTTTTTTTTTTTTAAAAAAAAAGGGCGGTATCGTTTGAAGTAAAAATAGGTAAAAATTGTAAGATTTCGCCGGCCGGTGGAGTGTTGTGAACTTATGAAAATTTGCCATATTTATTTTATAAAAATAAAAAATCTCTAACTTGGTTTTTATGAGTTACATTTTTTTTTTTTTTATATTTTCTCTAGTACGTATGTTAAACCAGGAATACGGCTTTATTGGATCGGACAGGGTTTTTGTTACATGCTGTATATGTATAACGTAACACTCACCTAGCGCCGTCAGGTCGAAGGGATCCGACTCTGCGTTGTTGTTGTGGTTGGTGCGCGGTCTCTGAGACAGAGCGTCGAACTGCTCCAGCTCGGACGACGACGGAGACGATAGCACTGATACGGGAGACTTGCCCTGGAACACAAACGCATCACGTCAATATATTGCTAACAAACACTGATTCTCAGCTGCATCATACCAGGGTCGCAGGACTGTTCAAAGTCTGAAAGAGTCAGCGCGACCATGGAATTCAATGGAAGGTACACGAGTGGGTTTTAGCCAGTAATAGTCTGACACGGCCCCCGCTCCACCCAGAGCGGGAGAAGTCATTGGATAATTTCCCACCACCAGCAGATTATGATCTTGCCAACTAGTTACATCCAATAGATTCGTAAAAGGATCGTGCATTTTTCTAGCTTAAAATATATTATGGCATTCGGGATTAGTGTAGCTTCTAGTGTCTATCAGTGAATGATTTTTCACAATATTTTCTCTTTATCTAACCGGTTTATCGATAAATATACAAAGATGGAATACTAACAGTAATAACTCAATCAAAATTGATCGAAAAACCATCGAAATATAACTATTTTAAACGAATATATGTGTCCCTCTCTCGAAAACGCCGTTGTCTTTGGCAACTGTATTGGTATCACGTCCTTTGACGTCAGATGTTACGTCGGACTTCTCTTTTTCTCATCAACTTGCTTCGATAACTTCGGTTCTGATGTAGAAAAAATCTTTCATAGTTGTTTACTATTGTTATTGTATTGTTGTTATGTGTCTTTTGTTGTTTCATAGTTGTTTGTATAAGTATCTCTTTAATGTGGCCTCACTGTTGAGAATATTTAAAAAAAAAAAAACTTGTATATTTGTGTGTATCTGTTTACATATCTGCTAAAGAAAAGGAGCTACGTCTTTCAACAAACTGCTTTGTAATTTGGCAGAGGTAAGAATTATATTGATAAAAATATATTACTGTGAATAAATACTACTGCCTAGCCTTTTCCTAACTATCTTGGGGTCGGCTTCCAGTCTAACCGGATGCAGCTGAATACCAGTGTTTTACAGCGACTGCCTATCTGACCTTCACAACCCAGTCCAGTTACTTAATACGATACCCCTTGGTAATGCCTAGGGGTAGCGGATAAATTCTGAAAATGAGTTACCGCACCCCTGGGCACTCAGGCAGGGAAGTTACAGGGTTGGGTTTTAGTCAGTAAGAGTCTGACACGCCCTTCCGCTCCACCCACAGCGAGAGAAGTCATTGGATGATATCCCACCCCACAAAAAAAAAACCCCCCTTGGTAAGACTGGTTTTCAGACCTTCGGGCTTCTGATGACCTGTAACGACTGTCAAAGATCCAAGATTGGCAGCCGGGACCAACGGCTTAACGTGCTTTCCGAGGCACGGAGGAGTCTCGGTATGTAAAGATGGACACCGATCCACGGACCAACCCCGACAAGCGTAGCTTAACCTGATCAACCTCTGCGGCTGTTATTACTTTATTACTGTGAATAAACACTACTATATTTAGTAAATAAAAATGGCATGCATATTCCCTATTGGAGCAGTACTTCTAGAGATTACCTTAAAAGTACATAAATAGCTTTCACTAATTTTAATATAATTTAGATGAGCCTATGCACCCGTCACTAATTAAATAGTATTTTAAAAAATAAACAGTAGAGCAACAAGTTACAACATAGCACCACCTAGCATTACATACAGTTCTAGCTTTACTCGCACAGATTCTTTTGTAAATCTTACCCTTGCGTCCGAAAATATACCAAAATCCAACTGCGAAGACTGATAGAACAAAACAATGTTGGATTCAGTGTTTATTAGAAATAAACTTACACCCTGCTTCCCCGTTTAGTTAGTATTTGAATTTGTATGGAATTCATCCGTCAGATAAGTTAACACACTCAACACAACACTTGCTGTTTTTTTGCAAAGAATGTGCCACTCATTTTGGTCTGGTAGATATTCACCGTGGCTACACAGCATAATTCCATAATCTTTGAATAGTGACTAGTATTAGTACAGCTAGAATTAAAGCTTATGGCGGGTCGGAACACTCCGCGGGTCGCTGCGCAGTAGCTCATGCATCTTCACACACGAAAACTTTGAATCGAACTATATTAGTTTGGCTTCCACACAAGTAACACACATTTGTATGGTTATTGGAATCTTGCATGACTCCAGATCTCGCTTCATACAAAAACTAAAGTGGTAACTTACATGCATGCCTGCGACAGGGGCCCAAGGATCAGGGGGTGCACCGGCAGGGGCCCACGGGTCTTTCGCTGGACTGCCCACAGCTGACCACGCGTCTGATGATGTCTCCTACACATAACAAGTTAATTAGACAAGTTGTAAGAAACAGTTCACTGTTTGAGTAGCTGTATCAAGAGTGCATTGTTTTACATCTTACTGATGTCAGTCTATATTCTAGCGTTTTACTGTTTTAATTTAATTAGCATACTTATCATTACATTTGTAATAATAATAGTGTTACGAGCTGGGTATGGGATAAATTATTTTACACCAATTAATTAACCAAATATTCTTTATTAACTCAACAACTTATAAACACAAACACTAATTCGCTAATAATCACTATTCTCTTCGCAATCGCTTGTATTCGCATCCGTTCGCATCCGTAGTCGAAATCAGACTGACTCACTCGCCCGCCGTCCGGCCTATTTATACGGTCATGGAAGTTTCCAGAACATTGTCGAACTATCTTATAGTGGAATATTCTAGAAACATCTATGAACTTCTACACAGTACCACAATGGAATGTTCTCGAACCTAGTGGAAACTTCTGGAAACTTCGACCACATTCTCGAACGTTCCAGTGTAATACGGTCGACGTAACACTGCCCCCTCCCTAGACATGCTCGTCCCGAGCATCATTAGTCCCGTAGTATCGCGCCAATCGGTCTACATGGACTATCTTAGGCGCACCTCGTGGACCCTTCTGTATTCGGTAGGTAACATCGTTGATCCTGGTCACGATTCGGTATGGTCCATCCCATTTTGCTTGCAATTTGGGAGACTTCCCTTTGCTGCGCACTGGGTTATGCAACCACACCAGTGAACCCTCGTCAAAACCTCTATGGTTTGCCTTCCGGTCGTATCGGGTCTTCATCTTATCAGACATTTGTTGGCCGGATTGTCTGATATGCTCATATACATCGTTCAACTTGTTACGCAAGTCATTCGCATAATCGGTTACACTGCGTGGGGCATCAGGGGGGGTTCCGGTGATTAAATCTGCAGGCAACCGTAATTCCCTTCCAAAGTTCGCGAAGGCTGGTGTCACAGTCGTACTTTCGTGAAGTGCACTACGGTAGGACAGAAGAAATGGCTGTATGTGCTTGTCCCAATCCCTTTGCCTGCTTTCCACAACTTTTGCCAGATATCTCTCCAACGTTTGGTTGAAACGTTCTACCATTCCATCAGATTGCGGATGGTAAGAAGTGGTTCTGGTCTTGTGAGTACCCATCAGTCGACAAGTCTCCTGGAAAACTTGTGATTCAAAATTCCTTCCTTGGTCGCTGTGAATTTCCAAGGGCACTCCAAAACGACAGAAGACTTCCTGAACCAATTTATCTGCGACTGTTGTTGCTTCTTGGTTGGGAATGGCGAAGACTTCTGGCCACTTGGTGAAGTAATCCATGACAACCATGAAGTACTTGTTGCCGTTTTCACTTTCCGGAAATGGTCCTGCAACGTCTAGTGCTATCCGTTCCCAGGGGGCTCCCACGTTGTATAATTGTAAAGCACCTCTGCTGCGTGTCTGGGGTCCTTTCACAGCCGCACAACTGGTACATTTGCGGCACCAGTCCTCAACATCCTCTCGACAGTGAATCCAGTAAAACCGCTCTCGTATCTTCAGTAGAGTTCTTTTTACCCCCATATGTCCTCCTGAACATCCATCATGGTAGAGCCGTAAAACATCAGGTACTTTGGCTTTGGGGACAACAATTTGTAGATGACAGTTGTCTCCTCGAGCGTTTTCCCATTTACGGCACAAGACTTCATCCTGGATAACCAAGCTGTTCCATTGTGCCCAATAACTCTTTGTGATGGAACTTAACGCCGCAACATCACTCCACTTGGGCTTCGGAGCACCAGCTTTAATCCACTCAAAGATCGGTTTGAGGTCCGTGTCATTTTGCTGAGCAAGCTGTAGGGTTTCCTTCCATTCATTGCTGAGATCCATTCTTAGCATCCTCACGGGCACTGCCTCCTTAGTCTCTTGCTTGGTACAGTGCTTACAATCTTCTGGGCAAGGTCTTCTAGACAGTGCATCTGCGTTACCATGAGTTCTCCCACTACGATGTTCAGTAACGAAGTCAAACTCTTGTAGTAGTTCGATCCATCTTGCCACTTGTCCTTCTGGATTCTTGAATTGCAATAACCACTTTAATGCAGCATGGTCAGTTCGCAATTGGAATTTCCGTCCAAGCAAATATTTACTAAAGTGCTGCAATGTCCTTACTACGGCGAGTAGCTCCCGTCTCGTAACGCAGTAATTTCTTTCCGGTTTGGATAAAGATTTGCTGTAGTAAGCTATAACAACTTCTTGGTTTCCTTTCCGTTGAGACAACACGCCTCCAATTCCAGTATTACTTGCGTCTGTGTCAACTATGAAGTCATTTTCAGTGTCAGGATATCCCAGAATAGGTGTATTGCACAGACGTTTCTTTAATTCCTGAAATGCGATGTTACAGTTCTCGTCCCAACAGAATTGCTGCTTTTCCTCAGTGAGTTTGTGTAGAGGTTTTGCAATGTCAGCAAAATTTTTGACAAACCGTCGATAGTAGGAGCACAAACCCAGAAATGCTCTGACCTGCGTCTTGTCTTTCGGAACTGGCCAATCCTTGACGGCGACGATTTTCTCCGGATCTGTCTGGACACCTTCCTCCGAAACTATGTGCCCTAAAAAGTTTACTTGTCGTCTGAAAAATGAGCACTTTTTCGGACTTAACTTAAGATTTGCCGTCCTTATTTTTGACAACACTCGATTGAGGTTTTGAAGGTGATCTTCAAATGTACGGCCCACGATAATGATGTCATCTAAATAGACAAGACATGCGTTTCCGATCAATCCAGCAAGTACTTGCTCCATTAGCCTTTCAAATGTCGCAGGAGCATTGCACAATCCGAATGGCATAACTTTAAACTGCCATAGCCCCTTTCCTGTTGAGAATGCAGTTTTCTCCTTATCCTTAGGGTCTATTTTCACTTGCCAGTAGCCACTTTTCAGGTCTAGCGTGGTGAACCACCTCATTCCACTCAGTGTATCCAATGTGTCGTCGATCCTAGGCAGTGGGTAACTGTCCTTTTTCGTGACGTCGTTCAATCGTCGATAGTCCACACAAAAGCGTGTGTTGCCGTCCTTTAGTAAAATTGGCATAATTTATCCCTTACTTCTGACACCAATTTGTTACGAGCTGGGTATGGGATAAATTATTTTACACCAATTAATTAACCAAATATTCTTTATTAACTCAACAACTTATAAACACAAACACTAATTCGCTAATAATCACTATTCTCTTCGCAATCGCTTGTATTCGCATCCGTTCGCATCCGTAGTCGAAATCAGACTGACTCACTCGCCCGCCGTCCGGCCTATTTATACGGTCATGGAAGTTTCCAGAACATTGTCGAACTATCTTATAGTGGCATATTCTAGAAACATCTATGAACTTCTACACAGTACCACAATGGAATGTTCTCGAACCTAGTGGAAACTTCTGGAAACTTCGACCACATTCTCGAACGTTCCAGTGTAATACGGTCGACGTAACAATAGGGATGTTTCCTGGGTATGAATATAATAATTCTATTTAGTCCGTAAAATAGATTATCAGAAAATATTGGCCACGTATTTTTTGCTTTACCAAAATAATAAAAAAAAATCCCGGCCAAGTGTGATTGTGGTTAAAAGGGTCGCACACTGTGACGTCACGCGACATTTCAACCCAATGTTTCGTCCTCATTTTTTGTTTACGTGAAAAAAGAAAAAATACAAATAATAAATGTCCAATATTTTTTGGTAATCTAACTGACGGACTAATTCGATTTCTTTAGGAAACTACCCTATTCCCAACAAAACCTTTAAATATTATATAAATAATATTATAAAAAAATCGAATAAATAGTAGAATATGTAGTTCATTTTATTATGATTTTTAATGTAAGTTTGAGAAAAAAATAATACAAATAAAAAATTAAATAAGCTTTTAAATCTATACATACACTACAATATACTGTGAATGTACTGTTGACCGTTGAAGAGTTCCTCTCATCATAAGCCTTTTAATGTCCCCACTGCTGTGGAACTGGCCTCCTCTCTGTGAGAGGTTGTGGGCCGTAATCCACCACGCGGGCCCAATGCGGATTGGTGAATGTCACATTTCTTCGAATTTTTGGTTCTAGGACATGCCGGTTACCTCGCGATGTTTTCTCGCGACGTTTTGAGAGCAGAGTATTTGTAGCTAATCCTGGATGTCGATCCAGGTCATGCTCACCATTAAAATGCATTGTCATCGGAACTGAATCAACATGTTGTTGTGTGAGAAAATGTTGTGAAAGACAAGTTTGTAATGTAATAAGTTTATAGAAAAAAAAATGTATTGAACAAGCTTTTAAACCGGCCACAGATAATATAATACTAGCGTACAGATGCCTCATCCCATACAAAGAAACGATACCGCCGTAACTACGGGTTTTCGACTTGCGCAAGCATCTTTTGTTCTGCATTCGGGCCCGTCCTCTACACCTCGCTAGATGGTGTTACAAATTGAATGAATTTACTTAAAGTCTTAACCAATATTTTCTCACAGATTGAGGAATTATTTTATAGTATTTTTGGCACTTCATAACAGTTTTACTGTATCAAAATGTGTCACTATACAAATTTTAAAAAGACGAATGAATAAACTCTAAAATTTCAAACAGCGCCATCTATTGGTACAAGAAATATAGATGTCTAAGGATTCGTTCCAATAATAATCATCTAAATTTGAATTAGGGGCCATTTATTCCACAATTTCATGCTTAGGGCAGTTTATTAACTAAGAAAATACAGTTTTTACCATTTTTGTAACCAATAAGAAATCGATGCATATTACGCCATCTATTGAAATTTATATGAACTAATTTTTCTTTGTTCGAGATGAGACCCCGTGTACATCTCAACACGTCAGGTATCGGAATAACAGACACAATTAAAAACTCTTCAACTCAAGTCTTGTAAAAATTAGGATCACAAGTAAGTCACCATGGTAGCGCTACTGTAGTTTTAAATTTAACTGTAGTCAAAAAACAAGTTATCACACAGCATTACAGTACAATTATTTTCATAATGTCCCTCGGAAATCATCGCATTTAGGAGCTTTCCTCCCATTTTTCAAATAAATTACATTAAGTTAAAAGAGTATCAATAATAATAATAAAATTTATTTCAGACTTCCTCCCTATGATATGAACTCTATACAGGATGAAAAAAGACCCATCACAGAGCCGTTAACTACGCATACTATACGTCTAACAAAGTAGTTTTGTGCAAAGATTATTGCTGGGAAACGACTTTTATTTTTAGGTATGAAAAATAAAACTATTTTTTATTCCGCGCAATGTAACGCAAACACAGACAAGTGGAGTTAAACTCCGCCCCTTCGCTCTAAGCCACGTAGGTAGAATAGAATACTCTTTATTATGTGCAATTTCGTAATTTCGAAAAAAAAAAAAACGAAAATTCAAGTAATGTTTGTTTGGAAAAAAGTTTAGTAATAACACTTACAATTCAATTTCGTAAAAAAGTAAAAAAAAAAAGAAATTGCGACTTTGACCTTCAATATGTCCAGAACCAGTGGTTTCCCAGGTATGGTCTAGTGGAAAAAAAAAAATCCAAATAATGGGTAGAATATGTGTCTTTCGGCTTCGGAAACTGTCTTTTTACACCCGATATACTTCCAAGTCGATTGAGAGCGTCCGATCCGGTCTGCACCAAGTGCAAAGGGCAACTGATAGAAATCCGACGACTGACGAAACATGAGGTTTGCCGATGGACATTAAGAAAATAGTTGTACTGTACTTTCCTAGCGACATTACTCTTCTACCACTCTCTTCGAATTATCTTACCATCGGGTCGGCAAATATACCAAATTCCAACTGCATGGTTTGACAGAATACAAACAACATCGAAATAAATAAAGATTCACAAAATAATGTTTCTTGCTTTTTGAAATGTTTGTCTCAAAGAGCATTGGGTATTACTGGAGTCATTTCTAAATTATTTCAATTGTGACGATTTATGGTCTGAATACTATTGGCAATGGGGTGCAAAAGATAAAACTTTCAAAAAAAGTATAAAAGATAAGAAAAACTTTTAGTCTTTGCTCTCAGTGGTATTTCTTTTTTAATTTTTCATTGGTTGTTCCTGTGCTCGGCAAATAATTACATTGTTTGGTTCAATTAAAAAATGTGCTTAAATAATAAAATATTAAAGTTTAAAAAAAAAATAACTACGCCGCCATATTGGATATAGAATGATATAACTTAGTGAACCATGCATTGTCATCCAAATTAAACATTTTTGCAAAATTTCAGCTCAATCGGAAACCTAGAAAAGGGTCAAATTTAACTGATTTTTAAGTGAAAACTTCTTTAGGCGCGTTGGGCATTTTAGAGATGGGAAAAAACAATTGAACTCGAACGACACCGTTACCGTCACCGACCGTTACGCGAGTCTCTACGAGTGCTACGACGCATAGCACTCGTAGCGGATCGCGAGGCGCGTTGGACATTTTTGTTCAAGTTTTCACTTCTGTCGGCACTCCCAGAGTGCCAGTTTTTTTTAAAAATAATTATAGGTGAAGCTAACAAAGTCGTGTTAAAAACTTTCCAGGGTTTCGAGGAAAAAGGCTTACCTTTCTCATTACCTAAACAGTAGTAAAATAATAAATGGTGTTTACCGGTCTTGGCTGTTCGTGTCCCCCCCAGGGGTCCACGAGGGGCGCGGCGCCGGCCACCGGGCTGCTGAGGTTGACGTCGAGCAGGTCCAGCAGGTGCGACTGTTGCTGCGAGGACTGGCCCTTCTGCCCCTTAGGAGGCGGGAGCCCGTCCGTCGTCCTGCAGGAGATGAGGTTCGTTAGGTCGTGTTGGTACCAGAAGATTAACTTATACATGGGGGATTTAATAAACCCGAGAGTGCCAAGGTCACACAGGTGCCTGGTCTTGATTACGCGATATAGGTATATGTAAACTAAAACGTGAATTGATAAGGAATAAAGGTAATGGAATAGTTGCTGGAATCTTCTTCAAAGTGTGTCCGATGGGATAGTGTCAGCCCAGTTAGTGTATTCGCTAACTCAGTTGACATCAACTTGAACGGCACAACGAGCAAAGCAGCAATGTAGCAGTACGTTGCTGCTTTGCTCGGTAGACATCGATTAAAATCATAGAGCAACACGGAGGGGAGTAGCCATACGCAGGCGTTCCCCTCTGTCAAAGTACAAGTCCATTTGGTCCTATGCAAACAATAAAACTAGTTGCAACCGGACTGTTCACTAGACTAAATCTAGTTGCGCGGCTGAATTGACGTCGAACAAAAATGCCAAAATGGCCTGAAATATATGCCACTCCATAGGATAAGTCAAGATCACATCGAGCTCTTTTTTTCAATTGTAAGAAGTCATGGTGGTTACTGCGATAATCCCTCAAGCTCCCAGTTCGAAGCAATTTATAAATCATAATTTGGAACTGGCAAGATTAATAATGGAAAAATATACTGATACGAGAATTTCTTTCTTAATGAAAAAAGCAAACCCGCAAAAATGTATTCGTCATATATATACAAAATTAATCCATTTCAAAAACCAGTGATAGATAAAACTATCACTGGTTTTTAACCTTAGCTTATGTCAAATGTAATAAATAAAGTCATCGTTATTGTAATATCCACCTTTGTATCACTTTTTAAACCTGATTTCCTTATCCAAGTTCTTGAATTTATCGATAATGCGTATCGACACTTGTTACAGCCGTGGCTGTATGCACATTGTCAATGTAGTTGCATCACTTCATTACACTGTTATGACACAAAATGTATCTGTATCTGTGCGAAAGTCATAGTATTTTGTTTTAATGTTATGAGTGTGTTGCATAGTGACAGACGATTGTTTTTGTGTGGGAGTCTGAGAAAGTGTGCGTGGCGGATTTCCCCCCGCAAAAAATGACAGACAGTTTTGTATCGGGAAAATACGCTATGGCTACTCCCCACCGGTACGTCGGTGGCCCGTGTTGCTCTATGATTAAAATAGGCACTATGTGACTCAGGATGGCTGGAAAAATCTTCAAAATAGCTCGCATTTAAGTAGGTCAATAGGGCACTATGTGACGGCTAAACACCCTTATTTCAGAATTTGTGACGCTACATAATCTTAGATAATCGATCGAAAACGTGTCCAGCCATCTTGAAAAACCACTTTTCGCTGGTTTCTCAATCTCGGTAACGGAAGTGATTTTGACGACTTTTTGCATATCAACGGGCGTCACATAAATTTGTGACAGGCATCGAGCTAAAAGTTTTGTGATACGTACAGCGGTTTAGTAGAATAAAAGCAAAAATCTGTGTCGAGCCATCTTGAATTTACGTAAAAAACTTCTGGCTGGCACTTCCGAACAATAACGGGAGCGTTTTCGAATATGGTTCCTTTACTAATATTTAGTGACAGTAATAACGTTTGATTTATGGCGTCACATGTAAGGGTTTTCGAGAAATCCATAAAAACTTAATGTCCAGCCAGCCTGAGTTCAAGATGGCTGGACACATGTATCTCCGCTGCCTGATGATATACGGCCTTCGAAATGCAAACACTGCAGTAGGGTTACCAATATTGTAGGTTTTATGTAGGACTAAGTATAATTTAAGGTGTTTTCTTTAATGGACGAAAATCCGTGTATTGGACCGACTTAAATGCAAGCTATTTTGAATATTTGTCCAGCCATCCTAAGTCGCATTAGGCACTACGTAGTACATTTTTGTTTCCCTATACGTCAAAGAAGCAATGTACTGCATAGTGCCTATCAAATTGATGCCAACTGAGTTAGAGAATACACCTGCAGAACTGAGCTACGAGTTCAGCGTTATCAGTAGCGTTCTCTTGTTGTTGTGGCATACAGATTTAAATTACATTTCATAGCCAAATGAGTTGTTTTCTTTATTCTGCCGTACGCATCTTGGTCTTTTTTAAATTATGTTAACATAAAATACAACAAAAAAATTATCACTGTTCTCCTAATCATTACATCAACTTCTATTTTGTACTTTTCGAATTCTATCTCTATGATCCGTTCCTTCTAAGCCCCAATATACAATTTGTTTCTCATCCCTCTACTGAACAACTACTACTACTAGTGACGATTTCGGCACTGACTGTATTACATTCGGTCTGAGGCACTCCATGCACCCGTAGAACCAGCACCTTGGCACCTTCTCCACAGGAGCCGACCAGTTCAGGCCAGCGTGGCAGACTGCCGGGCCGGGCTGGACTACTGCCGGGTAATTCAGGCTCATTGGGTCTCCCCTCGACCAGACGGGGCCGGTCGAGGCCACGCTGGACCACTCTGGGGCCGATGGAGCGCGGCGCTTGTATGTGTGGAGGCGGACTGCTTCCTCGCGGAGGTAGGCTTCGAGTCTGCATGGGATAGGTTTGGGATAAGGGATGGATGAATGGATAGCGGTATAGTGTGGTGAAGGGAATATAAATGGAAAAGGAAAGCGGCTGCGTGATGTAATCGTTCCAGACAGACGGTACGCAACAGACAGTCCGCGTCAAAGTGCTCTTTAATTTTTGGCGGCGTTAAAAAAAATCTTGAACTGTCAAACAAATATCTCAACCCTTTTTTTTTGGGGTTGGGAAATCATCCAATGACTTCTTCCGCTCTAAGGTGGAGCGGAAGGGCGTGTCAGACTCTTACTGACTAAAACCCACCCCTGTTCCTCCCTGCCCTGAATGCCCAGGGGCGAGGTAACTCTTTCGAATTTATCCTCAACCCCCGGGCAGGTATATCTCAACCCTTCAGATATTTTTGACATTTCAAGTTTATTTTTGATAGAGTTTAAATAAAAGGGGAACAAGTATCGAGCCTTGACGAACACCAGAGGATGTCTTTGCTATGTTAGATTATTAATATACGAAGGAAACCATCTCAGGAAATCACCACAGATTCTGTTGAATGCAATTTTGTTGAGTAGTATTTCCTGGTCAACCTTGTCGAAAGCCTTACAAAAGTTGATAAATACTGCTACTCAAGATGAAGTTAGTTGCTTTGGGTTTGGCTCAAAATGACTAACTGTAGTGTATGTATAGAGGTATCTATGCCGCCACAATTAAGAGCTACAAAAATAGACCTGACTTCACACAAATCCTACATCGCGTTATCAAAGTTCTCTACGCGATTTGACCATTTACAAACAGCCCGATAACAACCATCGCGCAGTTGCCCACGGGACACATGACCCGTCCGGTCCGAGAATCCTCCCTTTTCAATGGAGGTATGCGGGAATTTCCACCCTGTTCCGTATGCTTGGATGTCTGTGCTACTCACTGGAAGTCCTGCTGCGACTGGCTGATGGCGAGCTGCAGGCGCACGTCGTCACTGCGGCGCCGCCTCTCCTCGCGCTCGGCCTCCTCGCGCGACATCGCGAGGGCGAGCTGCAGCTGCAGTTCTTCCTCGCCGGCGGTGAGTGGTCGCGCTAGCTCGGCCTCCCGACCACCACCCGACCACTCCGCTGAATCTCCGCTTAGCTGAAAGCGAAAGAGACGATATTTTACAAAACGAAAACTAAATATTGCCAGGCAAATGTCTACCTCCAATTCAGAGGAACATACAGTCAGCCATCGAGGAGGAGCTCGTGGCTAAAGTAATAACAGCCGCATGGATCGATCCATCAGGGTAAGCTACGCTTGCCGGGGTTGGTCTATGGATGAGTGACCATCTTTACATACCGAGACAGTTGAATTTAACGGATGAGACGTGTGCTATGTTGAATCTATCTTGAATTTAACGGATGAGATGTACGAGTATGCTATGTTGAATCTACCTTGAATTTAACGGATGAGATGTATGCTATGTTGATTCTACCTTGAATTTAACGGATGAGATGTATGCTATGTTGAATCTATCTTGAATTTAACGGATGAGACGTATGCTATGTTGAATCTATCTTGAATTTAACGGATGAGATGTATGCTATGTTGAATCTATCTTGAATTTAACGGTTGAGACGTATGCTATGTTAAATCTATCTTGAATTTAGAATCCGCTCATCAGTATTTAAACTAAGCACAGTTCTTTATTTTAGTAAATGTTACAATGGTGTTGATTCTGTTATGCACAAACTAAAACTTAATTTAGGCTATTGCTATCTTTCTCTCTCTAATAAAACAAGAAAGAGACGGACGTAAATTAGAGCTGTCAAATTTAGTTTGAACTAATATTTCCATACAAATTAAGGGTACACGTAAAAACATGTCGTCTAAAAACACGGCGAAGCGCAAGGCGTAAACTAGTTTGACATCTCTAACTTAGTGCATAGCTATAGCCGTCCTTTTCTCGCACTGCCTTTTAGTAAACGATAGCAATTCTCTTATTTTAGTTTAGATATTGAACAAGAGAATCCGTACCAATATCTAATTTAATTATAACTATTTACTAATAAAATGACTCAATATCTATTTATAACCTAGCTACATACATAAAAATAAATATACAATACAATACACACAATATAATAGTAATCGAGGAACATACATAAAAAATAAAAACAGATTCTGACGAATTGAGAACCTGCTCCTTTTTTTGAAGAAGGTTAAAACAGAATATACTTAGGCGTCGAAGTATTCCTCCACATAACTGTCATCTGGGCAAGCTGGAAACGTGCCCAGAAGACTGGCAGCATTGCCACGTTGAATCAATCAATCAGCCTAGCCTTTTTCCAACTATCTTGGGTTTGGCTTCCAGTCTAACTGGATGCAGCTGAATACTAGTATTTTACGTGGAGCGACTGCCTATCTGGCCTCCACAACCCAGTTACTGGGTAATACGACACCCCTTGGCAAGACTGGTTGTCAGACTTTCTGGCTTCTGACGACCCGTAACGTCTGTCAAAGATCCGACGATTGACAGCCGGGACCAACGGCTTAACATGCTTTCCAAGGCACGGAGGAGTCTCGGTATGTAAAGATGGTCACCCATCCATGGACCAACCTCGGCAAGCGTAGCTTAACTTGATGAATCGACCCGTGCGGCTATTATTACTTTAGCCACGTGCTAATTTTAAGCATTAGGTTAGCGAATTTTATAAACAAGGCTGTAGGGTTAAAAGTGCAGGTTCAGTAAGTGCTCACCGCAGGGTAGGTGGGGCTGGACGTGGCGTCTAGCGCGCCGTCGCTGCCGAACTGAAAGGGACACAACCAGGTTAGGCACGGAGTACCGGCAGTTAACACGTAGAGAAAGCGTGCATGTGTGAGGTGACAGTGAGGTGTGATCACACTGAATATACAATGATATGTAAAGAGAGAAGAAAGAGAAAAATCTTTGGACTAAAGCTGTTAAGGTTAAAGGGTGGACATCAAAGGCAATACCGTTTTCAAGATTTCAGATTTTAAATTTAATTTAAATTATAAAATTTAAATAAAAATAAAGAAAAAAGAATAAAATATAATTAATTAAAGAAATTAATTATTTTTTTGTATATAAAATCTAATGAGAATTTAAATTTAAAATCTGCTTAACAAGTGCTAAACGGTTCAGAGATTTCTATGATTAAGGCGCTATTAGCTGCCAGCGACCTTGAGTGGTTAGCTTGCGTGTTCTGCGCTGAGCTCACGTAACGCGTCGGTTGGTAATAGGACTCGCCCATCAAGGAGCGCTGTCCGAAATTAGACGCATTATTAATTTATTACACATAAAACAACAAGTATTAAACTAAAACGCTGAGACTAAATTATAAATAATTAAATGATCTTTAAAATGGTGAAGGTTTCATAAAAATACGCTTTTTGCGTGATTCTCAATTTTTTATCCGAGTTAGACATAACTTTACAAATTAATTATAAAAATATAATTTGAAATATTCTGAGATCAAATTACGACGTAAATTGTCTAGAGTAACATTTTTTTTTTCAAAGAAATAAGACGACGTGATGTTCAATTAAAAACCATTAAAAGTTGTATAACTGCCCCCTAAGACTGAAACTGCACGAAAATAAGAAAATGTAATGAACGATGTTAGAATAGTAGTTAGCTTGTAAGAAAAGTGCCAATAGAGCAGAATGACGTTCTATCAGCGATAAGCATTGACTGTGTTAGGGATAACTATCGTCAAAAAATGTTTTGGATTGACATGCGCTACAAAAACGTCACGTGGTCAATCCTTTGGCATTTTGACAATCGCTATCGCCGATAGAAAATGTACTGTTTAGAGCTGAAGAGAGCTATTTGCATTATTTTACACCCAAAGCATTTGCACAGCATGGCCGGTCGCACGTCAGTGGTAACAAAACCAGTCTAAGGTGGCCTCTTAGGCGTCGTCCTAATATAAAGCGACCATCGCGCGAATAGGCAATCATCGTGTGTATTTCTATGGTAATCCTGCAGGTGTATTCACTAACTCAGTTGACATCAATTTAATAGGCACTATGCAGTACATTGCTGCTTTGCTCGGTGGACATCGATTAGTACATTTTTGTTTTAAAGCAGCAATGAACTGCATAGTGCCTATCAAATTGATGTCAACTGAGTTAGCGAATACACCTGCTGATCGCACTATCGCGTCGACAGAGGGCGCTTTCCACATTTTCCATACAAATGACTGCGACGATAGCGTTTGCGCGATTTTCGCGTTCTATTAGGACGACGCCTTATTCGTCAATGTGTTACCGAAATGCGTGATCATATTTTAAATACTCCTATAGAAATAGACTTTGTTCAAAGTCATAATAAATCCGAAAAAAAAAAAAAATAGGACTTCTCATACTAATTCTAATCAGCTGATGTTAAGTTTGTACGGGAAGTCAAAATTATATTTTAGTCAGTAAAAGTCTAACATCCCTTCCCATTTCTCACTCAAAAAAAAAAAATGCCAGCTCAAGTTGACTGCTGACGTGCGGTCGGCTTTCAAAACACAAAACACACAAGAAAGGCACACAAAGACAAACTCAAGAACAAGAAAGGTATACACAAGACAAGAAAGTGATGAAAAAAAAAAAAAAACATTTTCTAGTATTTCTTCACTACTCCTTCCGCCCCCTTCGAAAACTAAAAAACTTCGAACACATGAAACCGCAGAGCACTGAGGTGCCTCGAAGAAGCTGCTGCTAGAGACGGAATAGAACACAAACATTATAATTCTATTTAATAATAATAATAATTTTTTTTTTATGCACCTGCCATATTGCCACCACCCTTGGTTGACTGGTAGAGAATGCCTAAGGCATTAAGTCCGCCTTTCTAATTTTGTTGCATAAAGTGTTAATTAATAAATAAGTCCGACACGTACTTGGCCGATTTTTTTTTGTTTAGTGACAAAAGATAAAATACGTGTCCAATATTTTTTGGTAATCTAATTGACGGATCAAAAGGACTTTTTAGGAAAATACCCTATTGTAAGCAATGGCGTCTCTAGCTAGCTGCTACCTCGCGACAACAGCTCTGCATCAAACCGACACGTATCACCAGGGCCCGGAGTACTGCAGAAACCTTACAGGTTCAGTGACCAGGCCACTCACTGCGGGGTAGGTGGGCGAGCTCGGCGTGTCCAAGGCGCCGTCGCTGCCGAACGCGCTGGCACTCTGCGCGAACCGCTGCTTCGCTTTCAACGCTCGCGCTCGCTCGTTCTTTAGTCTCTCCTCGTCTTTTAAGAGGTTTACTAATGATTTCGCCTTTTCACGGACGTTTAGACCTGGAAAAATTACGTTTAAATAGTATTAAAATATATCACAATCAAGTCATTTTTCAAATTAGGCTGAGAGCCAGCACTTTTTGAACGTCAACGTTCTACATAAAGACACACGCACGCTGGGAGGAAGAAGTGGCGCAACAAACTCCTCAGCAACACATCTTTCTGTCACAGTCAATATAATACTAGCGTACAGATGCCTCATCCCATACAAAGAAACGGTACCGCCGTAACTACGGGTTTTCAACTTGCACAAGCAACTTTGGTTCTTCGTTCGGGCCCGTCCTCTACACCTCGCTAGATGGTGTTAGCAGCGACGGCTTGCAAGTTGAATGAATTTACATAAAGTTTTAAAAATATTTCCTCACACATTGAGGAATTAGTTTATAGTATATTTTGGCACTTCAACAGTTTTACTGATTCAAAATGTGTGACTATACAAATTTTCAAGAGGCGAATGGATAAACTAAAAATTCCAACAGCGCCATCTATCGGTACAAGAAATATAAATGCCTAAGGATTCGTTCCATAAACATCTAAATTTAAATTAGGAGCCAATTATTCCACAATTTTATGCTTAGGGTAGTTTATTAAATAAGAAAATACAGTTTTTACCAACGTTTTTTTTTTTTTTTTTTTTCAAAATACTTTGACTTCAATAACAAATCGATGGATAATACGCCATCTACAATTTTTTTTTTAATAAAATTTTCTTTGTTCGAGATAAAACCTCTGTGAAATTTGAAGAACTTGAATTTATATGATACTAGCGAACCGCCCCAGTATCGCACGGGTACAAATTCTACACCTAAACCTTCCTTATAAATCACTCTGTCTATTGGTGAAACCCGCACGAACAGATATTCACCGTTGAGTAGTTTTTAGGGTTCCGTACCCGAAGGGTCCAAACGGAGCCCTATTGTTGTCACTCACATGTCCTTCTGTTTGTCTGTCCGTCCGTTGTCTGTAACAAAATTTTGTTACGAATAATTTTGACGTGACGTCTAATAAATCGATGAACGCCGGCTGCATGCACGAAAAAGTGTCCCGTTACGCTCATTGTACGCATGCGCCGCATCTATATTTCATCAATGTTTTGTTATGACGTTGTCACGTTAAACTATCGTCCGTTAACCAACTTTACAGACAACCAATTGTTTTAACTTCCCATTGACCTGAACTTGAAATTTGGTGATAATGTTTATTATTACGTATACTTTACTAACAAATACCAATATTTGGTACGGAACCCTTAATGTGCGAAATCCGACACGCACTTGGCCAGTTTTTGAGTTTATCGCGCACAGACAGACAGACAGACAGACAGACGCAGCGGGGAACTTTGTTTTATAATGTGTAGTGATGTTTGATAATACGCGTGTTGAGATAAGCAAACCAGACCCGAGGGTTTTTATTTAAATGTAGGAAATTGGGCGGTAATGACGTAGGAAAAATGGGCGTTTTTACTGTGTTATTCATGATCTTTGAAACAGGCTGAGTTTAATTAAGTCTAATTTGGATAAAATCGTTTTGATTTAAATCAGTTGATTCAGTTTCGCGATTTGGATAGGGGAAAAGGGGGCGTCCATTAATTACGTGAAGTGATTTTGGAGTTTTGTTTTACCTCCCCACCCCGCTAGTGAGTTGTTCTGAGATTTGGCTCGAACCCCTCCCCCCCAAACTCGCATTAGATTGTTCAAAATACATATTTTTAGTATAACTATGTTAATCTAAGCTTGATTGCGTTGGATTTATTGTAAAGAAACAAAATTTATTTAATTATTTTTTTAGGACTAGTAAGTTTTACTCAAGTTTACCGAGAATTGATGAAGATGAGATTAGGTGAATTTCCCCCAAAACGCCTCACGTAATTAATGTACGCCCTCAAAAGTACACCCTTAGTGCAATAGGGTATAGATTTCTTTACCTTGAGGTCAAGTACCGTTGAGTTATCTAAAAACACAAATACTAACACTGTCGACCGTTAAGCTAAACAGAACAGCTACAAGTAAAGAACACATCGTTTGCTTTTAAAACACAGACTTTCTGAATATAAACACAAGTGCGTACAGAACCCTGGTCACTGTCGAACTGGGACATTATCTGAGGCTAACATCCCACAACGGAATCATCTATCACAGGGTTAACAAACCTAAGCGATAAGATAGAATTACAAAAACTGACCACGACTGACCAGCAAATATTTATTTAACACTAGCACTTCTCCCGCGACTTCGTCTGCGTGGATTTCAAAACTGTATAGCCTATGACACTCACAAATAACGTGGCTCTCCATTGGTAAAAGAATTTTCAAAATCAGTTCAGTAGATCCAGAGATTACCCCCTACAACCTCACGAACTTTACCTCTTTATAAGATTAGTATAGATACACAGTTTTGCACATTATTTTACATTTACTTGGAAAGGAATTAAATCTTACAATGCCATTGAAAAATAAGCAACGGGTCCCAAACTAGGCGCACCCTGCATCTTGGTGATCCAGTTTGACAATTTATAATGTTAGAACCTTTTTAGAGTTCCGTACAATTAATATTAAATAATCAATTTGTCATAGCGCCACCCACAGGTTCTTAATCCCTGTACTTATCACATAGACAGATAACGCAACGCCCACCAATTTGACATATTATTAACATTCTGTACATGGTATGGTGGTACTAAGGGGGCTTCCATTAATTACATGAGGCGTTTAGGGGGAGCACGGCAGGGGGTCGAGCCCAACCTCACGTGAGGGAGAGGAGAGGTCCCGGCAAGTATCACGTATTTTATTTTCCACGAGAAACAGTGTAAAATCCGTGAAAAATTACTAAACTTAAATAAATCATAGCATCAGCCTTCTATTGTTCCCACTGGAACACAGTCCTCCTCACTGCTCAGAAGTTTTTAGTTCTAGGAAATGCCGGTTTCCTCACGATGTTTTCCTTCTCCGTTTTGAGAGCAGTGGTGATGAAATAATTTACATAAAGTAAAGCGCCTGCCCGGGTTCGAATCCACGACCTACAACTCGTAAGTCGCGGCAATTACGACTGGGCCACCACTGCTCTCAATCGAGTATAGATTAAATTATTGAAGTTATACTTCTTATGCGACTTCCAACAAGGTTGCGTTAAACGTTTAACGCTCCTGCGGAGGGGGAATAGAAAGAGACAGCGAGAGTGAATGCGAAAAAAAAGATTGCAATAATATTATAATATTATTATGATTATGATCACGATTATGATTATAATAATAATATTTATCTTGTTACGCCAAAGAAGTATAACTTCTTACGTGCGTACAAAAGTACACAAACACTTTTTATTACATTAAAAATACATATTTAAAAAAAAATCACGTGAGGTTAGAGGCACCTCCCCTAATTTTTCGTTAGATTTTTCAAAATGGGAAGGATCGAGCAAAATCTCACGACATCTCACCAAGGCGAGAAAGCAGGTCGGAAAATCGCCAAAATTGCCTCACGTAGTTAATGGATGCCCCCTAAAAGTATATTAACATATCGCCATGTTGCTAAACAGTGTTGATGCGTTTCGTAAGCCATTAGCATGGGTTCGGGGTCAGTAGCCTAGAGGTGCGACAAGGTTGATTAGATCAGAACATGGTTGTGTTGTGTGTCTACAATTCTTTACTTATTTGGGAGTACAAGGAGCACGTGCATATCGCATGCATTATTTTCGTATCATTATTTATATATTACAAGATAATAGAAACGGAGAGTAACTTAATATATCCCACACTATGGGATAGACGAGAAAATAAAAATCATCCCCACTTTGCGTGTAGGGGAGATAATTTTATTTTTATACCCTTGCAAAATTACAGCTTTCTAGTACTAAGTCTCTAAGCTAAGCCGCGGACGGGCAGACGGCCATGGCGAAACTATATGAGTTCCTTGTTAAGACTACGGAACCCTAAAAAGGATCAATCTTATGGGAGGCAGCAAAGCAAAAACAAAGATCGAAAAACTCACCCTGATCTTTCCCCTCCTCCATATACTGAAAGTCCTTCAACGTGTGTATCGCAAAAATATTCTCTTTACACTGCATCGCGACCTTTTCACTGCCCGTCTTTATGAGATACTCCATCAGCACCAGCGCCTTGTACACGTGCCGCCAGTTCTTGCCGTGGTCGTTGAGGCGCTTCCAGATCATCTGCATGATCTCTGTGAACGCCATCACGTTGTACGTGAGGTCGGCGATCTCCGCCATCAGTGTGCTTGAAGGGCCCCATGGATCGTTCGACGTCGCCTCGCGCACTTTTACCTGGAATGTGGAAATTGATTGGTGATTAGTGAGGTAAGGGCTTGGATAATGATTGCAAACTTGGCTGCCCGTAGAAACCAACATTCTACAAAAAAATATAGTCTTAAAAAAAAAAAACAACCGACTTCCAAAAAAAAAATACCTGCGGTGTTTGTATTTTATTTCTTTGTTGACAGCGACTTCCGAAATTAAAGTTATTTTTTAATTTTTAGTGTAGGTATTTTTTTTTGGAAGTCGGTTGTTTTTTTTTTTTGTAAAAAAGTTTTTTATTTTTCACTTTTTAGTTGTTATACCTCAGAACTAAAAACCCCAGTAACATGGAACGTGGAATTTAAACATACTCGTAATTGGAGAATACCAATACGTCATCTATCTATACGTATTTTTTGTTTTTGTTCAGTTTTTCAAAAAGCACTGAAGCAATTTCGATAAAATTTATATGGGACCACCTCGGGAGTATATGCTTTCGCATAAAAAAAGAATTATGAAAATCGGTCCACAACTGACGGAGAAATCGGCGGACATACAAAAAAAAACATACCTACATACAGTCGAACATACTCGTAGAACCTCCTCCTCTTTTCGAAAGTCGGTTAAAAATAGAGAATAAGGTCCAAACGTAGCCCAATTGCTGTCACACACGTGTCCGTCTGTCTGTCCTCTGTCACAAAATTTTGTTCCAAAAAATTTTTTTAACTTCCCTACCTATGCACTTGAAATTTGGTGATAATGTTTACTATTACATACCAATATAAAAAAAATATATATATATACAGAGTGTAACAGAAAGGTGTGGTCATATTTTAAGAACTGCATCTGCCCATCGATATAAACAACTTTCTTCAAGAAAACCTAAGGAAAGCCTCAAAAAAAAATTTACCCCCCATACAAATATTGGTCAGCTGATGATAACTTTGTATGGAAAGTTCGATTTTTTTTTTTGGGAATTTTCTAATTTTTCTTAGATAAAATTGCTCTTTTCCATGGGCAGAACCGGTTCTAAAAATATGACCACACATTTCCGTTACAAGGTGTATATAATATATATGTAAATCAGATTTTTTCTTTGATAATCCCCTCATTTGGTACGGAACCCTAAATGTCCGTCACGCACTTGGTCGGTTTTTAGAAGTGGTCATCCTTGGGAGATATCTTATCCAGCCAAAAGATAACCACGACTGTTAGGAGGAATATAAGATGGCAGGAGCATACCTGGGCGTCGGAATAGTTGTGCGCGAGGTTTTTAATATTTCTCCTTAGCCCCGCCACGTTTACTTGCATTTCGTCCCGACCACGGGGCATCTGGAACACAAACATAACTCATTAGCTACATGAATACAGAGCTAGCATCACTATAAGCACTGCAAACAGAAACAAGCTCATTCATAAACTCAAAACAAACAAAATGATGAAAACTGCAAAAACAGTCATCAATCAGTAATATTGGCACCTCTGTCTTATCATAGCATAATCAGCGATTTACTGTCACTGCTGGGACACAGGCCTCCTCTCTGTGAGAGGGTGTGGGCCGTAATCCACTATGCTGGCCCAGTGCGGGTTAGTGGATGTCACACGTCTTCGAAGTTTTTGGTTCTAGGACATGACGGTTTCCTCACGATGTTTTCCTTCACCGTTTTGAGAGTAGTGGTGATGAAAGAATTTAGATAAAGTAAAGCGCCTGCCTGGGTTCGAACGACCTACAATTTGTAACTTACGGCCGTTACTACTGGGCCACCACTGCTCTCTAACCCTTGTCATTCCTGGCTATTTATAAAATTCGGAATATATATATAAACTAATATTATAAAGAGGTAGTTTGTGAGGTTATATGGGGTAATCTCTGGATCATCTGAACCGATTTTGAAAATTCTTTTACCAATATAAAGCCACGTTATTTGTGAGTGTCATAGGCTATACATTTTTGAAATCCACGCGGACATAGTCGGGGACGAAGTGCTCTGTAATATATTTACATGAGTGGATGACCCCATGTGAAAAGTTAGTAACTAATTAATTTAACGGATTCTTTTATTTTTTGTTTTAATTATTCATTAACATTATCACGGCAATAAAACTTTTGGATAACAGCCAAGACACTGTCTAAGATATTTCGTGCACTTTTTCATGTTGACCTTTTAAACAAAGAGGATGTTTATCGGCTAATATTGATAAGAATGATAAAGAGTTTATCGTGCAAAATATTTGTGACACAGATAAAACTGTTCACTAGACATTCGTAAACAATAAACACTATAATATCGAAAATGGTAATCAACATAATCTTTATTAATAACTTCTTTTTTACAAAAAATAAAAACCGTCTTTATATTAGTATAAGAGCACGAATACTTAACTGCAAAAAGAACAAAAATAAAATCTTTATCTGCTTGGGTCTTTTCTCAACTATCTGAAGGTCGACTTCCAGTCCAACCGGATGCGACTGTACCAGAATTTTACATGTAGCCACTGCCTATCTGATATCCAAAACCCAGTTACTGGGTAAGAGCGGTTGCGCACTACGTCCGATAATTATACGTGAAATAACGGTCCGTACGGTCGTAGAACAATTTGTATGGTAGGTTACGCACTACTGATCCGAGTTCGGTCCGAGTTTTCTATAGATCTGTATTTTGACGGATAAGTATCGGACGTAGTGCACAACCGCTCTAACACGATACCTCTTGGTAAGTATGTTTGTTAAACTTCGGGCTAAAAAAGTAAAATCTTTGCCAGCTGTGAAATAGTGGTCCGAATGAAGTGTGCACGAACTTATTGAATAGAAAAATAATATATATTTTTCATTGATAGGCTACCGCTTGACCACTGTTCCACCTGACAGTAAGCGATGATGTGGTCGAAGATTGAACGGAGCACACTTGCCTAGAAGTTGAGTTCGAGATAATGAAACGTATTGTAAAAAAACTTACATACAATTTAATTCTATGTATACCTAATACAATGTACCGATCGGTCTAGAAGCTAGAAGTGGAAATAAATAGAATGTACCGATATTCTTATAGTTAATGTGGTATCCAATAGTAAAGTATATTGTTATCAAGCTTGGTTACGTAGCAACGGTACCGGCTCCAAACGCACGCATGGGTAACGGATTGGTCTTTAGGTCCGCACTAGTGCGTAAGAAACCGCGATAACTCTTTTCCCTTTAGTTCTAAAACTTAAAAGTGCTACTATTAAAGGAAAAACGATATAAAACTGCACTAATTTATTTACTACTAGCTAACCTGGGAAACTTTTTCGCCACAGAATCAATAAACAAAAAACAAAATGTATGAGAAAATTATTTTTCTTTATTGTTTTCTATTCGTGAATTTTTTCTATGTTTTAATCGTTATTCTGGGCGGAAGACAAATCCAACAAATCTGAGATCAAAAGATCGGTCCAGCATTCTTGAGTTATAAATGGTGTAACGAACTGTTTATCAACTAACTAATGTGTTTATCAGCCTATGCATTTTTTTAATCAATGATAGGCTCGCGTTGTATCTATGTATGTTCCTTTGTGGAGCTTTAGAGACCAAACGCGTGGGTCGATTTTGATAATTCTTACATCAATTGTCTTTCTTGCGAGTGCTACTAAAGTGACAGACATGACAGTAATCAAAATACAATATGGCGACAATCAGACGCCATATTGTGAAAAAGAAAAAAAAAATGAAAGTAGATGAACCATATTAAGTGGGGTATCAAAATAAAGGGTTCGAGGAGGAGATTAAATATAAGATAAAATGTAGAAAACAAAAAAATAAAATATTTTCAAAAAAACCCGACCCCAAAAAAACCACTAAAAAGTTCCAAACAAGTCACGTTTGAAGCAGTCTTATAAAATAACTGCCACCAACTGCATCAGACTGCTTGAAAAGTGACTTGTTTTTTAATGTTTTTTTTTTTTTAATATATTTGTTACCTATATACCTACTTTCTCACATCACATCACCATACTAAAATGACAAAAAATTGATTAAACAAGTGTACAATGGGCGGTCTTATCGCACAGGACGATCTGTTACAGCCAACCTTTGGTTGGACTGCAAGGAGAGAGATTCTCTAAACCTTAGCCCTATATTAATAAATCACTCTTCGTTGAGTGCTCGCTTAGTGATTTTAATTATTTATTGCGCAGCCTACTCAAAATTAAAATCGTTGAACAGTTTCTCAGGCTCTATTGTAATTTTTACCTTTTTCGCTACATTAAGAATTATTCTCGTATTTATTTATTAAACAATTGCTTGCTATACAGTTTGCATCAAAGCGTATATAGCAAGCCAACCATCTATAAGCTAAAAAAACTTAATGCAAACATTGAAAATAGTTAATAGAGGTCTGCACTGACGTTCATAGTCGAGGGTCAACAGTTCAGAGGTATGCGGGACAGGGTGTAAAGTCCCGAAAACCTCCTTTTGAAAAGGGAGGATCCTCCGACCAGACGGGTGTTGTGTCTGGTCCGGGCAACTGCCCGTGGTTGAATTCGGATGTTGTATAAGTTCAAATCGCGCGGAGAACTGCTTGCCCGAGGCAGGATTTGCGTTTAGTTCATATGTGGCGTCATAGGTATATCGCTACAGTTATATTGTTACACATAATTATGTCAAAGTTCGTTTCCCGAGCAATCAAGGCGTTCGGCACATTGCCGATGCCACTGCATTGAACTATAATATTTTATTATAGTTCAGCATGTGAGGTATACGTACATACATATGTAGATTATAAAAACCATGGTATATTGCATGACGTATTTAGCTCAGCTGACCTTTGCAAAGTTAATTAACGAGCTGTTGATACTCATATAGCTATATCTTATTGATATTTTCGTCCTTATTTTCAGCACAGTACAATCTGCAGCAATTATGGAGTAAATTGATTCAATTGAGATAAAGGACATTGGCTTCCACATAAAGATCTGCAATTCATATTTATTTACACAGACAGCAGGAAAACTTGATATTTATTGTTTTAATTCAAGGAAAATCTGTTTGCGTTGTAGTGTGTAAGTGTGTAGTGTTACGAGAAATAACTCATACGAGTATGTTTCTGGAATGCCTGTGTTTATGAACTAAAATACTCAACAATGTAGTCACATCTTTGAAATCTATCTATATTCTATCTTCTAGAAAATAAAAATCAATTGTCGAATGTATGTAAGCGCATCACTTCAAAGCGGCTGCACCTATTTGGTTAATTGTTTTTTTTTTGTGTTCGTAATAGGGAATATGCATGATATTTTTTATTTGTTCAATTGAAGACTTATTAACTATAGTCAACAAATAATTTTCAAAATATAATCATCAGCGACGAAGTTATAAAGCTTTAAAGTTGATAATTAGAAAGAGAAGTCCGACGTGTTTTTTGACGTCAAAGGACATGACGCCCATACAACTGCCCATACAGTTTTCGATCAATTTTGATTCTGCTTTCACTGTTCGTACTCTATTTTAGTATATTCATCGATAAACTGGTTAGATAGCAAATATTTTTTTCATGCATATTCCCTATTGTCAGGACAAGGTTTGTATGAAAGAAAATCGAAAACCAAAATACTGCAAGCGAGCGAAGCCCGGGCGGGTTGCTAGTTGCAAATTGCAATTAACGTTCTAGTCTAGGGTTAATTCCAGTTCAACAGCTGATATATTTTTTGTTTCTGGTCGCATGCTCAGAAACATCTTTAACACATTCTTGTTTGCAAAACAGCTGTCCCTTCGACACCTTTATTTACTTCTCATCTTATTGATACATTAAAACATGTCTAAAATTATCCAGGGCAGGTTTTTCAAAGGAGGCGGCTGAGAAGGAGCATATCTATCACTCCATCCGCGCAAGAAGAGCAGCCAGGCGTCGAAGGGTGCTCAACGATCTCCGGCCAGGCCTAAGAGCTGCGAACTGGTCGCCTGACCAGTCAGGCCTAAAGAAGCGGCGCACAGCTGTTGTATGCGCGCCTTTATAAGAGTATTTGCGGTTGTTGGATTGGCCTCACTAGGTGATAGGGCTCGCTAGCAATGGCGGGCTGACCGGGGCTACCAGTCGGGGTTTTTTTTTTTTTATAGTCGGAGTCGCGTATGAATCTAATTGTATCCCGGACTCATGGTAGTGGTATGAACTGTGGAGTTTTAGTCGGTAGGAGTCCGAGAAGACGGACAGTATCCATGAGGATTTACCGACACAAAAATAAATGGTTTGTCAGAAGTACCTCCCCTTACTTTGTATGTGTTTCAAAACGACCCGACCACACCTTAATCAAAGAGTTTTGTCCTTCTAAACCTCAAATGACAAAACATGTCACCTCGAATCACAGCTGAACGCGTAGACAACACATGTATGTTTTCAGTAAACACACGGGGACAGTGACACTCAGTCGGCAGCCATCTAATTGACTTCAACTATTTACGGGCGCGCACTAATTGGATACAAACTGGCGTGACACCGACGTAGACGGACAGGCGATCTAGCTGTTTGGTATACAGGCAGAATATCAAAAGTCGCTAGAGGTGGAAGCTCCAGGGTAGCCCGCGAAATTCAAATTTTCTTACGTTTTTTGCAATTTGCAGATCAGTGTCAGGTTGTATCTTGGTCAAAATTTGATTCGCGGCCGTAGCAAGTATGTATTTATAGAATTTTAAAGCGACCGACTTCCATAAATAATACTAAAAAATGCAAAATAACTTTAATTTCGGAAGTCGGTGTCAAATAACGAAGAAACCAAACTAGAAACACCGATTTCCGAAATTAAAGTTATTTTGCATTTTTTAGTATTGTTTATGGAAGTCGGTTGTATTTTTTTTATAAAAAGTTTTTTTTGAAGTCGCTTAAAAAGGCATCGGGCTGCTACTGAGAAACTATAGATGTCAACTATAACGAGTAGCACTATTCCAGAGGATTACCGACCTTATTGTGTGCGGAATAACTTCATAATGGCAAACATATAGTGATTTAAAAGTGTTGAAAGAGTTGAGTTCTGAATAGTTTTTCAAATAAGTCGAAAGCTGCCTGTATACCAAAACCGCTTGTTCTACTGTACAGTCTACTATATACACTTTGTTCTGTACTAATCACACTTACGTATCGTTTGGACTCGTGATTGTACTTGAATGATCAGTAAGTGATTGTGCTAATGGATATTGCTAATAAAACGACTTCTTTATCGCAACGAAACGGCCTCTATTAAACTTTGAACATTCTGATAGATGAAAGTCAGAAGGTAATAAATAGTGTTCGACCGAAACACGATTTTTAGAGGTAACCGAATATTCGGCTCCCCTTCCAGTCTTGGGCGAAACCGAAACTCACGTGGTAGAAGAAAAGCGGCAGCGACCTCTCGCACCCGGCCCTGATCCAGGCCATGGTACGGAGCAAGAGGGAATGGGAAGCTGTCACCTCACCTCCTTCTGCGAAGAGGTAATGCTCGCGAAGGAGGAGCCGGAACGCATGAGGCTGATTCAACGGAGACGCCCTCACGCCCTTAGAGACGCCCCAGGCGTCGGGCGACGCAAGCAGACTCTCGGCTACCGTAGGCGCGGACTTGCGGACGACGAGTAAAGGCTCCCCCACACAGGCGCGTTATTATCGGTCGATAATATCGCATGCGTTATTGCGATATTTGTCTTCAGTACATTTTGTATTAGGATGGTCATGTAGTTACACACTGCTGCGATAATAACGCCGCAATGGAAGTATAGGAAGTTATCGCAATACCGCATGCGATATTATCGACCGATAATAACGCGCCTGTGTGCGGGAGCCTTAATGGGTAGCTCGCCGTCCGATAAGGAACAGGCCCGAGTCGAGGACGCGTAGTGTTCCACGCGCGCCTCAAAGAGATGTCAGCAGTAACTGACGGGGCACGCTAGGGCCGATGGCTGACTGGGGTCGTGGATAAATTCGAAAGTGAGTAACTGCAGCCCTTTGCACAGGCAACTGAAGGAACAAGGGTGGGTTTTAGTCAGTAAAAGTCTGACATGCCCTCCCGCTCCATCCAAAGCGGGAGAAGTCATTAGATATTTCCCACCATAAAAAAAACGTGGTAACAGAAAAATTGACAAAAATTATAAATTTTGACTTGAAAAACTTATCAGACCATTGAAAGTTCAGCCCTAACTTTCATAAAATACTAAATAAGTTAATAAAACTATGATAACATAGACGAACGAGACAGTCAGTTTTTAAGAATCTATCACAACCTTCAGCTGGAAGACGCAAGCCGAATATTCGGCCACTATTTCACCGAAACCGAAACAAGATTTTTTGGCCGAAACTGGCTGAATCCGAACTTTCAGTCGGACACTAGTAATAAATGCTGGCAGACATACATCGCAGCTTTTTATTGGCATAGAGGGATGCTGCTGACATTTGAATATTCCCATACTAGCTTTTTATGGGGCTCGTAAAAAAATCTGCTACAACATACAAGAACCTTCACTGCTTTTTCAAATGTCCCTGAAGCTGTTAACCGTTGAAGAGTTCGTCTATCTGGAGCTATTCCTGGATGTCGATTCAGGTCATGCTTACCATAAAAATGCATTGTCATTGGAACTGAATCAACACGTTAAAATTCAACTCCATTGAATAAGAGGAAGTGGTCCTAATTCAACTAATAAGATTAGACCCTAAGGAAAAACATTGAAAAGAAAGAAAGAAATAACATTCATTTCTGATAACACTGATAAGTAATTATTGCTGCTTAAAAGTGACAAGGAACTATTAATTATATTATTATTATTCCTTAGCGACTAAACTTGGCAAGATTTTGGTCCTTGTCTCCTGGAGCCATTGTTCCTGAGCGTTAAAGGACCAACACTGCTCTTTATCCGATACAATGGCTGTTATTTTGGACGCTATGCCTCGTAAACATGTGACGCTCTGGTACAATATATTTTTATCTGCGGCGATTGACCCGACGGACAAAGACATTTTGGGTATGTTTGCTTTGATGATTTGTTTGAATCACCGAGACCATTTCATGATAAGTACAATAGTGCGAAAGATGTGTATGCCTTGAAGTACTGTCTGAGATATGTAATCAGCACCACATACAGGCGCAATGGAAGTAGTGTCTTTAGGACCCCATCAAATCAATATTTCTTTGGATCTCGTGTCTCAAACTTAGTTTGCAAAAATGTTTTGGGGAGTTTGTTGTGCCACTTCTTCCCAGCTAAAACACTAGGAAGTGGTGACGGGCGGGTGTTTTTAGGGGCTTGTCTTTATGTAGAACTTTGACTTTCAAAACGTGCTGGCTCTCAGCCTAGTTTGAAATTACTTTTGATTTTTGTTTGACTTTCCCTTTTGAACGTCTTCGAAGACATTCTGCAAAAGACGTGTTTAGACTGTTTAAAAAAAAAATACGAGGTGCATTCAATAAGTACCTAGCCTCATCGCCAGAGGGCGCTGTAGTTTCAAAAGAGTTTTACCACAGTGTAGCACATTCTTTTTTAATTCTTTTTTCAAATTTTCATTCCAATCCCTTCATTTGTTTTAATTTGACAACTTATGGAAGCGAACGTGTCGATCGGTTTTACAAAAATGGAAAAAGAGCAATATCGTTCGGTGATTCGATTCCTATTTTTGGAAGGGAAAACGCGCATCGAAATCAAAGAGCGCTTGGATGCTGTGTACGGTGACTCTTCTCCATCGATGGCCACCGTCAAGAATTGGTTCAACGAGTTTGCACGTGGCCGTACGTCGGTTTTTGATGAACCACGTCCAGGTGCACCGAAAACAGCTGCTACGGAGGAAAACATTAAAAAAATCCATGATCTCGTATTGGCAGATCGCCGATTGAAGGTTCGGGAGCTAGCTGAGACTGTAGGCATTTCAGAAGGAACAGTGCATCATATTCTTCACGAGGAACTCGGCATGAGAAAGCTGTCGGCGCGATGGGTGCCGCGTTTACTCACACCAGAAAACAAGCGCAACCGTGAGACCACATCGGAGACGTGTTTGGCGCTGTTTAAGCGGAATCCAGCGGAGTTTTTGCGTCGTTTTATGACCGACGATGAAACCTGGATCCACTGGTACACACCACAGACCAAGGAGCAATCAAAACAATGGTTCCAGACCGGGGAACGTGCTCCAAAGAAGGCGAAAACTGTAAAACCGGCCGGAAAAGTTATGGCCACCGTTTTCTGGGATTCACAAGGTGTGATCTACATCGATTACCTCGAGAAGGGTAAAACAATTACAGGGCTTTACTATGCCGATTTATTGGGCCGATTCGACGCCGAATTAAAGAAAAAACGACCCCATCTGGCGAAGAAAAAAGTGCTGTTTCACCACGACAACGCACCGGTTCACACGTCTGCCGTTGCCATGGCCAAATTGGTCGAATTACGCTACGAATTGCTGCCCCATCCACCGTATTCTCCAGATTTGGCCCCTTGTGACTTCTTTCTGTTTCCTAATCTGAAAAAATCACTCGCCGGGAATAGATATGGATCGAATGAGGAGGTTATCGCCGCCACGGAGGCCTATTTTGCAGAGTTTGACAAAAACTATTTTTCGGACGGGTTAAAAAAGTTGGAGCATCGCTGGGCTAAGTGTATCGAACTAAAAGGAGACTATGTTGAAAAATAAATTGCCACTTTTCCAAAATTTTCGTTTACTTTTTGTAGGCTAAGTATTTATTGAATGACCCTCGTACTATCACTATTGTACATGAAGGCATTATGTTGAACTATGCTAGTCAATGTCAGCGTTGTGACCATCAGTGATTGATAATGAATACGATAAGAATACAACAAATAAAAAATATTTAGATAGTGCGTTGATAACAGGTTAAAACAGTTGATAACAGGTTTTAGTTAAATCGCTACAGTATACCGTTATGCAGGGTCAAATTCAATCAATTTAAATGTGTTTTCTAATAGCTACAATCTTTTTTCATTTTTTGGGGGTGGGAAATCATCCAATGACATCTCCCGCTCTGGGTGGAGCGGGATGGCGTGTCAGACTCTTACTGACTAAAACCCACCCCTGTTCCTTCCCTGCCCTGAGTGCCCAGGGGAGTGGTAACTCTTTTTCGAATTTACAACCCCTGGGCAGAATAGCTACAACCTGGGAGTCTTGTCAAGACAAGAGTGAATAAGTAAGCGTGTTGCATCTTCGACCACATCATCGCTTACTATCAGATGAGATAGTGGTCAAGCGCTTGTCTATCAAAGACACGCGGGCGAAACCGCTGGCAGAAACTAGTTATAAATAACAGAAAAGGGGATTTTTTTAAACTAGACATTTAAGTAAGATTCCAATCACAAACACGTAATATCAACAAAGTGTATCAATTTTGTTGATACTTGTTAGCCGTTATCAAACCTGCAGGTTTGCGACGTAAATCAATGATGGCTTATCAGAATCTAGTGATAACACTGTGAATCAGTCATATTAGAACATATTATGGTATGTGCTATTATTATATGTATTAGTCATCGGGTTCTGATATTTTTTACGTCTTTTTTATAGTATAGATAAACTGATTTTAAAAGAAATTAAATACAGTGAGCAGTGGTAACGGCCGAGACTTACAAGTTGTGTTGTAGGTCGTGAGTTCAAAGCCAGGCAGGTGCTTTACTTTGTGTAAATTGTTTCAACACCACTGCTCTCAAAACGGTGAAGGAAAACATCGTGAGGAAACCGGCATGTCATTATGAAATCCACCAAACCGCATTGGGCCCGCGTGGTGGCTTACGGCCCACACCCTCTCACAGAGAGGAGGCCTGTGCCCCAGCAGTGGGGACATTACAAGGCTGATGATGATGAAATACTGGGAACTACACTGTGGTAAGAAAAAAGTAACTGTGGAATGTTTAGCTTTTTAGTTATTTTTTACTACTGTTTTCGTAAGGGTCGCTGTAAAACCAATAACTCATCAATGAAGGTAAAGTTCCATCAAATTCTTTATGTAAAACAGACCTTGAAAAAGCCGGAAAAGCGACGTGATGAACAAGCAAGATTACGTCGAACGTGATTAATTTACATTGTATCGACTTTCGCGTGCTTTCATTCAAAATATGATCGTTTATATTATTTCCATATTTGTTATTCAACATCACAATTTTGTATTTTTTTATTTACGTTAAGTTTTACGCCTATACAGGGTGTAACGGAAAGGTGTGGTCATATTTGAAAAGCTGCATCTGTCCATGAAAATGAACTACTTTGTATATGGAAGTCACAGCCATCTAAAAAAAAAAGTTTTTATAAATGATTTTTTTTAAAAGTGCTGAATTCATTTTGATAAAATTCATATGGGACCACTCTGATGTATGCCTATATAACCCACCAAACAAATAAAGAATCATCAAAATCTATTCACAAGTGGCAGAGAAATCTCGTAACATAAAAAAAAAATACAGACGAACTGAGAACATCCTCCTTTTGGAAGTCCGTTAAAAAAAATTGAACTTACCGAACAAAATTATCATAGCCGATCAAAATTAGTATGGAAGGGACCATTTTATGAGGGGATTTGACTATGACTTCCTAAAAGAAAGTTGTTCTTTTCGATGGGCACAAGTATTTTTTTAAATGTGATCACAACTTTCTTTTACACCCTGTATCTCCGAAGGGTTGAATCTAAAGCACAATTACATTTAGCCAGTGTTGTTAGTCTCAAGTAATAGGGGGCTAGCCTATTGCCATCAACCGGGCACAAAAAAATATCTCCGGGAATTCCTGATGGATAAACCCAATAACACTCATGGACCCGAAAATTAAACCCATGACCTCATGCTCTGCAGTAGCGCTCACGACCACTAAACCAACGAGGCAGTTTTTCAATTAACACAACACCTTGGTCCATTTTCCTGATGCTGATGAACCCAGGTACTCCAACCACTCGTTCCTCAAATAAATATATGCATGATGATAATCAAATCATTCGTTAAAAAAAATCATGCGATGGAAGGACCAATGTAAAAAGGACCAAAGAAAATGTAAAAAAAAATGATGTGTTCATTCATGTGTGACATGCGTACGAGCCACTAAAGAATGTGAAATAAAACGGTGTCAAAGTCAAAATGAGGCGTATCCGGCCCATCATTGTCATGACCGGTGACCAGGATAGCTGGATGACGACATCAGATATGTACCAAAACAATTCGTGTAATGTCAAACCAAGCGTGGCAAAAAAAAATGTACCCAGTGTCAGTTTTGAAAGTTGGCGGTACCGCTTCGCTATGTTGGCAGTATTTGTATAAATATTCACGTCATTTGGTCAAAACAAAAAAAAAATTGTTTTGTAATAGCGAATCAATGCAAATACAGTACAGTCTCACTAGCACGGCCAGTATTAAAAGCCAGGGTGCCGGATTATTGGAATGTTCGAACTACTGGATTGTATAGAAAAAAATAAAATAAAGCATTTTAGAATTTCCTAATTTAGTAAAGGACCATGAAGGGGTAGGCCCGGGCGGAGGGAGCCGGAGTACTGACGGGCCGGAATAGTGAGACTTCTGTATATAAGCAAAGTGAAATTCCATAATTAATTGTTTGAAGTTGTAGCGTCCGACTTTATAAAACTCAACCCCGATTTCAGGAAAACAGGACAATAACTTTGATGACAGATCTCTCATGTCAAACCCTTATGATCTATGATTGTTAACAACAATCAATCAAAAAAGTTTACATGAGTTTTGTCAACAGTAAATTGATTGAGTTTCTAGAAACAAGGGGTAACAATGGTGTACAATGTGGCAAGCAAAAAAGAATCCAAAAATTAACCTTAATCTACTAGAACTTACTTTGATGTGCAATAGTGTTGTATTTGTTTAAATTTTAGACAAAAACAGCGTAGATTGCTTGGTTAGTCGCCTTCTCTGCCGACAATAAATACATACAGATATACATACAAACTTATTATGTTAGTACATGCATATTGTTGGTATACGAATCTTGTTGACGGAACTGTGTGCATTTTGACAGCGATTGTTGACAACATTTTAAACAGGGTTAAATTAAATTATTTAATTTATTTTTTTATTATATTTGCTTTTATACGTTTTGATATTTAAATGTAGGTAAGTACTTTATATATATTCTTATTTTTTTTTAAATAGTACGTGCAAATCTCGGCAATTATGACGAATCCACTGTTTAAGTACGAAGAGACATCATGCTGGATCTTTACTCATCTTATTGTCCATTCAATTTTATCCATAGTAAAAAAAAAAACAATTGAATTATTCATTACGTATGTTTAACAATCAGTTCTGTCAAATTACAGTTTTCTAGTGTCGTACATCCGATAAATATTTAATTAAAAGTAAAAAACAACTAACAAAATTTCTATTAATTTTCTAAGCATGCTTAAAGAGAAAAATAAACAAATTTATTTTAGTGCAATATCGTTTTTAAATACAGACACCTGTATTTTTATCACTGTTCTTTAGATCAAATCAGAATTGACAAAAGGTAACTCAGAAATTAGTACCCACCGTGGCTATGAGATCACTTCCACTTCAAAATGTAAAATCTTCAATCAATATCAGATCCTATTCACCATAACATAAACACGATATTGCACTTTCATACTTATCGCACACTTAATATATTAATAAGCGAATAAATCTAATTAAAACACACAAACTACGAAAAATCACATTTAAACTTCACTACACTACGGTATGTTAATTCTGACTATGCTATCACTATTATTTCACTAATTACTTTGGTAGCTACACTAGAGGTACACTCATCAAAGAGTAATAGCGACAAAGAGTAGGATATTGCTGAAGACGCGAGGAAAGCGTCACGCGGCGCGCACGGCTCTGTATTGTCTAGGCGCGACTGTGATGTGCCTGTTAGAGCCCCCGCACATGACTCAACATGTGAATAATTACGAGGAAAGATCGCGTTGTACTGAGTGAGATCAAGGGAAATATACAGGCTAAGTTGTGTGAAGGAAAAAAGATGTGAAGTTAAAATTATAACGAGTTAAATGCCTTTTTCAGCAGAATTTCAATTAATTGAATATTATTTAGATGTGTTGTTGCTAGCGAGTTCGTTTCAAGACTAATTTACGTCAGTTCTAGATCGCTGTAAATACATTTACACACAGACAACAAAATCGCTCTACAAATATACAAGAACAAGCAATTCTAATTCTAACTCAAATAGCAAACTCATGTCACGACTTATTTGTGTCATCGCACTTCGTCACTTTTAAGATGCGATTAGATAGCAATGTCAACAGACAGTTTTTTCTGTTAAAATGTCATTGCGACAACTTACGTGAAGTGAACTATCATTCCACCTGAAGTTATGGATTGACAGTTCACTTTACCTATGTTTTTACGGTGAGATGTTCACAGAATAGCACACCTGGCAGTCGTTACGTGCGTGTTGGTTCGTCTACGGGGGCACTAACAAAGCGGGTAGGTTGTAACAAGGTGGGAGGAAGCACTACACGCGGCTAAAACCCCGGCTATATGAGATGTTATGTGCTGTATTGGGAAGACTGTGAAATTTATTCGTTTGCATGTACACTAATGAAAAGATTATACTGTGTTTCAGGATTTCTCCGCGTTTTAATACCGGATATAAGTATTACGTTTGGATATGACAGTGTAGTAGATAGTGCAACTTGGAGACAGTAAAAATAAACTGAGGTGTGGAAAGATTGGTAAGGAAGAGATATTAATTATTTATTCTATCAATATTGATCCAAGGGCTATTGTCATAATAAGGAAGGATGACAAGCAGTTCAAAGGCTCAAAGGAGACAAAGACTTGGCTATAGGAAGGAGAAACGTCACGAAGTGTAGTAACACTTCTCGAAAACATGATGCGGATAGGAGGACCAAAAAAAAATGTTGATGCTAAAGGCAGCGAAAGGGTTTATAATTTTAAAGTCTCTTATATAACAACAAAGATGTTAATTAAGGTTTTAATTTTTGTAGTGCATAAAGGTCGTCTTACTTTCAAGAGTCAGTGCTCTTGATTCAGTCGGCGTAAGCATGTAACATCTGTTTATACATAAAGACAATGAATGTTTACAGCTACGCTTTCAGGGGTTGACGTCATGCCTTATCAGATAGTGGCTCTAAGGACTATTTTATTGTTGTATAGAATGTTCTAGGTGCAGGTGTCAATATTATGTAATTGAGTTAAATAGGCTTTGTCTGAAATGTGGGTTAGACTCTTGACTTTATTGGCATTGCGCAGTTTAAGGCGCAGTCATACAACTTCTAATAGTTTTAATTGAACATCACGTCGACGACTAGTCTTATTTCTTTAAAAAAAAAAACTATCGTTTCTCTAGACAATTTCCTTCGTAATTTGGTATGTGAATATTTGAAATTATATTTTTATAACATAGTGTAATTAATTTGTAACGTTATGTCTAACGCGGATAAAAAATTGAGAATCACGCAAAAACTATAAAGCGTATTTTTATGAAACCTTCACTATTTTATAGATCCTTTAATTATTTATATTTTTGTATGCCTATTTTAGTATAATACACGTTGTTTAATATATAATAAATTAATAATATTTATGTCTAATTTGGGACAGCGCTCCTGGAAGGGCGAGTCCTATTACTGGATGGACGTACGACGCGTTACGTGTGCTCAGCACAGAACACGCAAGGTAACCACTCAAGGTCATTGGCAGTTAATAGCGCCTTAATGTTGTAGTGCGGTGCCCCGTCCAGAACATGACTCATATACTGGAATACCCCAAGTGCACACCTGCACTATGGAGGATCTGATGGACGCTACTGCAGTTAATGTGGCCAGCTTTTGGGCTCAAAGTATTTGAAAGTTAGTAAACCATCGATTCCAAAGAAGAACAAGTTTAATGTGGCCAGTTTCTGGGCCCAAAGTATTTGAAAGTTAGGAAACCATCTATTCGAAAGAAGAACAAGTTTAATGTGGCCAGTTTCTGGGCCCAAAGTATTTGAAAGTTAGGAAACCATCTATTCGAAAGAAGAACAAGTTTAATGTGGCCAGTTTCTGGGCCCAAAGTATTTGAAAGTTACGAAACCATCTATTCGAAAGAAGAACAAGTTTAATGTGGCCAGTTTCTGGGCCCAAAGTATTTGAAAGTTAGGAAACCATCTATTCGAAAGAAGAAAAAGTTTAATGTGGCCAGTTTCTGGGCCCAAAGTATTTGAAAGTTAGGAAACCATCGATTCGAAAGAAGAACATGTTTAATGTGGCCAGTTTCTGGGCCCAAAGTATTTGAAAGTTAGGAAACCATCGATTCGAAAGAAGAACATGTTTAATGTGGCCAGTTTCTGGGCGCAAAGTACTTGAAAGTTAGGAAACCATCTATTTGAAAGAAGAACAAGTTTATTATTGTAGTATATCTAATAGAGATACCGCGAATAGTTGTTATAGCGAATAGTCGAATATTCAACTCGCCATTATTATCACTACATCACTACCATGTTATAAAACACAAAGTCCCCCGCCGCGTCTGTACGCGATAAACTCTTTTTTTTTACGAAACCCTTCATGCGTGAGTCCGACTCGCACTTGACGGTCTTTTTTAGATTTCAAGTGGCTTCGAATAAGGCCATAAGTATCTGAATATATTATTCATATTACATTCATTATTTTCTACTTCGCAATCATATTACTAAAAGGGTACTGAAATCCAAAGGTTAGACCCATTTACAAAGTTCCAGGTTTCTATGCCTTTTATCGTGTTAAAATTTTCCTTGTCTACTATTTTTATTCCCAAAAAATATTGTTAGTATTATTATAATCGCCACAACACAAGAAAACTTCGACATCAAGCCGTACTAATGCTAAGATTTAACAATAAGTCGACTTTGGAGGACGAAGTTAACAAATAACTTGTGTACTTGACCGTAGTCACCGGTCATCGCCGTGTGGTTGGCAATATGTTCGCTAATATTACCTGCCTGGCGGAGCCCATATTGCCAATATCACCAATCTCATAGCGGTATGATATTGGTAATATTCTAGTCCTACTAGAACGATCGCGTTGGCCGTTCATAAGGTATGTTGGAGACCCTTGTTCAGCAGCAAATGTTTACTGGTAATAATGAGAATCCTAGGATATTAGAATCAGTCAATTATTTTGCTCATAAGTCCTACGAACTTCTGAAATTAAAAAGATTGAAGAAAGGGACCTGCCAAACAGATATATCTGCTTCGTAGCCATTGATTCCAATGATATTAATGATGATATAGATAGTTAAAAACTAAAAACTGCTTACATTACAAATGATATATCTCCCAACCTCATCGAAAACCCAAATTCCAACCAAAAATCTATACCAAAATATGAATAAAATTGGCTCTGCACGCTCCTAACTGTATTTTTGACAACACTGAGTGTTCTCCCACAAAACTCCTCACTAACTCCTATTCCAATGGCCATAAGGTAGAATATTGCATGAATTTGGTCGTAAAACATGTTAGATGGTAATGAATGATAGTGCACGCTTGGCCGTGGACCGAGTCGTTCAATGAACTTATGATTTAGCCATGGTTAAATTTGCATGTGTGATTGTGAATGGCTTGCTCTGTTTCGATGCGGTGTTGCGAAGGGAGATGGTCAGATGATTTGTTTGTATGGCCCAGGAATTCATCTGGGATTTCTCATGCTCATGATTATTATTTCATAGCTATGGCTAAGTTACTCGTAAAGTCGTAACCCTAGTCCTACTAATATTTTGAATACCAGTTTGGATGGATTAATGTATGTTACTCGTTCACGCCAGAACGGCTGAACGGATCTGGATGAAATTTGGCACGGAGATAGATTGTCTAAAATAACACATACCTATTATAAAACAAAGTTCCTCGCCACGTCTGTCTGTCTGTATGTTCGCGATCAACTCAAAAACTACTAAACGAATGTTCATGCGATTTTCACCAATAGACGACGTTAATAGTGATTTATGAGAAAGGTTTTTTTTTTTTGTGGGGTATGAAATCATCCAATGACATCTCCAGAGGCGAGAGGCTGAGGGCGTGTCAGACTCTTACTGACTAAAACCCACCCTTGTTTCTTCCCTGCCTGAGTGCCTTTGTGCGGTAACTCATGTTAAGAATTTATCCGCTACCCCTAGGCATGCAGGCACCGGCCACGATGGGCCCCGTCAATGGTGGCTGAGAATCATCTCTTTGAGGTCGTCTCACGGGCCTGGTGCTGATCGGACGGCGAGCTACCCACTGCTCGCTGTCCGCAGGCCCGGGTCTACGGTGGCCGGAGATCGTCTCGCGACGTCCTACGCCCAGTGCCTCTTCTGCGGCGGTAGCGGCCGGGGCCGTGAGGGCCACTCCATTGAGCTTCCCTCACCCGTCCCGCCTCCGCCTTCGCGAGTATTACCTACTGCTTCGCAGGAGGAGACTGCTTCGCAGGAGGAGACTGCTTCCCATTCCCTCTCGCTCCGTACCATGGCCTGAACCAGGGCCGGGCGCGAGGTCGCCGCCCATTGTGTCACCCTATGTAATGTTTTCCTCATATTTTTATTGTAATTTGTATGGTGTGGTGTTCTATTCTATTCTATTCCGTTGCATCCACGAGGACACGGCGGTGCTCCGCCCAAGCGGGGCAGACCTCCACTGTATATGAGAAAAGTTAAGGTGTAAAATTTGTACCCGTGAAAAACTGGGGTGGGTCGCTTAAAGGCTATAAATTTAGAGTGGGGGAACTACTAATACCACGAGAGCGAAGTCGCTGACAGAAGTTACTGGATTTGTAAAAGGTACTGATAGCAAAGATAGTTTTTGGTTCACCAATAGACGCTACTGCAGTATTTTGTACAAGAGCTAGATCCCAGACATTGATCCCATGTAAATAATAGACAAAGGAACTAGTCTCGACATAGACTATCAGTGTACCTAGTTCCTATACACAGAGGAAACTAAGAAGGAAGAGTGTCACGTGTTGCGATCGTTAATTAACTCACAAAGGCATTAGGGGCCATCCATAAATTACGTCACACGTTAAGGCGAGGGTAAGAGGTTGACGTAGTGTGTGTGACAAAGGGTGAGAGGAGTTATGTCTCGTGATGTCACATTTCAAAATTTATATCAGAGTATTAAAACGCGAAATTTTAACATAAACCAAAACTTATTTCCAACTCTATCTGTATGACCACAAAGTTGAAAAATAAATTAATCATTATTAAAATAAAATATATTTATTTCGGAACTGCTGTTTTAATTTAAAACTGTAAAAACATTTTTCCAAAAAAATAAAACCGACTTCCAAAAAAAAACAAAAGGTGCAAAATAACTTTAATTTCGGAAGTCTGTGTTTCTGGTTTTGTTTCTTCGTTTTTTGACACCGACTTCCGAAATTAAAGTTATTTTGCACTTTTTTGAAGTCTGTTCTATTTTTTTGTAAAAAAGCTTTTATTTTTCACTTTTTAGTTGAGTTTCCAAATAAAATTGTGTTAAAAATGCATATTTATGCAATAGCAGCAATCGCGGTTAATTTTTTGAAGAGTTCCGTTGTCTGTCTCCGAAACTCATCATCAGATCTACATGAAATTTAAATGGGACCATTTCGGAACAAACCCCTTTCGAACGAAAAAAGAATTTTGGAAATCCGTCTATAAATGACGAAATTATGCCCGAACATACATAAAAAAAAAAACATCCGAATTCATAACCTCCTCCTTTTTGAAGTCGGTTAAAAATTGCAAAATATGTAACGCCACACTAGGGAGGGGAGTCTCTCAATGTGACCAACTGTAAGAAGGACGAGGGGGTGTCAAAAAATCATGAATTTTGTGTGACGTAATTTATAGATGGCCCCTTATTGATTGAAGTTTAGAATTGCTTAATTTATGCTGTGACGAGCTTCAGCGTGGCTTTAATTTGTCACGAAGTGGATTATAGGAAGCCGTTATATCCTACACGACTCACAAGTGACTCAATGATGACTGACACCTGCTGAAGACCCATAAGAACGAGAACCTTGAACCAATCTGGCAACACAAACTGTCGGCAATAAACCAGATGAACCACATTGAAATTGAAATCCATAGTGTGTTTGGAAGAGTCAAGGAACACGGGTGGCTTTTAGTCAGTAGAGTCTGACACGCCTTTGTCCATATTCTACCTACGTAGAAAATGGACCGTAACAGAGTTGTATACGCAAATCCCAATAAACCATTCACAGTTAGCTATTAACATGCCAATACATTTGCATACGCAAGAATACTATTTTAGACAAAATAGTCAAATATTTAGCCGAAAAATGTGACCGGAATGACAAGTTCACTTTGAGAGACGTAAAAATGACGTAGCGACACAATGACGCTACAGTTCTAACGCAAAATGGATTTACAGAAGTACTTTTCACAAGTATTTGTGGCTGAAAGGACCATTAAACAATATCACGGATTTTAAAAAGATGGTCCTTTCCTACTACCATGCGTCAGTGTTATTGGAATGTCTAATTTATCAGTTCATCCACATACCCTACTTTCTAATTGAATATACCTAGGAGATACCATAGAAGCCTGACCACAGCCAGATTTTCTGCGCTAGTTTGATTTTTGTAATTTTGCACCTGAGTGGCAATTTCGTATTTTACTCCGCAATTGACATCAACAGAACATATCTGTACTTACATTATGATGTCCCTAATCCTATGTCAAGAACGGGTTTTTTTTCCCTATTTGTCACCAGTGGTGACAAAGTCGGTGGCAACAACTGGGAATCAGCCTTAGCCTTCCCACACGGGCAGAAACTAAAGATAATCTCACGGATGCTTTTATAAATGACTAAAACCTGCCAAGTGCGAGTCGGACTCGCGCACGAAGGGTTCCGGACCATTATCTATAAAAACGGCAAAAAAAAACATGTCTTTTGTATGGGAGCCCCCTTAAATATTTATTTTATTCTGCTTTTTAGTATTTGTTGTAATAGCGGCAACAGAAATACATCATCTGTGAAAATTTCAACTGTCTAACTACGAGTATCACGGTTCATGAGATACAGCCTGGTGACAGACGGACAGACAGACTGACGGACAGCGGAGTCTTAGTAATAGGGTCCCGTTTTACCCTTTGGGTACGGAACCCTAAAGAAGACATTGGTTTCTTTAAATAGGTTCAAACAAATACTTTTAATCGTCACAGCGTCACAGAAGAAAGATTAAACTAGATGAGGTCCATGATTTCTAAATGAAACTGAGATTATCACCGATATCAATAAAGAAGTTACAGTCTATTTTAAAGTCCAGTTATTTTTTTGGTTATACCTACAGTAAGAAATCGTAAGTTCAATAATAGGGCAAAAGTCAATGCACTTCTAGCCATCCCGGAAATCCGCGTACCACAGACCGCTGCTATCGCGGCTCGCGATTTTTATTTCATTCCGTGTCAATGTATACGTGACCTTGTTAACTCGTACGCAGTGGAACTTCTCTGTTTATCTGTGTGTTACAGGTGGAACACTCCTGCGCACGTCGAGGTCATTGACCGCCGCATCCTATCGGCGCGGGATATTGTTTCCGACTTTGAATATGAACGATGTGTTGATTGTGTTATCTCAATGTTGCTGTCTTGGGGCTGGTGCTGGTTATAATTTAGTAGGCCGTGGTGATTAGAAAAGGTATTTTTCATAACACTCTCTGCACCATAAAGCCTTTCCTTTCGGTGTGGGCGACAATATCCTCGTTTGTCTACTTGCATAATGCATTTAATCATCGTTCAAGGAGTTATCTTACGAAGAGACGAATAGGTTTGTTTTTTATGCTATTCCTACCATTGCTGTCTGTTTGCCGTGGGCGCTCACAGGCTCCTAAAAGTCATAATTATTATAGAATATCTTGGTGCTTTCAAATAAGCCTTCCACTTGAATTTGATTTAAACACTCGAAGCCATCTTTAGTCCTGTATGATACTTGGATTATGGATGATTTCATGGTAAAAGAAATCCTATTTAGTCCGTAAGATTATCAAAAAATATTGGACAGTATTTTTTGCTTTATCAAATCAATAAAAAATGACATAGATAAAAGAAAGAAAAGAAAAGAAAGAAAAAGAATTTATTTGCCACAAATTAACGACATACACAACAATATGATTTTGCTAACTTAACCCTTATCGATAGTGTTAGTAGATCTTATATTTGCATCAAAGTTCAGGAGTGGGGGCTTGTTACGTCACTCTTCGAGTAAAAAGTGGTACAATTTTAACTCAATTATAACGTCATGCGAAATTTCAACGCACTGTATCATCTTCATTTTTTGTTTACGTGACAAAAGAGAAATGTGTCCAATATTTTTTGGTAAACTAACAGACGAACTAATTAGATTTTTTTGGTCATCAACCCAATTGAAAGTTTCCTCAAATGGCAATTTTTTAACTTTCTCGTTCAATAATGACGCATCTCGTCTAAAAGTTTGAAAAACGTTAGGCAACAATTACAAAATAAATAAAAAAACTTTCTGCGTTAAAATGTTTACGTAAACATGTTTTGACGGTACTATTTTTAGTGTTGTTTTGTTTAATGCCGGTGGAGAAGGAAACCGTTCATGCGTTTGGCGTTTATCATCCGTCCCACGCACGTAAGCATCAGCTGATCGACGCAGGCTATTAGCCTGAAGAGGACAAGGCCGGTGAACACGCTGATATCATTACAATTATTTAGCGATACGTGTGTTTGAGAATATTTTGATGTTTTACAGGGTTAAATTAATAAGCATAACTGCATAGATAAGATGGGTATTGAACAGGGATGTTTCCTGGGTACAAAAATAAAAATTATTAGTCCGTAAGTTAGATTATCAAAAAGTATTGAACATGTATTTTTTGCTTTACCAAACCAATGACAAAGATAAAACGCATTAAAGTTCAGGCTTTTTACGTAACTTCGTGGTAAAAAGTGTACCATGGCGTGACGCCACGCAAAATTTCAACGCACTGTGCGTTGAAATTTTGCTATCGTCTTGCAATTGTTGAATTTGTTGACGTGATAAAAGAAAAAATACTTGTACAATATTTTTAACTGACTTCAAAAAAAGGAGGAGGTTCTCATTTTGACTGTATTTTTTTTGTGTGTTATCTCATAACTTTTACTAGGTGAACCGATTTTGAGGTTTTTTTTTTTTATTTGATAGCTGTTGCTTCACATGTGGTCCCATTCTATTATTTGGTGAAGATCTGATAAAGAACTTTGGAGATACACAATGGAACTCTTCAATAAATGATAGCAAACCTTCCAGAATTGCTGCAATCGCATGTCTGTATATTGTTTTCACCACTTCACAACATTACATCACGCTGATACGCTCTGAAGGGGTATACAGGTTTGTACAGTTCACCCTGATACACCCTAATTTCACCATGTTCAAATTCCCAATTTTTGGGGCTACCAATTCAGGCATAACTTTACTATTAATTTAGTTTTAGAATGGGGTACAACAACTAAAAAGTGAAAAATAAAAACTTTTTACAAAAAAAAATACAACCGAGTTCCATTTATACAATACTAAAAAAATGCAAAATAACTTTAATTTCGGCAGTCTGTGTCAAATAACTAAGAAACCAAACTAGAAACACCAACTTCCGAAATAATTAAAGTTATTCTGCATTTTTTAGTATTATACCTATAAGAAAGTCGGTTGTAATTTTTTTGTATAAAGTTTTTTTTTGGTAATCTATCTGACGAACCAAATAGATTCTTTTAAGAAACTACCTATTATCGTTATCTAATAATAATACAAAAGAGAATAATACATTCTAAGCTCATATTTACAAGTAACTAAGTATCGGTGGCCGTTGATCCCGTAGTCTCAGCCTTTTAACGTCCCCACTGCTGGGACACAGGCCTCCTCTCTACCCGAGGGCGGGCCCTGTGCGGGTTGGTGGATGTCACATGTCTTCGAATTTTTGGTTCAAGACATGCTGGTTTTCTCACGATGTTTTCCTTCACCGTTTTGAGATCAGTGGTGATAAATTTATTAACACTAAGTAAAGTGCATGCCAGGTTTCAAACCCTCGACCTGGAGCAGTGGTGACCCAGTGGGTTAAACGGCTCCGGCTTACGTGTCATGGTCAGTTACTAGTTGCTTGAAATTAAAGGTTTAGATTTTTAAAGTGAAAACTTCTTTAGGCGCCTTTGGGTATTTTTGAGATGGCCAAAAACTATTGAACTCGTGTGTCACCGTCACCGACCGTCGTAGCACTTGTAGCGGATTGTTTTCATTTGAAGTGAAAACCGACACCGACACGCGTAGCGTCGGAGGACTTGTAGCGGATTTTGTTCAAGTTTTCACTTCTGTCGGTACTCCCGAAGTGCCAGTTTTTTTTTAATTTTGCCGCCATTACTTATCACGTCTGCGGTTTCGCCTTTTAATTTTATCTGACCCTGTATAATATGTAGTTAAATGGGAGACATAATTCCTCATTATCAAAAAGCCTAAACCCCAAACAAAAACTCGAGATTTTTTTTATTTACATAACTGACAGAAGAAACCCAAACTACCCTTGAAAAGTAGCACACAATTTAACTACCTCAATATCTTCGATCTTACTAACGTATACTCTACTACTCTATACTCAACACTTGTTTTCTTTTCAAGATTAATATCGTTAGAGTAGTAGCATCAGCGTTCATCTACATATTTTTGTGGTTACATCACGAGCTGCGGCTAAATTAATTCACTTTCACAATGTTTGCACAGTGAACTACTCGTTTAAACTAGATAACGTGATAACATCCCAGTTCAGTCCGGCCACTTAAAGATAGGTGGGCTAGAACTAGATTCAATTTTGTCTAGGCTTAAAAAAAATTCGTTGTATGGGCCCTAAAAGTTGGTCCTTCCGATTCCGACTGAACCGGAGGACCAAAAAATATTCTCTAGATTTGAACTAAATATCTCGTACTAGCTTCTGCCTGCGCATTCGCCCGCTAGGAATTAGTACTTCCCCATTATAAATTATAGCCTATGTGCTATTCCAGACTATAATCTATATCTGTGCCAAATTTCATCCAGATCCGTTCAGCCGTTCTGGCGTGATTGAGTAACAAAAATTCATCCATTCATCTAAACATTCGCATTTATAGAAGTAAGATTCGAGGGGAAATACAATGTCCAGTCTGCAGTAGACAGAAAAAGACTCAGACGATTGGATAATTCATGTAAAATCATCATTCAGACAAAAAACGCGGGGCAATGAGGATGCTTAAACTAGCCAAGTCTACAGTTTACAGACAAGAACCGTCATTTTTCTGGGATAAAAGGTAGCATATACACTTAGCTAGTAATCTTTCAATTTGTGCAAGAATTTCCGTAATCAGAAAATTATTTCCTTTCTCAAACACATAAACAAACTTTAGAGGACGTAACTTTTTAACCAAGTTATGTACTGGCTAAAGTAATAACAGCCGGTCGGGTACGCATATATATACGCCGGGGTTGGTCCATGGATGGGTGACCATCTTTACATACCGAAACTCCTCCGTGCCTCGGAAAGCACGTTAAGCCGTTGGTCCCGGCTGTCAATCGTGGATCTTTGACAGTTGTTACGGGTCGTCAGAAGCCCGAAAGTTTGACAACCAGTCCTTACCAAGGGGTATCGTATTACCCAGTAACTGGATTGTGGAGGTCAGATAGGCAGTCGCTTCATGTAAAATACTGGTATTCAGCTGCATCCGGTTAGACTGGAAGCCGACCCCAAGATAGTTGGGAAAAGGCTAGGCAGATTGAGTTATGTAGGTTTTTATGAATAAGGGCCCGCGCCGAACCATGACTGTGCGGTCTGTCCGTTTGGTTGGACTTGAATCTTCAACACGTAAACCATGAGTCATATTTCTTTGAAAAATGTATGAATCCTATCGATTACATATCGCTGGAGAAGACGGATGTTACCGCGGAAAAGATTACGAATATTATCACTCAATTTGTTTAATTAATGGTGAATTAGATCACTAGACGTTTGGGACAAAACCAGTTGATATTAAAGAACACCAAAACAACATTTGAATAGGGAAACTGATAAATAAAACCGGCCAAGTGCGATACGGACACGCACAATTGTTTTGTATTGGGACCTCCATTAATTTTTAATATTTGTTGCTGTAGCGACAGTAGAAATCTTTTTTTCTTAGAAATAAATAGTCTGTGAAAATTTTCAATTGTATTCCTATTATTATTTTTTTTTCTTCACCCTTTCTCGGGCAGGCTAAGGTCATAAACCATACCGCCTCGTCTTTAGTAGTGTATTTTTACTTTTATTTCCATTAGAATACTGATGTAACACATGTGTCAAGTCAGCCTGCTCGGCAAACTTCGCTGAGGTAGTCAATACTACAATAAAATTCTCAGCTCCGTTTTACCGAGATCGCGCCTGTTTCAATGATTCCACATATTTTCCAGTTGCGTAGACACTTGAAACACAAAACTACACCATTTTTACATCACAATATCCACTAGGAATCAATAAACGATTAATTAAAACAGCCACTGAACTGCACTCAAGAAAAGCCCGCCAAAAACTCCCTGTCTTCCTATAGGTACGGGGCATGAGACAGACCGCTGACAGACATACAGATGGATAGCAGAGGCTTAGTAATAAGGTTCCGTTGATTAACCTTCGGATACGGAAGCCTAAAAAAAATTGTTACACTGTTTTGCTAATATTTCGCCACTTTTAAGCATACGTGACTTTAAAGTTAAGTCCACTACACAAAATGGATCTCCTAAAACGCCGCTCTAGCAGAAACCCCCATAAAAACGCCATAAACATTACCAAAACACGAGTAGCTTTAAAAACGGCTAAACTTATGAGGCCCATTCTATGAAACTTTAATGTTAATAACGTCACACGCGGCCGCCATGTTTTTGGCAGAATGTCTGACTACCTACTACTATTATGAATCAGGTTGGTCAGCGGCCAAGGGTGTCAAGATTAAGGGCATACGATGTGGAGCAAGAGGCTTGGTTGCATAAGGAGGTAATAAAAACATAGGTAGGTGCATTTATTATGATATTAGGTCATGGTTCTGGCGGATGGCGAGGAGCTCATGGCTAAAGTAATAACAGCCGCACGGGTCGATCCATCCCCGGAGATCGTGGATAAATTCGAAACAGTTACCGTGCCCCCTGGGCACTCAGGCAACTGAAGGAACAGGGGTGGGTTTTAGTCAGTAAAAGTCTGAGACGTCCTCCCGCTCCACCCAGAGCGGGAGAAGTCATTGGATGATTTCGCAACCCCACAAAAAATAAAAACGGTTAGATCCATCAGGTTAAGCTACACTTGCCGGTGTTGGTGCGTAAATGGGTGACCATCTTTACATACCGAGACTCGTTCGTGCCTCGGAAAGCACGTTAAGCCCTTGGTCCCGGCTGTCAATCGTGGATCTTTGACAGACGTTACGGGTCGTCAAAAGCCCGAAAGTGTGACATCCAGTCTTACCAAGGGGTATCGTATTACCCAGTAACTGGGTTGTGGAGGTCAGATAGGCAGTCGCTCCATGTAAAATACTGGTATTCAGCTGCATCCGGTTAGACTGGAAGCCGACCCCAAGATAGTTGGGAAAAGGCGAGGCAGATTGATTGGTTCTGGCTGATGGCGTTTTTGATGTTAGAAGGTAACGTTTGGCTATGAAACTGCAGTAAATTGAAAGTTATTCTCACTTTACAAATAATTGTTCTAGTCGCCCAGGTCAAGAACAAGCCTCCAAAAAAAAAAAAATATCGGCCGACACCTTTCAATCCACGAATGGAACTTATTAAATCAAGTTTTGTTTTTCGAGGGTAGGAAATCCTCAGATGACTTCTCCTGCTCTGGGTGGACCGAGAGGCCGACTCTTACTGACTAAAACCCACTCATGTTCCTTCAGTTGACTGTGAGTTCCAGCAGGTGTATTCGTTAACTCAGTTGACATCAATTTGATAGGCACTATGCAGTACATTGCTCGGTGGACATCGATTTATAATAGACACTACGGTTTTCCGATACGTCAAAGCAGCAATGTACAGCAAAGTGCCTATCAAATTAATGTCAACTGAGTTAGCGAATGCACCGCGGTAACTCTTTTAAACAGTCGCGCGACCTAATGATTTAAGTCCTAAGTTTGCTGATACGCTTACATCACACAACAGCAACAAGCCAATGATGCAACGTTAATATGGTCTCCTTTTACATAAACTTCGACAGTGTAACATTGCAAATAACAGTTTCAACGTATTCTTAATTTGACGCTAATCAACATAAATACAGTTTCGAAAGTATAAAAATCTGTAACCAAATATCGCACTGCTGACATCTATTTTACTACAGGTTTGTGAAACTCAACGATAGTATCTGATAGAATTCCCCCCCTCCCAAGGCGACGAAGACATCAATTTCGCCGTAACCTCCATAATAATGGGTTTCACATCAAACCCCTACGACCACCATGGTCTATAAATAGCCTCGATTGCCAGCAGATCGATACAGCATGTAAAAGCATACATAATCAGCAAGGCAAGGCTATGGTGTAGCCGTCGACCTTGGCCTGAACGTCTTGTGTCAACAACTTCTACGTTTTAATTTTATTAAGTGAGACTACAAGTAAACAAATAGTTATGACTGTATTGGCACCAGAATAAGCATAACAAGAAACAGTTTTACATGGAAAAAGAAGACATATCATCAAGGACATAACCTCAAATTTTGATCTACTTAAAACTATGAAGATCGTCTCATTAAAGATCTGATCAATGTGACAAAAGGCGAAGCAAAAAAGGACTGGCCTTCTCCGTCACTAGGTCAGTCAGATAAAGCAAAAAAATAAAATGCACGATACACGACCGGTTATCTGGCTAACGGTGATAGGCCTTAGACCAGTCTAGTAGATAATGGTGGTAAGAACTTAGCGGCTTCAAAGCGGCACATGATCGACTTAACTATCTCATCGCTTTGCAGAAGCGCTTGCACTAGTGATAAAAGAGATGCTGGGAAGTTTATTGGGCCACTTCTTCCCAGCGCAAACACTGGGAAGCGATGAAGGGCGTTTTGGGTAGTCTTTTGTAATTTTTGACGCTCAATCAGTGCAGATTCCCAGCCCTTAACTATTAGATAGATAGACAGGGTCGATTTTTATGATGACCTCACATTTTTGAGTAATTACACAGATTTGATATCTTTTGATATCCTAAGAACGATTTCTTGTAGCTACAACGATTAAGGTAGCCCTTACTGCCGCCGACTTGAATAAGTTAAAGAAAATACAATTTTTGACCCTTTTTAGATTGCATACGGAGGGTCTAACATTATTGATGCAATCAATTCAAGCCGTATTGAACAAGGTCCGCAGAGACCGGTGTTGCTAACCAGTCGACCTTGTGTGTCACGCATCCTATGTTATTGTACTGATGCTAATTACGAGTATGTGCGAGATATCATGCCGAAGTCATTAATAGGGTCAGTAGAGACAGCTCTAATTAGTAATTAGGTTTCGGCTGATGTGGTCACCGGAAATAGAAGCTTAGATTTTTGCTGGTGGCATAAGAAGCAAAAAGGAGATCTATTTTAGGCTCATATTTAGAATAACTATGGAAGTAAAGAAGTCCATAAAGATGGTAACAGAGCAACTTTATTATTGATACAACTTTTAAACAAATTACCTTCACTTCTAAATATAACAGTTCCACATAGAAATAGCTACAAATCAGCGATTCGTCATGGGAAATAACTTCGTCGGCTAGAAGCTGATAGTCAATGCGTGGATTTGCTCACGACATTCGTGTTCCGTTTGAACCTCGTGACGAATCGAGGTATGTTTGGAGATACGATTGTTTGAAAACACGTTACTGCATGCCACTGTTCACGCAGACGACAACACCGTCTTCTAAGAAACACGTATTTCAGATCCCGTCAGGGACCGCGCGTTACCGACAATCAATCTGCCTAGCCTTTTCCCAACTATCTTAGGGTCGGCTTCCAGTCTAACCGGATGCAGCTGAATACCAGTATTTTACATGGAGCGACTGCCTATCTGACCTCCACAACCCAGTTACTGGGTAATACGATACCCCTTGGGAAGACTGGATGTCATACTTTCGGGCTTCTGACGACCCGTAACGACTGTCAAAGATCCAGAATTGACAGTCGGGACCAAAGGCCTAACGTGCTTTCCGAGGCACGAAGGAGTCTCGCTATATAAAGATGGTCACCCATCCATGGACCAACCCCGGCAAGCGTAGCTTAACCTGATGGATCGACCCGTGCGGCTGTTATTACTTTAGCCACGAGCTCCTCTCATGGTCCTCTTCCTAACACCATAGTAAAATTAACATTTATATTTTTGGTCCTTCTTTTCAAGACAATGGTAAATGTGCATGTGCGTTACATTATTTAATTCAAACGTCACCCTATTGCCGTCTGTCCGTCGTCTGTCACACAGGTTTTAAAGCCAAACGGTTGAAGCTACAGTCTTCAAATTTTCACAGTATTAGCATCTTTTTGACTCAAAGCCATACAAATGGTCAAAAATACTTTTGGTACGGAACCCTAAATGTGCGAAGTCCGACACGCACTTGGCCGGTTTTTTTTTTTAAAGATTTTTAAGACATTAGGAATTACGTGTCTCGTGTGTGCGTTCACAAACAGTTAAACTTACTTACACAAGACACCCAGACCCGGAACAACTATCGACATATACAACTACCTATCCAAAACGGTAGGTGAGATAGTGCATTACTCTCACTGTCATCATCATGATTCATTTTGATGAGACCACTAGGATTTACCCATTTATGTAATAAGCATTTCTTGCATTCCCCTCAAGAGTACCAGGAAAATAAATTTCTTGAAAGAAATGTGACGTGAATTCATGTATGTTTTTGGCTTCATTAACAAACATTATAAAAACGCCTAATCTGTGACTAATGCGAGGTATTTTTAATTTTATCGAAGGAAGGACGTTGTTAAGGATAACGTCTCTATGAATGATAAACAAAAGGTGAATAACATAATTATTTCGTCGGTTTTATTCTTCTTGTTTCGAATCGATAATAAGGTTGTGTCCTGGATAAAAAAAAAAAACTATTTAGTTTGTAAGTTAGATTACTTATCAAAAAATATTGGAAACGTAGTTTTTGCTTTACCAAACTAATAAAATATGACAAAGATAAAACGCATCAAATTCAGGAGTGGGGACTCGTTACGTCACTTATCATTACAAAGTGTATTGAACACGATACGATATATGACGTCACGCGAAATTTCAACACACTGTATCGTCCTCATTTTTAACCGACTTCGAAAAAGGAGGAGGAACGGAAGTTATATGTTCGACTGACCGATTTCTCTCCGTCGACCGTCAATTAAGGACCGAATTTTAAAACTTTTTTTTATCCGAAAGAATATACTCCCGAGGTGGTCCCATATAAATTTAATCGAAATTGCTTCAGCGCTTTTTGAAAACCTGAACAAAAACGAAAAATACGTATACCTAAATGACGTTTTGGAGTTCTCCAATTACGAGTATGTTTAAATTCCACGTTCTATGTTATTAGGGTTTTTAGCTCTGGGGGTATAACAACTAAAAAGTGAAAAATAAAAAACCTTTTACAAAAAAAAAACAACCGACTTCCAAAAAAAAAAATCATTTAAAAATAACCTTAATTTCGAAAGTCGGTGTCAAATAACGAAGAAATAAAATACAAACATCGACTTCCGAAATTAAAGTATTTTTTTAATTTTTAGTGGTTTAAGTGATTAAAAAAAAAATACGTATCCAATATTTTTTGGTAATGTAACAGACGAACGAATTAGATTTTTTAAGGCACTAGCCTTTTCTTAACTTTTTAAATATTTTGGGCCCAAGAAGCTGGCCACATTCGTTGCAGCGTCAGAAGCATGGGGTGCATGAAAGAAGTCACCCCGAGTGGCGTTAAATATATCGTACTGAGATATCAAACGCCCGGCGCACCCTAGCACTCGGGTAAGTCTAGCTGACCCTTTCACCACGATGATAAACCCAAATGGCTTTCTTCGGTTTGATTAAGAATTTATTTCTATGGAACACCGTAGTAAGCCTCAGTCGGAAATGAGAGAAAGTTTGTGTAGGCGATGGACTAGAATCTGTCAAAGACTGACTCAGTGGCTCTAGAAAATGGAGTGAGGTATATGATGATTTAGAAAAATGTTGTTTTATGGACCTTGTGGAAACTAGAACGAATTTCTGTGCGTTCAAGCGTTTTTGCCATTCCTATTATTGGAATCAAATGTAACAACTCACAATTTTAGGACCCATTAATAATGTTTTTAACCAGTGGTGCTTGGCAACTAGGCTTACCCCAGTTGTAAATACCTCTTTGTGCCTAATGGCCTAGCTTTGTTCTGTCTCCCGCTTGATTAGGGATTAGAGAAGTGGAAATTATGTTTTTCTTACTCCTCCGCTGCCTTTTCTGATTAAAATCGTTGCGGGAACCAAGACAGTTTAATCGTTTCTTTGGAACTCGTCGAGCTTCATTGCCTCGGCGTTTTTTCTGGTGGTCGCCACTGTTTATTCTGGCTTACAGAAGTAACATTGGTTTGGGAATAGTGTGGCGGGCATGTCCCAAAAAAAATAAGACTGTTGTTTTGGTTGAAAACAGTGGTATCATGTCTTCGCAATAGTTTTGATTGTATCTACCGGTAACGGCAAAATTGCATGGGTGCTCAAAATTGTAGTAGATAGCCAGCCATATTTATTTTTTCTTTCGAGATCATGAAGATAACTCCAAACTTCTAAGTGTTGTGTGTCAACAAATGCCGTCTGGCCTGCTCCTGATAATTCAGATAATACCTAAAGAACGTAGTGTCTGCTCTTATCAGGGGTGAACGTATTTGATAATATTTTCTAAGTTCAAAGCCCAAATTTTTGACTCACTATCAGTGTGTTTATTGAGTAGTTTATTAGTAAACAGGGGAGATCGTTCTAATTTTTGCAAATAAGCCAGGGGGCATGGAAAAGTGTTCCATCAACTTTCCGTAGAATTAAGGCCGTCGCACACGATAGGTACTATATTATTTCATATTAAGACAAAATAAATAAACTTACATTAGCTGATCAAAATTAATGTGGGAGGTACAATATTTTTTAAAGTGAAAACTTCTTTAGACACGTTGGGCATTTTTGAGATGAAAAAAAAAAAAACAATTGAACTCGTGACACTGTTACCGACACCGCTACGAGTGCTAAGACGCGTAGCACTCGTATCGAATCTCGTAGCGGATTGAAGTGAAAACTTCTTTAGGCGCGTTGGGCATTTTTGTTAGTTTTCACTTCTGTCGGCACTCCCGGAGTGAAACTGTTTTTTTTTTTTGGCATTTACTACGTCTTTCTTGAAGAAAGTTGTTCATTTCTATGAACAGAAGCAGTATTTTAAATATGACCACCCAAAACGTAAACGATCTCTAATATAAACCTTAAAAAAAAACAAACTAAAAAAGAACCGGCCAAGGACGAGTTGGACTCGCACGCAAAGGGTTCCGAACAAATCATGTTTTTTTCAGGTTTTTTTTTTAATTATATAGGTATTTTAATAGGTTTTCCTGTAATCTTTAGGATAAAGAACTACATTCTGTATTTTTTTCAAAATTTGAGGCCTAGTGGTTTCGGAGATAAGGGGGAAAGGGTAATTTTTCAGCTATTTTCTGAAGTAACTTAAAATTATTAAAAAAATATATTTTTGAGACCGTTACAGTGAGCCTTTCATTTGATATGTACAGTGGGTTACAGGTGGTACAGTTCGAACCTTTTTTTTCTACACCCCAAAAGTGATAGTCTAGTAGATACGGAGCAAATGGACTGTGACAGACAGACACATGAGTGATCCTAAAACGGAACCCCCGTTTTTCATTCGGGCTTTCGGAACCCTACAAACAACCTACGAACAAAGTTTTACAAAATTGAGTCACGAGACTGCACATTAAATGCCCTTCAATGAAACCCAACCACGTGGCTACTTCGGGGCACAGCTGACACACATTTGCGGAGCCGGTTTAAAGGCTATACACATAAATGTACAAGTTACTTCTGAATCAACTTACATAGTTCATTATCAAGGACTTCGATCGCCATCTGGAAGCCACTTTAGACATTTTATATTCACGTTAGATCACTACCGGTCGTGGATAAAGTTTGGGCACGTATGAGCTACGGAAGAACAATGTTTTTTATGCCGGAAAAGTTGAGAGCTCATGGGATTTCATAGTGGATAAAAGTCGCCTAACTGATTATGATAAAAATATATAAAACCAGGAATTGATACCATCAGTTTTGCATTTGTGCAAGCTGTCGCAACACCAGGCGTCAACTGCCAAAATTGTAGTCGAGTTTAAGTTTAAGTGAACATTCGTCAAGAACTTGAAAAACATTCTTAGATCGACGACAAAGAGACCACTCAGCTCTTCAATATCATGAAGAGCTGAGTGGTCTCTACTTCTTTCGAATCGACGGTTTCCTAATTTTTTGGGTTCCGTACCCAAAAGGTAAAACGGGACCCTATTACTAAGACTCCGCTATCCGTCCGTCTGTTACCAGGCTGTATCTCATGAATCGTGATAGTTACAGTTGAAATTTTCACAGATGACGAATTTCTGTTGCGGCTATAACAACAAATACTAAAAAACAGAATAAAAAAATATTTCTGTGGGGCTCCCATACAACAGACATTATTTTTTTGCCGTTTTTATAGATAATGGTACGGAACCCTTTGTGCGTGAGTCCGACTCGCACGTGGCCGGTTTTTTTTAAATACTTGGGGCCCAGAAGCTGGCCACATTAATTTCAGCGAACAGCGGCACTTGGGGCATTCCAGTATGTGACTCACGTTTTAGATAGGTGCACCGCACTCACATTGCGTATCAGACACGTCTATAAAACCCCATTTGCCAAGTTGTATTTGCAGCGGCCTACCTGGTTTACGCAACGGACTGAGTGCTTCTCATATGCCTAATTTGCAGTAAGCTGTTCTAACTCAATAACTGATAAATTCTACCCGACTACGGGCGGCGCAGCAAAGGGTATTGATTTTTAATAAACATTAAAGCCCACAGACGTTGCTGTCGTGAAACAGCACGTCTACCTGCCTTCTAAACTAGGTGATTCTGTTTCCGGCGGAACTCCAGGGTCGCGGGTGTTCTGAGTGGGGACTGTTCACCCACCAAGTCATGACGGTAGCCCAGTGATCACGTGCTGTCGTGCACAGAGAGGCTCAGGGAGGACCACTTTTTTATATAGGGGTAGCGGATAAATTCGTAACAGAGTCACCGCTCCCCTGGGCACTCAGGCAAGGAAGGAACAGGGGTTGGTTTTAGTCAGTAAGAGTCTGATACGCCCCCCAGCTCCACCCAGAGCGGGAGATGTCATTGCATGACTTCCCGACCCCAAAAAAAAGGGGAGACCGCTTTACAGTCTCCCCAGGGATGTGTCCTAACAGGCGTTGTACAAAGGTGGGGTTCCGGGATGGTCTTTTATTTGCGGTGTGTGATGGTGATCACCGGGGTGGTTTATGAGTTAAAAATACCACACTCCCACGTCTTTTTCTTCAAAATGCAAAGTTCAGGCGCCTTCTTAAGAGGGAACAGGGCCTGCGAGGAATTTACAAAATAGGTATTTGAAGAAACTATTGCCTTCGTGCTCTCCCTCAAACCTGCCCCCGTGTGCGATAGGGACAGCTGAAACTCAGACCGATTTTATCACAAAAATTTTGACGAGATCGATGTTTTGTATTCGGCTTTTTCTCCTCGAAAACTGAGCCGATTCAATTATTTTTGGCACCAAATTTTTAAGAAAGAGTATGTCTAGGTCCCTATCAATGTTTTATGTTTAAACTTTTCGAATTTATCTGGTAGTCCTCTAAGAACGGCGGTAAAAATAGGGCCATTTTTTTGGAGGGTCTTATTTTCTTTACTTATTAGTTGCTGAACAAAAAGAAATGACAGGGACGTGTCAACAGCAGACCTTGACTTTATGAAAACAAAAAAAATTATTGCTCTAGAAGCATTATTCAGGAAGAAAAAAGGTGAATACATTTGTATGTTTGTTTGTAATTTATATGGTGTACATAATAAAGAGTATTCTATTCTATTCTATCGCAGCCCCTGTTCCCTCTTAAGGCTTACACCCGAAAAAAAAACTGCGATTCTGTTTATCCTCTCAAAAAAAACTTGAAGATACTACGTCACGATAAGGTGATAAACTTATTTGACATTCATTATTAAGGAAACGACTCTGTTCCGACGACAAAGATCGACATTGAGCACAACCTTGTCATGTTACTAGCAGGAAACTGACGCCATGTACATAAACTGGCCTCTTGTATGATTGGGAATGGATGCAAAAAAATATCTTGTCTAGGTGCGTACGCGCAAGTAAGCGGGGCTAGGGATGCGCAGGCCCCAGGGCCCCAGGGTCGCGGGAGTGTTGGAAAGAGTCTCCGCGGCCCTGAAACGCACAGGCTGCGGGAACACGGGTGCGTTTTAGTCAGTAAGAGTCTTACACGCCCTTTAGCACCACCCAGAGCGGGGAGAAGTCAAATGGTGTGTCCTATCCAAAAAAAAGGGATACACAAGATTGCTGTGAAGCACGGTTTTATGCTGAAAAATACGTTCTGCCACAGAAAATCTGTAAGGTAGACTCCTAACCTCAGAAGAGCAATTCCTGGATTTTTAAGGCATGTCAGAAAAACTACAGTTTTGACGTTAATTGCCGTTAAGATGAGATTGAGGCGACTTAAATGTGAACGTTTTATAAGAACGAGATCGGCCGTCTGAAAGAATAACTTAGCTTATAGTTATAATCGGAAGGCCAATAAAATTCATAAATGAAAATTAAATAAAACAATTACTGCCGTGTCTCCTTCTGCCATAATGACGAACTGTGGGAACTTTTTATATCGAGCTGCGTTATCAAATTACCCATCATATATTTTCTCACACCTTTCAATAAGACGTTACGTCCAAATGTTATGTCTTCTTTGGTCCATTAAGAAGTAAACGGTAACTTTTCCGTGTATTTAACCGTGTTAGTTCCGCGGCGATAAAATAATAAATTGGACCCTGATACGGTATCAAGTGGTCGCGAGTGATATGGTTACTAGAAGAAATAACCTTTAGTACCTGCTCTGACGTAGTTCATTGGGCAATATGCTTAACATAATTATTGAATTTTTTCACTGTAAGACATACCAAATAGTTCGCAGTGAGGATGCTATGTTATGTCGTTCGAAGAATGCCCAGGAGTCGCGGATAAATTCGTAACAGAGTTACCGCACCCCTGGGCACTCAGGCAAGGAAGGAACAGGGGTGGGTTTTAGTCAGTAAGAGTCTGACAAACCCTCCCGCTCCACCCAAATCGGGAGGAAGTCACAATATTATTTCCCAGCCACGCAAAAAAATAAGTTAGAAAAAGTTTAATCATTTCATACGCATTCTTCTCCAAAAGTGGGTGTTAATAATAATTAATTTGGCTTCCTCGAGTTTCTTGGTATTTTCGAGAGTTAAGTCAGCATCTACTTCCTTCAGATGCACTATGTAACTAACTCAGGTAGTGGAAACACCATTTAGAGATGTACTACCTTTTGACTATTATGTGGCTTATATCAATAACTAGCGACCCAACCCGGGCTCCGCACAGGTACAAATCATACACATTAACCTTCTTTCGTTTATTGCTCTTTCTATTAGTAAAAACCTCATTAAAATCCGTTGCGTGGTTTAGGAGGAGTTAGCAGAGAAACACATTTTTTTTTTTTGTGGGGTGTGAAATCATCCGATTGACATTTCCCACTCTAGGGTGGAGCGCGAAGGCGTGTCAGACTATTACTGACTAAAACCTTCCCTGCCCTGAGTGCCCAGGGGCGAGGTAACTCTGTTTCGAATTTATCCTCAACCTAGGGTGGAGCGCGAAGGCGTGTCAGACTATTACTGACTAAAACCTTCCCTGCCCTGAGTGCCCAGGGGCGAGGTAACTCTGTTTCGAATTTATCCTCAACCCCCCCCCCAGGCAGACTGACGCGGAAATCGACTTTGCTTTATTCTATGTACAGATAGAAAATATACTTTCTTATTTTATTGTTCAATTCAATATTAAATTAAACAACAATATCGGGTATTACCTAGTTCTGATTATGAAAATCACTCAATAATTACTACATGATGAAATGTATAAGTGTAACAAGACAATGCTAAGATTAAAACTAATCAATGAAAATGTAAGTTGTAGATTTTTTTTAATGAAAAGAATAGTCCTTTGCCCTGTTTCAAAATTATTAAACACTGAACTAATGATAATTAAAAAAGAAGTAAAATTGTTTTTTTTTTCCTTTTTTTGTAGGCGGTAATCTCTAGCTTGAAGTACTGAGGCTGTAGACAAGTGACATTCGATAGAGAACGGGCACGGCGCGGCGCAGTCTGTGCCATCTAGTAGAGTAAATTCGAAACTTTTACCTTAGGTGAAAGCACTAGGGTAGCCCGCGAAATTAAAATTTTCTTACGTTTTTTGCAATTTGCAGGTCAGTATCAGGTTGCATGTTGGTTAAAATATGATTCGCGGCCGTAGCAAGTACGTGTATACAGAACTGTAATCATTAAAATCATCAATACAACTCTCTCAGAATTGATGCCAAAGAAAGAGTTGTATTGATGATTTTAATGATTATAATTCTATAAATACATAATTGCTACGGTCGCGAATCATATTTTGACCAAGATACAACCTGACACCGACCTGCAAACTGCAAAAAAGGTAAGAAAATTCGTATTTCGCGGGCTAACCTGGCGCTTCCACCTTAATTGTCATTGAAATTTCCGTGCCATATATTTATACACACACGTATCATGCACATATGCAGCACGCATAACGTAAGACTGACATCTAACTCAATTCTTTCACTGACAGAAAGCTGCTTTATCCTTGAAAAATGCATGAATCCTGAGGGAAAAAGCTAGGTTGTATTATTTTCTGAATTTTTTAAATGCATTGATTATTTTATCACTATATATTATAAAACAAGGTCCCTAACTGTATCTGTCTGTCTGTTTGCGATAAACTCAAAACTATTGAATGGGTTGTCAACCAGTTTTCGCTATAATTTGTACCTGTGCAAAGCCGAGGCAACTAGCAACCGCTAGTAATTGCTATATAATATCAATAAAAATCATAGTCATATTTATGTCACGATAATGATTCCTAGAACCAAGTTTATGGAAACCTGTACCTGACTATAACAATTAAATAGCAATATTTAGTTATAAATAAACCTCAGTAAAGGTCAACAGAGCTTAAACAATGACGTCTGAAACAAATGACTATACAAATAAATTATCAGAGCCATCTCATTGTGATAAACATAGGGATTTGCAGCTTATGCTGTATTGAATCACAGAGCTGCCACTTATTTTGTTTAGCACAATTACTATGTTATATTAAATAGGCTCTCAGACCTAAATAGGCTTAAATGAAATTGGACTAAGATAATTAATATGAATATCTTTAAATCAAAGAGTGAATAGGCTACTTATAAGCATGCTTCATCTACAACCACATCATTGCATACCATCAGGTGAGACAGTGTTCAAACCCGAGCCTACCAGTGATAAAAAAAAAATGTCTAAAAAGAATTGATAAATAAAATAAATAAGATTAAAACTACGCAGACGTGACGGATATCTCTATTCAATTACATTTTTAAGTTTATGTGCACCATCAATGAAAGTTTCATGATTTTGTTCATGTGTCTAACATTGGTAAAAATAGTATAAGCTTTGAATTTCAAGTTTACAGCTACAGCTGACTGAAGCCAACGAGAAAAAGCTACATTTGATTTTTATTCCGTAATTTACAAACTGTAATACTTGTCTTATTATAATCAAAGCTAAATCTCTTAACTAAATAAATCTTAAATGGTGTCAAAAAATCCTCCGCATTGCTGTCGACTGGATGTGTACCCAAAACACTGCTGCCACAGCAATGCTTACCCTTTACCTGAGTTAAAAGCCAGCCCTTGGGTCATGCAAATTGTCAATTAGGGGCTTGGATAAATCTTTAAATAGTTTGACTTTTATCTGATATCAATATTTATCATGTGTGCCGAGTTTCTCTAGCTAATCTATTATGACGTGTTGTAAAATATCATTTGTCGTTATTATTTTTATGTTTCATATGATAATGATAAGGATATCAGTCATCTGATTATCATGTTACACCAATAAAAGTTGAAATAAATTATTATACATCATCCTGAAGCAAGGAAATCAGTTTATTTGTAGAGTTTGAAAACTTAGAAGTTGTTTATCAAAAATCTGATTTGTTATCTTCTATTGGAAAGTGTTTTTCTATAAAAAGGAAAACTTCTAAAAAGAAGAAAAAGTTTAGAGATTACTTTTAAAAGTACATTTAAAATGGTTTTAAAATTCTAAATAGTGGCCAATCATTCATAGTAAATTAGAAACAAATGTTTTTTTAAGTGATTTCCCAATTATGGCTAGAAAGGCTGGCTATTAAGTATCTAACTAAAATTACTTTTAGGATAATCATGATAAGAACTTTTGAGGTTCCTAGAAAATATTTTGTGGAGGTAAAAACTTGTGGTTAAGTAGTTCTAAAGTTTTCTTATTACAGGTATGCATGGTATATTAATGACTGGCTGAAGTAATTATTACCTATGCTAATTGTTCTAATTAGAGTTGTCAGTTAGGTTGTAGCAAATATTTGTGGCTACATACTTGCTAAGGAGCAAAAAATATGATCAAGCATTAATATGGAGAGGGATATAACTTATAATAAAGTAAATAGCGGCAGGGACAAGGTTATTAGCAAGGTCTCCAGTAAGAAACAGTAAAAACTAAGGTTATATGAAGTAAAACATTAAAAAAAACTTACACAATATTGAAAGAGGGGCTAGCAACTACACTAGACACTTAAAATTATCACTTTTTTCGTACGAAACGTACGATGTGTACACGAATAACGGAATCAACTAGAGACTACTTGATACTACTATCATGTGTAGATAATGTTTATCATATCTAAGGCAACGTTACCACGAAGAATATCCAACTTGCATACACGTGACGTCACAAAACAACCACCCAATTCGCAAATACACAACACACACTTCCGATAAACTTGCTAATCGCGGCCTAATTACGACAACTACGCGGCGCGCTACGTCAGCCCAGGCGCGCTACAGTTAATAACTACGGGCTACGCTGATCCAGCGGGTGAAGGTCTAACTTGCACAGTCACACAATCAGCATTCGCTACATAGAAAGTTAGTGACGGGCAAACATTGGTGCATTATCAAAACTTACCAAATAACAAGGATTGACGTTGTAATGAATGTTTATCCCTCAGTCAAGACTTATTTACGTAAAAATATATCACACATTATAACGTTACACAACACGGTATCACACAATTTACTATAGAATTTTGTTAATTTTTCGTCTAAACAAAACAGTTTTTGACGAATTGACAATTATAGTTTTTATTCGTGACAAAATCAACATGTCCTCCAACAGGTCATCCGGTCATAATTTTATTTGATTAATAGAAAATTAACATAAATGTAGCAACAAAAATTACCTTTAAAAGTTTTCCCTATTTATTTGTAGCACTAGATTAATCTCCAGTATTATTATATTATTGGTCACATACACTACATTGAAAGTTTCTCAATTAACAACTATAGAACGTAAACTATTTTTCTAATAGTATTTTTTTAGTTGATTAGTATCATGAGAAACTCACAACACTGGCGCTAGTAGTGAATAAAGTAATAACAGACTTATAACACACAATATATAGGACACATGCCAGCTTTTATGAGTACAAAGCACAGATTTTTGGATCAAAATAAAATTGATATTATTCGACCCAAAAAGAAACAATTATGATTAACTGCTTCTATTTTTCAAGAAGAAAAGTAGATAAACAATCCTGTTAGGCACTCTAGGACTCACTTACACCATCCGATTTCAAGGGAGCAAATTTAGGAAATCGAAAGGTGCAATAGCAGTTAGAACAGTTAGAGTCCGATTAAGTGAGATTGGAAGGACCCGATTTGACTTTTTAAATAATTGTGTACGATTTAGGAATCCTAAATTAGGATAGTGTAATCGCAACACTACGATTTAGAGCTAAGTGTTGCCAATTTAGCTTTTAGACTTCAAATAGGCTATTAGTATTTTTCTTTTGCAGAGTGAAATAAATACGCAGTGGTTGGAAGTAACGCAAAAGACTTTTATTTTTCTCTCACAACTCAGCACACATTAACATCAAGATCACAATCACATCAAAGAATAATTTATCACATCAAGTTAGATCACGTCACGCTCACCCACAAATAAGTATATAGAGGAGAGCATAGATACAGAATAGTGTTGGTTTTTATAAAGACTTCCAACAGTATTTTTATTTGTTTAAAATAAAATTTAATTTCTCATGGTCCCTTTCCCAGGAAAAAAATTAGTCCGCATCTGTTAGAATTAGTTTAAGGTGAATGCTCCAGGGTAGCACGCGACTTTTGATATTCTGTCTAGCGGCTCGAATTTGCAGGAGTTGGCAGCACTGCTAATTTAAAATTCCGATCTAGGAGTCCAATTTAGTGTAGTGTGATCGCAAGCTTCCAACTTCCTAGTTACATTGTGAAATCGGAAGGTGTAACTGAGCCTTTAACGATAAGAGATGGACTAGTACTTTTCGATAAGTTTTTTATAAAATCGTTAACTCAGCCACTTCTAAACTAAAGGAAACTAGTAAATACTAGAAAATAGTTTTATTTTATTAGAAACTAGGTTACTTGAAACAGAATCCAGCCAAACCATTTGCTTGGTGCGTGTGCTGTGCATGATTTGTGACTTTGTGACAAATGTGGCTGCACTGTCAGAAAAATAGACCAAGCTAGCAATAGACATGAGGCATGGTTTAGATAGTGTAAGTAGAGTGTCCGATTGCTATAGATTCTCAAGTGGCAAGTGTGGCATGGCAACACCACAGCGTTCCCAAGTTAGGAAATCTCTCCCCAATTTAGGGGCTAAATAAGTGGGATGAGATTTTTTAGGGGCTATATATTTTAGGGACATATATTTTAGAGGCTAAATATTTTATTTACAAGTCTAGGCCCTGTGATAACCAAATCTAGCCATTATAATTATATTTATATGTAGACTTAAATTTTTTTCTTTTTTTTTGTAGCGTATTTTCCAAGTAAAATGGCGATTTTAGTGGTTTTTGACTTTGGATTTAGGGGTAAATATTTTTGATTGTTGGTAGCATTGCAACACAGTCTGTCTCTAGCAGGGGTTTTGGCGGGATTTCTTCGAGTGAAGTTTAGTGGCTGTTTTTATTATTCGCAAATTGATTCCTGGTGGAAATTGTAAAATGGGTGTAGTCTTGTGTCTCAAGTATATACGCAACTAGACAATATGTGGAATCATTGAAACAGGCGCGATCTCGGTAAAATGAAGCTAAGAATTTTATTGTAGTATTGACTACCTCAGAAAAACTTGCTGAGATAGCTGATACGATAAATTTGCTGCCAAATACTGTAAAAACATTAGAATGTATTACATCTGCATTCTAATGAGAAAAAAAGTGTGTTCTCAAATTAGGACTTGGAATAAAGGTCTTGTAACCAAGCCAGTGGCATAGTCACAACATAAAAAAAAGTCTCTCTTAGGCACTGGCACCACGGAATAGAAAAAACAGTTTTTTCTATTCCGTGACTGGCACTGACTCTCTTCTCTAAGGTTCAATTACAATTTCCGATTTCAAGTGACCCAATTTAGGAAACAGTAAGGTGTAATAGCAGTTAGAGCAGTTAGTGTCCGATTTAGTGAGATTGAAAGGTCCCGATTTGACTTCCTTAATTGTTTACAATTTAGGATAGTGTAATCGCATCACCACGATTTAAAGCTAAGTGTTGTCAATTTAGCGACTTTGTCGCTACAAATAGGCTAACAGTATTTTTAGTGTTTAAATTATTATTTAATTTCCCAAGGTCCCTTTCCTAGAAAAGAATCAAAGTCCGCTCTTTTTTTTTTGTTCCGCTCCTGGTAGAATTAGCTTTAGGAGACTTTAAAGCGACTTTTGATATTTGTAAGAGTTGGCAACACTGCCGACTTAGGTTAGGAGCCCGATTTAGGAGTATAATCTAGGATAGTGTAATCACTCGCTTCCTACTTCCTAGTTAGTTTGTTCTTAAATTGGGTCCCTTGAAATCGGAAGGTGTATTTGAGCCTTTACATATTAGTAATCTGTGCTTCATTGGCTGAACTCAGCCGCACAGCACAGATTATAGAGTCCTATCACAGATAAAAAATTAAAAACTGAAATCTGAAGGGTCGAACGAAATGAAACGGTCTTTCTGATAAATTTTATAAATTACAAACAATTTGAACGATTACTTTTAGTGAAAATATGAATATCTCAAGTTTTTCTGCTGATCATTCACATGGGAAAACAGCAGAACCAGCAAAATCATTCGTAAGTAGAATTTAAAAAATATTTAGGTTATGTTTGTTCTTGAATTAGATTATAAACACAAAAACTATGTGAATGTGCTTGTTCTTTATTATTGTCATTGGTGCCCTGTTCCTTTTTCAACCCGTTGATATGGTTTCCGTTTTGTTTAAAGTTTTCTCTAGTATTTAATAGTTTTGTTTTCGGTGCCGCCTAAAGTTATGCTCATGTTAGCTTATTAAAAAGTGGATACATATCGAGAAAGCACCATGCTACTGGCCAATAAGAAACATGTTGGTCAGTGGGTCGTCTATCACATTTGCTGGTCTAACTAATTCTGTGTAGCACTGTGTTAACTTTTATTTATTTATTTGCAGATTCTACCTGACAAATGCTTTAAAAAAAATGTCGGATGTGCGTGGGGTCGAGGAAACAAGTTTACGATATACCCTCGAAGCCAAACGGTGAACAAAACATCAACAAACCCAACAAAAACCGAAGACAAGCTGCTCAACACCCGCCAAGATATTCTCCTCTTCATCCCAATCCTCAGAAAACTGGTCAACGAGTCCAATGGAACATATTTATCATTGCAAAAGGCTGCCGAAGCTGCCAAAGTTTCTGATAACCAAGTTGAATTTCTCAAACTTTCCCGCCAGTTTCGCTCAATCATCCGAGTGTGCATTGAAAACCTTCAGGAAGCTGCTACTAATGAAGACAATGGCATTGAGAAGAACAACTTACTATCCTACATAACAATATTCTATTCTATAGAATGTATTTGGCATTTATGTGAGATTATGTACATAGACAATGTTCCAGGAGACATAGTTTTACCGTATTTGTTGGAATGGGTGCGGTTCCACTTTCCATGTCACGAGCAGACCGCAGCCCGACTGCTGGATGCTTGTGAGCGGGGCTCGGAAGAGCAACAAGAATATTGGGACACTGTGCTGGGCATGGTGGTACAAGGACGTGTGGATGTGGCTAGGGCTCTGCTGAAACTACATTCTGCTGCTGAGAGTAATGAGTTCAAGCTGGTTGATAACTCTTTGAGGAGTATGCCAGTTTATAGTGTAAGTTTTGTTTTCAAGTATCTTATTTTATGACATAATTAATTTGATTATAAAATCTATTTCATCTTGGCTTCATTTTTCTTTTACAATAAATATGATAATGAAAGACCTCTGACCTAACTCCTCATTTAGTTACTAGACAAGTTCACACTTATTGAATGGGGTTGAAGACTAAAAAAATCTAATAAGTCTTTTAGTTAGATTACAGAAAAAATATTGGACACGTATTTTTTCTTTTGCCACTTTAACAAAAAATTAAGACGGTACAGTGGGTTGAAATTTTGAATGATGTCACACTTAAGTTAAAATTGTACCACTTTACTCAAAAGTGACATAACAAGTTCCCACTCCTGAACTTTGATGCGTTGTATCTTTATAATTTTTCATTAATTTGATAAAAAAAAATACATATATGTGTCCAATATTTTTTTGGTAATCTAACACAAGGAATAAATAGAATTATTATTTATTTACCCTGGCGTCATCAAATTAGTGATTCTACTGATATTTTTGTATTTGTAGGTGTATGGAGGCATATCAACCGGGGAGTTCACAATATCCTGGAAGCACTGGCAGGCCGAGTGCAGGTCTAAACTCAGCAGCAGGGTGCTGGCTTCACAACCTAACCTGGAGCTTATTATAAGGGTAATGATCTCTATTTTGGAACTACTTGAACTTGTTAACAAGAATTAATTGCAAAGACAATAAGAAATAAGTACTTATAGAACCCGTTTTGATTGCTTGTCTATGAAATGCTCTAAGCAGACCAACAATAAAAAAATAAGCTATGCCCCTTTTTTTTCCAAACTGAGGCAGAAATAAACCTAATTAGCAAACAATGACAGGGACACTACTTACGAATAGGTAGGGGGCGTCCATTAATTACGTGAGGCGTTAAGGCCGGAGAGGGTCGAACCCAATCTTGACGACATGGTTGGCGCAGTGGTTGAGCGTTCGGCTGGTGTGCTGCGTGTCGCGGGTTCGATCCCCGCACGGAACAAATATTTGTATGGCCTACAGATAGTTGTTCCGGGTCTGGGTGTCTTGTGTATGTGAGTTTACACGTTTGTGAACGCACCTAGGATACAGGAGTCAGGAATCCTAGTGTGCGGCAACGTTTAAAAAATCTCACCCTGTCTCACGTGGGGGAGAGCCCGTTCTCGGCAAGAATCATGTTTTATTTTTTCAAGAGTACACCAAAATCACCTCACGTAATTAATGAACACCTCGTACAGGATGTGCTGGGTATCTATTTGTCTCAGCCTGAAAGGCAAAGAATATAAAACTGGCATCACCTACAGTCGCGTAGCTAGGGGGGGCCGGCGGGGGCGGGCCGCACCGGGTTTTTTTTTGTGGGGTGAGAAATCATCCAATGACATCTCCCGCTCTAGGGTGGAGCGGAAGGGCGTGTCAGACTCTTATTGACTAAAACACACCTCTGTTCCTTCCCTGCCCTGAGTGCCCAGGGGCGAGGTAACTCTGTTTCGAATTTATCCTCAACCCCTGGGCAGGCATCGGCCATGACGAGCCCCGTCATTAATGCTGACTACTCTTTGAGGCGCGCGTGGTACACTACGCGCCGTCGACTCTCGGGCCTGGTGCTGATCGGACGGCAAGCTACCCATTACTCGCCGTCCGCAGGCCCGGGTCTACGGTGGCCGGAGATCATCTCGCGGCGCCGGAAGCCCCTGGCGTCTCCTGCGGCGGCTGCTGCTGAGGGCGTGAGTGCGACTCTGTTGTTGAGTCTCCCTCACCCATGCCGCCTCTCTCTTCGCGAGCATTACTGCTTCGCAGAAGGAGGAGACGGCTTCCCATTCCCTCTCACTCCGTACCATGGCCTGAACCAGGGCCGGGCGCGAGAGGTCGCTGGCGCCTATCGCATCCACGAGGACACGGCGGTGCTCTGCCCAAGCGGGGTAAACCTCCACCGTATGCTCCACCGTGTCCTCTGGGCGATCCTCGCAGTGGGCCGCACTGGGTGACAAAGCATAGTTAAAGATAGCACAGAAACCTTTACCAGGTAGTGGAATTGGGTGGGACAAAATTTTTGAAGAAATTATGCCCGAGTTTGCAGCTGTATAAGCTTGAAAGAATAGATTTAAGACAAAATATTTTTTTGTGTCTTAGTTTTATTGTGTTTTGTTATTTATTCAATATTTTAAATATAAATATTAAATGATCCATGGCGTTTATCTAAAAAATTGATAGCTTTTAAATTTCGTTGAGGTGATACCACCAACGTTCGCACCGGGTTCCACCCAAGGTTGCTACGCCACTGATCACCTATCCTTGTCTTTTACACGTTGATAAACTGAGAATATATGAATTAGCCACAGTTGTTTTATCACTAAGCTTTACCTTATACCAGGGATGGCGAACCTATGACACGCGGCAAAAGCTTTACCTTATACCAGGGATGGCGAACCTATGACACGCGGCAAAATAATTCGGGCACTTTACACTTGAGTCATTTGAAACAGCCAAAATTATATTTGCTTTGCTTTTTCTTTTATTTAAATAAATATAACACAAGTTTGTTAATTACATCTAGTTTTGTTTAATGTCCATTAAATCACAAAGTCAAGATTCTTTGGCGGCACGGCATGGCTACATTATTATGTTTTAAATATTTAAAGGCACATTCTGAAATAAAGGTTCGCCATCTCTGCCTTGTACTATCAAACCTTAACTTCAAATGTTCCATCTCCAGATAATAATCGGCGACTACTCCGCCTTCGAGTCAATACGCAGTAAGTACTCGTCCTGGTTCGACATCCTGGGCGGCTGGGTGATGTTCACGGCGCCGTGGTCGCGGCGCCACGAGCTGGGCGCCGCCGCCGCCGCGTGCGCCGGGCTGGCGGCCGCCGGCTCGGCGCCCGCGCCTCGCTCGCACCTCGACGACATGGTGCGAGCGCTGCTCGAGGGGGATCTGCATCAGGTAAATTCTATAAATATTTTTTTTTGTAGTTTAAAAAATTCAAAACACTTATTTTTTGTGTTCTTCTCAGCAAACCCTTTCATTTGACACCCATATCATGAATATAATATTAATATAAATAATAATATAATATAAACCTTCTTCTTTACCCTCGCCTCTTCCGCGGGGTCGGCTTTCTTAATCCTTCGGCGCCATTCACTTTGTTGGTAAGCATCGTCATCTATAAGGCCAAGCTTTTGCATGTCCTTCCGGACATTTGTCATCCAGGTAGTTAGCGGTCTACCTCTCCCTCTCTTTTTTGTAGCCATGGAAAGACACTTCTTCACGATATGGTCATCGGGTCTTCGCATAACATGCCCATACCACCTTAGCCTGGACTCCGTAATCTTATCAGTAATCGGCGTTACTTTGAAACTCCCCCTTACGTGTTCGTTACGCACTCTTTGAGAGTGACTCCACCCAACGTAGCATGCGCATTTCAGTGGTATGAAGTTTCTGTTCATGAATTTTCTTCGAAGCCCACGTTTCGCTACCATAGTGTAAAACAGGCCTTTTTTTTTTTTTTGGGGGGTGGGAAATCATCTTATGACTTCTTCCGCTCTAGGGTGGAGCGGAAGGGCGTGTCAGACTCTTACTGACTAAAACCCACCCTGTTCCTCCCTGCCCTACGTGCCCAGGGGCGAGGTAACTCTTTCGAATTTATTGTCAACCCCCCGGGCAGGCATTGGCCGTGGCAGGCCCCGTCCTTTGCTGACAACTCTTTGAGGCGCGCGTGGAACACTACGCGCCGTCGACTCTCGGGCCTGGTGCTGATCGGGCGGCGAGTTACCCACTACTCGCCGTCCGCAGGCCCGGGTCTACGGTGGCCGGAGATCGTCTCGCGGCCCCTGGCGTCTCCTGCGGCGGCTGCGGCTGAGGGCGCTAGGGCGACTCGGCTGTTGTCGAGTCTCCCTAACGTATGCCGCCTCCCTCTTCGCGAGCATTACTGCTTCGCAGAAGGAGGAGACAGCTTCCCATTCCCTCTCGCTCCGTACCATGGCCTGAACCAGGGCACGGCGCGAGAGGTCGCTGCCGCCTATCGCATCCACGAGGACACGGCGGTGCTCTGCCCAAGCGGGGCAAACCTCCACCGTATGCTCCACCGTGTCCTCTGGGCGATCCTCGCAGTGGAAACACCCGGGGGTCACCTCCGCCTTGATCCGACACAGGTACCTACCGAAACAGCCATGTCCGGTGAGCACCTGCGTCAGGCGGAAGGTGAGGGCGCCATGACGCCTCTCCAGCCACTCCTCAAAGAGGGCCACTACCGCCGCGATGGTGGCGTGCCCAGCGCTGGGTTGCGACAGTCAAACAAAACTGTGTAAAACAGGCCTCACAGCTGTTTTGTAAACCTTGCCTTTGGTTCTTATTGGCATTTTTGGATCGCAGTGAACTGCCGATAATGTACGCCACTTATTCCACCCAAACATCGTTCTGTGCGTAATGTCGGCTGTTATCGATCCGTCTTCTGCGATGACCGATCCTAGGTATTTTTTATTTACTCTAGGTAGGGCTATACCATCCAATTTGACTTCCGCGCTTGATGGTATAGATTCGTCGGGGTTGAAGTTGCATACCATGTACTCTGTCTTGGTTCTGCTTATGCGTAATCCGTTCAACTCTAAAGATTTCCTCCATTGCTCCAAATTTTCTTGTATTTTGTCTATACTGTTTGAAATGAATGCAACATCATCCGCATATAAAAGGTTCCATGGTATGGGTTTCTGGATTTTCTCGGTTAGGTAGTTCATGGTGATATTAAAAAGCAAGGGACTTAGTGTGCTTCCTTGATGGACTCCTCGACTTTGATACCGAAGCTCTTCGATAGGCCGGCTGCACTTCTGACACAGGTTTGTATGTTATGTACATGTCCATAATGAGTTTTATGTAATGTTCAGGGACATTTTGAGATCTCAGGGCTTGCCATATAATGGTCCTTGGCACACGATCGAAGGCCTTCTCAAGATCTATGAATACCATCCACAGATTCTGTTTGTTTTCGCGAGCTTTTTCCATGACCAACCTGATTGCATGGATCGCGTCTGTTGCTCCTTTCCCCGAAGTAAAACCGAACTGATTGTCTGTTAAGTTAATTTGTTTTTGAAGGCGTTCATTTAGGACTCGTTCCCAAATCTTGAGAGTGTGTGATGTCAGTTTTATACCGCGGTAATTGGCACATTCTCGAACATCTCCCTTGTTCTTGTAGAATGGGACCAGTACACTCATTCTCCAGGCATCTGGCATTTTTCCGCTTTTCATGATGTTATTAAATATGTTACAGAGCCATACCTCTCCATCCCATTTTAGAGATTTCCAGAACTCGGTAGGTATGCTATCCGGGCCTACTCCTTTATGGTTCTTCATTTTGGATATGGTTCTTCTAACTTCTGTAACGGTTATTGCATTTACAGGTCCTTGCGTCGAAGGTAATTCTATTTCTGCTTGCCTAGGGAATTCCTCATTCAGCGGCTGCTGGTAGTACTCGTACCATCTTTTACATATGTCCTTATCGTTCGTAAGTAGTGTGCCTTCTTTGTTTTTAATGTATTTTGTAGTTTTAAAATCCTTACAACCATTATGCCTGTATTTCGCTATTTTGTATATATCAGTATCGGTGGCTAGTTCTAAGCGGTTGTAAAGATTTCGATCAGCTTTTTCCCTTTCAATTGCAACTGTTCTTCTTGCAGTCTTCTTTGCCTTCTTGTATATTTCTTTATCTTTATCGGAGCCTGTTTCTTGCCTAATTTTAAAGAGTCTTAATATAATATAAATAATAACCATATCAAGAATAAAGGGGACGTACAGGACTGCAACAAATATCGAGGGATAAAGCTCATGTTGCTTACTATGAAAGTGTGGAAGAAAGTGATTGCGAGAGGAGAGTGAGATTACCCCGAACCAGTTTGGGTTTATGTCAGGTCGAGGGACAATGGACGCCACCTTTGCTCTCCGTCAATTGTGGGAGAAGTACAAACATGTGCACAAGAACTTGCACATGGTGTTCATTGATCTTGAGAATGAGTATGATTGATGAGGGTACCTCGGGATGTGTTGTCGTGGGGCTTGAAAGAGAAAGGTTTGCCTGGAAAGTATGTAGAGTTCATTCGTGCTATGTACAGTAAATCTAGTACCTACGTCCGGTCGGCGGAGTTCAGTGTGGCAGTAGGCTTGTATCAAGGGTCGGCTTTAAGTCCTTACCTCTTTCTGTTGATTATGGACGCTCTTACGTCGGAAATACAGGAGGAGGCACCCTGGTGCATGCTGTTTGCCGATGACATTGTTCTGGTCGGTGAATATGGACCTGAGATCCAGAGCAGATTGGAGAAATGGCAGCAGAAGCTGGAGAAAGTTTGCTTGAAATCAGCAGAACCAAAACTGAATACATGTTCTGCGACTTCGGCGGTCCCCAGTCTCCAGTTCTGAAGCTATAGTGCTAGATGGCGCGCTTCGCCCAGTCTGCTCCGATTTCCGGTATCTCGGTTCACTCGTGCAAAGCGATGGTGAAATAGATCGGACTGTTAAAAAACATAAAAATGGAGGCTGTTGCATTTTCATGTCTTACGGCTTTCTACTAATATTCGTCTGATAAAAGATCACATTTTACTCGGGCCGACAAGATAGGGACTCTATTGGCGAGCTTTAGTTAATACTAGCGCCCCGCGTAGACCGGGATAAAAAGTAGCCTATGTGTTAATCCAGAGTATAAGCTATATACATACAAAATTTCATTCAAATCTCGTCCAGCCGTTAGAGCCTTAAGAAGTAACAAACATTCACAAACTTTTACATTTATAATACTAGCTGCGCCCCGCGGTTTTACCCGCCTAGACCGGAATGAAAGGTAGCCTATATGTTAATCTAGGCTATAAGCTATCTACATACCGAATTTCATTCGAATCGGTCCAGCCGTTTGAGCGTGAAGAAGTAACAAACATACACACTCACAAACTTTCACATTTATAATATTAGTAGGATTTAATTTTGACCATAAATTGTGTCATTACAGGTGATCCACGAAATACAACAGATATCTGACAACGGCTGGTTTGCGACGCATCTCACAGACATACTGTTCCACTGTGGAAAACTTAGCATCATGGATAAACACCAGACCAAGTGAGTTATTATGTTGTGTATAACGAAACACAATCATGCATGGTATAATTATAAAAATGACGACACGGTTGGCGCAGTGGTTGACCGTCCGGCTGCTGCGCTGCGTGTTGCGGGTTCGATCCCCGCATGGAACAAATATTTGTATGGCCTACAGATAGTTGTTCCGGATCTGCATGTCTTGTGTATGTGAGTTTACATGTTTGTGACCCACGATACAGGAATAATTCCTAGTGTGGGGCACGGTTCAAAAAAAATACAAAATACACTCACAAAAATTGATAGTCGTCCTATGGTCAATGTTTAAATCTATTGATGATTTATGGGAACAACTTATTAACCTGTGAAGCCCCATGGCAAAATCCGGGTTGTCAAATTAAACCCCGAGGACAACCCGGGTTGACAGCCGATTTTTTTATTTTTATTATTCTCTTTAATTTTTTTTTTTTTTGGTCCGACTCACCGGTGAGTTTCGGGGTTTTACAGGTGTATTATTCAAGAGAAAATATGCCCTAGTACCAAGTTGCTTGGAATCTACGCAACACGTTTTTGCTCAGTGCGTAGACGCGTTTGTACGATGGTACAGAACCCTTCATGCGCGAGTTCGACTCGCACTTGGCCGGTTTTTTTACTATTAAAAGTCGGTGGCAAAAACGTGTTCCGTAGACTCCAAGCAACATGGAACAAGGGCAGATCTTAACAATGCTCAATCTATACAAACAAAAAAACGACAAAAAAATAACAAAAAAACACGTTTCTGTTAGGGGAGCCCCCTTTAATTTCTAATTTATTTTTATTATAAGTTTTTATAGCGGCAACAGAAATACACATTCTGTGAAAATTTCAACTGTCTACCTATTACGGATCATGAGATAGAGCCCGCTGGCTTACAGAACGACGGATGGGCAGCGGGGACTTAGTAACAGAGTCCCGTTGGTTACCCTTCGGGTACGGAACGCTAAAAACTATAAAAATTTGAAGAGCATAACATGCAATAAAGTAATGTGCAATTTTCAGCCGCCGAAACAGGACTGGAACCAAAACTGGCAGTTTGAGCCGAAACTGGAACCAAAACTGCCGAAACTGATACCAAAACTGTGAAAAAAAATTATGTCTCAAATAAAGTTATCAGACATTATAAGTATTTCATATTCTAATCTTTTCCAGTGTAACATCCCGCCTCCGCGACAGCCTCATCCTAGAATACGGTTGTCTCCTCATGGAACACAAGTCCCTCTGGTCAGTGGGGCTGTCCTACCTGGCCTCTTGTCCGCCCGAGGGGCTGCGGAGAGCAGAACTCATCCTCGAGAGGATGCCGGTCGACACTGAGGCTAAAGCTATGAGGATCATTGCAGAAGCCAAGAAGCATGGACTCATGGGTGTCGGTAAGTGGAAAGTTATTTGCAAGCAGTTGAAGAATATGTTCAAATATAAGAATTTTAAAAATATCTGATAGGTAGATGTCCGACATCTGGATTTACTTTCCTTTTTCACTATAAAACTTCTGTTTTAGCGAAAACTTTTCCAATGGTTACTTTGCATAGAAATGAAATCCGCGTTCCTCACTCGTTTGATATCGAATTTTTACTTATGATATCATCATCATTCTCCTGCCCTTATCCCAATTTATTTGGGGTCGGCGCAACATGTCTTTTTCTTCCATACTCCTCTATTAGTCGTCATCTCTGTAGTCACCCCCTTTTTACCCATATCCTCTTTCACACAGTCCAACCATCTTTTCTTTGGCCTTCCCCTACTCTTATAGCCATTCACATCCATACACAAGACTTTCCTCACGACATTTTCTTCATTCCTCCGCATCACATGCCCATACCACGACAACCGATTTCCACACAATTTTTCAGTCAGCGGTGCCACTTTCAGACTTCCTCTTATATACTCATTCCTAATTCTATCCATGCGCGTAACACCACACATCGCTCTTAGCATTCTCATCTCAGCTACATGCAATTGCTTTTCATTCATCCCTTTTGTGGCCCAACATTCTGAACCATACAAGACAGCAGGTCTGACCATTGTTTTATAAATCTTCCCCTTAAGTTTTAGGGGAATGCGGGAGTCACAGATAGTCCCGGTGACCTGCCGCCATTTCATCCATCCAATGTTAATTCTGTGCTTAACAGTCCGATCTATTTCGCCATCGCTTTGCACGAGTGAACCGAGATACCGAAAATCGGAGCAGCCTGGGAGAAGCGCGCCATCTAGCACTACAGCTTCAGAACTGGAGAGACCGCCGAAATCGCAGAACATGTATTCAGTTTTGGTTCTGCTGATTTTCAAGCCAACTTTCTCCAGCTTCTGTTGCCACTTCTCCAATCTGCTCTGGATCTCAGGTCCATCTTCACTGACCAGAACAATGTCGTCGGCAAACAGCATGCACCAGGGTGCCTCCTCCTGTATTTCCGACGTAAGAGCGTCCATAATCAACAGGAAGAGGTAAGGACTTAAAGCCGACCCTTGATGCAAGCCTACAGCCACACTGAACTCATCGGTGTTGCCAGCAGCCGACCGGACGTAGGTACTAGATTGTCTGTACATAGCACGAATCAACTCAACATACTTCCCAGGCAAACCTTTCTCTTTCAAGGCCCACCACAACACATCCCGAGGTACCCTATCATACGCTTTCTCAAGATCAATGAACACCATGTGCAAGTTCTTGTGCACACGTCTGTACTTCTCGCACAATTGACGGAGAGCGAAGGTGGCGTCCATTGTCCCTCGACCTGGCATAAACCCAAACTGGTTCGGGGTAATCTCACTCTCCTCTCGCAATCTTTTCTCTATCACTTTCTCCCATACTTTCATAGTATGTGACATGAGCTTTATCCCTCGATAGTTGTTGCAGTCCTGTACATCCCCTTTATTCTTGAAGATGGGCACTAGCGAACTATTGCACCATTCTTGTGGGATCACTTCTTCATACAACAACTTATTGAAGAATAAAGTCAGCCACATACATCCATCCTCTTTAAAACACTTCCATACTTCTACTGGTATGTCATCAGGGCCCATGGCCTTTCCATTTTTCATACATTGAACTGCCCTTCTTACTTCATCCATGCTAATTGCTAATTGCGAATTTTTACTTATGATATCATAAGTAAAAATTCGATTTCAAACGAGTTTAGCTTCGAAGTACTATTTATTTTTCTAATGTAGAAAAAAAAACATACTCCCTAGCTAGAGGCGGAGACGGCTGCTGAAGTAGTGTTGCCGAAATAAAGGACTTCCAAAAGCGCTTTATTTATTATTATTTATTAACACTTTATGCAACAAAAGTAGAAAGGCGGACTTAGGCATTCTCTACTAGTCAACCAAGGGTGGTGGAGAGATAATATGGCAGGTCCTCATCATCAGCCTTACCCTATATCCTTTCTGTGTCATACATTAAAACTTTTTGAAAAGCTAATACTTAACCGCCATACGCCTCTAATCGAACCGAAACTTATCACTGAGCAAGCTGGCCTTAGGCCAGTAAAGTCGTGCACCAACCAGACCCTCAAACTAACGCAATTCATCGAAGATGGGTTTGAAGCGAAAAATGGCACAGGTGTTGTATTCGTTGATCTGTCAGCAGCCTATGATACAGTCAACATCAAACGACTCCTACTTAAGGTCATTGAACTCACGAAGGACACAGGTTTCGTGAACATGCTTAGCCCCATGCTGAATAACCGTCGTTTGCAAGTCCATCTAGACAACAATAAAAGTAGGTGGTGCTGTCAGAAGAACGGGTTCCCCCAAGGTTGCATGTTAGCTCCGGCCCTATTTAACATTTATACAAATGACCAGCCTTTGTCTGTGTGGCTCCGGCTTAAGAATGCTGCCACCCCACTTCATCCCATGGGTGTCGTAGGAGGCGACTAAGGGAAATTTTAAGACCGTGCATACTATTTCACCACCTTAGTTAGGTCACCCGCGTGGTATACCTAGGGGTAGCGGATAAATTCGTAACAGAGTTACCGCTCCCCTGGGCACTCAGACAGGGAAGGAACACCCCAAACCCACCCCGGTTTTAGTCAATAAGAGTCTTGACACGCCCTACCTCAAAAAAAAAAGAAGAAAAGGTCACCCGCGTGGTGGCGGGTAAACCATCAGCAACCGCATTCCCAAGGAGGGTTGGTGTCAGGCTGGCGGCCGACTGTAAAACATTTGCCAAATCTTTAGCAATATGTTAGGTCTGAATGGAATGTGCGTACCCCACAGGCGACGCGCAGGGGCAGCATCCGGCCGCTGTGGGAAATGGACTAGGGTTGTTGCACAACGAAGAAGTTAGCTCGGGAAGTGAGATTGAGGTATGCAAGTTGTATGATGCGTTAAAGAAAAAAGCTAAAAAAGCCGTGATAATAGCGAGAGAAAAAGCTCCGGACAAACTGTACAATACACTGTACAGTCCAGCTGGCCAAAAAGATCTGTACCGGCTTGCTAGAGCCAGAGAGAGGAAGGCGAAGGATGTTAGTCGGATAAGATGTGTAAGGGATGAAGCTGGAATGCTTCTATCAGAGGATGAAATGATTAAAGATAGATGGAAGGAAAATATCTGGACTGGTGTTGTAGAGAATAAACCAATGAATAAGGGGTTAGTGAGAACGATTAGTGTGGATGAAGTGAGAATAGCAGTGAATGTAATGAAGAATGGTAAGGCAATTGGTCCAGTCGGAATACCAATTGAAGTGTGGAAGTCATTAAGGGTATATGGATGGGCGTGGTTAGCTTTGTTCTTCAATATGTTGTTTCTGGAAGAAGCCATACCTGATAAATGGTGCAACAGTTCGTTGGTGCCCATCTTCAAGAACAAAGGTGATATACTGGAGTGTAACAACTATAGAGGAATAAAGCTAATGTCACATAGTATGAAAGCATGGGAAAAAAATATTGAAAAGCGGCTGAGAGAAGGGAGATAAATCTCACAAAACCAGTTCGGTTTTATGCCTGGTCGGGGTACAACGGATGCCATTTTCGCTATCCGCCAGCTGTGCGAAAAATACAGAGCTGTTCATAAAAACTTGCATATGGTGTTCGTTGACCTCGAAAAGGCATATGACCGGGTGCCTCGAGAGGTTTTGTGGTGGGCCCTTAAGGAGAAAAGTGTGCCGTTGTGCAGATGAACCGAGCGATGTACACTTGATGCAGTACCCAACTCCGGTCTGTAGTGGGCACCACTGATAGCTTCAGTGTAGCAGTCGGTTTGCACCAGGGGTTGGCTCTCAGCCCTTACCTCTTCCTGATGATAATAGACGCTCTGACGTCGGATATCCAGGAGGAGGCTCCCTGGTGTATGGTTTGCTGATGACATTGTGCTGGTTGCCGAAAGCGGCTTAGAGGTCCAGAGCAGATTAGAGACTGAGCTGAAATTGAGCAGAACCAAAACAGAATATCTGTTCTTCGATTTCGGCGGGCTCTCCAGTCCTATGCCTGTAGCTCTCAACGGAACGCCTATACCGATCTGCTCCGACTTTCAGTACCTCGGGTCGCTTGTTCAGGGGGATGGCGATATAGACCGCGACATAACGCACAGGATCAACTCAGGATGGATGAAATGGCGACAGGTCACTGGAACAACTTGCGACCGACGCGACGGATGCCCCTCAAGTTGAAGGGGAAAATCTTAGGTCCGTGATTAGACCTGTCGTACTGTATGGATCAGAATGTTGGGATGTGAAAAAGACGGATGAAAAAAGATTGCATGTGGCGGAGATGAGAATTTTTACATAAATGTGTGGTGTAACGAGAATGGATAAAGTGAGAAATGAGTACATTAGAGGTAGTTTAAAAGTGGCGCCAGTCACAGTTGAAAGGGAACCTCTTATCTTTGTATGGTCATGTGAAGAGGAGGGATGATACACATGTAATTAAAAGAGTTATGAATATAAATGTGGATGGATGGAGAGGGAGAGAGAGGCCAAATAAAAGATGGATGGATTGTGTGAGGAGTGATTTGAAAGAAAAAGAAGTTAGTGATAGCGGGACGGCTGACAGGACAGAATGGAAGAAAAAAACGAGTTGCGCCGACCCCAAGGCAGGAAGACGATGACAAATGATCAGCATTGATCTCCACAAACAAAACGCTTTTTGTATGCAGACGACCTTGCATTAGCCGCCTAGACACGAAGTTTTGAAGAGGCTGAAGTAAAACTGACGGAAGCTCTGAAAGCACTTGGAAAATACTATAATGATAATGTCCTACGGCCCAATCCTTCTATGACCCAGTCCTGTGTTTTCCATCTCCGCAATCGTCAGTCTAATAGGACCCTCGGTTTCTCTTGGCAAGGCGTTGATAGAGCACTGTCCTCAACCTCGCTAATGGGGCCTTTGATAAGATAGGTCCCTGACATAATTATACTCACGGGCCTGGTCCTTATCGGACGGCGAGCTACCTGCTACTCGCCGTCCGCAAGTTAAATTTAACCCACTTCCCGGTTTCCGATTGAGCTGAAATTTTGCATACCTACATGTTTCTAGTTCGACTTTTGTATTCAGTAACTTGACAGTTGGAGGGCTACCAGATTAAGACAAAAACCGATAGTGAGTTGGTGTAAGAATGAACGAAATTGAATGATCTTCAATAATGTAGGTACTTATTATGCAATTTTTTTTATTCGAAATTTAATCCATCATCATTCATTCATTCATCATAGGCCCCAATTGCCACAATGACCGGTCTTGTGCATCGCGCATCCATTGGTTACCCGCGACCCTACCCAGGTCATCGGTCCACCTTGTTGGAGTCCTTCCAACGCTACGTCTTCTTCCAGTACGCGGTCGCCACTCCAGAACTTTTCGGCCCACCGACCGTCTGTTCTGCAAGGAATGTGCCCTGCCCACTGCCACTTCAGTTTGGCGATTCTTCGGGCTATGTTGGTAACCTTGGTTCTCTCGCGGATGTCATCATTCCTGATTCGATCACGCAACGAAACTCCGAGTCCCTTTGGGTGACTTTAAGCCTTCTGATGAGGCCCATTGTGAGCGACCACGTTTCTGTTCCATAAGTGATCACTGGCAACACGCACTGGTCATAGACTTTCGTCTTAACACGGTGGTATGTGGGACGAGAACTTACCGCACAGCCTCGCGAACGCCGCCCAGCCGAGTCGGATTCGACGATTGACCTCTTTCTCGAAGTTAGCCCTACCTAACTGGACCGGGATTGGGACAAACCCAGGTAGAATTACTCGTCTACAACTTCGAGTGTAGAGTCTCCGATCTTGATAATAGTGGGTGCTACATGGGTATTTGCCATGGTCTTGGTTTTGTTCATGTTCATTTTAAGACCCACTCTTTCGGCAGCTCTACTGAGGTCATCGAGCATTGTGCTGAGGTCCTCCATAGTCTCAGCTATGACGACTATATCGTCGGCACATCGAAGGTGAGTCATGTTAATGCCTAGCCCTCTCCAGTCCAGAACCTTGAAGACATCCTCCGTTGCAGCCGTGAACAGTTTCGGAGAATTGACGTCTCACTGCCTCAAACCCAGCTGCCGGAGGATAGCTTTCAAGGTCTGGTTCTGAAATTGGACTGACATGGTGGCGTTTTCGTACAAACACTTAAGCACCACGATGTACCGATAGTCGATCTGGCACCGTTGGACTGCAGCACAGCCCAATTCTCGATCGAATCGAAGGCTTTCTCGTAGTCCACAAACGCTAAGCAGACAGACAGATCTCTTCTGTCTTCTGTATAACCTGCCGCATTGTATGTATGTGGTCTACGGTGCTGAAGCCTTTTCAGAATCCGGCTTGCTCTGGAGGCTGGAAGTCGTCAAACCTGCGCGCGAGACGGTTCGTGATGACTCTGGAAAACAGCTTGTAGACATGGCTCAGAAGTGAGATGGGCCTGTAATTTTTAAGCAGGGCATTGTCACCCTTCTTAAAGAAAAGTACCACCACACGTCTACTAACATCCCTGTGGCGTTTTCCCCTCGAGTATGACGGAATCTAATAGTTTCTGAAGGGCCTTTAGCACCGGTTTTTCACCCGCCTTCAGGCGTTTGGCCGTAATGCCGTCATCACCCGACGCCTTGTTGTTTTTACCTGCTTCAGAGCCATCCAGACTAATAATCTCATACAGACTGACGTCCGGAATGTCTTCGGTATAGTCTCGGGTCAATCTAGTTATTGGGTCGTTAGCTAGATTCGCAGCGGGTTTAGTCATTGACGTGTATAACTGTCCATAGAACGTCTTGATCTCTCTCAGAAGCTCCGATTTGGCGGATATGGTTCTGCCATCGTTGGTCTTCAGTTTCGTGAGCTGGCGCTGCCTAATGGCAACATTTGAACCCTTATTCCGCTCTATCGCGTTTTTAATTCTTTCGGTATTAAAGCGGCGGAGGTCGCTTTTCAAGGACTGACTGGAGATCCGTCTATTGAGCTGCCGGTATTTGCACGCATCGTCTGAAGACTGCAAAATCATCTCCCGCCTCTCCTTCATGAGTTTGAGATTAGGATCAGAAAGCCTCTTGTTCTTATCTGTACGGCGAGTCTTGAAGAACTTAGACCCGACCGTATGAACAGTTTCCACGAACCCATCGTTATACTCGTTCACGGAGCTACGTAGGCACTCGAAACGATTTTGCTGTTCAAACTGAAAGATTTCCGAGTTTTTGGATCTGAATCTGTGCTGGACGGAGCGTAGATTTTATCAGTCGAGACCTTTCCAGCTTGATATTTCGATTCAATGTGTCTCTAACGATGCGGTGATCACTTCCGGTTTTCACCGCGTTGATCACAGAGACATCATTGAATATTTGCTTCTTCCTCGACATGATGAAATCTATCTTATTTTTAGTTGCACCGTCGGGGCTCTGCCAGGTCCACCTCCTGTGCTCACGCTTTCTAAAGGAGTTCATCATATAGAGGCCCTCCTTCTCCATGAAACTGGAAAGTAGGTGCCTCCGGTGCTTCCGATGTCCAAATACAAATTGCCCCACTCGCAGCTCGTCACCGTCTCGATTGTCCAGTTTCGCGTTGAAGTCCCCCATGACCACGGTGAAGTGAGTTTTATGACCATGCATGGCTCTGGATATATCCTCATACATGGCTTCTACTTCGTCGTCGGGGTGTGTCGAGGTCGGGGCGTAAACCTATACGACCTTCAACGAATATCTTGGCGATATTCTGAGTATAAGGTATGTAGAATTATCGTGTCCTCACTCTCTCTTCGTAGTTCCGATAATCCCATAATACTCCATCGCAACCTGCTCAATTCCTCCTCAAGTTCAGCGATCCTCTCGTCAGTCCGGAGTGTTCTTGTATTAAGTGTTGCCAGGTCCAGTCGTCGATTATTTTTGGGAATGCCGGATCCACTCAGGAGAAACTTAGCACCCCTTGCCTCGCCGTGACCTTGACTGCTACCGGAGTCAAGGGTAGCCAGGCTGCCGGGCACTAGGAGCCATTTATCTATTGTGCGTCTCATTTTGGGGGGTTTGCGGTAATCACCACGCTTGGCAAGAGGGTTGGCGATCGCAGTGTAGCTGTTGCACAAAGCACAGATAATGATGCTGCCTGCTCTGGTGTACCTTAGTCGCCTCTTACGTCACCACGGGTGATGCGATGGTATTATTCTTTAACGTCCGACACCATACGGATCTAAATTAAATAACTTATCTTAAAAACACGAAAACACGTTCTTTGAACTGTCAAGTTACTGATTACAATTAAAAGTTGAACTACAGTTTAGATATCAATGCATGGATAAATGTGTGTGTGTGTGTGTGTGTGTTGTAAAAACGTTGCCCCACACTAGGAATTACTCCTGTATCGTGGGTGCGTTCACAAACATGTAAACTCACATACACAAGACACCCAGACCCGGAACAACTATCTGTAGGCCATACAAATATTTGTTCCGTGCGGGGATCGAACCCGCGACACGCAGCGCAGCAGCCGAACGCTCAACCACTACGCCAACCGTGTCGTCAAATGATAAAATAAGTGATAAAAAGATAAATAAGTGATTTCATTCTGAATCCAATATGGCCGATTCTCAAAGATGGCGGACAAATTATTTTTTATGCATTCCCATGATATGGGTATCAAATGAAAGGGTTTGCTGAGAAGAATACGGAAAATAAAAGTAACTATATTTAAAAGCGTGTTTTTTAGTATTTTTTAACTACAATATTTTTGTTATGTTGAAAATGCTTTCTCTTTGAAATCTATCTCCAAAGAACACCATGACTTGTTCCAGCCCAATCAGTGTGCAGCTGCATGTGTGCGCGGCACCTGTCGGCCGGCCGCGTGGGCGGCGCGCTGTGCTGGGCCATGCGCGGCCGCAGCGGCGCCGCAGCCTCGCGCGCCGCGCACCGCGCCCTCACGCACTACACCACGCACGCCACGCTCACGGCGCAGGACCTGCTGCTGACGGCTGGCTCGGCGATGCTGCTGTCTGACACGCTGCTGTTCTTAGGTATGTGCTTGTTGTCCACCATGCGCGGCCGCAGCGGCGCCGCAGCAAAATTTGAATTTCGCGAATACATAGTGTAACGGAAAGGTGTTTTCTAATTGAAAAGACAATTCCTAATCCCAAAAATATAATTGTACGTCCCTTACTAATTCTGAACAGCTGATGGTAACTTTGTACCGAAATTCCTATTTTTTTTGTTCATTTTGCTATGATTTTCCCTAAAGAAACTTGTTCATTTACATGGGCAGAAGCCATTTTAAAATATGACACCATTTCGTTACACCCTAGAGAACTAAGTTAAATTCATGAAAAGTTGCTTATTTCAGTGAGTGGAGAATTCGGAAAGGACTGGAAGTCCATCTCAGCTGATGATGATTTTTTTAAATGTTGTTGCAGGTAAATACTGTGATTTCCACAGACTGTACAAAACTAGAGAATTCAAGAAAGCTGCTCAGCTACTAGTCTCTTTGATTACATCGAAAATTGCACCTGAATAGTGAGTATTTATTTATTATTATTTTGAATAACTAATTTACGCGTAAACTAGGTAATCGACTTTAATAAGCTTGATATGTCATGTTTGTGCTCGGCTACTGCATATAATTACAGTATTAGTAAAAAAATCCCAACTGACAAAAAAAAAGAGATGATGCCACCAACTGCATCAGACTGCTTGAAAAGTAAGTCACTGTTTGTTGGAACTTTCTATTTCCTTTTTTGAAAGTTTTAATTTTTTTTAATTACTACATTTTAGTCACTTTATTATTGGAATCATCTTCTCGAGCTCTTTATTTTAATATAAATACATCCAGCCGTTTAGGCTACAGTGTGTGCCCAAGAACAAAACAAAACAAATACACACGAAAAAATATTCATTTTGGTCTGATAAAAATAACAATTACCTCATTTCCAGCTTCTGGGAAACTCTTCTCCTAGACACACTCCCGCTCCTCGAATCAGACGAGCCCGTGTTCACATCAAACGACACATACGAGATCATGCTGTGCCTAGAACTTCGGTCCTCCACCTTAGATGGAGAAAAGGCTGATCTCCTCCGCTTAGCATTAGCCCGGAACCTGGCCAGAACTGCACTGGCAGAGGGAGATGGAGTGGATGTAGCCCAATGATTGTTCACGAGGCAACGGTCTTGGAACTCCGTGCTTTTGCACCAGAATAGTCAAATTGTGTGGAAAGCAATCAAGATGGAATAAGTGCGAGTGAATTTCGGTGGTGAGAACAATTGGTTGGTTTGAAATGGATTGTGAGGTACTGAGTCTGAAACACCTAACTGCTTAATGATTACAGTACAGGTTTGACTTTTGATGGCCAAACCATGTGATGTCCGTGTAACCATTGCCCCAATTTTGTTTTGTAAAAATAATTATGGGTAAAATCTACCAAACATTCAGCGGCAGTTTAATATAATTTGCCAAATGAAGAAATATTTGTATAGTTGATTCACTTCTTAAAAATCCAGTTGAAAAAAATAAAATAAAATTCAGTAGTCTTTTTAACCCAAAGGTTGACTGGTCGAGAATGCCTTGTTGCATTAAGTCCGCCTATGTACCACTATTGTACATGAAGTTTAAATAAATAAAATCCATTTGATTGCTTAAAAATTGTACAGCAGAAAATGGTAAGGACATTTTTATAATAATTTCTAATGGTGATACTGTTATTTTTATGAAATAAAAAATGTTAGTTACTAAGTGATAATAAAATAACCTTGTGTTCAGGATCCTGTTTACCCCGAAGGAAAAAAAAATTAAAAAGTTTCTTAAAGATTTTATACGTAATTGTTAATTGAGTGAATGTTGGTCATGATTTTTTTGCCCTAGGGGTGGCAGGTTGTGAAACATGGAAACAAAAAGGGAATAGGACGATATTGGCAGAATACTGGACCGTTTGATAAATGATTCTGCAATTTAAGTCATAAGTGAATACTTTCCATTTTTATAAAATAGTAATATAACTGAAATGCGCGTGTGAAAGGACCAATTTCTAACAATATCACGATTAACTAAGTCACTGCCTGGTTTCTTTGTAATATCAGTCTATAAGGAACTAAAGTATTATTGTAAGCAGAATTAGAAGTAGAGGAAATTGTTGAATGGATTATCCTTTTAGAATATTATCAAGGGGTACATCTTTCAAATAAACTCGGCTGTCTGTGCCTAGCCAAAAATATACCCTCATAAAATATAAGACCAAATGAATACTTTGAGTTAAAAAGATTTGGATGTAGAAATGTTATTTGTAACTAAAATGTAACCAAAAATTACTTTGATATCATGGTTTTTATTTTGCAGCCATTCATTAATTTCAATTTGTAAATAACAAGATTTTTGCAAGTGTAGACCACTTGGTAATGTCTTGTAGTACCAGTATGTAAGTAAGGTATGTGCTATCATCATAATTGTTTGTAATAATTAAAACTAATAATAAAAACAATTATTTTTTCAAACATGATTTTTATTTCCTATTTCCTACATTTTGGTAATGTTACACTGGGCACTAAGTATTTATAATACTTTTCTATCTTAAAAAGACACAAATAATGAGATTACTAATGGTATTGTCCTAGTTTTTGAACATCCTCTAAGTCAAATAAAGACTTGATTTTATACAGGGTGTAACAAATACAGTCAGTTTTGATGCTTCTGCCTAACTTCTATTCATTTTTGTTCCATCCTGTAGATATGTATACAGTATACATGGTTTTGGTCTTAATCCTAATTTACAAAAATATATATTTGATATTCGTAAGCTTTGCATAGTACCTTGATTGTGTCTGAGAGAGAATGACTAATCTTTTTCTAAACAAAGTAAGCAAGTTATAACTTATGTTTAATGATTGTAACTACAGCCTCAGATAAAATACAACAATGTAATGATTCTTAGAAGGGATGTTTAGATTTAGGTGAAGTATTTTGTTTCATTTATTGCTACTAACTTTAACATACTACAACCTATTCAACACAAAGTTTGCCGCTGATAATTAGGGATATGCATTCCATGGACCAGCAAGCTTAGTGCCAATGGGTTATACCTACTATTATTACGAATTAACACTTTCGGTGCCTAGCAGCACTCAGGATATGGGTTGTACAATAATTCCTTTTTGTTGTTGTTATAATATACTAGAGAACAAGCTCGAGAACTATTTCCATCTTTTAAACCAATGGTTTTATCACAAAGAAACAAAGAAAGGTTCTTCAATAAGGTGATTACAGTTTAACTACAATATCAAAGGAGAGATAATAAATGCAATTAAATTGTACACTTACTTATCTAATACCTAATCAAATCACACATTGATCACAGCAAGTTACTAAACTAATTATAGCTAGACAAAAATAAAAACAAAGACAAAACAATAACACAAGTGGCACTACTTGAGTGATGTATTTTGGTAACAAAAATACTTTAAAAAATAATTAAAAAGAAACATTACTTTATTATTCTAATGTTAACTTTCTATTTGCATAAAAGGCTTCCATAGACTCTTGCTCCTCAATTTTATAATTCAAAATCTTATCAAAACCTTCATAGTGGAATCGTCCAAAAAACTTTTTGCCTTGCAGCATGTATGGAAACCACATTTTATCATCAAGCCACATGTCATCGAAGGGTATACCGTCGTTTTTGAACCATTTCGGTTTCATTTCTTCCGTTTCTTTTGGGGTTCCTTCGAAGATGCTTGTGGAGAAAACTCGAACATCCATCAGAGTTGGCTGCCCTTCAAACGTGAACTCTATGTGTGCAATATTCTTCAAATCACCAGGATTAACGCTCAAACAACATTCTTCCTTCAATTCTCGAGCTGCAGCATCTATTATTGTTTCGTTTGGTTCCACTTTTCCGCCGAAACCATTCCATTTGTTCATACCGAATCCTCGCTTTTTCAGACCTAATAATATTTGGTCTTCCTTGTGAATGAAGACAAGGGTGAATAACTTTTTCACCAGCATGGTTGGAAGTGGAAATTAGACTGGTTTTATCACATGAATCCCTTTAATTTTAATGAATTACACAGTTTCAGCAACAATACAACCACAACGGGACGACCAAAGAGTATAATAATAATACGGGGAGGGGGCATTGACATATAAATTATATGTCAATGGGAAGGGGACGACTGTCTGTCAAGTCAATGTCAATTGTCAATCTAACTGTCACTGTCAAAGTTATTTTTTTTATTTACACCGAAGGGAAGGCTATAGTTCTTTGACCATATTACCTAGTCTTACGTCCTTAATTTCTTGTCAGTATCTTTTTCCCCATTAGAATGCAGATGTAACACATTCTAATGTATTTTGCAGTATTTGGCAACAAATGTGTCGAGTCAGCCTTCTCGTCAAACTTCACTGAGGTAGACTTTACTACAATAAAATTCTCAGCTCCATTTTACCGAGATCGCGCCTGTTTCAATGATTCCACATATTGCCCAGTTGCGTAGACATTTGAGACACAAAACTACACCAATTTTACATCTTAATATCCACTAGGAATCAACAAGCGAATAATTCAAACAGCCACTGAACTTCACTCGAGAAAATCCCGCCAAAACTCCCGTCAAAGTGACAATGTGTCAACGCGTTTAGTTTCTTTTTCAATTTAAACAAAGTAATCATCTTTATTTTGAACCGGAGCTGGTAATGCAAAAAGAGGGTTTTACAGTTCAGTGTTAATAAAAGTCTAAAATATTGATTTGCTGTTTTTCAAAACTCGCTGACCCACTGCAGACTACCCAGTATACTATAGTAGTCTATGCTGCAGACGTATAGTTACTGCTATTCGGGTCAATGAATTCACTTTAACCTTTATAGTCCCGATGACAACTCGGGCTGTCACCGGGCTTCTTCGACAACCCAAGGTTAACGTTTGCTTGGAAAAAAATTTAACCTCTTAGGACCCGAAACTCAACTGAGATTGAAAACAAAAAAAAACCAGCCTCCTACCTCTTAAGATCCGCGGACAAACCCGGGTTGTCGAAGAAGCCCGATGACAACCCGGGTTGTCATCGGGACTGTAAGGGTTAATTAAAATAAATCATGTGGTTTCATCTCTAAGGATCTCACAAAGGATCTACGCTGTAAACTAAGTAAGTTTGCAAACCAAAGTTTTTAGAAATTAAATAGAGTTAGGAACCTTTAAGGGGAAGCTTACCTTATCTAATATGCTGTTTTACTGAGGTGATCTTAGTTTATGATTGAGTTAGACCGTAATAATAAGGTTAAGGAATTGCGTGCCTATTAGTTTTCTTCGCGGTTAATCCATACACCTAGTTTAACTTTTATAAAGTTTGTGGCGTGTTTGACCGAATACCTACCGTAGGTATCAGGTATGTTAAAGGTGACCGCAGGGGTAAAGGTCGTGTTGTTGACAAGGGCGTTGTTCTTGGGAAGGGTAGGGGAATTTGTCATTGGTGGGTTTGTTTCTTCAAGAGAGTGTATGTAGGACCTACTACATATACCAAGTAGGTACCTATAGGGATACTTAGCTTGTTAAAATTGTAACGTTGTGTTGTTTGTAGGTACTAATTAATTTTAAGTTCTATAATAATATAATAGCTTTTGATGGAAGTTTGTACCTTTAACTAACTTGAAAATTACAGTTGAAGAATGATTGAATTGAATTGAACTACTTATCAGGTGTTCCATAGACAAATTTTAAAACTTTTTCACTAGATCAATTGTCTAGCTCTAATTTAAATTACTAAAAAAGTCTATTAACCTCTTAGGCCCGGCGGACAAACCCGGGTTGTCGAATTGAATCCCGACGACAACCCGGGTTGACAGCCGATTTTTTTTTTCCAATAATTTTTTTTTTTTGGCAAATTCACCGGTGAGTTTCAGTGCCATTATCATTCGCACAATTACGTCCCCAAGCGAGAAAGAGAAAAAGAGAAAAAAAATCATAAATAAAAAGAAAGTTACAAAACTTGCCATCAATACCCCACGTGTTGGGATCTCATAAATAAGCGGATAGATACCTAGATCGTCTTCAGGGCCGTGAAACGAGATGCTTTATGCATTGCGATGTACTCAGCGAAGCATCGTTAGTGCTGGGCACACAGCACAGGTGTAACATGTTTTGATTTGAAGTTTATGTTGTTTGGTTTATTTGCTCTAGTGTGAGTAGGTATGACCTAACGACTTAACGACTCCCTCGTTAAGTCGTTAGGTCATATCTATTACATATTTATATATTAAAACTTCATGTACCTACAACAGTGGTACAGGCGGACTTAATGCAGCAAGCCATTCTATACCAGTCAACCAACTATTTGTGAGTTTTAAATGTGATAGTAATTAGCGTAGTAGGCATCACGGTATATTTGCCAGAAAAGGCCATATTGCGTGGGTTTGGGGGCGAGGAGTTTAAACAAAAAAATGAACGTCATTATGAATGATCACAAATTGACTAATCAAATTAAGTGAAGAACAATTAAGTAATGTAAACGACGTTCGGTCACGTCAGCTGCATGCATGATGTCCGCTGGACAAAAGTCTCCACGCAATGAGTGCCAGAGGATGGACTATGTCGCCGAGGCCGGCCCAGAAAGCGATGGCGAAATGGCTTGGACTGACCTGGCCTGGCCTGACCTGGAATGACCAGGCTGGTTTGAGGTGGCGCAAGAAAAGAGTCATCATCTCATCATCTTAGCCTTTTTTTTAATGTCCCCACTGCTGGGGCACAGGCCTCCTCTTCGTGAGAGGGTGTGGGCTGTAATCCACCACGCGGGCCCAATGCGAATTGGTGAATGTCACATGTCTTCGAATTTTTGGTTCTAGGACATGCCGGTTTCCTCACGATGTTTTCCTTCACCGTTTTGAGAGCAGTGGTGATGAAATAATTTACACAAAGTAAAGCGCCTGCCTGGGTTTGAACTCACGACCTACAACTTGTAAGTCGCGGCCAATACTACTGGGCCACCACTGCGCCTGAAGAGAGCTCAAGCGCTCCAAGAAAAGAGTGTCTGGAAGAATATGGGAGAGGCCTTGCTCCGCAGTGGGACACTATTAGCAAGAGAAAAAAAACGACGTTTCACCAAGCACGTGGGATATGAGCACCAATCATCTACTAACTCACTGTATTACTCTTCAAGTTTTATAACAATTCCTCAAATCAATGTCGTCCTGTTTCTCCCTTTTCGATCGATTCCACAAGTCTGTTTTACTTTTTCGGGGAAACCCCAGTCCCTGGTGATACGTCAAGATGACATGTCAGAGTCGATCTTAAATTAGAGTACTGATAATACTAATACCATCGTTCCAGAACCATTTTTTTAGAGGCGCTGACATGCTTTTATCTTCTGATTTGTAGATCAAAAACATATTTTATTTATTTACTAGCGACCCGTCCCAGTTCTGCATGGGTAACACATTACATAAATACAAACCTGCCTTGTTTAGCGCTCTTTCTATTAGTGAAAACTGCATTAAAATCCGTTGCGTGGTTTAAGAGGAGTTAGCGGAGAAACAGACAGACACGGAAAGCGACTTTGATTTATATACTATGTAATTTTTTTAATTTTATTTTTTTATTCTTGATAGGCACGCGTTTGACCACTATCTCACCTGATGGTAAGCGATGATGTGGTCGAAGATGAAGCACGCTTGCCTAGAAGAAACCTATTCACTCTTGACTTAAAGACTCCCAGGTTGTAGCTATCAGGAAACACAGACTCCGGCAGGAAATTCCACTCCCTAGCTGTACGCACAATGAATGTGTTCCTAAAACGTTTTGTGCGTGTGGATGGGATGTTCAACATGTACCGGTGGCACATCACCGTACGTCTTGTGGTCCGTTGGTGGAACGGGTTTGGCGGAATCAAGTTATGCAATTCCGTCGCACACTCCCCAAAATGTAACCGATAGAAAACCGACAGGCTAGCAACTCGGCGTCTATGCTCAAGACTTTGGAGCTTCGACTCGACGAGCCTATCATTGCCGATGATCCCCTTGGCTCGTTTCTCGATTGTCTCAAGGGCATCAAGCTGGTATCTGGCAGATCCGTCCCAAAGATGAGAGCAGTACTCCATACATGATCGAACTTGCGGTTGATAAAGTGTGAGCAGTTGTTCCGGCGTGAAGTACCGTCTCACCTTAGCGAGGATCCCCAACTTTTTGGCAGCCACTTGAGCCTTTGCCGCTATGAAAGAACCAAAATTGAGGGTAGACGTTAAAGTAACACCAAGAAGATCAAGTTGGTCGGTTATCGGCACGGTTACACCTCGGAAAGATGAAGCCGGGTGAAATTGGCTCCTTTTAGCGGAAAAAAGACACGCCTGGGTCTTAGCAGCATTGAACATGACCAGATTGGCATCGCCCCATTCTGAGACAGCCTGTAAGGACAAGCTCAAGCGCCTAATCATAGCCCAATCTCTCGGAGAGACCGGACCTGAGACCCACTAGTTCGTGCATAACCAAAGGTATCGGGTTTTAGCAGATCGTTAATATGCAGCAAAAACAATGTTGCCGAGAGCACCGACCCCTGAGGATTACCGGCATTAATAGCCAGCAGTCCGGACGAGCAGCCATCTATGACCACTCGGATAGACCAGTCCCTCAGGAAATCAGCAATCCAATCACACAAACCGGCGGGCAGACCGAAGGAAGGAAGCTTGCCAATTAGGCTATCGTGCCAGACCCTGTCGAAGGCCTTCGAGATGCCAAGGGAGACTGCAAGGGCTTCCCCTTGCTTCTCGATGGCCTCACTCCAAATGTGAATGGCATACGCTAGAAGATCCCCGTTGGAGTTGACTGATTTCGGCGGAAGCCGTATTGTCGGTCACTGAGGATATCGTTAGCTTCTAGGTATATCAGGAGCTTACCATTGAATGGTAAGCTACCGAGATGGGCCTATAATCTGGGTTAGCTCGACTACCCTTCATGGGCACGGGTTGCACGTTAGCTTGTTTCCAAGTCATCGGCACTTTTCCAGTCTCAAACGAAAGGTGAAATAGGCGCGTTAAGATCAGAGACAACTCAGGCGCACAAGTCCTCAATACAATTGCCGGTATCCCGTCGGGGCCACTAGCCTTGTTCACGTCTAGGTTACGCAGTACCCTTCGGACATCCTTCTGATGAATGCGAATGTCCGACATAATCGACTCGCATCCACCAAGAGTACCCGAGGGGCCTCGCGCCACCAGGATCTAGACGTGAAGATTCCGCAAACAGAGAGGCCATTGTTATACCCTGTTTATTCTTAATCTCCTATTGTGAATTGTTATACAATAAAGAATATATCCATCTATCTATCAATCTATGTATTTCATCATTATCATTTCATTAAATATCGTCGGCGGACGGTGTTGCCGTGCTCGAATACTGGATCAGGCAAGGGATTTAATTAAGCAAGTACTTTAGTTATGACATCAACACGCTAAGAAGACTCTATATATCTTGATTAAAGTTCAAACACCAGAAGTCCCTAGCTCGTGTATAACCGCTCTAACAACTGATAGGTACATGTGCTTACTGCCAAGATGCCTGAGTTACGAGCACCTGCAAACATCGAGCACATAGTGAGCGCTGATTTATGCATTAGGTACATAGGTAGGTGAAGAAGGGGGAATGGCGTTCAGTTAAGGAAAAATCGCTTTTCTTCATTTTTAAATTATTGGTTTGTAAGTAATAAAAATAAGAAAAAAAGTAAAAATTAAAAAAAAAAAAATTACAAAAAATACAACCGACTTCCAAAGAAGAAGACACTAAAAATTTAAAAATAATTTAAATTTCGGAAATCGGTGTTCATATTTTATTTCTTCGTTATTTGACACCGATTACCGAAATTAAAATATTTTTTTAATTTTTAGTGTCTTCTTTTTTGGAAGTCGTTTATATTTTTTGTAAAAAGTTTATTTTTTATTTTTCACTCTTTAGTTGTTTATACCCCAGAATTAAACCACCCAAATTGATAACCCTAATAACATGGAATAATTAATGTGATTCGAGGCAACCAAAACGTCCTTTGTTATACAATTTTATTGTTTTTGTTAATTTTGTCAAAAAGCGCTCAAGAAATTTCGATAAAATTTATATTGGACCACGTCTGGAGTATGCTCTTTTGGATAAATATCGGAATCGGAATATCGGTGTACAACTGACAGAGAAATCGGTGGACAATAACAAAAAAATAACATACATACAGTCCAACATAGAACCTCCTCCTTTTTTCGAAGTCGGTTAAAAATAAGCAAAGCACGTACAGTGGTCCACCATGGACTAAGTGCGGAAACCAAATTCAGATAAATAGATAGCAAATAAATAAAAGTTTATCTTTTACATAATCCAGATTTTAACTCAAAACGTTTTTCTCTTACATAGAATAAGTAGGAAACCTACCTAAGAAAATTAAAAAAAAAGAAACAGATTTTGGCGCCATCGCCCCTGGCTATGTGTAATTCCCCTCACCGGAACGGTAATGTTGAAAAACGGCAATGAATGATGATTCAAACTGTTTACATATACAACATATCAAGTGAGATAAAAGTGAATAAATAAAATAAAAAATAATCACAAATGAGCATCTATTGCATTTGTTAAAGTTAACCGATAAAAGCACCCAGCAGCAAGCGGGGTTGTGGGCGGGATGGGGATGTGTGAGCTGTAACATGCAAACGCGCTTTAGTCTCATGTTGCGAGCTGCCTGAGCTTTCTTATCACTGCTGCTTATGTGGCCTAAAAAAAGTGCATAGTAAGTGTGGGCACTTACTATGCACTTTTTTTTTATCAAGTTAATAGTGTTCCGTACCAGACGGGTCCAAACGGAGCCCTGTTGCTGTCACTCACATGTCCGTCTGGCCGTCTGTCCGCCTGTCCGTCTGTCTGTCTGTCCGTCGTCTGTCACACAGGTTTTACAGTCAAACGGTCTTCAAATGAGCGCCATTACCCTATGATCGCCATTTTCCCTGCTTCCCCTATCACGAGTAGGTACGGTAACAACTCTTCTTTGTAAGCAACCCTTCTTTTGATATAAATGTGAAAATAGAACTACCAGTCGGATTTGATTTATAGCTAAGCTAAAACGAAGAAATAGCGCGGGCGGGTGAAACCGCGGGTCACAGCTAAGAGGTATATATTTTAACTTTTTAACCGACTTTCGAAAAAGGAGGAGGTTCTATGTTCGACTGTATGTATGTTTTATGTATGTCCGCCGATTTCTCCGTCAGTTGTGGACCGATTTTCAAAATTCTTTTTTTATCCGAAAGAGGATACTCCCGAGGTGGTCCCATATAAATTTTATCGAAATTGCTTAAGCGCTTTTTGAGAAACTGAACAAAAACGAAAAATACGTTTACCTCGATGACGTTTTGGTGTACTCCAAATGTTTAAATTCCACGTTCCATGTTATTGGGGTTTTTAGTTGTGGGGTATAACAACTAAAAAGTGAAAAATAAAAAAACTTTTACAAAAAAAACAACCGACTGTCAAAAAAAAATACACTAAAAATTAAAAAATAACTTTTATTTCGGAAGTCGGTGTCAAATAACGAAGAAATAAATTACAAACACCGACTTCCGAAATAAAAGTTATTTTTTAATTTTTAGTGTATTTTTTTTTGAAAGTCAGTTGTTTTTTTGTAAAAAAGTTTTTTTTTATCATTGATATGCTCACGTTTGAGTTGACCACTACCTCACCTGATGGTACCTAAGCGATAATGTGATCACATCAATATCACTATCACTTCATGATATAAAATCAAAGTGGCTTTCCACGTCTGTCTTTTTTCCACTAACTCCTAAACTACGAAACAGATTTTAATGCGTTTTTAACATATTAACAGTGAACGTTACATTTTGGGTTATGGGCAATGATGAGTGGTATGACAGTATGACAATAATAAACATTGTGAACAAAAGTGCGTATTTTAGCGTACTCTATTAGTATTACAGATTATAGGGTACACCTACATGAAATAGAGTATAATACTCTATTTTAGAGTACGGTTGGAAACCCTACGTGGATCTGTCTCAGGCCGAAGACTTTTCGATCTACCCTTCTAATAGGAGGCGAGCCTATTGCCATCTTCCGGGCACAAATTCAGACTCTGTGCTGCCACTGAGAAATTCCAGATGGAAAACACGACCGACCCTGGAATCAAACCCTAGGACCTGCTATGTCATGCATGTTGCTGACCAGCAGTAGCGCGTACGACCACTGGACTAACCAACCTTGGATCTAAGGTCAGAAAGCCATCGCAATCTCTTCAAATTTAGCGTAGCGGCGTTGTATAAACAAAAATATTTGGATGAACTCAAGGTCAAACAAACTGATAACTATACTTTAATTAATGGAGCCGTGACTATTTTATAAATCTCTAATTCAACTGGTACATAGCCTATCATAAAAAAATTCAATAAACTCGACTGCAAAAGACAACTAAAAAGTTCTTTCTTAAATTTTAGTGAGTTATATTTTAAAAGTGCATTCTCTAACCCCTTATTTTGATATCCCACATACTTATGTCACAAAAAACCGACCAAGTGCGAGTCGGACTTCGCAAATTTAGGGTTCCGTACCAAATGTATTTTGATTATTTGTATGGCTCTGGGTAAACAAGATGCTTATACTGTGTATAAAATTTGAAGAATGTAGCTCCAACCGTTTGACTGTAAAACGTTTGTGTGTGATAGACGACGAACAGACAGACATACGGACATGTGAGTGACGGCAATAGGGCTCCGTCTGGACCTATGACATACATACATACTCTCGAGAAACATTACCCTGCTTCTGGGGTTGTCGAGTAAAAAATAAGTAGAAAGACGTCAGATAAGCAGATGCTCCATATAAAAATACTGGTATCTAGCTGCATCCGGTAGAATGGAAGCCAACCCTATAATATACTTATGTAGTTTTAAGATTAATGCATAATCTGAAGGAGAGCAATGATCTAAGCAAACTATATAAATATGTATGCAAAATTTCAGCTCAATGGGATACCTGGAAGTGGGTCGAATTTAACTTCTAAGATTTTATTACATCGTTACAGGTGAAGCTAATAGGCAAAAGCGTGTTAAAAAATCTGTCGAGGGCATGGCGTCCGCTACTCCGTAGATACCCTTATGTGATTTGCAAAGCAATCAGGCAGGAACGTTTCAATCTGTGCTGACGTCACAAGATAGCAATGCTGCGGGCTAATTGTACGATATCGCAATTACCTTCATGACCCATTAGATTTAATGGAGAGAGCAGATCTCTAAATGTTCTCTATCTAGCTAGAGTACCTATTCGGATATAATTCGGACAAAATCGTCGAATAAGTACCGGCAAATGTTCCTTGATTACCCGACTGGTCCATAAGAAGGGTAATTTGTTTTGTTTGTATGTATGCGTGCATGTTGATATGACAAATTTTTTGCACGCCCTTTTTTAGCATAAACACCTGGATGGATTTAAAAAAATGATGGAGTTGGTGGCATTGAATCAGTGATTGAACACAAATAAATTCCACCAAGTTTTTCGTTGTTCTTTGTCAGCCGGGATTTTATTTTGACATAGGGTTTTTGGCAAAAAAACAGCCGTACGGGTCGACCCATCAGGTTAAACTACGCTTGCCGGGGTTGGTCTATGGATCGGTGACCATCTTTACATACCGAGTTTCACTCCATGCCTCGGAAAGCACGTTGCCGTTTGTCCCGGCTGTCAATCTTGGATCTTTGACAGTCGTTACGGGTCGTCAGAAGCCCGAAAGTCTGACAAACAGTCTTACCAAGAGGTATCGTATTACCCAGTAACTGGGTTGTCAAGGTCAGATAGGCAGTCGCTACATGTAAAATACTGGTATTCAGCTGCATCTGGTCAGACTGGAAGCCGACCCCAAGATAGTTGGGAAAAGGCTGGGCAGATTGATAGGGTTTTAAATTAGAAAATGTTCAATATTTATTTGTTTGTTTTTTACATTATGTTTCTAATTAGGGAAATAGGTACACGTCCTTACAGAAACGGAAAACGTTGGCTGTTGTTTATTTTACATTCTTTTATCACATTTATGTTGCAGTGATTAGATAATAATTACAGTTCACACTTTGAAGTTACTGTCCTAGGATTGAATCCACGTTTAAGCAATACTCTCCTAATTGGCGCCCAACCGCCCAACACGGTAAGCCCGTGTTGGGCGCCAGTAATCTCAGTCCCAAATCGTTCAATGCCGCAGCGTGTGATCAAAGAGGTACCGAGCATTCAGAAATGAACTGTTTCGTCCTGGGGCGAATTGCTTAATATCCTGCCAATCGTCAGATTGATCTAGAATGTAGACCAGAGGTCCTCAAACTTTTATGTCCCGTGGGCCCGTTGGCAAAATTTTCTGTTTTGTGTTAACCTCTGCTGTTCTGATGTTGTTTCTTTTCATTTTGTTTTTATTTAGTAATTTTGAAGCTGGCAGATACATCTTTCTTCTAACGGCGCAAATCCTGTTTTTCTTACTCCTCCGCTATTCTTTTCTGATTAATTTCATAATGGGATCACCCCGGAACCCTGTGCAACGCCTATTTGGGCACATCCTTGGGGATACTGTAAAATGGTCTCTCAGAACCTCGATGTGCAAGGCAGCATATGAGCACTGTGCCACCGTCTTTCCTAGGATCACTCGGTTAACGGACAGAGTCCTGGAGTCTCGCCTGCTGAAGAGGTGGTTGCCTCCCCGACTCTTTCTTCTCCGAACGGGATCAGCCCTCTCACGATCCGGTTTCTGGACCATCACGGTCTCACAAAAGGAGGCCATTTCTCTCCAGTTATCGGTGTACGACTGCATAGCCCTCACCATAGACTACTAGCCCTCACTCATCTGCCTAGCCTTTTCCCAACTAACTTGGGGTCGGCTTCCAATCTAATCGGATGCAGCTGAATACCAGTATTTTATATGGAGCGACTGCCTATCTGACCTCCACAATCCAGTTACTGGGTAATACGATACCCTTTGGTAAGACTGGTTGTCAGACTTTCTGGCTTCTGACGACCCGTAACGACTGCCAAAGATCCACGATTGACAGTCGGGAACAACGGCTTAACGTGCTTTCCGAGGCACGGAGGAGTCTCGGTATGTAAAGATGGTCACCTAGACTACTAGCCCTCACTATACATTGCTATTCGTTCTATTAAGGTCAACGTACCATTACTTTTCCTCTAATGACTATAATAGTCCAAGATCCCAAAGCCACCAGACATTACTTATTTTCTGACTAACAAAATGTAAGGGATTTAGTACCTTGTGTTAATAGGTACCTACTTTGAACGTACGCATATTCGCAGCTGGCTGCCTCTGACCTTGCTGTGTCGAGTGTCCTTGATTGGATGTGTACCTCGGTTTCTGTCCACCCGGTTTGGTACTCCTGGTTGATTTGAACCTGGAGGGGCCTCTCCAGTTTCCCTGTTGTCTGGATGTGGAAGGAACGCTAACATTGCTGCGTTTTATTTGAAGACCTGATCTATCAGTTATTGTAGTGGTAAATTTTTTGTCATGTGAAGAAGTTATCAACTTAGCTATGTTGTGAGTTCTCGTAGTGTAAATCCAGAAAAATCACTCTCACTTCTGACATCTTTTTCAAGATTTCCACCTTTGGGTGGTCTTTTTTAATCAGAGATGAAGTCAGGTTGCTAAAACCAGCAATGCCCAACCCAAGTTGGTTCTGGGCTCTTTCAAGCAGTTTACCCCAATGCTTAATGTTTATTTATTTATTTAGTACACATACAATTATTTTTACAGGTAAACCCAATGTAATAAAAGTAGTCCTATAATGATAATTGACCAGTCCTAAGCCATGGCTCAGGGTACCGGCACAAGTTACCACCACCACCGTTAGTGTTGTCACTTATGACAACACTAACGGTGGTGCGCACGCTTTCAATAATGTGAAGTTCTCGGGCGCTAAAGTTTTCTTTAAAGTGGCTTCCATCACCTCTTTAGTAAACCCTTCAACCCCAACGTTTAGAAATCTCCTTATTTATAGTCGGGCCTAAGACCTCTTTGCCGGTTGAATCTCCTAGAGCCTCTAATATTTCAGACAGTAAAACCTCGGGATCAGCTATTGGGACCTCATTCGTATCTGCATTATCTGTAGCATCACCGGTAAGCGGTGGGCTAGCGAGGATTATAACGTCAGATCTGATTGGAATATTATCTTAAAGAAGCAGAACTGTTGTAGTTGACAGTGTTGTCTTTCTTTTTTTGCACATTTGACAAGCTGCTGTATGCAGTATGTTACATTTTAAAGTCATTGTACGTATTCCCGATACGCCACTAGACTAATTCGTTATCAGTCGTGCTCATGTCACGGAGTATAACTATGTAGATGCAAGAACTCAATTAATGAATAGTCATTTACAATCTTAGTTTCTTACTATTACATTAACATGTCGCGTGTAACACAAAGTAAACCAACCATACGAATCTTATTTTAAACACAATAAAGTACAATTTTTAACTGACTTCGAAAAAGGAGGAGGTAATCAATTCGGATGTTTGTTTTTTAAATGGGTTTCGGAGACAGACAACGGAACTCTTCAAAAATTGACAGCAAATCAACCGCGATTGCTGCTATCGTATGTCTATGAATTGTTAACACAGTTTAATGGGGAGCTACAACTAAAAAGTGAAAAATAAAAAACTTTTTTACAAAAAAATAGAACCGACTTCCAAAAAAAGTGCAAAATAACTTTAATTTCGGAAGTCGGTGTCAATAAACAAAGAAACAAAACAGGAACACCACTATTTTTTTGTAAAAAAGTTTTTCAACAAAATAAAAAAGATTCCTTAAATGAAGGTAGACAGCAAAAAAAATCGCAAAACGATAGGAGGAATAAAAAGTATGTTTAGACAAATTCGTTCATAGTTATAATCATTCATATATATGCATCAATATTTGGCTACGATTTTCAAATTAGGTACAACAAAAGATGTGTAAAGCGGTCCCGAGTTCCCGACACGTTCAATTGCGATTATCAATGTTCTACGTTATTGAAAATTGCAATTAAAGGTGCCATTGATGCACTTCAATTGCAATTGTCAATTGTTTGCGCTAACTCTGGACGATCGCGTTATAAATTCCCGGTCCTCGATATTACGTGGGGTATCCGCCATGTTTGTTTTCACTGCTGTCAGACGCGCAAATGACGGAAACGATTGTCAATGACTCAGTAAAACGACCAATTAGCAGCTTCAATGCCTCGTCAATGAGCATCAATAAAAATTTTCATCAATTGATTTCAATCACGTAACTGCGATTGACGATCTCTTCAATTGTACTAGTAAACGATCAATCGCAATTGATAATGACGTAAAATTGACAATCGCAATTGAACGTTTCGGGGCCGCTTAAAAGAACTAACCTTCCTCATCTTTACTTGTTGGCGATGAGATACGTAGTTTTCTCTCCAAACGCTTTATCTTTCGACGAATTTTTGAATTACTATGTTCCCTTTTTCGTTGTACCATAATAACACGTTTTTTTCCACTAAATACACATAATTTTTTTAGCTAAAACTATATTTTTGCAAAACGCATGATGTTACGACGCTCGCACATAAAAAGGAATGAAGTTATGTGTAGATGGCACTGCAGTCGGCGGATGTAGTAGAAGCAATTTGAATTTTATAAATTGATTTTTATTTCCACAGCTCTAAAAAATATGTGCGACGCCTAGTACATTGAGAAATTAAACTACATAATAATAATAATAAAGCCCTTTATTCAGACCTTAGCATCTATTTACAAAGTATTAAAACTATGAGTACGGATATTGGTGTGGCGAGTTGCCGCCACTCTGCAAGTTGGATGGGGGTGGTATCGCGACGTGTGTGCCTTGCTCTGACTTGTGAGTCGAGTGTGTGACCGGCTTTACGGGCCATAGGCAATCTGAGAAAGCAGCAACCATAGATAATTCAGTGTGTGTCTAACGCCGCGAGGCAGAGCGCGCATCTCACCGCAGACTAAATTAATGTCTTATTAATATCGTCCCCGCAAATACGCTAAAATCCCGAGTAAATCCCGTAAACGTTGGGGATCCTCCGGGAATAATAAATAACCCATATTTACCGCGTCCGTTAACCAGTGAACAGCCAGGAGGGTTGGTGTGAAGAGAACGAGTGGCCACTCGACAAGTCGACGTGCAACCATCGAGAACAGCCCGGAAAGTCAGGTACCACTTGTTTTTGCAAATTATGAGTAGGGCCACATGCGCCGTCTACTGCCAACCACTCCTAACTTGAAGTTATACAGACAAATATAGGCAATTTTGGGCCAGCATTAAATCCAAGTGTCTGGCAGTAACACTGTCCTGCATCCTGCAGAGTCCCACGGCTATTTATACGCCTGACCATCTCCATTAGATGGTCCTTTCGAGCCTGGATAGGCATCAGTAAAATTCAGTACAAATTAAGTACAAGTCATTACAGTAGGTAGGCACATAACTTTATTAGTGCCCCAAAATGGCGTCCCGCAAGCAAGAAGCTAAATTGGCTCAGCTTACCGCTAAAAAACAAATGATTTTCGAGCGAGTTAATCGCATATATAATGATTCCAGAAACATCTCGAACTTTGATTCACGTTCAAATGAGACATTCTTAGCGCAGTCAGAAACAATTACTGAGCAATATAACAAATTTGAGGAAATAGTAGAGCAAATGAAAGAATTGAAATTCGAAATTGACCAAACCGCACCAGACTATTCGAGTCTATATTCTATTGAAGACTTATATTCTAATATTAAATATAAACGTAATCTCATACTTTCGAAAAACGAAACATCGGAACACAAAGTGGGTACTCGGATAAAATTACCGCCCATAGATTTGCCATCGTTTGATGGTAAAGCGGAAAACTGGCCCATCTTTTATGAAATGTTTCGAAGCAATGTTCATTTAAATACCGATCTGGTTGACTCGCAGCGTGTCCAGTATTTGATCAGTAAATTGACTCATGATGCCTTGAAGCTGACCGCGGGCATTGTTCCTACAGGTGATACATACAACGTTATGTGGAACAGTCTCGTAAAAAGGTATCAAGATAAGCGTAGTTTAGGGATTCATTATCTCAATAATATACTGGACATTAAACAATGCGCCGGAAATGCCGCGAGCCTCAATACTTTTGTGGAACGATATTCAGCGTCCGTCGCAGCCTTGAAGCAGTTAGACATTCCAGACTTACTGGATTTTGTTTTATTACACTGTGGTTTAAGAAAGGTTGACTCGCAAACTGTCTTACAGTTTGAATCACGTGTGAGTGAAAAAGAATTACCTTCCTATGCGGAGTTTATAACATTCATGCAAGGATATGTTAAAGTACTACAACGCTCATACGATAATAATTCACAGACGGAACCGCGCGCAAAGTCAAGTTCAGCGAATCATCAAACAAAAAATAACACCGCTAGATCGTTCGTCTCGCGTAATGAACCGGTTTCGAATGGCAAATGTACGCTTTGCGATAAGGATGACGTACAACATCAGCTGTTCGATTGCCCGCAGTTTAAAAATATTAGTAAACCGCTTGCACGTTTTGAATTTATTAAAGCTAAACGTGGCTGTATAAACTGTTTAAGTCTATCCCATTCTTTGGTTAAATGTAAGTCACGTAACGTTTGTAAAATTTGTAAGAAGAACCACCATTCTCTCTTACATTTCCGAGAAAAACATGAGTCATTATCGCCCGAGCCGCAAGCGCCTACTAAGGATACATCTGTTTCGCTCACTACAGCTGTTAAAACTGGGTCAACCATTTTGCTAGCGACCGCGCAGTTATATGCATACTATAGCGACATCAGAGATAAGGAGGTGGTTCGGTGCCTACTAGATAACGGATCGCAAAATAATTTAATTACTGTGGACTGTTGTAAACGTTTGAACTTACCCATAATTAAATTACGCAATTCATTTTTACAAGGTGTTGGAATGTCATCGAAACCAATACACGGTTTTATTCATCTAAACATAGAATCTCGGTTTGATCCTCATACGAAGTTTTCGATACAAGCGTTAGTTGTTGATTGTATTACAGATAGACTTCCCGCGAAATTAATTAGATTACATAACAATGATAACATGTCATACTTAAATAGCTTACCGCTCGCCGACTCGCTCTGGAATGTTCCGAGCGGAGTAGATCTTGTGCTTGGAGCACAATTGTTCCCCTTTATTTACCTGGGAGACAGGGTCGATTCAGGTACCCGCGCGCCCCCTGCTGTACTGACTAGCTTCGGTTATGTACTTATGGGTGATATTGATTGTTGTAGTAGTGATGTGACACACATTGCATCTTCGTTTACCGCGCAGGCCGACATTGAAGTCGAGTCAAATTTACATAAGTTTTTTGAGCTAGAGGAAATTCCACCCGCCGCCACCGCCGCGCCGCGCCGCGCCGCGCCGCGTTCCGTTATTGGTCCGCACGAATTAGAGTGTGAAAATAATTTTAATTCTTCAGTCTTATTTGAAGACGGCAGATACTTTGTCGATCTGCCTTTTGCGTGCTCACCCGGCGGGCTAGGTAGCTCGCACGGCTACGCCCCTAGGCGCTTGCTTGCGCTCGAGCGTAAGTTCACGTTAATGCCGACCCTACGCGAGAATTATAATAAAACTATCGCGGATTATATAACTCAGGGGTATTTAGCGGAAGTGCCCGACTCTGAATTGACAGAGGAGAGTTATTATATACCGCATCATGCCGTCATTAGACCGGACAAGGACAGCATTCGAGTGGTTTTGGACGCTAGCGCCAAAACTCACTCAGGGTTGTCGCTCAATGACATTTTGCATGTCGGACCTAATTTGCAAGCAGACTTGTTTTTGTTATTGCTTGATTTTCGTACATTCCCTGTCGCGATGACAGCGGATATTTACGAGTCTTGTATCGTTTTAGCAAAGGTCAGCCTATTCGCACCTTTCATTTTAACCGCGTTCCCTTCGGACTAAAACCTAGTCCTTATTTAGCGATGCGCACGCTGCGTAACTTGGCGTGTGAGCAAAGCGACCGCTTTCCTGAGGCTTCTAAATTGGTAGAAACTCAGTTTTACATGGACGACTACGTCTACTCTGTTTCGGACGAACAGACAGCTATGCGTCTATCCCGCGATTTAATTGATTTAATGAAGGTAGGTTCCTTTGACTTAGTCAAATGGGCTACCAATTCACCCGCTTTATTAGAGATTCTCCCAGAGTCTCACCGCTTACCAGTTAATTTTTTTGGCATGGATAATGATGTCCATAATTTCAAAATCCTTGGATTAACCTGGGAACCCGCTGATGATTATTTTTCTTTGACAACAATCGCCGTGGATGATAAATGCACGAAGCGCGCGATTCTATCGCTAGTTGCCCGCTTGTTCGACGTACTGGGCCTTGTAGGACCCGTTGTGCTGTACGCGAAGGTATTAATCAAGGAACTTTGGTTAGCTAAAGTAGGATGGGATGAGGTTCCACCGGAATCTATCACAAATCGGTTTGCCGCTTTTACGCGCAATTTTCCTTCACTCTCTTCTCTAAAGGTTCCTCGCCACATTGGCGTCTTTAGAGAAGCTGTAGTGAACATCGTAGCCTTTTGCGACGCTAGCTTTACTGGTTATGGCTGTTGTATTTATTTACACATTACCAACCCTACTGGTGATATCACTGTCCGACTCTTATGTGCAAAGTCCAAAGTCTCCCCCGCTAAAATAACAACGCTAGCTCGATTAGAACTTGTCGCCGCTTTACTTCTATCTAAACTTGTTCGCGTAGTCAAGGAAAAACTTTCCGCTCGTGTACCTATTACAGGTGTCCACGCTTTCTCGGACTCCACCATAGCTCTCTCGTGGATCCACTCATCTCCCCATAGATGGTCTATTTTTGTCCGCAACCGCATTGCTCAAATACAGGAAAACTGACCTGCCGCTTGTTTCCGTCACGTGTCCGGGAAAGAGAATCCTAGCGATTGTCTGTCTCGCGGCATGCTGCCGTCGGATTTAATAAGACACTCGTTGTGGTGGAACGGCCCCACATGGCTCCATCAGCCCATGAGCACGTGGCCTTTAAAGTTCTCTCCTGCTCAATGTGAAACATTGCCGGAGTTTAAATCAAAGGTTTTTCTTGTAGAAACTTCGAATACTGAACCGCGTATTTTAGATACTATAGCTGACCGTGTTTGCTCATGGAATAAACGGTTACGTGTATTTATGTACATTCTTAAATTTACAAACAGACTACATAGTCATAGTTCTGTTAAAAACATTCAAACCGCGTCAGGCACGTATAAGCGTCCTGTCACTGAGTTGTATCCTTTGTCAACTCATTAGATTATTATTACTACGTAATTTAGTTTAATTTAGTTTAGGGTTCATATTATACGTTCCAATGGTACGCCATTACATAGTTGTAATTTAGTTTATTCGACTTACCATAGTCAAGTCGAACCGCAATTCATTCTTAGGACACTGATAATTATTTTTCCCGAGCATTATATCAATGCGATGGTGTTTCGGACTGCTGCTTGGATTTCCCTCAAAGCTCTTCAACAAGTTAATGCTTACATATCATCACCGCGTCTTGAACCTCAGTCGCTCCGCATAGATTAGCAGCTTTTGAAAGCTCCTGGACCTTTCAAGGCGGGGAGCATGGTGTGGCGAGTTGCCGCCACTCTGCAAGTTGGATGGGGGTGGTATCGCGACGTGTGTGCCTTGCTCTGACTTGTGAGTCGAGTGTGTGACCGGCTTTACGGGCCATAGGCAATCTGAGAAAGCAGCAACCATAGATAATTCAGTGTGTGTCTAACGCCGCGAGGCAGAGCGCGCATCTCACCGCAGACTAAATTAATGTCTTATTAATATCGTCCCCGCAAATACGCTAAAATCCCGAGTAAATCTCGTAAACGTTGGGGATCCTTCGGGAATAATAAATAACCCATATTTACCGCGTCCGTTAACCAGTGAACAGCCAGGAGGGTTGGTGTGAAGAGAACGAGTGGCCACTCGACAAGTCGACGTGCAACCATCGAGAACAGCCCGGAAAGTCAGGTACCACTTGTTTTTGCAAATTATGAGTAGGGCCACATGCACCGTCTACTGCCAACCACTCCTAACTTGAAGTTATACAGACAAATATAGGCAATTTTGGGCCAGCATTAAATCCAAGTGTCTGGCAGTAACACTGTCCTGCATCCTGCAGAGAACCACGGCTATTTACACGCCTGGGCAACTCCAGATATACCAATATTTCTTTTTTTTTTTTGTAGCTTAACTAATCTTAATCTATTCTATTCTAATATTTGATTATTTTCTGCAGGTCTGTTTGCCAGTCGGCAAAGGCCTCCTCCAACCTTTTCCATTCCTGTCTATCTTGGGCCACTCTATTCCACGTTACTCCTGCTACTTGCCGTATATCATCGTCCCACCTTTTCTGTGGTCTGCCTCTTTTCCATTTCCCTTCTCTAGGGTACCATCGCGTTACAAAATCCTTTATGTGGAAATAGAGAAAGCAATAGATACACAACGGAAAGACAAAACACCAGGACCCGATGGTATAAACAACGAGATCTTAATACGAAATAAACAAGTTATCACACCGATCCTCACGGAAATGTTTAAAGACATCATAGACACAGAAATTATCCCACAGCAATGGACAGAATCAAATATTATACTTCTATATAAAAAAGGAGACAAACACGACATCGGAAACTACCGTCCAATCAGCCTCATGTCTAACATATATAAGATATTTGCCAAAATTATTTTAAAACGAATAGAAGGAACACTAGATGAACATCAACCCATCGAGCAGGCGGGTTTTCGAAAAGGCTATTCGGTAATCGATCACATTCATGTTGTCCGCCAAGTCTTAGACAAGTATACAGCCTACCAGCGCAAATACTACATCGCTTTCATCGACTATACCAAAGCATTCGACTCCTTGTACCACGAAAAGATATGGAAGTCCCTAAAGGAACAAGGAATTGAACAAAAATATATCCGCTTAATAAAAAATGTATATAGTCATAGTACCGCGAGAATCCAACTAGAAAAGAAAGGTAAACCATTTAGAGTAGAAAGGGGTGTTAGACAAGGAGACCCTCTATCTCCAAAACTATTCTCAGCGGTTCTCGAAACAATTTTTAGGGGTCTTAACTGGGAAAACCTCGGAATGAATGTCGACGGGACCTCCCTAACACACTTGAGGTTCGCAGACGATATAGTTTTATTTGCTGAAATACCGGAAAACATACAACAAATGATACATGAACTAGCGGATGAAAGTGAGAAGATAGGTTTAGAGTTGAACCCAGAGAAAAAAAAGGTTATGACAAACGGGAAGAAAACCACCATACATCTAGGAAATAATCAAATCGATAAAACCGACGAATACATCTATCTGGGACAGCTAATAACACAAGAGGATCCTATACGCAAAGAAGTTGAGAGAAGAATTACAAATGGCTGGAAGAGATACTGGAGTCTGAGAGAGGTCATGAAAGACAAAATTCTTCACATTAATGTAAAGAAAAAACTTTTCAACACCTGTGTACCTATTTTAATGTATGGCAGCCAAACATGGGCTTTAACACACAATACGACGAGAAAACTGGAAACCTGCCAATATGCAATGGAAAGAAGTATGCTGAATTTGAAAAGGTCGGACCGAATAAAAAAGCATGTCATCAGGAAAAAGACGAAGGTCATAGACATAACATCCAAAATCAGAAGACTCAAGTGGCAATGGGCAGGGCACATGATAAGAGGCCAAGAGAAATTAAACTACATAGTAATTATTAAATCTTGAGGATGTAACGTCGTAAGTATAATGTATATTATTAGCGTCTGATACCGGTAAATTGGTTTTTTTTCCCGTTTTTGACGGCATATTGGAGTGTGCTAGCTAACAAGTGGCAGATAATTTAATTTTATGATTACATTTTTATTTTTCTGTTTTACATATGTAACATACAAATGTTAAGATTGTTGCTTATAATTATATAGATTCAAGTTCTTCAAACTAAACAGACAGATGTGTTGCGCCACTCTTCTTCACAGCTAAAACACTAGGAAGTGGTGACGGGTGGACGTTTTTGGGGGACAGTCTTTATGTAGAACTTTGACGTTCAAAAACTGCTGGGTCTCAGCCTAGTTTGAATAAATGACTTTTGATTTGATTTTGATTGATTTTGATGCGTAAGTTCAAATATACTCAATCCTACAAATTTTGTTAATCAGAACATAAGTAATGCCTGGTGGCTCTCGGATCTTCATCTTTAATGATATTGACATAATTTGCGAAGTAAAGTATCGATAGGTACCTACGATGAAGTAGTCGTATTATCGCAATGTTTACGATAATAATTAGTCCGTTTAACCGACGTGTCCCGAGATAACGCCGTATTATTAGATAACAGTATTATCAGAACGTTATGTGAAGTAATTAGTCTTCGCTTGTTATTTTTACGAAAGTAAACTATATTTTCTTCAAGTCATTCAAAGTAGTAGGTAGTGACCAGCAGTCAGGGCAATGGAGAACCCCAATTATAGACACACTAGGTTCTGCCAGTGGATTCGGACGCGTGGAATTATAGACACACTAGGTTCTGCCAGTGGATTCGTCCGCGTGGAATTATAGACACACAAGGTTCTGCCAGTGGATTCGTCCGCGTGGAATTATAGACACACTAGGTTCTGCCAGTGGATTCGCCCGCGTGGCATTATAGACACACTAGGTTCTGCCAGTGGATTCGGACGCGTGGAATTATAGACACACTAGGTTCTGCCAGTGGATTCGCCCGCGTGGCATTATAGACGTACTAGGTTCTGCCAGTGGATTCGCCCGCGTGGCATTATAGACACTACTAGGTTCTGCCAGTGGATTCGCCCGCGTGACATTATAGACAGACTAGGTTCTGCCAGTGGATTCGCCCGCGTGGCATTATAGACACACTAGGTTCTCCCAGTGGATTCGCCCGCATGGAATTATAGACACACTAGGTTCTGCCAGTGGATTCGCCCGCGTGGGATTATAGACACACTAGGTTCTGCCAGTGGATTCGCCCGCGTGACATTAAATAGGATAGATGACTAAGCAAATCAGTTAGATTACCAAAATCTAATGGACACGTGTTTTTTCTTTTGTCACGTACATAAACGCAGGTGGCTCATTGTTACAGTGGTAAAGTTTTAACGGTCTGTTTTCAATAAATGTTTTTCGATTTGTACAATTCACTTTTACAAATGAATAGTAGTACATGAGCTAAGACTGGACTGGAAATTATTCCTGTACCGTGGATGCGTTCACAAACATGTAAACTCACATACACAAGACACTCAGACCCGGAACAACTATCTGTAGGCCATACAAATATTTGTTCCGTGCGGAGATCGAACCCGCGACACGCAGCGCAGCAGCCGAACGCTCAACCACTGCGTCAACCGTGCCGTCTTCACATTGTTGTTGGATATCGAGGTCCTCTTTTTAACCGACTTTCGAAAAAGGAGGAGGTTCTATGTTCGACTGTATGTATGTTTTTTTTTTATGTATGTCCGCGCATTTCTCCGTCAGTTGTGGACCGATTTTCAAAATTCTTTTTTTATCCGAAAGAATATACTCCCGAGGTGGTCCCATATAAATTTTATCGAAATTGCTTTAGCGCTTTTTGAGAAACTGAACAAAAACGAGAAATACGCATATCTTGATGACGTTTTTGTGTTCTCCAAATTAGTTTAAATTCCACGTTCCATGTTATTGGGGTTTTTAGTTCTGGGGTATAACAACTAAAAAGTGAAAAATAAAAAACTTTTTTACAAAAAAAACAACCGACTTCCAAAAAAAATACACTAAAAATTTAAAAATAACTTTAATTTCGGAAGTCGGTGTCAAATATCAAAGAAATAAAATACAAACACCGACTTCCGAAATTAAAGTTATTTTGAAATTTTTAGTGTATTTTTTTTTTGAAGTCGGTTGTGATTTTTGTAAAAAAGTTTTTTTTTTATTATATGTAGGCTCGCGTTTGAACACTATCTCACATGATGGTAAGCGATGATGTGATAGACAATGCGTTTGCCTAGCAGTAAACTATTTACTCTTGACTCAAAGAGCCAAAGGCCACATTCCCTGAACTATAATACATACAAAGTACGCGAAGGCAATTACTTGTTAAGTGAGTAACAAATTAGCGTAAAAGCGAGCAAATATTAGTTTCTACAAGTATGCAAAGTGTATTAAAATTGGATAACATCGCAGTGTCGACTAAGAGTTAGTACGGTAGCCACGTGTGTCTACTTTGTCAATTTTCCTGACTATTCTTTAGTATAGTAAGAATAACTGAGTTTTCTCGGCGAGGCGGCGACACGTGTGCTTCTTTGTAAGTATCTTGGTATACAGGGTGTAACGGAAAGGCGTGGTTATATATTTTTTAAAACTACTTCTGCCTATAGAAATGGACATCTTTCTTCAAGAAAATCACAGTCAGTTCTGAAAAAAAATTGGAACAATACTAATTAATATTAATTATTATTTCTTGGCAAGCGTGCTCCATCTTCGACCACATCATTGCTTACCATCAGGTGAGATAGTGGTCAAACGCGAGCCTATCAAACATAAAAAAAAAAATTGATCAGCTGATGATAACTTTGTATGGGAAGTAGTTTTTTTTTGAGAATTTACTGTGACTTCCTTAATGAATGTTGTCCACTTCTAGGGCCAGAAGCAGTATCTAAAAAGAACTCCTATTTCCGTCACACCCTGAAAGGTACAACAGTTTTGAAGTAATTAATTAAAGTTGATAACGAAACTCTTATGGCGCAATTATACGACTTATAATGATTTTAAATTGAATATCACGTCTAAATGACTAGTGTTATTTCTTTGAAAAAAATATATGTTAATCTAGACAATTTTCTTCGTAATTTGTTATGAGAATATTTGAAATTATATTTTTATAACATAGTGTAATTAATTTGTAAAGTTATGTCTAACGCGGGTAAAAAATTGAGAATCACGCAAAAGCGTAATTTTATGAAACCTTCACCATTTAAAAGATAATTTAATTATTCACCTTTATGCATTTTTTCTTTTTTTATGTATAAGAAATGAATAACGCGTCTAATTTGGAACAGCGCTCCTTGATGGGCGAGTCATATTACTGGGTGGACGTACGACGCGTTGCGTGAGCTCAGCACAGAACACGCAAGCTAACCACTCAAAGAAATACGCGCATGGGTAGAATTAGGAATGACTATATAAAAGGAAGTCTGAAAGTGGCACCTGTGACTGAAAAGTTGTATGGAAATGGGTTGGCGTGGTATGGGCATGTGATGCGGAAGAATTAAGAAAATGTCGTGAGGAAAGTCTTCTGTATGGATGTGGTTGGCTATAAGAGTAAGAGAAGGCCCAAGAAACGATGGATGGACTGCTTGAAAAAGGACTACAGAGATGACGACTAAAAGAGAAGTATGGAAGACTTTTTCTTCCATATCCACAAAAAGTCAAAACAGTGTGCCATTAAATGCGACACAAACATTCAAACGGCAGAAGTTTACACTTTATCTTTCGACTTGATCGTATTAATAAGGATTTGGGAAAACACTGCTATCGGTACATAGGCGACTGATAAAGATGTTTCCAAAGATTGATAGTATAGCCGGTCAGTCGGGCGGCAACTGTGATACAAGACGATTGTGATCTGATTATTATTTACTGTATTGGGGTTTAAAATGTAAGTTATTTTATTTCTTACTAGCTAGTACTATATAAATAAACGTCTATGTGTTATTCTGATGTATAAGCAATATTACTGTAAAGTTTCATCAAAATCCGTACAGTAGTTTTTGCGTAAAAGAGTAGGTAACAAACATCCTCACAAACTTTCACATATATAATATTAGTAGGATATTATCTTGTCGAGTGGTTGTCAGCGATAGTACTCAGCGTGAAGTCCATTATTTTTATTGAGGGTGGGAATTTATCAGATAACTTCTCCCGCTCTGGGTGGAGCGAGAGGGCGTGTCAGACTCTTAGTGACTAAAACCCACCCCTGTTCCTTCCTGCCCTTAGCGCCCAGGGGCGAGGTAACTCTGTTTCGAATTTATCCTCAACCCCGGGGCAGGCATCGGCCATGACGGGCCCCGTCCCTATTGCTGACAACTCTTTGAGGCGCGCGTGGAACACAACGCGCCGTCGACTCTCGGGCCTGATGCTGATCGGACGGCGAGCTACCCATTACTCGCCGTCCGCAGGCCCGGGTCTGGTGTAGCATGACCAATTCTATCTCTATTCTACTAAGAATAGACATAGATTTTTTATATCTAACTTAACATCTTTTCTGCCCGAGCATCATGCTTTACATTGTAGACTTTTGTCGACTGAATAATAGAAACATTTCTACTCTTCAGTTTTAACATCGCCATGCTTAGGACTGTAGAAATCTTTCTACAATCTGTCATTTTGTCTATAATTCTTCCGTCTACAAAACCTGTTTCCTGAGGCCGTTTCCCAGGCCCAGCAGTTTTATTGGGTTCTCCTTCTGGAATTTATCAGTGGCAGTCGGGATTCGGGTTGATGGGAATAGGCTCGCACCCTAAACAACTGGCGCCATGTGGTTGTAGATTAACTCCAGCCTTTTTTTTAGGATTCCGTACCCGAAGGGTCCAAAGAGAGCCCTATTTTATTTTTGTCACTCACGTGTCCATCTGTCTGTCTGTCCGTCCGTCGTCTGTCACAATTTTTTTTAACTTCCCATTGACCTATGAACTTGAAATTTGGTGATAATGTTTATTACAACGTTTCCTTAACTAACAAACATCAATATTTGGTACGGAACCCTTTTTGAGGTTGTTAAATCATCAGAATAGAATAGAATAGAATCATCAGATCACCAGATCAGGTCATCAGATGACTTCTCCCGCTCTCTCTCGCGCTCGGGTGGAGCGGGGCGTGTAAGACTCTTGCTGACTAAAACCCACCTGTGTTTCTCAATAGAAACACAGGTGCTTGGGATTGTTCAGTGGTCAATACCACTGAACAATCCCAAGGAATTCATCCCAGCCTAACCTTCGAGGAGTAAATATGTACCTGTCCTTATTATTTGTTTTTAACAGACTTTCGAAAAAGGAGGAGGTTCTATGTTCGACTGAATGTATGTTGTTTTATTTTATTTTTATGTATGTCCGCCGATTTCTCCGTCAGTTGTGGACCGATTTTCAAAATTCTTTTTTTATCCAAAAGAATATACTCCCGAGGTGGTTTCTTATAAATTTTATCGAAATTGCTTCAGCGCTTTTTGAGAAACTGAACAAAAACGAAAAATACGTATGCCTCGATGACGGTTTTTTTTTTTTTTTTTGGGTGGTGGGAAATCGTCCTATGACTTCTTCCGCTCTAGAGTGGAGCGGAAGGGCGTGTCAGACTCTTACTGACTAAAACCCACCCCTGTTCTTCCCTGCCTTGAGTGCCCAGGGGCGAGGTAACTCTTTCGAATTTATCCTCCACCCCCGGGCAGACCTCGATGACGGTTTGGTGTTCTCCTAATGTTTAAATTCCACGTTCCATGTTATTGGGGTTTTTAGTTCTGGGGTATAACAACTAAAAAGCGAAAAATAGAAAACTTTTTTACAAAAAAAAACAACCGACTTCCAAAAAAAAAGTACACTAAAAATTAAAAAATAACTTTAATTTCGGAAGTCGGTGTCAAATAACGAAGAAGTAAAATACAAACACCGACTGCCGAAATTAAAGTTATTTTTTAATTTTTAGTGTACTTTTTTTTTGGAAGTCGGTTGTTTTTTTTGTAAAAAACTTTTTTGTATTTATCCACGGCTTTAGATAATCCTAAAAATCATGATTTTCCTACCCTTGATCAGCGCTTATCCGTTATCTTCTTTAATAATCTCTAGATGTCATTATCTGACTGTTCACTAGCTCTGTAATATTCCATGTTCAGAGTTCACACGATACGACAAATAGCTGTTAAAATTAAAGGTCAAAGGGGAAAGTGATCAATATTTTGTTTTATTTTTATTTTATTTGAAAAACTTACAACTCGTACATGCTAACATATATTCTAGAAAAATCATCATCAGCCTTTTAATGTCCCCACTGCTGGGGCACAGGCCTCCTCTCTGTGAAAGGGTGTGGGCCGTAATCCACCACGCAGGCCCAGTGCGGATTGGTGGATGTCACATGTCTTCGAATTTTTGGTTCTAAGACATTAAGACAACTTCTCAGGATGTTTTCCTTCACCGTTTGGAGAGCAGTGGTGATGCAATAAGTACACAAAGTAACGCGCCTGCCTAGGTTTGAACTCATGACCTCCAACTTGTAAGTCGCGGACCACCACTGCTCTCAGTTACGCTTCTAGAAAAATATGAAGGCTAATTACAAGTTTTCACTTACATTATAAATATGTAGTAGTCAAGTCATTTGGTAGTTTTACCTAGAGAGTTTTCAGGGAGTTTTGAAAATTGGTGACAATGTCAACGTGCGCTTCGAATTTTCGCTTTTGCCACCTCGTATCAAATCATATCACACCATCGTATCATCAAATGACTGGACTAAAGGTTTAAAGACAAAATTTTGTGATGGATTGAACGCGTCCGTTTTGATGTAATTAAGCAGACAGATTCTAGTCTATCTTCTTAGTCATTATTTACCAGGGATGTCTATGGGCTCCTTTCCTGTACCGCGAAACACAGGACTATTTGACTTATTAAATTACTGACTACTTGAGCGTGCGTCATCCTACTATTCCCCCACACGACTTCCAGCAGGACCAGAGCTAGTGTGGACGATTAGTTGTCGTCCCGCCATCTTGATAAGTTGTTAATTACTTCATATTATTAGGTCCCCACCTATGAAATCATCATTTTGTATGGAAAATTTTAAAGAAGTTGCATTTTTCATACTAACATTTTCTTAATTTATTAAACAACGATGGACACTAATGTTTTGAAATTTTTATGCAATAATTTTTAAAAACTAAGATAACGTATGCCACTTAGATTAATCAACAAAAGTAAGTTTTGGCTAAGTTAAAACAAATATAGTGGTCATTTCTGCTAACATAAAACAATAAGTAAATCGCGTCAAGTCCCTCATTAGCAAACACAATTAAAAACCTATTGTTGGTAGCGACGCAGGGGCCTGACGCGTTAAGGTTTTTTTTACTATTGGCAGTTGTCTATGATGGTCATTATTCGATATAATATCAAGCAATTGATGAATATTTTAATTCATAGAAGTGACGAGGTTCTCTATTTGTGAGAAAAAAACGCCAACTTCATATGTAAGGACCCAATATTAAACAAAGTGGGGACTTTGTTTAATTCCGCCGCATCTGTCTGTTCGCGATAAACTCAAAAACTACTGAATGGATTTTCATGTGGTTTTCACCAATAGACAGAGTGATTCATGAGGAAGGTTTAGGTGTATAATTAGTATGCGAAGTTGGGGCGGGTCGCTAGTCTATTTGATTTGTTAAGCCAAGGTCAATCAGCTTTCCTGGGTATTTACGGTGGGTTTGTGGTTTGGTGGGTATTTACAGCGATTAGAAGAAGGTGTGTGATACCTACATCAATGAATTAGATAAGTTATCATTCATTATGATTTATTTTTAATCTTTCATTTGTGTCTCTTTATCAAATTGTAATCTTTTAATGGGTTTTCCACCAAACTGAAGACCTTGTAAGGCCAGCGTAGCGTGAATTCTGGGCACATAGGTTTACAAATAAACAAACAAATATTATGTGGTGTGGTGGTTAACAAATATTATGGTAGGAAATAAAGAGTGATACGACACTTTTAACTTTGTTTAAAGCCAAATGCAGTCTTACGGGCCAAGATTTGAGCGAAGTTAGTTTAATATAGCTCGCATTGCTGCAAATATTGTGTACTTTATTGCCTTTATTTATTTATCACATGGAAAACCAACAGCTTTACATAAATATATCAATAAGTATATTAAAATAAGAGACATTAAGCCAATAATAGGTTTTCACGGCTAGCTATACAGTAATACAACAAGATATCTTATACACGACAAGTTATCAAGAAAAGAAGAGCACCAATCGTCAAATCGGCACCGCCAAACATAAGAAATAAACTGCGATAAAATTAAATAAGAACTAACATTGACACTAAGAATTAATTTTTAATTTTGAAGAATTCAAGGTTCAGCCTATTGCTTGAGCCTTTGGCTGAAAAGAAGTCAAATGAGAAACTGCTTGCATAATTCATTAAATTCTTTACTCTTCTCTTCTTTCATAAAGTATAAATTTGCCCAAATTATAGTACATTACTTTATAATAAAAAAAACTTTTTTCAAAAAATACAACAGACTTCTAAAAATTGAAAAATAACTTTAATTTCGGAAGTCGGTGTATATATTTTCTTTTCTCTCTTCGTTATTTGACATCGACTTAAAGTTATTTTGCAATTTTTGCAATTAAATATTTTATTTATTGTTGTTGTACATCAGAAGTAAATCTAAATATTAAAGTTATGCCCGAATGGATAACACCAATAACATGGAATTTGAACATTTGGAGACAAACAAAACGTCATAGATCTGTGTATACATATTTTTTATTTAAGTTGATTTTTTTAAAAAGTGCTGAATCAGTTTCGACAAAATTTATATGGGACCACCTCTGAAGTATGACCTACCATACAAAAAGAAGAAAGAATCATCAAAATCTATTCACAAATGGCGGAAATATCGCGTAACAAACATAAAATAAAAAAAAAACATACAGACGAATTGAGAACCTCCTCTTTTTTAAAGTCAGTTAAAAATACGGGTGGCAACCCTATCTGCAACCAGCTTTATGGTAGCTTTATATAACAAAACAGCTGTCTGCTTGTCTGTCTCATAGTTTACTTCTTCCACGCAACGGATTTTAATACGGTTTTATCTTATAGAAAAGAGATATGTAACGGAAAAGGTTTGTGTCAATTAGGGCGCTATTAACTGCCAATGACCTTGAGTGGTTAGATTGCGTGTTCTGTGATGAGCTCACGTAACGCGTCGTACGTCCACCCAGTAATAGGACTCGCCCATCAAGGAGCGCTGTCCGAAATCAGACGTATTATTAATTTTTTATACATAAAAGAACGCTAAAACACGTATACTAAAAATAAATAATTAAATGATCTTTAAAATGGTGAAGACTTTATAAAAATACGTTTTATAGATTTGCGTGATTCTTAATATTTTATCCGCGTTAGACATAACTTTACAAAAATATAATTTCAAATATTCACATATCAAATTATGAAAGACATTGTCTAGAGTAACATATATTTTTTTCAAAGCAATAAGACTAGTCGTTTAGACGTGATGTTCAATTAAAAATAATTAGAAGTGGTATAACTGCGCCTTAATTGTACCCGGCTGAAGTCGGGGCGGGTGGCTAGTGATATCTAAGTCAAGTTTTTTGTCGACCGTGGCATAACCTACGTCTTAAGTGTCTTAACTGTAACCTAAAGTTACCGCGGGCTAATCCAGTAACTCAAATTAAAGTTTAATTGTTTTACTTCGAACATAGTTCAAAGCCTACAGAGTCCCTTTGAAGAAAAACTTTTAAATATTCATCGCGAACGTTTCCTAGTGGGCGCGATACGATTTAAACTTCGTTTGTTACCATGCTAATACTGAAGTTATCTACTAACTTTCGATATAGGTATTACTGGTCTTCTATATTTTGATATTATTTAGAAAACTTTATCGGAGATTTTAAAAGCTTGTGTATTTTAATAAAAAGTATATTATACCTTAAAAAAAAACCGGCCCAGTGCGTGTCGTACTGCGCCCATTTCGTGTTCCGTACCAAATGAGGGAATTATAAATGAAAAAATCCAAATTTCAAGTTCCTAAGTTAATGGGAAGTTAAAAAATTCTTAGGAACATAATTATTTTGTGACAGACGACGGACAGACGGATACGTGAGTGACAGCAATAGGGCTCCGTTTGGACCCTTCAGGTACGGAACCCTAAAAAACAAAAACTTCACGCTTCTTCGAGTTCTTCTCAGCAAACCCTTTCATTTGAAACCCATATCATGGGAATGCATAAAAAATAACTAGTCCGCCATCTTTGAGAGTGCGCCATATTGGATAAACAACTACGTCAAGTAGATAACCATGAATTGTCATTCAAATTAAACATGTATACAAAATTTCAGCTTAATCGGAAACCGGGAAGTGGTTCAAATTAAGTTCTAAGATTTTTTTATAGAGTTAAACGAGTGAAACTAATAAAAGCGTATTAATAAAAAAAATGTAGTGGTGGTGAGGGCCGCAGAAGTCAGCTGGATGCGACAGGGACAGGACCGGTCGATTTGGCGATGGTTGGGGGAGGCCTATGTCTAGCACTAAAAGAAAAAAACAAGCAACTTCAAATACACTAAAAATTAAAAAAAAAAAACCTTAATTTCGGAAGTCGGTGTTTGTATTTTATTTCTTCGTTATTCGACACCGACTTCCAAATCAAGGTTCTTTTTTTAATTTTTAGTGTATTTTCTTTTTTGGAAGTCGGTTGTTTTTTTATTGTGAAAAAGTTTTTTATTTTTCACTTTTTAGTTGTTATACCCCAGAACTAAAAACCCCAATAACATGGAACGTGGAATTTAAACATACTCGTAATTGGAGACAACCAAAACGTCATCAATTTATACATATTTTTCGTTTTTGTTCAGTTTTTCAAAAAGCGCTGAAGCAATTTTGATAAAATTTATATGAGACCACCTCGGGAGTATATTATTTCGGATAAAAAAAGAATTTTCAAAATCGGTTCATAACTGACGGAGAAATCGGTGGACATATATAAAAAAAAATAAAAAATAAATACATACAGTCGAACATAGAACCTCCTCCTTTTTCGAAGTCGATTAAAAAGTAAAAAATAATAAGTCGGATCGCCAGCATTTACCGAGCTACAATCAGCCATCAGGTAGATCTGTGTAGGTATATATCGTACAGTAAACAACAATGGCTAGGCAAATAATACACTTCACTTCACTTGGTACAATAAAATACTAGTAGCAACAAATCGTAGGACAGTTCCGATGTGTCTTCACTCTGTGACTCCCAGACACAAAGCACTAATATAATACTCCCAGATTAAGAGTATACAGGGTGTAACGGGAAGGTGTGGTCATATTTTAAGAACTACATCTTCCCATCGATATGAACAACTTACTTCAAGAAAATCTGAGGAAATTCAATTTTTTTTTTACCTCCCATACAAATATGGATAAGCTGATGATAACTTAGTATGGAAAATCCATTTTTTTTAGTACAGAAGGGTTTTAATGAACGTTAACTTTTTTTTTGTGGGTTGCGTAATCATCCAATGACATCTCCCGCTCTGGGTGGAGTGGGAAGGCGTGTCAGACTCTTACTGACTCAAAACCCACCCCTGTTCCTTCCCTGCTTGAGTGCCCAGGGGAGCGGTAACTCTGTTACGAATTTATCCGGTACCCTTAGGCATGTGCCAACCCCCCTGGCTTTCGATATAATACCTACGCACTGGTTGGAACGGGAGGGCGTGTCAGACTTTTAATGACTAAAACCCACCCCTGTTCCTTCAGTTGCCTGAGTGCCCAGGGGCGCGGTAACCCTGTTTCGAATTTATCCGCGACCCCTGGGCAGAGAAAATACTTTATACACATTATTCCAAGTATATCAGAGGCGAGTGGCAAAAATTTTCTAACTCTCTTCGCTCGCTCTTGCCCCCTTTTGAGTTAATTGTTTCTCAGTATGAAGTGATGCTGAAGATTTGAAGATGTATGCACATCACTACATAGTATAAAACAAAGTCGCTTTCTCTGTCCCTATATCCCTATGTATGCTTAAATCTTTAAAACTACGCAACGGATTTTGATGCGGTTTTTTTAATAGATAGAGTGATTGAAGAGGAAGGTTTATATGTATAATTTGTACCCGAGCGAAGCTGGGGCGGGTCGCTAGTAAAAATATAATCTGTTTAAAAGATACAGTGATATCCATAGCATAAATACTAGGAACAAACACAAATTTATTGTACCTTAAACCAGGCTCAAGAAAAAAATAGGTGGTTCGTTTAGATGCCAATGTATACGTTTCTATAATAAACTTCCTAGCCAAATTCAAGAACGAAGCATAAATAAATTTAAATCATTTATTAAACGTAAGCTATGCCAGAAAGCTTTTTACACAATTAATGACTTTCTTGAGGACAAAAAGGCGTGGGATTTAGCTGTTTCAATGATATACATGAGCCATTGTTTTCATATGTACTACTTACTGATGAAATTTTTTATATATATATTTTTTTAATATTCGTTTTTGACATGAATACTTGTATAGTATTATATTATATATATATATATATTTTTTATTGACATTTTATTTTATTTTATTTTTTTTTGACTTGAATACTTTGTTAAGTATTATATTTATTTTTTATTTTTTGATTGACATATTATGATTACTATTTTGTTTGACACAAATATTTACTTTGTAAAGTATTATATATATTTTTTTTTATTACTTAATTATTGTAAATGTGAGGACTATGTGGGTTATTATTATTATTTTCTCCTCTTTATTACAGTAATTTTCAACGTTGTCTGACAGTTTGAGTACTTTTGCGGCCTACCCAAATGTCTTTTCTTTGGTATTGTTCGTCATGTCATTGAGCTCCTTAGTGGTTTTTAAGTTGAGCTATTCGACTATTGACAAATGCTTGCACTGACTGGACAGGTCCACTCAAATATGTTTGGTTCTTTCTTCAAAAGACCACTACAGACACTAAGCTGCATGGTCCTCATATAGAATAATGTGAATGCGAGAACTATGTATGTCGTTATATTCATGTAGTTTTTATGATTGTCTGGCAGTTTGAGTATTTTGGCGGCCTACTCAAATGTCCTTACTTTGGTATTGTTCCTCGGTTCGTTGAGCTCCTCAAAGTTCTGAGTTGAGCTTCGCGATGACTGACAAATGCTTGCACTGTCTGGACAGGTCCACTCGAATTCGTGTGTTGCTTTCTTCATAAAGCTCATCCCAGACATAAACGTACATGGTTCTCATATGATTTAACCAGTACACATTGTATGGATTTGAACACTAAAAGAGACTTTGACCTCTGAGTTTGTTTCGGTGTTTCTTCTCAGGGTAGTCAGCTAGGAAACACCGGCCTTTAGCTTAAACTGACAAAAACATTGACGTGTAAAAGTGTTCCTTGTAACCTATTTACTGAATAAACATCATTTATCATTTATCATTTATCAATATGCATTGTGTGAAGTCCGACGCGCACTTGGCCGGTTTTCCTCGTGTAGGTATTTATGTGAAATGGCTTATTCGATAAGCTCTTATTTATAGCCATGTCAATAAATTGACTTACTAGATCGGTATTACCTGCTACTACATATTATTATAAAACAAACTCCTAGGTCGCGTTTGTCTGTCTGTCCGCGACAAAACTTAAAAACTACTGCGGTGCTAATGCGGTTTTTGACCTATAGACAGAGTGATTCATGAGGAAGGTTTAAGTGTGTTTAAACTGACATATACACAATCGAAGAAGGTAGTCTAAAAGAACTAAGAATAATTTCGGCCGCTTGATCTCTGATACTTCTATGAATTGCTATTCAATTGTTTCAGAAACCATGAGGTGTCTACCAGTGGGGTGCCACGCGTACAGTCAGGGTACGGCAGGAACTGCCTTCACCAACCTGGTGACGCAGTTCCTGGCTGCTCAGTGCCTCATCACCGAGCCATGGCCTACGGATTACTCTTACGGACTAACAAGTGAGTGCACAGAAAAATAAAACAAGAATTTAAATTCAATCATAAAATTTAAATTCAATCATAAAGTTTAAATTCAATCATAAAATTTTAATTCAATCAGGATTCAAAAAATGCAGTTTCAGCGGAACTGAACCAACATGGTTGCAATTCAGCTTGCAAGATTTGAAAAAAAAAATATATAAAATATTTCTAGATCGGCTGCTATAATATCAATCAATCTGCATTGATAAACTAGGCTAGCGTTAGACCACTATCTCTCCTGATGAGGTGGTTGAAGATGGAACACGTTTGCTTAGAAGTAACTTATTCACTCTCTACTTAAGGCCCTACTACCGGCCAAGGGCGCCCTCATTGAATAAAAAATCGTAGCATAGCATACAAAATAAATATTAAAGAATCCAACGTCACGTTTGTTACAAAGAGGATAAAGTATTTTTACGTTGTTAAAAAGGTCTGAGACCTGTTTTAACAACGTAAAAATAATGTTCATATCCAAAGTAGTAGGCAAAAGTACCAAAAACGGCCGTTTCTGACACTTTCCCAGTCCCATTAATAGGACTCGCCCATCAAGGAGTGCTGTCCGAAATTAGACGCATTATTAATTTATTATAAATAAAACAACAGGATACTAAGACATGTATACTAAAATATAAATAATTAAATAATCTTCAAAATGGTGAAGGTTTAATACAAATACGCTTTTTTTGCATGATTCGTTAGACATAACTTTACAAATTAATTGCACTGTGTTTTAAAAATATAATTTCAAATATTTACATATTAACAAATTACGAAGGATATTGTTTAGACTAACATATATTTTTTTCAAAGAAATAAGAGTAGTCGTTTAGAAGTGGTGTACAATTAAAAATCATTAGAAGTTGTAAACTGCGCCTTAAAGACTCACAGGTTGTAGCTATCAGGAAACAGACTCTGCAGAGAATTCCACTCCTTAGCTGTACGCACAATGAATGTGTTCCCAAAAGGTTTTGTGCGTGTGGATGGGATGTCCACCATGTGGCGCATAGCCCTACGTCTAGTGGTCCGATGATGGAACGGCCTTGGCGGAATTGGACTATGCAATTCCGACGCACACTCCCCAAAATGCAACCGAGAGAAAACCGACAGTCTAGCAACTTTGACGACACGGTTGGCGCAGTGGTTGAGCGTTCGGTTGCTGCGCTGCGTGTGGGGGTGTTCAATACCCACACGGAACAAATATAAGTATGGCCTACGGATAGTTGTTCCGGGTCTGGGTGTCTTGTGTATGTGAGTTTACATGTTTGTGAACGCACCCACGATACAGGAAGTAATTCCTAGTGTGGGGCAAGGTTTTTAGAAAAAACTCGGCGTTGATGCTCAAGACTTTGGAGCTTCGACTCGACGAGCCTATCATCGGCGATGATCCTCTTGGCTCGCCTCACACTTGGCCTGTTAACCCAAAAACTATCAAGCAGCCATTCGTAAATAAACTCTCTCGACAACAATTCGCATTAACGCGTCGTGGTGCCCAAAATCAATCAATCTGTCTGCCTTTTCACAACTGTTTTCTTTTATTGTGGGTGGAAAATCATCAAATAACTTCTCTCTCTGGGTGGAAGCTGGGCGTGTCAGATTCTTACTGACTAAACCCCACACGTGTTCCTTCAGTTGCCTGTGCCAGGGCCGCAATGACTCCATTTCAAATTTGTCCGCGACCCTGTCTGGCATCGGCCCTAGCGGACCCCGTACATTAATGCTGACATTTCTTTGAGGCGCGCCTGAAACACTACGCGTCGTCGATTTGGTCCTTATCGGACGAAGTCTCCGCAAGCCCTTTCCAACTGTGTTGGGGTCGGCTTCCAGTCTAACCAGATGCAGCTGAATACCAGTATTTTACATGGAGCGACTGCCTATCTGACCTCCAAAACCCAGTAACTGGGTTACACGGTACCCCTTGGCAAGCCTGGTGTCAGATTTCAGGCTTCTGACTGTCCGTAACGACTGCTAAAAATTTGATTTGACAATTAGGCTTAACGTAGAGTCTCGGTATGTGGATACTCTCCCACAGACCAACCTTAGCTACCGTTGTTTGACTATGAAGATTGACCCAGCATAATTATGATGAAAATAGACAAACATATGATAATAATAACTGTTTTTCACACCAGGCGGCGACAGGTTTGACTTCATTATCGTCGGTGGTGGCACAGCCGGATCCTTGTTAGCTAGCAGACTGTCAGAAGTTCCCGAGTGGAAGGTGCTGCTGATTGAAGCTGGTGGAGATCCTCCTATGGAGAGCATTGTGAGTAGCCTGCTAACGCATCTTATAAATAACCGGAAGACATCTCTAAAATCAAAATAAATAACTTGTATTTTCAAACTGCAAAAACTGTTTTGAAATGTCATAATTAAGTCATCATGGTGTGTGGACTTTCCCTCAAACCAATCAACATAACACTGTATGACACATACTTGAGCAATGTTTTCGTTTACTTCCAGATTCCCAACTACTCAGGCGAGACGCACAGAACTCGAAACGTATTCCAATATTACACAGAACAGGATGAAAATTCCAACAGAGGCAGCATCGACGAGCGGTCCTTCTGGCCACGAGGCAAGGTCCTCGGGGGAACTGGCTCCATCAACGGGCACCTCCACATGAGAGGCAGTGCTGCAGACTACGAACCTTGGCACCTCAAAGATAACGATGGCTGGGACTGGCCCACGTTAAAAGAATACTTCAAAAAGAGCGAGAAAATGTTAGATCCTTTCATTCTTAACAACCCAGAGCTGAGAAACGAACACGGAACAGAAGGAGAGTTTGTTATAGACCAACTGAACTTCACCCACGCGGGCATAGCCGAGAAACTGACGGACGGTTACAAAGAATTGGGATTAACATACCTGGATGACTTGAATGGTCCTACACAGTTGGGTGTCGGAAAACTCAGAGGAGCAATCCACAAGGGCCGTAGAGTAAGCACTGCTACAGCTTTCTTGAACCCTATCAGGGAACGCAAAAACTTGAAAATTATGAAGTACGCTTACGTTAACAAGTTAGAAATCGATAAAAAGAATAAAACCGTTATTGGAGTCAGACTTTCGCTTCTATATGGTGATGTGGAATCGTATTTTGCATCAAAAGAGGTCATAGTAAGTGCTGGAGCAGTGAATACTCCTAAACTGCTCATGTTGTCAGGTATCGGACCTCGAGCAATTCTTAAAGAGAAAGATATTGGTGTAGTCAGTGACTTAGATGTTGGAAAGAATCTCCAAGACCATGTACGAATACCTATTCCAGTAACAGTAGACACAGGAGCTGAAAGGAGGGGAGAAGAATTTTGGCAGAAAGCTGCTGCAGAGTACTTAGTAGATCAGACAGGTCCACTCACTACAAACTATGATCAGCCTAATGTGAATGCTTTTTTATCCGTCTCAGGTGATAAATCTCTACCGGACGTACAAATAGATCACAATTACTTTTTACCAAACACTTCATATGTAAATTCCGTTTGCAAAGATTCCTGGTCATTTAAAGACAGCATATGTAAGCAGTTCACGGAGTTTAACAAAGAAAAAGAAATGTTTATATTCTTCATCGCCCTCTGCCGGCCACACTCTAGAGGCTATATCGAGATACGGGGAAAAAATGCCATGGAACACCCCAAGGTTTTTACAAAGTACTTTAATGACACACGGGACGTGGAGACTTTTGTAAAAGGTATTAAGAAAGTAACGGAGATCGTCAACACTCCGACATTTAAAAACATGAAAGCTGAATTAAAAAGAATAAACTTCGAAGGCTGCGATGACTTTGAGTTTGAAAGTGAAGACTATTGGAAATGTATGGCTAAAACTGTAACGTACCACGTGTACCATCCCGTAGGTACGGCTAAGATGGGGAAGGTGAAAGACTCGACGGCAGTAGTTGATAGCAAACTAAAAGTGTATGGAGTCAAGAACCTGAGGGTAGTGGACGCGAGTGTGATGCCCACGATACCCAGTGTCAACACTAACGCAGCCGTGATGATGATTGCTGAAAGGGCAGCAGACTTCATTAAAGAAGAATATCTAAAAGTAGATAACAAAAAAGACGAACTGTAGATTAAATATTTTGGGTTTTCAGTTAATTAATAATAATGGATACGTACATAGATAAATGCTATGCTAGTCAATCCCAAGTCATACTAATGCAACGGTTTGTATTATCAGTTGTATGACAAAAGCTAATTATGTGTATAAATATTTTTAATGTTTAATAAAAAATCTTCTATGTTCATTTTATATTTTATTTCAATGCTTTTGCTTTAAAAAATCTTATGAAGCTAAGAAATTTTAAATATTTACATAAAAAAAATTCTGCTTTGCCTCCATATTTATTTCACCAGTTTTGTGGTATCATCAGGTAAAGAGTTTTCCGAAGATGTTATAGATGTCAGACTGTCAGCTTCTCGAAGGTTGACATAACTACCGAGATCCAACACTCTGTATCTCTTTTTTTGCTTTATTTCGTGATCGATTCTCTGGCAGATGTCCACCACGCTTTCTCTCATCTCAATCGGCAGGTCCCGCACGATTACTTCCTTTAACAAATTTTCAGTCACGTTTCTGTCGACACGTGAATTCTCGTTCAGCGTCCCTTCATCCCTTTTACTACCTGATTTACAAAACGTTGAAGTTTGTTTTAGTTCTCCTACTGACAATTTCAAATTCAAGCTCCACATCATGGTGTGAATGCAACAGACGAGCGCTAGTATTGCGCCACTTATAGCGATAACGTAAGCTACAATCGAGACTATTGCATTAAAACTACTCTTTTCGTAGTCTGATGTCTCTCCATTGAGCACGCACAGTTTCCCATACATCATATCCCTAAGCATTTTTAAATTTTCTGATATAGTTGAACAGTTCGATTTTAAAACTATCTTATAACCATAGAGAGCTGGTTTTGTTGACTCAGTAACAACACCTAAGCCAGTGTTGATTGCGTAAATGTCACCAATAGATATGGGATGGTCGAGGTTTCTACAAATATTACTTAAAGGTACATATACTATGTCTGGGAGCTGCTTTGCGATATCTGTCTCGCATACGGGTGCACTCACACACTTATCACGTCTACCTTCATAGTACGGTCTTCTACCAGAGTATTTTAAGTCACAATTGACTGGTTCACATTCTCGCAGCGTGTCCTCATCAAGAGAGACGCAGTCGTTACTTTTCACATTAGCGTACGCGTCGAGGTACGGTGCTTTCTTTTTATTTTCTAATTGTGTATCGAAAGATATATTGATAGTCAACTGTCTGGATCGTCTTATGTGGCTACATTTGAAGTCGATGATAAAATCACAGTACCCAATTTGATCGTAATGATATAGGGTAGGGTATACATGAACTAATGTTTTACTACGTTTTGGCTTTATCAATGCAACGATGTCGCCATGAACGGTATCTAAACTACAATCTTTGTATTCCTCGTCAGCTAAACAACACATTTTTGGTTTTGAAATAATTCTGCATGTGCCCCAATGATGACTGTTTTCAATGTCAATAAAAAATTGTATTCCTATTGAATCTCGTACTAGAGGAATTATACCTTGGTCTAATACTGTAATAAAGGGAAGAACTTCATGTATTATTGAGATACATATAACTAGATAAGTGTACGTAAAAGAATTTACATACATTTCTCGTCAGACATTTTATTTTGACATCAATCAAAGTCAAGTCATAGACTGCAAAAAAACAAAGCAAACATAATAGAGATATTTTGTCTGAATAGGATATACCTTGATTTTTCCAGAGATATTTTACGTAAGCAAGTTCCACCTTCACTCAATGAAGTTGAGGTTGTACAGCTAAGGAGTGCAATTCACTGCCGGAGTCTGTGTTTTTGATACCTACAACCTGGGAGTCTCTAGAGTGAATAGGTTACTTTTAGGCAAATGAGATGAGATGAGACAGTGGCCAAGTGCGAGCCCATCATTGATATAAAAATAAAACTACAACTTCATTATTACCATTGTTTCTACTAATTGCAGGCTTACTTCCATAAACCCATAAAAAAGAATCTATTTATGACCCGAAATATAAAATATGGCTCATTTTATTTAGATACATCCAGAATTTCAGTACCTATCAAATAGCAATGCCAATAATCTGCAGGACGAACGATCAAACGCTGTCGAAATACTTAAGTAATAAGATTTTTGATTGAATCTCTTTTGTGAGTTATTTTGTAGGGCCCCTTCAGAGCTAGGACAATGAGGCTTTGTCCACGGCTTCATTCCCATCTGCTTCGTTCCGGGAAAGGTTTAATTTACGTATTTCAATGACTTCACGTGCGGGTATTGTGTCGGTGAATGTTTCATTGTATTATTGTTTGGTAGGTTTGATTGTTTCATTAATTTGTTTCGTGTTGTGACGGGTTTTCAGGAGAAAATATGCCGTCTTCTATTTATGGTCTTTCATCATCATCATCCACAGCCCGGCTTTGCCCAATGCTGGGCCTATGCCCAGTGACAGAAGTCGGTCATTCCTCACACTCCTGTATCACCCTTATCCAGATTTTACTCGCTATGGCAACAATGTCGAACACTCAGACCCGGCACAACTATCAGTAGGCCATACAAACATTTGTACCGTGCGGGAGTCGAACACGCGACACGCAGCGCAGCAGTCAATCGCTTAACCACTGTGTTCTTTACTTGAATATTTCTTAAACTAACCTAAAGATACAAAAACTAAATTTTTAATACCTACGTTTAGTTCCGCAATACTAACTTCAAAGTTACGTTACAAATTCAATAATTTCAAACTATTACCGGAATCCCTGAATCCAAAACCACAGCAGGAGTCGCGGTAAAAGCTAGTCAACACGTAAACATTACAAGTTCCCAGGGAACACACACTTTGGGAAGGCGTTTGATCTGTTACAGCACAAATTGATGTGCGGTAACCCCCGCTACCTCAAGTCTGCCCCAGGGAGTCAGTGGCGTGAACCGTGTTCCGTGAATTACCGTATTTTGTCCAACCCGAGGATCATGTATTTATAATTACGTTTTGATTTGAAAAGGAATCTTTTTTGTATTGTGGCGTGTTGAGGGTACTTGTGTGTTTTGTACAGCTGACAGCGGTATTCGTTTTATTTTTTTAACGTGACTTGATTGTGAAGAGGTGAAGAGGTTTTTTTTTTTTTTTTTGGGGGGTGGGAAATCATCCTATGACTTCTTCCGCTCTAGGGTGGAGCGGAAGGGCGTGCCAGACTCTTACTGACTAAAACCCACCCCTGTTCCTCCCTGCCTCGAGTGCCCAGGGGCGAGGTAACTCTTTCGAATTTATCCTCCACCCCCGGGCAGGCATCGGCCGTGGCAGGCCCCGTCCTTTTGCTGACAACTCTTTGAGGCGCGCGTGGAACACTACGCGCCGCGCCGTCGACTCTCGGGCCTGGTGCTGATCGGACGGCGAGTTACCCACTACTCGCCGTCCGCAGGCCCGGGTCTACGGTGGCCGGAGATCGACTCGCGGCGTCCGAACCCCCTGGCGTCTCCTGCGGCGGCTGCGGCTGGGGGCGCTAGGGCGACTCGGCTATTGTCGAGTCTCCCTAACGTATGCCGCCTCCCTCTTCGCGAGCATTACTGCTTCGCAGAAGGAGGAGACGGCTTCCCATTCCCTCTCGCTCCGTACCATGGCCTGAACCAGGGCACGGCGCGAGAGGTCGCTGCCGCCTATCGCATCCACGAGGACGCGACGGTGCTCTGCCCAAGCGGGGCAAACCTCCACCGTATGCTCCACCGTGTCCTCTGGGCGATCCTCGCAGAAAAAATGTGGAACGCTTCACGATTTTGCGTGTCATCCTTGCGCAGGGGCCATGCTAATCTTCTCTGTATCGTTCCAATTTTAGTATATGTACTGCCGAAGCAAGAACGAGGTGAAGAGGTTGGCGTTGAAACATGGCTTTGGTCCTTTTTTTGTGGTGGGAAATCACCCTATGACTTCTCCGGCTCTGGGTGGAGCGGGAGGGCGTGTCAGACTCTTACTGACTAAAACCCACCCCAGTTCCTTCCCTGCCCTGAGTGCCCAGGGGCGCGGTATCTCTGTTTCGAATTTATCCACGACCCCTGGGCAGGATAGTTTTGGTCCTAGGGTGCAATTATGGAAACTTTTTTTTGAGGGTGTAAATCATCAAATAATTTCTCCCGCTCTGGGTGGCGCAGAACTAACCTAACCTAATTCAACCGTGTTCCTTAAGTTGTCTTTTGCGTTCCAGGGCTGAGGTAAGAAAAAAAAGGGCATCAGACAGGAGCAGGGACATCTCTTTGAAGCGCGCGTGTAATACAACGCGTCGTCAACCCGGCGGCGGCCCTTATCGGGAGGCGAGCGGCGTGTAGCTCGCCGTCCGGTTTAAGGCTCGAAACCACTATCCGATTTCAAGGGAGCCAATTTAGGAAATCGGGTGTAATAGCAGTTAGAACAGTTAGAGTCCGATTTAGTAAGATTGGAAGGTCCCACTTTGACTTCCTAAATTGTGTACGATTTAGGATAGTGTAATCGCATCACTACGATTTAGAGCTAAGTGTTGCCAATTTAGCGACTTTTTCACTAGAACTGTGCTATTAGTATTTTTATGTGTTTAAATTATAATTTAACTAGCTGCGCCCCGCGGTTTCACCCGCGTAAACCAGGATAAAAGTAGCCTATGTGTTAATCCAGGGTAGAAGCTTTCTACATACCAAAATTCATCCAAATTAAGACTATATAATTATACGTTGAATTAGGCTTAATTTTTTAATAGTTTAAGTGAACTACGAAGGTAAAAATAAAAAACTTTTTTACAAAAAAACAACCGACTTCCAAAAAAAAAAATACCTACACTAACAATTTAAAAATAACTTTAATTTCGGAAGTCGGTGTTTGTATTTTATTTCTACGATATTTGACACCGACTTCCGAAATTAAAGTTATTTTTAAATTTTTAGTGTGAGAATTTTTTTTTTGGAAGTCGATTGTTTTTTTTGTAAAAAAGTTTTTTATTTTTCGCTTTTTAGTTGTTATACCCCAGAACTAAAAACCCCAATAACATGGAACGTGGAATTTAAACATTTGGAGAACACAAAAACGTCACAAAGATATGCGTATTTTTCGTTTTTGTTCAGTTTCTCAAAAAGCGCTACAGCGACTGCGATAAAATTTATATGGGACCACCTCGGGAGTATGTTCTTTCGGATAAAAAAAGAATTTTGAAAATCGGTCCACAACTGACGGAGAAATGCGCGGACATACATAAAAAAAAAAAAAACATACATACAGTCGAACATAGAACCTCCTCCTTTTTCGAAAGTCGGTTAAAAATAGGCTAATACATAAATAAATGCAATCAAGATAGCTGGAACACGTGCATCCTACTCGGAATCTTGCGCGCAAATGAGATTCCTGTGAAGGTGGCGCTAGTGGAGGCGACCGCAAACCTGATTTCCCGCGTTCCCGCCCGATAATTATAGGAAATTGGCGGGCACGCCGCAGACCGCCTTCCACTACCGCATGTCATTATGAGAGATTAAATTTTATTAACACGAGAATCTATGACCGTATGACAATGCAGCTTCATGTGTATATGCGTGTGAAAAGATATTTTACCTATACTAATATTATTGTAAGGTTGTCGGTTCGGGAAGATGATTGAAACAAGTGCCTTCATTGGTGTATTGTATATTACTGCGCTTAGCGTACGTTCAGTCCTTATAATATGTATGATACTTAATATTAAGATACAGATGTGCACACACACATTAGTCTTACACACTACACGCCCACCGGCAAAATAAAAATAAAAATAATGGTTACATTTATTTTTGTTTTTCGATTATATGATTATCGCAACCTTATACTATTATTCTTACTCAAATACAATGCTTATGTAGGTTAGATATTGAAGAGATATTAAAAAATAATGATAATAATTATAATAGTGGGTTACACACAAATTAATTATTACAAGTAAAGTATTATATAATGTAGTTATACATTCACGTGGACAGCTTACATAAAGTCATTTAATATATGGTCTGGTTCTATTTTTATGTACTATAACTTCTTTACCTTTATACATTATCTTTAAATTAGGATTACAATCTTCTATAACTTGGTATGGTCCTATATACAATGGATCTAATTTGTTTACAGCTTGTTCATTTTTAAGTAGTATCATGTCACCGGTACTGTATGTAACAGGGTTGGTATACAAATCATATTTACTTTTTCTGACCTGTTTACTAACAATTAAATTTTGTCTTGCGTCGTACTGTGACTTTTGAAGTCTGTATCTGAGTTGTTGTGGGTAATCGTAATAGTTATAAAGCGGTTCAATATCTGAAGTTAAATTACTTGGTAAATTGCAATGTTTTCCAAATACGAGTTCATACGGAGTGTATTTAGTTTCTGTATGTACAGTTGTGTTAAAAGCAAAGCACCAATATGGTAGCCATAAACTCCAATTTTGTGGTTGGTTCTCTGTTTGTATGCGTAGGAATGATAGTAAATTTTTATGTGTATTTTCTAGACCTCCTATTGTTTGATGATGATATGCAGTAGATGTTTGTTGAGTTATTTTTAATGTTTTACATACTTCATTCATTACTTTCGATACGAACTCGGTTCCGCGATCTGATATAATATTTCTAGGAATGCCATATCGCAATACAAAATTATTAATGAAAGCCGTCGCCACTGAAACTGAATCCTTATTTCTAAGCGGATAAGCTTCTACATACTTACTTAGATCACACTGAAGTGTGAGTACATACATATAATTATCACTATCCTTACTTAAGGGCCCAACTAAATCTAAAAATACTCTATCAAACGCCGAATGGCCTGTGTCAGTCAGGACCATTGCCTGTTTTATGTTCCGAAAATGTTTCTGTCGCTTGCATTTGTCGCAGCGATTTACAAAATCCGTGACGTCAATTTCTAATTTTGGCCAAGAATAGCGGCGTTTTATATTATTTATCATTCGTCGTATACCGGCGTGGCCGCTACTCGGTAATAAGTGGTAGTCGTTTAAGATGATACGTTTCGTATCGTTATCATTTATTACTTTTACACCTTTTATAATATATAAACGTGGTCCGGACCAACTAGGTGTGTTATTTATGTTTTGAACTAACTCTCTTGTTAGCTCAATGTTTTCACTATTTTGTACAATGTACACATTATCAAGTTTCATTTGTTTGCAGTAATTAGCCAACTCCCGTACAAAGGCATCTCGTGCGCATTGTAATCGGTAAGATTGATTTACTCTTAGTATGCAATTTGTTGAGTCAAAATTTAGTAATGTATTAGTTTGGTTATTCCATTCTTTTTCATTGACAAACCTTAACTCAGTGCAATCCTTTGGTTTTTCTAGCAACTCTAAAACTCTTGGGTGATCAGACCAGTCGTTTGTAGTTTGCTTGGCAACCGCAGGGTTGTCACTCCCACCTTGTATACTTTGTTCACACATACGTTTTTTCTGACCTCTAGTTAATACTGACACTACGTGCTGATTAATTTCCTTCAATTCATCGCTTGTTATTCGGATACGTGACAAGGCGTCTGCAGCTGCGTTGTCTGTACCTCGAACATATTCTATTATGTAATCATATTCCTCTATTATTAAACGGAATTTAGTTAAACGACTTGATGGATTGGTTTGATTAAATAAGTAAACTAATGGTTTGTGGTCGGTTTTGATTACAAATTTTCTACCGTAAAGATATGGTCGGAAATATTTTACTGACCATACGATAGCGAGTAACTCTTTTTCTATCGTGGGGTACCTTATTTCTGCTTTATTAAGAGTTCGACTAGCATACGCAATCGGTCTGTTATCACCATTGCATAGCACGGACCCGATTGCGTACCCGGACGCATCTGTTTGTAGAATAAAAGTATTGTTTTCATCGAAGTTGGGATACTGTAATACTGGTGGAGATGTTAATGACTCTTTAAGGGATTCGAAGGATTTCTGACACTCATGTGACCATTCAAAGTTAACATTTTTTCGACACAGCTTATTAAGCGGTAAAGATATTGCGGAAAATTCTGGTATAAATTTTCTGTAAAAGTTGACAAACGCTATGAATCTTTTTGTTTCGTCTGCATTTTTGGGCACAGGATAATTTTTTACTATGTTTACTTTCTCTAAATCTGGTTTTATTCCTTCTGATGAAACAACATGTCCTAATAGCTGCATTTCTTTTCTTAAGAAATCGCACTTAATTGGATTAAGTTTCAAGTTAACTTTACGCAATCTAGTTAAAATTTCTATAAGATTTTTATTGTGAATTTCCAAATTACGTCCAAAACAGATCAAATTATCCAAATAGACAAATAATTTGTCGTATGTAAGTCCAGACATGGCAATTGTCATTATACGGGAGAATGCATTTGGGCTAATTTTTAATCCCATTGGTAACCTGGTCATTTGATATTGGCCTGAAGGCGTAGTGAATGCTGTATACTTTCTGCTTTCAGGTTTTAATTTTGCTTGATAATATGCTTGTGATAAATCTAATTGTGAAAAATACATTGAACCGGATAGCGAATCTAGAATATCGATTATATTTGGTAGTGGAAATTTATCGTCTATGATTCTTGTATTTAACTTACGAAAATCTATAACAAGCCTCCATTTCTTGGTGGTGTCGTCTGACTTTTTAGGTACCAACAGAATAGGGCTTGACCACTCACTTTTTGCTGGTTCTATAATATTTTCAGATAGCATTTTCTTAACTTGTGTTTCAATTTCCTTACGTTGTGAAAATGGCAACCTGTACTGTCTAGTGTAAACTGGATCAGCATTTTGTCTTAACTGTATACCTTGCTCGTAAAGGTTAGTGGTTGATAATTTATCATTTGGAAGATGAAACACATCCGAATATTTTGCGCATATATTTTCGATTGATGACCTTTCTTCATTTTTTAGATGGTTTAATTTTAAAAGAGAAAACATAGTGCGTACTCTTTCTCCATCAATTTGACTGTCTCGTCCAAAGTTACAAATGTTATAATCTGATAACAAATGTATTTCTGGTCTAAAATAATTAATATCTACCTGTGTTTCGCGAGTATTTAATATTTTTACACTTATTTGTCTGTTGTTTGGTTTACAAATACTTCCTGCTATAAAAACTCCGTCACATAATTGTTTCGGTAAAATTACGCAGTCCTCGTTAAAACTACTGTCTAACATATATATTTTCTCACATCTCGGTGGAATTTTTAAGAAACTGGTATTACTTAGTGTACTATTAATCATGGGCAGAGTTAAATTGTTGTCATTTTTCTGTAATGTTATCGTATTATTTTCATAATTCAAAATAGCGTTATATTTGCTCATAAAATCTCTGCCGATTATACCATGTTGTAAACCTGGTATGTGTTGCATAATGTAAAATTTGTGTACAAATTCCTGTCCTTTTGCGATCAATGTAACATAAACATAACCTGATGTAAGTACTTTGCCACCAATGCCATTTATGGAAATGTATTCCTTTTGTACTGGAATATTCCAACGTGCCACAGTTTCATATTTCAATATTGATAGTGATGCCCCAGTATCTATAAGCAATCCATATTTGGAACCTTGTACTAAGAATTCAACCGAGCTGTTGTTGTTACAAGCATATATAAAATGATTATCGAAAAAACTGCAATGGTTCTGAAATGGGTCTATCTGTAGTTTGGCGAGTTCGATTCCCGTCACTTAAATCGATACTATTCATGCCATTTTCTATAGCATGTACATTACCTCTGCGTGTAAAATTCCGTCCAGGCCTTCCGCGATATGAACCACGCATGTGACCACGATTGTTGCTGAACTGTTGCTGATTTGGCCTATAATTTTGAAAAAATCCCCTACTATTTCCTCTTTGTATGAATACACGAACGGGAGGGCGGGATGGGTCCGACCTATTAGGACGTCTATTGTTATTGTAGCTGTATCCGCGATTTTTAAATGTGTTTTGGTATCCGACATACACAGATGTGTTTGATGATTGCCGACTGCATGACAAGTCCTCATCCTTAGCTGCTCTTATAGTATCTTTCAAAGTATCATAATTTCGCGCTGCTAAAATAGTGCGTACTTCGCGGTTTCGCAAACCATCAATGAAACATTTCATTGCTATTTTCTCATTTTGAGGACGTAATATTTTATATGCACTTAGATCCTCACCTGCCTGCGCGACCGTCAGATCTACAAAAAGCTGCTCGACCCTCGATCCATATTTTTCTATAGAAGAACCGTTTTGATTGATTTGTGTCAACTCCTTGTGTATTGCTGTACTCGACTTTTTTGTAAGAAGGTGTTGACGCATCTCAATCATAAGCAACTCACAGCTGTCATAAGAGGCAGACAATCTAAATTTAGCGTTCTCGTTTAATCGGGGTTTTAAAACAAATTTAACAAGCATTTTGTTGCTTTCTTCGTTAAGTGAACAACTATATAACTCTATGGCATCTATTAAACTTTTCGTCACATTTTCGTCACCATTCATAACTGGTAATAATGCCACGGCAGTCCTGTAATTAAAAGCCTCTATATTGTCTACTTCTGTTCTAGCCTCGACTGTACACTCAGCACTTGGTTGAGAACTATATGTTTTGGAGCAAAAAGTGTATATTTGGTTAAAAGTTCTTTTAAATAAATCACAGTATGACTGTATTTCCTGTAAAACTTTTGTACTAAATTGTTTCTGTTCAATTTTTACAGATACGGTTTGTATACATTCATCAAATTGTTGTTTTAACAATGATGCTTCTTGTAACTTTTGTTTTAGTACAGTTTCTGTCCTTTTAGGATAACTTAGTTTTTTCAAATTACTTTCTATATTTTTTAATTGGTCATATAACACTCCTAGGTCATTTGCCATTACCAATAAAAAGAAATACGCACATTACCAATACTTACTCTAGATAATTACATGACAGAACATAATATGTAAAAAATAAAATAATGGATATAGTAACTAGAAATTCGTCCAATAACCGTTGCGGGAACATTTAATATTTCACTTGTTGCCCGAACACCAATCACTTCACTTATCACTGACTATCTTTGTCACTTCCTGCGGTTTCTGGCCTCTGGTACCCGCTTCCTGGCGAGTCTCCTGGCGCTGCTCCTGGCGTTGCTGGCGGCACTCGTAACAGACACGAGTCTCGGTGTGTGGTCGTCGAAATGATCGTGCTAGGTTTTGAGCGAGAACCTCATTCCTTACCCAGGAATAATGACATTTTTGGTAAAGCTTGTATACTGCATATAGTCCGGCGATTCCTAATATGGTGCAGATAATGAACATCACGATACTAATGTTTGATAAATGGTACTCCTGCATAGACGCCGAATTTGAACCACCCGATGCACTTTGTGATATGATAACGTCTTCTTTTTCTATATTCGACCGGCACATTTTAACCAATATAATATTAGTCCACTTTTAAACTCAAAAAGAATGTCACTTGTACCATACTATGCGACCGCACTCGGCACCCGTCTCAGATGGCAGGGTCGCCATGTAAGGTTGTCGGTTCGGGAAGATGATTGAAACAAGTGCCTTCATTGGTGTATTGTATATTACTGCGCTTAGCGTACGTTCAGTCCTTATAATATGTATGATACTTAATATTAAGATACAGATGTGCACACACACATTAGTCTTACACACTACAATTATAAAGAGGTAAAGTTTGTGAGTTTGTAAGGTTGTAGGGTGTAATCTCTGGATCTACTGAACTGATTTTGAAAATTCTTTTACCAATAGAAAGCCACGTTATTTGTGAGTGTCATAGGCTATAAATTTTTGAAATACACGCGGACGAAGTCGCGGGCGAAGTGGTAGTAGTAAATATATTATAATAAATTTTCTATGTAATTATGAGTACCTTCGCGTTCGACGTTGTTCCGATGCTTTTCTACAAACTATGCATGTGTTTCAAGTTTATGGAACTGATAAATGTGCTTTTGTGAAAAAAATACAATCATGTTTCAGATTTGCTATCAGTGAGTTAGTTTTTTACTATTTGCTAGTTTTCATGCCTTGTCAAATTATGTTGTCATACCAGGCATATGTCGAGTCGTCATTATGGTATGGACTAATTTTTTGGGGAAATAGTACCGACCAAGAGAGAGAGAGAGCATTTGCTGCCTAAAAAAAAGTATGCGAGCTATTTACGGGATTCCATCAGATGAATCCTTTCAACCTATTTTTAAAAAGCTTAGTTTGCTACCGTTGTCTTCATTATACTCGTATGTGTATGAAGTGTCTATGTTTGTACGAAAACATAGAGCTGTTTATAACATTAGAAGAAGTAAGCTCACGTAGTCGACAGGACCAGTACCAACACAGACTTGTGCTAGAAGAGATCAATGTATATCTTTAAGCCTTTTATTGTCGTGTACAAAATCTTTTTGATGTGAAATATTGAGAAATAAATTATTATTATTCCATTTATTTTATAGTTTAAACATACAATTTACATTTTTAAATATTAAAATATCAAAATATAAAAACATTTAAAAATATAAAAAATAGTATCCCACCGGTATCGGGATAGGGTCCAAGCTACCGGTGGTCAGGGCTCCTGGGAGAGGAACCTCCTAACTATGCGCGCCGTGTCCAGGAGTACTGCCTTCTGGATCAAGCCCTTGATCCAGCTGCCCAACGAGAGCCTCCTTAGGTGTTCGTCGAGGCTCTTGGCTATTAAGCCATTGGCCGTCACGACTATCGGCACAATGACTGCTGTATCCACCTCCCACATGTCAACAACCTCGCGAGCCAGATCAAGATACTTTGTTTTTTTATCTTTCTCAGCCTTCACGAGGTTCTCGTCATGAGGGACAGCTATATCAACAATCATTGTGCGACGCTCTTGTCGATCTATCACCACTATGTCAGGCTTATTGGCAACAATAGTCCTATCAGTGATGATAGATCGATCCCAATACAACGTGATATTGCCATTTTCGAGAACTGGGTCGGGCTCATACCTATAGTACGGTACTTCAGATTCCACAAGATTGTATTTAAGAGCAAGTTGCTGATGGATAATCCTGGCTACAAGGTTGTGTCTATGCAAATAGTCTCCGTTAGCTAGACGAGAACAACCAGAAATAATGTGTCGGATTGATTCCCCGGGTCGGTGGCATGCCCGACAGATGTCAACCGTACCGTCCTTCACAATATATTTCCGGTAGTTATTCGTCATCATAACTTCGTCCATAATCGCACAGACAAAACCTTCGGTTTCCCCGAATAGGTCACCAAAGCGCAGCCAGGATACGGACGCTAAGAGGTCTACATCAGGTCCATGTAGGACCCGGTAAAAGCGTCCGTGAAGCTCCTTGCTCTGCCATACTTCCCTGCGGTCATTAGTATCCAGTACTTTAAGTTTGCGCCAGTTCTCGTTTGCCAAGGAGAGCGGGGTGAGGCCCTTGTCCACAGCGACCACATCTCGATGCATACCCACGTCGGTTTCTAGGAAATATTCCCTAAGGCTGCATACCTCGCGGTTGTGTAGGGTCTTAGCATTTAAGAAGCCACGACCCCCACATTTCCGCGGGATATACAGCCTCATCACCGATGATCGTGGGTGATGCATCCGATTTGCGGTCAGCAGTGTGCGGACCCTCCTATCCAGGGCGTCAAGTTCCGTCTGAGTCCATTTGAGTATGCCGAAAGAGTACATCAACACCGGCATGACCCAACCGTTGAAGGCGCGCACCTTGTTCCCGCCTGATAAAAGACTATTTAGTACTTTATTCAGGCGGCCAAAGAAGCGCTCCTTCAGCGACTGTTTCACGTCAGCAGTATTGATGCCTAACGCTTCCGACATACCCAAATACTTGTAGGTTTCGGTTGAGCAGAGGGATCTAAGGTGTATGGAATCCGAGAGTTGAGTTCCCACGGATTCCATAATCTCCCCTCGCTTTACATGCATGACTGCACATTTGTCCACACCAAATTCCATCCTGATGGCGCTACTGAAGGTTCCTGTTACCTTCAGTAGCTTCATCAGTTGCAAGTTGTTGGGGGCAAAGAGTTTCAGATCATCCATGTAAAGGAGGTGTGATATGACCTGACCACCTCTTCTCAACCGATAGCCTTGTCCCGAACCCTCCAGTAATGTACTGAGAGGGTTGAGGGCCAGACAAAACCACAGTGGACTCAGACTGTCGCCCTGGAATATGCCACGCTCGATCCTTATCGGTTCGCTGTTCTCCTGTATCTGCCGACATCCTGGATAGTGAAGGACTGTACTCCACTGCCCCATACACGACATCAGGAAGGTGCGCAGAGTTGCATCAACTTTGTACAACTCCAGCACCCTCATGAGCCATGTATGTGGCACCGAGTCATAGGCCTTCTTGTAATCTATCCAACATGTCGACAGATCTCTTCGAGAACGACGAACCTGTTGGCTAATAGCAATATCGATGAGGAGCAGCTCCTTAGTACCACGGGACCCATTCCTACATCCATTCTGGGAGGCTGATATGATACGATTTTTATCAATGTGGATGTTAATTTTAGCTCTCAGAATGGATGTAAGAACTTTATAGACCGTCGGTAAACACGTGATCGGTCTATAATTCTTAGGTTCCGCAGTACTACCTGATTTATGGAGCAGGTGGGTTATTCCTGTCGTAAGAAACTGGGGCAGCGACCCTGACTCTAAGGCAGACTGGAACTGAGCTGCCAAGCGAGCGTGCGACCTTTGGAACCATTTAATCCAGAAATTGTGCAGCCCGTCCGGCCCTGGAGATTTCCAGTTAGGCAACGGACGGACTGCACGAGCTACATCTTGGGGGCTGATGGTAATTGCCCCCATTTCTGGTATAAGGTCGCACGCACGCTCGACCTCTCGAGTCCAATCACCCTCGGTGTGCCTGACAGGCACCGACCAGATGCTGCGCCAGAATGAACTCATAGCGTCATCATCCGGTAGATGCCTATCAGATACACCTTGGTCCGGTCGCTCCCAAGCCCTATAAACCCACCTTTCGTTGCTTTGGAAAGTGCGGTTCTGAGTGTACCGCTCCACTCGCCGCTTGTACCGACGAATACGATTTGCCCATGCATAGACCTTCTGCTTCAGGAAGTCAATACGCTCTGTGACGCGGGTCAGATAATCTCGGGAACTAATATCAGTCCCCGAGAACGCCCGCCTCACGAAACGCATCACCCTAGGGCGAGTGTTGCCCTCCCTGAAGCAGATAAGCTTGCCGATGAGTGCTCTAGCCTCACCGATACGACGCTCAATTCTACACTGCCAAGCTGGTACAGCAGGTCGTGTAGCTCTGTCACAATTGGTGAACTTGACGTGAGCTACACGACATGCCGCTGCAGCTGCGCAGTATAAGATTGAGTGGGTATCGGCAAGGTCTTTGCTGTTATCAAAACAATTTGATAGCTGCGAATCTAGAGCACACACCAGCGCCTTATTTTTCTTATGCATGGGCAAACGAGGTAGACGAGGTCTAAGCCCAGGTGGTGTGGAGCGGTACTCCCGGAATGCATCCTCCAAAGCGCTCCTCAATCGTTCATTGCATTGAGTACTCACGGATATAGCCGCGTCATCATCATCTTCACCAACGTAGTCGGGTCGCGGTGAAGCATTGGGTTGCAGTTGCACCGCGGCCGGTGGCAAAACAGGTGAGACACGGCTACTCCGTGATTCGAGCCGTAGTCGATCAAGTACGGCGTCATCCAGCATACGGTTACGCTGGATGACCCGCACCTGATCCGACAGTCGTTGGGCCGAAACGTTGACAGCTGGCTCAAGCACCTGAAACAGAGAGAGCATCCGACCACGGTACGCAGTCAGGTTACTTCCCCCCTCTGTAGCCCCAAAGTATGAGCGCATGACGTTTTCGTTAATACTTTGCGTCCATCGCATGCGCTGCACACTTCCACCGGCAGCGGGAACCCTATCAGAGGCCGGCGGGCCTCGAGGTTCCAAGCTGGCTGGTGGTCGGCCTCTTCCCCGTCGACGCGCAGGTGGTGGTGTCGTCGGCGGAGTGGTGTATTCGTCGCTCGAGCTCGACGCAACTGCAGCGGCCGGAATCACTTGACTCACGGCTGGCGCAGGTCCCGGCGGCTGCGAGGCGGAGCTGAGCGACGAACCCGAAGATGTTGGTTGTGCATTTTGTAAACGTGCCCGGCTTCTTGTCTGCATTTTCGGTCCATTACATTTTTATTTCCATGTTATGTCAATTTTGTTTCCGTATTGTTGTGGTGATTTATTATGATTATTTTTTCCTGGTTTTTTTTTGTTGATTGGACATGTTTCTTGATTTAAATATAAGTAAATTAAATAAAAATATCAGTGAGAAAATTTTCTTCGTCAGTCAAATTGACAGCCGGGCCACAGATTATAATTATTATTATTATTATTATTTGGGAAAAACATGGACTGTTTCTTAGCACTTTGGCTAGTTTTAAGCTACATTAACGGGTCATGCCAAGTCAATGTAGCGTGTGGTGAGTACACTAAGCTGTAGAGTGTATGTTCTGAGGAGAAATTTCATTTTCCTCTATCTGCATGAACTTTCTGACTATTCTACAAGTATTCAAAATTGCAGCTTTTTGGAGTGTTATGTAAATTGAATCTTTCAGTTCTATTAATTTGAGGCTATGGTGGAGATGGTTGGGTATAACCCCTGTAGTGGAGACAACTATGGGCACGACATATACTTTTTCTTGCCTCCAAATTCTAGTCACTTCTTCTTTAAGTTCTGCATATTTGCTTATTTTCTCTCCTATGGTCTTTTGTAAATTATGCGTGTTGGGGACTGAAATATCTATCAGGTATGTGGTTTTGTTTACTTTATCTTGGAGAGTTATATCTGGTCTATTGTAGTGAATGGTCCTGTCAGTTAGAATGGCGCGATCGTAGTAGAGTTTGTGTGTGGGACTTTCTAGAATAGTTTGTGGAACATATTTGTAGTAAGGAGTGTTTGTATCTTGATGTTGTATGAGTTTATGTTTGATTGCTAGGTGTTGGTGAATGATGTTTGCTACTTGATTGTGTCTGTGAGTATAATCAGTCTGTGTGAGAGTTGTGCATGCTCCTGTAATGTGTTGTATTGTCTCTGGTTGGCTGTGACACTTGCGACATTTATCATTCGTTATTGTGGGGTCTTTGATTATGTATTTCCTGTAGTTTTTAGTATTTATGATTTGATCTTGAATTGCAATAATAAACCCTTCGGTTTCCGGGAACAAATTTCCTATTTTAAGCCATTTATTTGAAGCTATTGTATCTATGTGGGACTGTTCTAGATCATGGGGATGCCGTCCGTGCAGCACTTTCTTTTTCCAGTCTTCTAACTTTTGTTTTTGAGGGTCATTATTAATATTCTGAGTTGTATTCTCTTCGTTTAAGTTCAAAGGGGTGTAGCTAGTATCGTTTGTGACTATGGCTTTATGAATGTTACTTGTCTGAGATTTTGTGTAAAAGAATGTTTTTAATCTGCTAATTTGTTTCTGCCAAAGGTGATGAATGTCTATTAGGCCTCTCCCTCCGTGCTGCCGTTTGATTGTCAGTCTTTCTATTGCAGATTTAGGGTGTAGGTTATTGTGTTTAGTAAGTGTGGTGCGTGTTGTTCTCTCTATTTGCTGGATATCAGTTTTTGACCATTTGATCACTCCGAATGAATATGTAAGTATTGGTATTGCGTAAGTGTTCAGTGCCTTTATTAAATGCTTGCCTGAGAGTTGAGTTTTACATACTGCGATCACTCTCCTCTTGAATTCAGTGGTCAATATTTGTTTAATCGCGGTGTGATCGAGTCCTTTGAGTTGTCTATATCCTAAATATTTATATAAATCTGTTGATTCCAATGCTGCAATTGTGTCAGTATTGGTAATTGCATAGTCACCAGGTTTAACTTTGCCTTTAACTATGTGTACTGTTTTGCATTTGTCTAGTCCAAATTGCATGTTAACGTCTTTACTAAATTCTGTAGTGATATGTATTAATTTTTTCATGTCTTTTTCAGTTTTTGCGTATAATTTAATGTCGTCCATATAAATAAGATGAGAGATAGTGGTTACTTCTGTTGTGTGTTTAAGGCAATATCCAGCCTGGGAGCGCTGCAGTAGGTGAGACAAGGGGTTCAGAGCGAGACAAAACCATAGTGGGCTCAGAGAATCTCCCTGATAAATGCCCTTTTTTATGGCGATTTGTCGTGTTGTTATAACTTGGTCACGGCAATTTAACTGCAGTGTAGTTTTCCATCGGGGCATAATATTTTGTAAGAAGGCTATAATTTTTGGATTTATTTTATAAATCTGTAATATTTGAATCAACCAGGAATGTGGAATGCTATCAAAGGCTTTTTTATAATCTATGTAAGTACAATGTAAATTTCTATTTTTTGTGGCGGCATGCTTGTGTATTACTGAATCTATAACTAGCTGTTCCTTACACCCCATGTGACCCCGTCTGCACCCCTTTTGTTCTTCTGCCATTATGTTGTGATGTTCTATGTGTTTATTTATTTTTATTGTAATGGCTGACGTTAGGATCTTGTATATTGTGGGTAGGCATGTAATTGGTCTGTATTGGGAAGGCTGTGGTGAGTATTTAGTTTTCGGCAACATATAAGTTATTCCTGTAGCAATGAACTCAGGTATATTTTGTTTTCCTAAAATAATGTCTGTTAAATTTTTTGCTAAAATTTTGTGTAATGATTCTAATTTTTTAAACCAGTAATTATGTATTTTGTCAATACCAGGCGATTTCCAGTTGTGTAGTCTTGCTGTAATACTAGTTATGTCAGACTCAGTAAACTCGACGAACTCCATTTCTTCCAATGAACTCCGTCTAGTCACTTCGTCTGCTATCCAATCAGATTTATCATTATGCTGTATTTGCTCTTCCCATATACCAGACCAAAATGTTTCAAGTTGTTCTACTGTTGGTAATTCTATGTTGTTTTCAAGTATTGTGTCAGTTTGTGGTTTAGTCTGTAAATTTCTATAAAAGCTTTTTTCGTTCATAGCGAATAAGGAGTTGTCATTTTTGCGTTCCTGAGCTTTCTTATACCGTCTTAACCTGTGGACTTTAAGTGCTAATTTCTGTTTCAAAGTATCTAAAAATTCTTCCGGTTTCCTATTGTCGCCTTCGTGTCTTGTGTGAATAGTCATGTTCTTAAATATTTCTTCTACTCTCTTAACTATTTTGTTTGATCTATTGTTATTAATATATTGGGTTAGTCTACCACAGTCTGCTCTAAGTTTTTCTATATCTCTTTCAAGCCTCTGCTGCCAAGCTGGTTTGTTATTATTTCTTTGCCTTGTATTTCCTGTATGTTCTGTTATCTTATAATTAAGTTCTTCGGAAATAACTAATGCTGTACAGTATACTAGAGTATGAACGTCTATTAGTTGAGTTTCCTCGCTAATATATTGCTTAAGAATACTTTGATTAAATATATAAATAAGCTGATTTAGTTTTGGTGTGTACCTAAGCTTGGGCAGCTTTGGTCGAGCTGCTGGATCCATCCCGGAATATTGGGTAAGAGCTGTTTTAAATTTATCATGTATTTCTTGGGTATGCGAATCTGTGGGTTTATTTTGATCGATATCTGCTAGGATCTCAACATCATTTTCTAACATTATAGTGATACTCTCGGTTTGCGTAGATGTATGCATGGTTTGTGAATATGCTAGTGATTGATAGTATGTTTGAGATTGTGTGTTAGTACATAAGTGAGCGTTCGACTGTAGATCTTGTTGAGTATTTTCCGTTGAGTTATGTGTTAATGTGATATCGATATCGCTTTCATTACTTTGTGTTTCTTCGTCTAACTGTGTACGAACTTCTTCTTTTAACTGATCTATTATGTCTTGCGACAATAGTCTATTCCTAAGTATAATTCTTTTTTGATCTGAAATCCTTTGTTCTGTGACAGTAACCTCTGGGAATTGGCGTGTAAAAAGTTCATGCAGCTTTTGTCTGTAGGTGGTCATATCGGTCTCTAATTTAGTGATGTATAGGTAAGTTCGCATGATAAATAAGTTAACTTCTTTGCTCCATCTCATGCGAACTCTTACTTTTCCTGCCTTGGTGGACGCGGGCAAAAAGGAACTAACCTCCCGCGCAACAATCAAGGTAGGAGTGGGTGGGGCTGTATTTAAACTTGTAATGGGAGGTGATGAAGGTGATAGCATGGTTGACGATGGTATGGATGGTGATGATGCTCTAGAGGGTGTGTATGAGACTGTGCTTGAACTATACGGTTCTACAGGGGTGTTTGTCCTGTCCGTAAGTCTGTCACCATCGTCAATGATTTCGGCTGTAGTATTTTTGTCGGGGAGAACCCGCCTGCTCAGTCCCCCACCGCCGATGGGTCGTATGCTGTGACACCCAGCATCGGCCCCAGGTGCGCCCCGGCGATCGCCCCCGGGCAGCGGTCCTATACGTTTATTTTTTGAACGTGTCTCCATTTTGAATGGGTTTCCAGAGCCACGTTAGCCACGCCAGTAATTCTCATTCGTGTGTCCGCCCCCCACGTGATTAGATGTTCAATCAGGACGTGTGGTTGTTTAGGGGGCTTATTATTATTATTATTATTATTATTATTAATGGGCTGGCAAAATACAATAAGAGCTGAGCTAGGTATGTGTGTATATTTAATAAATTATCAAATAGTTTAAAAACGTTAAACTGTAGGCTGTTTAAAGTTAAATAGTATAAAATTTATACAGTTTAACTTCGAATTATTAAATTATTTATAATCAACCATTTAATGATTGACTAAAAATAATTTCTTTATAAAAGCAATTTTTGGAACATAGATTATAATAATAAATAATAATAAATTGTTTTTATTGTCTCAAATATTGCATTACAAAATAATATCGAGGCAGCCCCAGTAAGTAGTTAACAACACTTGTGTTGGGGTTGTCTCACTCTTCCCTTTTTTTATTAATTATTACAATTTTGAGCTAAAAACAGAATATTTGGAAAATAAGTAAAAGAAACCAAACTTAAGGAAATCTAAAAGCAAACAGAATAACATAAACAGGCACTAAATAAGTTTAAATACTTAATATTACAACCTAGCAAACGAATATTGTATTTCTCACATGTTACCGCGTAAGTATTGTTACGTCGACCGTATTACTCTGGAACGTTCGAGAATGTGGTCGAAGTTTCCAGAAGTTTCCACTAGGTTCGAGAACATTCCATTGTGGTACTGTGTAGAAGTTCATAGATGTTTCTAGAATATTCCACTATAGGATAGTTCGACAATGTTCTGGAAACTTCCATGACCGTATAAATAGGCCGGACGGCGGGCGAGTGAGTCAGTCTGATTTCGACTACGGATGCGAACGGATGCGAATACAAGCGATTACGAAGAGAATAGTGATTATTAGCGAATTAGTGTTTGTGTTTATAAGTTGTTGAGTTAATAAAGGATATTTAGTTAATTAATTGGTGTAAAATAATTTATCCCATACCCAGCTCGTAACAAATTGGTGTCAGAAGTGAGGGATAAATTATGCCAATTTTACCAAAGGACGACACGGAAGGTATTCGTACAAGGAGTCAACGGCAGTAAGACATGGATCAGAGGCGGTTTGGAGATTCTCCGATACAGACGCCGGGTGGTGTTCAGCCTACGACAGAGCCAGTCTCTGGCCCATGTGGAGTTTCTTCAGCACCAGCGGTGTCAGACTTGTCTGCGCTAATGGCGCTGTTGCAGGAACAAGCTCGCCGTCAAGAAGAGCAGGTCCGTCGGTTGGAGGAGAAGCTTCATCAAGATAAAGAGGAGCAGGCCCGCCGCCAAGAAGAACAGGCCCGTCGAATGGAAGAGAAGCTTCAACAAGATAAAGAGGAGCAGGCCCGCCACCAAGAAGAACAGGCCCGCCGCCAAGAAGAGCAGGCCCGCCGCCAAGAAGAGTTACAGGCCCGCCGCCAAGAAGAGCAGATGCTCCTCATTAAAGACCTTCACTCAACACTTGGCAAAGAGTTCAAGGTGATGAAGGAGCAGGTTCACCAGCATGAGAATCGCATCTCAGAAGCTGAAGTTCAGATTGCTGGGGTGAAGAAGGCTTTAGGTGAACTTAGAGCTGGAGATGGGGTTGTGCCTTCAGTGGTTGCTGCACCTTCGGCACGTGGATTTAAGGTGCCGCCATTCGACGGAACATCTTCATGGTCGGCCTACAAAATTCAATTTGAAGCCGTTATGAAGGCGAATGGGTGGACCAAAGAGCAAGCCATGACCGCGCTCACCTTAGGCCTCCGAGACCAGGCCCTAACCATACTTGAGGCTCTTGGCAAGGATGTGACCTATGAGCAGCTGCTGGAAGCCTTAGAATCCAGATATGGTGACGTGCACTTGGAGCACGTATTTCGCGCTAAGTTAAGAGATCGTGTGCAACGTAGTGCCGAGAACCTACAGCAGTGGGCCTTGGAAGTTGAAAAGTTGGTTCGGAAGGCATACCAGTCTGCCCCTGCACTCATCAATGGCAATCTGGTACAGGCGTTCATCGACGGAATACGTGACTTGGAAGTTAGAGCCGCTGTAAGACTTGGGCATCATGAGACACTGAAGGACGCCTTGGCCCATGCCTTGGAAGTAGAGGCAGTGAGGCAAGACCATCGAACACACCGTATCAGGGAGGTTGTGGCATCACCTGTACGCGATCGTCCGCAAGGTTATAGCCCTAGGTGTTATTCTTGTGGAGAAAGGGGTCATCTTCGGTCAAGCTGTCCAAAGCGAAGCACGCTGAGAGAAGATCAATCCCAGCAAGGAAGGGCGGCTCGGCCAGTTCGGTGGAGGAGCGCGAGTGGCGCGACATGGCGCACGACCGTGGCGGAGGCCCCTGAAAGCCTTAGTTCAAGTGATGTCGTCAAGGTCGGTACGGCACCTGACCAGTGCATAAAACAGAAGCAAGTGAAGAGTAAAGTGAGTGCAGGTGCGAATGGTGCTGCCAGCGCCGTGGCCTCCAAGAAAGACAACTGTGTGATAGTGTGCGCGCGCGATGCGGACGATAGGTCCGACCCGGGAATGAGCAGAGTGAGGATGCTAAGAATGGATGTCAACAATGAATGGAAGGAAATCCTACAGCTTGCTCAGCAAAATGACCCGGACCTTAAACCGATCTTCGACTGGATTAAAGCTGGTGCTCCTAAACCCAAGTGGAGTGATGTTGCGGCGTTGAGTTCAATCACGAAAAGTTATTGGGCACAATGGAACAGCTTGGTTATCCAGGATGAAGTCTTGTGCCGTAAATGGGAAAACGCTCGAGGAGACAACTGTCATCTACAAATTGTTGTCCCCAAAGCCAAAGTACCTGATGTTTTACGGCTCCACCATGATGGATGTTCAGGAGGACATATGGGGGTAAAAAGAACTCTACTGAAGATACGAGAGCGGTTTTACTGGATTCACTGTCGAGAGGATGTTGAGGACTGGTGCCGCAAATGTACCAGTTGTGCGGCTGTGAAAGGACCCCAGACACGCAGCAGAGGTGCTTTACAATTATACAACGTGGGAGCCCCCTGGGAACGGATAGCACTAGATGTTGCAGGACCATTTCCGGAAAGTGAAAACGGAAACAAGTACTTCATGGTTGTCATGGATTACTTCACAAAGTGGCCAGAAGTCTTCGCCATTCCCAACCAAGAAGCAACAATAGTCGTAGATAAATTAGTTCAGGAAGTCTTCTGTCGTTTTGGAGTACCCTTGGAAATTCACAGCGACCAAGGGAGGAATTTTGAATCACAAGTTTTCCAGGAGACTTGTCGACTGATGGGTACTCACAAGACCAGAACCACTTCTTACCATCCGCAATCTGATGGAATGGTAGAACGTTTCAACTAAACGTTGGAGAGATATCTGGCAAAAGTTGTGGCAAGCAGGCAAAGGGATTGGGACAAGCACATACAGCCATTTCTTCTGTCCTACCGTAGTGCAGTTCACGAAAGTACGACTGTGACACCAGCCTTCGCGAACTTTGGAAGGGAATTACGGTTGCCTGCAGATTTAATCACCGGAACCCCCCCTGATGCCCCACACAGTGTAACCGATTATGCGAATGACTTGCGTAACAAGTTGAATGATGTATATGAGCATATCAGACAATCCGGCCAACAAATGTCTGATAAGATGAAGACTCGATACGACCGGAAGGCAAACCATAGAGGTTTTGACGAGGGTTCACTGGTGTGGTTGCATAACCCAGTGCGCAGCAAAGGGAAGTCTCCCAAATTGCAAGCAAAATGGGATGGACCATACCGAATCGTGACCAGGATCAACGATGTCACCTACTGAATACAGAAGGGTCCACGAGGTGCGCCTAAGATTGTCCATGTAGACCGTTTGGCGCGATACTACGGGACTAATGATGCTCGGGACGAGCATGTCTAAGGAGGGGGCAGTGTTACGTCGACCGTATTACTCTGGAACGTTCGAGAATGTGGTCGAAGTTTCCAGAAGTTTCCACTAGGTTCGAGAACATTCCATTGTGGTACTGTGTAGAAGTTCATAGATGTTTCTAGAATATTCCACTATAGGATAGTTCGACAATGTTCTGGAAACTTCCATGACCGTATAAATAGGCCGGACGGCGGGCGAGTGAGTCAGTCTGATTTCGACTACGGATGCGAACGGATGCGAATACAAGCGATTACGAAGAGAATAGTGATTATTAGCGAATTAGTGTTTGTGTTTATAAGTTGTTGAGTAAATAAAGGATATTTAGTTAATTAATTGGTGTAAAATAATTTATCCCATACCCAGCTCGTAACAGTATGCAATTATATTATCGACTCTCATAACAAAAAAAAATCGAATTTTAAACTACAAAAACATGTTTACATTACTATACCTTACAAACGAGATACCGAAATATAAAAATAGAATTACTATGTTTTAACTCATGTTATGATAAAATCAATACGATACTAAGCGAATCCAAAATTTTAATATCACCAAGTATTCATTCCAGTTATTACTTGTCTGTGGCAGCGACCGCATGAGATAAACAAACATTTGTGTATATTTTCCCTCACTTTAATTTAGTCAGTATCATAACCCACTGTTAACTACTACTACCACCAAGTTTCTATTATAACACCAGTAAACGCACAATCCGCTCACTCAGCCTATTCTAACCAGTATATCCTCTGTTTCCTCATATGTTAAGGTTTGCAGCCACTCGGTTATGACCTTTTTGCAATTATGCAGAACCTCAGGATGAAATCCCAATCTGGCATTAATTTTGTTATAAATATAGGCAGACTGAGTTCCAAACTGGCGCTCCGCAAAAGCAGTGCGGACCCCCGAAGAGTGAGCCACGATATCGTTCCGTCTCTTGTTCTGTTTAGCTGGATTATATGGAATAGATTTGTGTAAGTACAAGGTCGTGTTTAACAAGTATAGCTTTCGTACCGTTAGTAGTCCGCTATTTTTATATAGGTCAGCTGTGGGGTATCTGTATGGCTTAAAATACATTACTTTTATAAGCGGTCTTTGAGTTCTTTCCAGCTCTAGCAATTTCATTTTTGTGGCACCTCCCCAGACAGGTAAGCAGTAAGTCATAACCGACTGTGCTAGCGCAATATATATCTTATTGAGTATCAGCAGAGACATCACATAGCGTAGTGTTTTAAAAATCCAAATCAGTTTTCTTATACGCGGCATAATAACATCTATATGCGAGTGCCAAGATAAGCTCCCGTCAATAATTACGCCCAAGTATCTTGTGGAGCTGACCTGTTCTATATTTTGACAAAAGGCAATTCGGATTCATATTGTTTGAGCACTCGTGTATTCTAATTCTGATATTTGGACCTGGTTTCGATCTTTGACACGGGGAAAAACAAATGTAGTTGGTTTTTAAAGTATTAAGGGTTAGCAGATTGGCTTTTAACCAGTTATTTATAACCCCTAACCCACATTCAGCATTAAGGCGTACGGACTCCCAAGTTTCACCAGAAAAAACGACTGCTGTGTCGTCCGCATAGGAGAAGATCTTACCGCCGCTAATCCTTAGGTTACAGAGTTCGTTTATATACACCAGGAATAGCGGCGGCCCGAGCACGCTCCCCTGCGGGGACTCCAAAGACTACGTTTTCATCCTCACTGAGTGCATTACCCACTTTTACTTGCTGTTTCCTACCCCGGAGATAACTTTCGAAAAGTGCAAGAGCCGTATCTCTTATTCCTATAGCCTCTAGAATAGATTGTAGTATTATTTTTATTTTGTTTGTTCAATTTATATTTCTATAATGTTTAACGTTCGTTAAGGTAGTAACCTAACTATAAGTTTGCATTCTTTAATTGGATCTTATACTTATTTTAACAACTTTATATATTGTACCGTAAAAACAATAAAACAAGAACTAGACGAGCAAAGATTAGAAATCCAGTCCACTGGAAAAGATGTTACGGAACAAATCACGCAAAACATAAACAAAATATTAGAAGAAAAATTTTTAGCATGGGAAGAAAACATAAAAATTTGAAAGAAACTGTGGAAAATCAGGAATAATGATATGCTTTTTGGAGAAACAGGCAAGGAAAAGAAACATGGTATTTTTCGGTATTGAAGAGACTGAAACATTTTATGAGAATTTGGAAAGGAAATTTATCAAATGGGTGGAACAATTTTTGTCTATCAATTTAACATACAGTGATATACAGGAAGTTAAAAGAATTGACTGGGTATCAACGAGGTTCTCTCTGCCTTCAAAGATGTTCTTAAGCAGCGAGTCCAAAGCACACACCAACGCCCTATATTTTTTGTGAATTGCAAAAAAAAACCGTGGCAATCCAGGTTTAAATTCGGTCGGAATGGATCTATACTCGCGAAGCGCATCTTCCAGTGCGCTCCTCAGTCGATCGTTGCACTGGCTACTTACCGTGACAACCCTATCATCTGTCTCATCACTTAATTATTGGGCCACGGTGGGATTGCGCTACAAGCGGGCGCTTGTACCGCGGTCTGTGTCGGGGTCAAAATGATATGGTTGCTCAGTACCTCTGAGCGCAGCCTATCAAGTGCAGCATCGTCCAACCTACGGTTACGTTAGATGACCCGCACCTGATCCGATAATCGTTGTGCCGAGACGTCGACGGTTGGTTCTAAGTCCTGGAACAGAGACAGCATCCTAACCGGTACGCAGTGAGGTCATTTCCCCCCTTTTTAGACCCATGATATGCGCGCATGACGTTCTCATTCATGGACTGAGTCTATCTCATGCGCTACCCGTAACCACCGGCAGTGGGGACCCGGCTCGGGGCCAGTTGGCCCCTAAGTTTGAAGCTCTTCGGTGGCCCTGCCGACATAGGCCCAGCTGCTGGCGACATCGGCCGATAAATAGTAGTCGTTCGAGCTCGACGCAGCTGCTGGTGAACCGAGGTTCGGTGGCGGCGAGGCGGAGCTGAGCGGCGAGTCCGGGGGTGAATGGCGTTTCGCAACGGGCAGCTGCTCTGGTCAACATTTAATTTTATATCATTCCATTTTCATCGTTTTCCTGTAAACATTCTAGATTTTTTCTGTGCTATTAACAAATAAACTTTTTTCTTTTCTTTTTATTTTTCTTTCAAAATGGTGACCGATTTTACGTTGTACGAAATAATTAATTTTGAAAGCACTTAAGATTATTTTTTATCGAGAACCGAGGCTGGGAAAACTCATTTCACTTAAGCCATTCCATTGAAAAAATTAAAAGTCCGCGCCGATTGAAGACCATCCAATTTTCCGATGAAATTCTGAAAGAGAAAGTCTTAGAACTTGGTAATACGCCTTAGTAACAATAATTTTAAACGGAGAGAATTAAAACTTTTTAATTACGAATTCGGTGTTGCTTTGAACAACACTTTGCTTATTAAAGGAACTTGACTTTGTGCTAAATGGATAACAAATGCCTTTATGTTTACATTTAAAGAGGAAGTATTTATTACGAATTCCGTTTTAATTATAAATACTTGATGTTTTTGAAGGGATCGTCTTAAATTAAAGGGAGCCCCCTTTAATTTAAGACGATCCCTACTAGAAACGTGTTTTACGATAGTACGGAACCCTTCACGCGCGAGTCCACTTGCATTATCTTGTGACGTTAAGAATCTTACACTCGATTTATGCTAGAAAGTCAGTCAGCAGTAAGTAAAGTCGTTATAAAATCTTTTCCTTTTTCTCATGGAATACGGTATTTTCAAAAAAAAAAAAAAATTAATTAGTCCGTCAGTTATATAACCAAAAATATTGGACACGTATTTTGCTTTTGTCACGTAAACAGAAAATGAGGGCCATACAGTGCGTTGAAATTTCGCGTCACGCTGCGCGACAATTTTTACCACCAAAGTGACGTAAGGAGCCCACTCCTGAACTTTGATGCGTTTTATCTTAGTAACTTTTTATTGGTTTGGTAAAGCAAAAAATACTTGTTCCATATTTTTTTGGTTATTTATCTGAGGGACTAATTAGATTTTTTTTGAAGTTATACTTCTTTGGGCGCGTTAGGGAAAAATGATGAGAGTAAATTTTTACGATGCGACCGCACACCGTCACAATATACCGACACCCTGAAATTAGCTATAGTCTGTGGATCATGAAAAATTATTGTTTTCCTTTTGTAAACTTTGTGACAGTTTGGTTTTTTATCTTGTTACGCCAAAGAAGTATAACTTCGTACGTGCATACATAAGTACACACACACACTTTTTTTGTAAAATACCCTAATATAGATAAAAAAATTTCGGTAATAACAAAAACTAGAAGCAAAAATACCTGGATGAATGAAGCCTGAAGAATCGACTTCGTATCAAATAATGTTAGGGCGACAGTACGCTAAGTCGGGCCTGCGGACGGCGAGTAATGGGTAGCTCGCCGTCCGATCAGCACCAGGCCCGAGAGTCGACGGTGCGTAGTGTTCCACGCGCGCTTCAAAGAGTTGTCAGCATACATGAAGGGGCCCGTCATGGCCGATGCCTGCCTAGGGGTTTAGGATAAATTCGAAAGAGTTACCTCGCCCCTGGGCATTCAGGGCAGGGAGGAACAGGGGTGAGTTTTAGTCAGTAAGAGTCTGACACGCCCTCCCGCTCCACCCAGAGCGGGAGATGTCATTGGATAATTTCCAATCCTACAAAAAAAAAAACTATCAGTGGTGCGACAGCACATCAGCTCGACGTTAGTGCGACGTACACGACAATCTGAACACTTAAAAGTACAAATATGGAGTATGTTTGTAAGAAGAGGCAGAAAAAGGATTAGAGAAAATCACCTAAGACAACTTTTTGCGTTGGTTCAGTAGCGCGTTTCGTGAACGCGCCGTTGCATCGCTAACTATTTAAATAGTATTGTAATCTATGATCACTAAGTTCAGGTATTTGCCACCTTTGCAACGCGCAACTCATTGATGACTCATTGATGCAAATACGCTAATGTATCGATGTTACGAGTACAACGCGACTGTATCGATGTTCTAGCGCGATATTAGCGATGCAGAATCGTGGTCACGTGGGTGAAAGTATAAGGGCCTCCATAGACGGACTGCTTAGAGCAGTGCTGCCAGCTTCAAGCGATTGCTGTTACGATCGGCAGTGTCAGATAAAAATGCAGTTGGCGTGCGGTCTAGTTTCATCGTGCTGCCGGCAGCAAAGAGCTGCTCGACCGCTCACACACGTACACGTACACGGACCGCTTGAAGCGGTTCGCTCGTACTGCTCGCCGCTTCCTCTCTCCGCGCCCCGCCCAGCCCAGCCAACAACTGACTGAACAGCGGCAGTAGAGCAGTCGTTGTGGTCAAACACAACTGTACAAGAACTGCACAAGGACCGCTTAAATCAGTCGGGTTGCTCTCGTGCAGTTGGTCTCGACTGCTCTAAGCAATCTGTCTATGGAGTGTCTTAGACTTGTGTGTCTGTATCTTTATTGCATCGTTACTGAATCGCTACAAAAGGTCACCGCGAGCGACCTCCCTGGGTCTCAAGCTCAAGGCCAGGGTCACGGGAGTGATCGAAGGAGTCACTGTGGCATTGGTACAGGCAACTGAAGGAACACGGGTGGGGTTTAGTCAGTATGAGTCTGGACACGCCTCCCACTCGAGCCACTGCGGGAGAAGTTATTAGATGATTTCCCACCCAATAAAAATATCGGCCTCCCTAAAATCTTTGCATTTTAATAATGTCAATGTCAATCTACAACCAAACTGAGATATACGAGTACTTCCGACACTGGCTAAATACACAAAACGTGCGCAGCCTAAATTAAAAAAAAAAATACAGTGTCAAAATAAATATATTTTAATTATATGTAATTTATTCTTCTTATTTACAATTTATTATGAAATTTTATTTATGAATATTGATTTTCGGACTTTTTAGAAACAGTAATCAGAAATGCTACAGTTACCAAAAACCAAAAGGGATCCTAAAGAAACTGAACACCTGTGCAAGTGAGTACTTTATCGGCCGACTCTGTTAACAGCTAACAGCTCACCTTGAGAACTTAGGTGGAGAGGTGGAGTGAGCGTGAAGTGAACAGCCGGTCGATTCTGTTAACAGCTCAGCGTGAAAACTTAAGAAAGAAGAAAAAGTATTTATTTGCCACAAACCTTCCGACATACACAACAATATCATTTTGCTAACTTAACCCTTATCGATAGTGTTAGTAGTTCTTATATTTATATGTAGAGAAGTTTATAAAAAAAGGAAAGAAAAAGTAAATGTAAGTGGAGTAGTCATTCCACCTTGACTGTATAGATTGACAGCCCACTTCACGTTCATTTCACCTAAGTTTTCACGGTGAGATTTTACAGAATAGCACTAGAAAATACTTCATGTGAAACCCTGTCATAAATCCCACAACACCTATATATTTCTGTATCTGAACAGAGAGGTAGCTACTCGTAGTACAGAAGATCTACCTATGCTATGGTATAAGGGAACCTGTCTTATCTGCTGATACGAGAAGGTAGGTATGTCTTTGGTCACTCAAGTTTGAAGATCTCAATGAAAAGAATTGTGTGGCTCATTTTAGAAACGAATGCCATTACAGTTTTCGTAGTGAAAAGTGTTTATAACTTATTGGCAGCACACAACCAGGCCTGGTTGGTACTGAGATCAAAAAATCCTATCTGCCTAGCCTTTTCTCAACTATCTTGGGGTCGGCTTCCAGTTTAACCAGCTGAATACCAGTATTTATTTATTTAATAAATACTTTATTGTACACCAAAAAAATACACACATTAAGGAAAACTTATACTAAAAAACATACAATTGGCGGCCTTATCGCATTCCGCGATCTCTTCCAGGCAACCTGGAATGGACAGAGATTGCCCGGACACAAAATGGGGCTGCACTTGGGGCAAATATAAAGAATACAATTCAATACAATACAATTATAGATACATAAATACATACATACTAAATCTAGCAAGAAAATAAGTGACAACAATTGATGATAAAAAAAAAAAAAAAAAACAGCTAGAACAAGAACATGGTCACAGTGACAAATAATGCTCCCTTACTAGTCTTTTAAATATTGGAAGTGATTGCGCGCGTTTTATTGACACTGGCAATGCATTCCACAGACGAGCGGCCTGGACTGTAAAGGATTTATCTTGGAAAGTAGTGGAATGCATTGGCATTTTAAGTCCCAAGTTATCTGATGACTTAAGAACTTTCGTGTGGGAGTCGCAAAGAAACTGGAAACGTTTCTTGAGGTAAAGAGTGGTGAAAGGCGAAAAGAGCACATTGTACAGGAGGGCAAGAATACAAGCATTTCGGCGAAGGCGGATTGGCAACCACTTGAGTTTCACACGGAATTCGGAAACATGGTCATATTTTCGCAAACCAAATATGAACCTTATGCAAAAATTTTGAAGTCGCTCAAGTTTATCAAGTTGCATTTCAGTGAGGTCGAGATAGCTGGCATCAGCATAATCAAGGATGGGTAGAAGAAGAGATTGTGCAAGCGCAATCTTGGTAGCAGTCGGCAGGAAATTACGCAGTCTTCTCAAAGATGCAGCAGATGCGAATAGCTTACGGCTAACTTCCTGTAGCTGGGCAGTCCAAGAGAAGAGAGAGAGTCAATAAATATCCCCAAGTTCTTAACTGTCTCACTAAAGGGAATAATGGAGTTGTCAAAAGAAACTTGGGGAAGAGTTGTCCAGTCGATCCTTGAGACCGTCCTAGAACTGCCCACCAATACAACCTGTGTCTTTATGGGATTGACCGTAAGTCCGTGTCTCTTGCTCCAGTCACTTATACGAGCCAGATCACGATTGATGGTCAAGATAGCCTCAGACAGATTTCCAAGAGAAGCTCTGGAGTAAATTTGAAGATCATCTGCATAAAGGTGGTAGAAAGAAATCAATTCGTTGGAGATTGAGTTAATAAACACTGCGAAAAGTAAAGGAGATAAGACGCCACCCTGTGGTACCCCGGCAGAAGTGCTACACCAGGAAGACACAGTCTCCCCATTGCAAATACGTTGCCGGCGACCAAACAGATAACTACGAAACCAGTCAATTACCGATAGAGATATTATATTAAGAGAGCTTAGAATGCCAAGCAAAACATCGAAATCTACCGTATTAAAGGCATTACTGAAATCCAGTAGAGCCAAAACCGTCAGATTTCCCATTTCCATGGCTGATCTTATATCGTCCGTGATATTCAGAAGCGCTGTAGTGGTGCTATGACCAGGACGGAAACCGGACTGAAAGGGGTTAAGGAGATTATTTTTGGAAAGGAAAGTGCTGATTTGGTTGTGAATTAACCGTTCAAGGACTTTGGATAGGAATGGTAAGACAGATATTGGACGGTATTCTGAGAAGGATGTGGGATTGGACTTTTTAGGTAAAGGAATTATTTGAGCATTTTTCCATGAACATGGAAAGACACCGCTAGATACAGAAAAATTCAGGATGTGACAGATGACGGGAAGGATTAAATCAAGCACTGGGAGTAAATTTTGCGGCTGATACAGTCACTTCCTATGCATTTGACGTAATCGATAGTATGCTCTTCTTAACATCACATTAGGAAAAATGATCAAAACAAATGGAGAATAACTAATAATAATAATATAATTTATTTATTTGAGTTCTTTAACAAAATAATACACTTATAAACTTATAAATACTTAGTATTAGTAGTACAAAGTGCTTAACAGATTGGCTTAAATACCTAAATAAAAACTAGTTTAATTTACACATGTTTTAAATTACTGAAAAGTGCGTTGGTACTGACATTATATTTTTTTGGCGACATGCCTGAACTAGGTTAATAAAAACCTGTGTTTCAGGCCATCCCCAGACTAACCGATCATCTGATTATTGGTCCACTGTTCATTAATTTTTGAAATAATACTATGCTACTTATTGTACTAAACACAAATTAAAAATAACCAATTTAATATCTATATAACTATTGAAGTAATTCTAACAGCTTTTCTGTGTCTATCAAGCTTTTGTGTGTGTATCAAGTCCACCCAAATATTCGCTTATCTTTAGACTACAATGTTTGTAACCGGCACTATAAATATTAAGTATCCTATTGAGTTTATTATATAAATCGGGTCCTAAATAGACATAGAAACGGTTTACAAAAGCATGCCTAGTTTGAGGCTTTATGCAAACCAAATCTTTCCTTCTTTTGTCAGAAGTTACTGGCTTGTAGGCGAGTTCTACGTGCTGGTGTAAAATGATGTGCAATATAAATAATTGGCGTACTGTTAGCAACTCTCATGTAATGTAAAGCTGGTGTGTAGGGAATCTAAAAGGCCTAAAGGTGGCCACCTTTAGAATCGCTCTTTGAGCGCGTTCTAGAGGGAGTAAAATTGATTTCGCAGCACCGCCCCATGAAGTTATGCAGTATGTAAGAACAGATTGGCACAAAGCCAAATATACCTGTTTAATTAATTTAAAGTCAGCAATGTGACGTAAATTTTTAAAGATATATATTAATTTACGAACTCGAGTACATTGCAAATCAATGTGTTTACGGAAATTTAGATTTGTGTCAAGTGTAACACCTAAGTATTTCATATGATCGGCTTTAGCTAGAGTAGGACACGAACAAGCAGCGTCAGCGTCTGTCGTACAGTTGTGAGCATAAATGGTAAGGTTATTAACTAGAATATTAGTGTTTCTCATTCTAAACAGAATATATTTGGTTTTATCTGCATTTAATGTTAGTAGATTCATACAAAGCCAATTTGATACTATGTTAAAGCCACTCTGAGCGTTTTTATAGACCTCTTCTCGTGATTTAGCCGTAAACAACAGGGCTGTGTCATCTGCGTATGACATTATGATACCATCTGGTAATTTCAGGTTGCACAGTTCATTTATATAAATTAAAAACAATGTTGGTCCCAAAATACTTCCTTGTGGAATGCCGTAGCAGCTGTTTTTAAGTTCTGAACTTTTATACTGACCGATTTTTACACACTGATAACGATTTTTAAGATAATCAGAAAAAAGTAGGAGTTGTGTTCCTCTTATTCCAAGTGTTTCAAGCTTGTGCAATAGTTTAGAGCAAGAAATTGTGTCGAAAGCCTTGGCAAGATCCAGGAAAATTCCCATGCAATGCAAACCATTATCCAGATTAGTAGTGATATAATTTGTCATTTTGAGTACTGCTTGGCAGGTTGACCTTTTTGGTCTAAAACCAAATTGACTATTTGATAGTAATTTGTTGTCCTCAAGATATTTTACTAACCTATTATTTATAATTCTTTCCAAAATTTTCGAGAGGCCCGTTAAGACTGAAAAGGGTCTGTAGTTATTAACGCAGTACTTGTCTCCAGATTTGAATACAGGCGTCACCAATGCTTTTTTAAGTAGAGTAGGAAAAACTCCATTTGACAGACATAGCTGTAAGATATGTGTTAAAGGCTGAACAAGTAGGTATTTAAATTTCTTAAGGATCCTATTTGGTATATCATCCCACCCAACAGCGCATTCATCTTTTAACCCGGAAATTATTCCTAAAACTTCATCGACGTCGGTATCTAATAAAACAAAGGAATTAACTGGATTTACAGTTACACTAGTCTGGTTTTGGCAAGGGTGAGTTCTAGTTGCAGGCGTTTTTTCAGCCAAATTTTTACCAACGTTGACAAAAAAATTATTTACTTTATCTGCTGCGACAGATGGGCTAATACCTGTTGATAGTAAATCAAGTGGAGGTTCGGAGTTTTTTGCCCTAAAAGTATTTGTTCTTATGAATTTCCAGACAAGTTTACTATTTTTTCCTGCTGATTGCAGCTCATATTTATCATGCTGTATCGGAAGAGATGAAAGTTGATTTAACGTGTTTAACTTAATTGTCCTATCAAAATTGGACGAAGCTGTAAAATGATTATTCATTGCATCAATGTCTAAATCTTTTGAGATAGTTTCTTGTCGGGTTTTATCGACCCCCATTGTCCCCATTTTGGACAGAATCATGAATGTGATGGCGATTAGCATTCCTACACACCTTATTGCAGTGATTACGGATTGAGACATATCTTTCCCTGTTAGCATCATTAGGGCGACGCTTAAATTTGGACTTTGCCAAAGCTTTTTTCTTCATAAGGGTTTTAATTTCCTGCGTCAACCATGGTGCCGGTAAATACCTAAATTTAACTGCTCGAACAGGAGCGTGCACATCATATAACTCAACAAGTTTCGTCGTGAAAAAATTGACTTGCTCATCGACTGAAGTAGAGGCAAATACAGAAGACTAATCTATCATGCTGGCATCCTCGCAAAGACCGTCGACGTTCATACCACTAAAATTGCGTTGCATTACAATTTTGGCTTTAGCCTTAGGTGGGCGAATTTTATAAGACAAAAAAATTAGATCATGATAGGAAAAGGCATCAGCTGAGCATTGACCATGCTTAGCGACGCGATCAGGAGAAAAGTCAAAAATCAAGTCAAGAAGTGAAGGAGAAGAGTTTGGAAAATGATGAGTGGCACTTAGTGGAAGAATGGAAAGATTACTAGAAGCCGTAATATTGGTTAGAGAGGAAGAACGTTGGTCTTTCTTAAGGAGACAAGTATTAAAATCACCCATGATTATGTTGTGACTGTAAGACGGGATTAACATTTCTAGGAGCTTTTCGAAAGATGAGAAGAAATTCACGCGTAAAGAGTGACAGTAATACACGCCAAGAAGTAATTTTGAATGGTTTAATTCGACCTCAAGAAAAAGATGCTCACCAGCATTTGATGGCGGTGGCTGCGCAGACACATTGACAATAGATTAAGGAATATATTCGCGAATATATATGGCAGCACCGCCACCACCACCACTCGTCCGGTCGTTTCTTATGAGCACGAAGCCGGGAAGAGAGTAACTAGTAGAAGGGAGACAAGGTTTAAGCTACGACTCGGAAATAAGAATAGCATGAATATTTTTACAGTCAAAGCTTGCCAGCATATCGTGGAAATGAGCCGGAATACTCTGGGCGTTAATGTGTATAACGTTAAAATTCTTAGGAACAGCAGAAAACTGCGCAATAAGACGATCTGCAAGAGAAGAAATGCTTACATAACTGTCATCGCTACTCGTTACAGAAAAGAAACTGTTGTTGTCACTGCTTTCATCAGTGGACATTAAATTCACCTAATATAATATTTAAAAAAATAAAAACAAAATACCTAAAATCCAATAACAAGTTTACCTGCCGGTTGCGTTATAAAGTTGTTATTACAATAAACAAATAAAAAAACTGTGAATAATGGAGTCCGAGTAACAAAGTTAACAGAACCAAACTTAAAAAGAACATAAAAATCATAAACTTTGCAAGTGCACCGTTACCTAAAACGGAACGCATAGATTAGAACAGAAATTGACACTCATGACAGTAGTGACATTGACAGGTTAAAAGGTTATAAAGTTTCATTCAAAATATGTCAAAAACTATTATCAACAATAAAATTGTGAAGGTAAAAACACTAAAAACAAAAAGTAATGTTACCCGGACATTCAGTAAGACATCAGTAAGACCTTTAGTATTTTACATGGAGCGACTGCCTATCTCACCTCCTCAACCCAGTTACTGGGTAATACGATACCCCTTGGTAAGTCTGGTTGTCAGACTTTCGGGCTTCAGACGAACCGTAACCACTGTCAAAGATCCACGATTGACAGCCGGGACCAATGGCTTAACGTGCTTTCCGAGGCACGAAGGAGTCTCGGTATGTAAAGATGGTCACCCATCCATGGACCAACCCCGGCAAGCGTAGCTAAAGCTAAACCTGATGGATCGACCCGTGCGGCTGTTATTAGTTTAGCTACGAGCTCCTCGGTACTGAGATATAGTCCAGAATTAATCGATTCCCGCTTTTATATCAATAGCATTAGGGTCGCATCTCTTATCCATACATCTGCCATCATATACCGTACCTATCCTTAATGGCTATTAAGGATAGGTACGGTATATGATGGCAGATGTACGTAGTATGTAGATATACCATTGTCCTGCAGATGTCGTCCTATTTGCAAGAGTCGGAGACGCGAATGGAAGGGCAAGATCCAGGACACGTCAGCAGAACTGCTACTGGAGAGGAAGCCACTCCCCATCTGCTTTAAGAGATGGCCGATGGTACAGTAATAAAGTTTTATAGAAAACCTTGCCATGGTAGTTTTGACACAAAATATATAAATATATGGCCGATTTGTGGTAACCGAGTAATGGAAGGCGCACCTTTGATAGGCCTCCCACGAGGCGGATGACCTGGTGAAGGTTGCGGAAATCTGCTGGATGCGAGAAGTACAGGACCGGTGGATGTGGCGATGCTTTGGGGAAACCTATCTGTATCCAACAGTCACCATCATGAATCATGATGATTAGCCCATTTCAGAACGAATTCTTCTAAACAAATGAAAAATAAACGAAGAGAGAAATTTATTTGTTTATATGTTTGTGAAAGAAGATCTCTGGAATTGCTGATCCAAATATAACAAATCTTTCATTTTAGAAATCTATGCTATCGGTGAGTTTATCCCGGAAATGTGTACGACTCCTGTAATATAGAAGACGGGAATAATGCCGAGGGAAATAAGAAAGTTACCTTTAAAAAGAACAAGTTAGAAAGTCGGTGGAAGACCTAAAAGATATTCCAGATTACACCAGTCTCTTGCTTTGTTTTAGAAAATCTATCCCAACGGTCCCTGCCCTCTGTTCGGTCGCACGAGCCAGATAACAGTAAACGAGCGCTACACGATCCACAAGCCCAAGGTGGTGCGGATCTGCCAGGCCCCTATTGACGACATCGTGGACACACCTTACGTGCAGTACGCACACCTGGCTCAGGATATTGGTAAGAAGAGGAGGGCTTTTCGGTATTATTCTGTATCCTTATTGTGTGATACACTAAATCCCGTTTCTAATCAAAACCCAATGATAAACGTTTTGGGAACACATTCATTGTGCGTACAGCTAAGGACAGAGTCTGTGTTTCCTGATAGCTACAACCTAGGACCTTTAAGTCAAGAGTGAATAGATTACTTGTAGGCAAGCGTGCTCCATCTTCGACCACAGCATCGCTTGCCATCAGGTGAGATAGTTAGTGGTCAAACGCGAGTCTATTAATATAAAAAAAATGCTTTGTTTAAATGCTTCAAAATTCGACGATAACCTCTCGATAATGCTCGATAACGTCAAACAGGCAATGAATCTAGTCGAATTGAAAAAATGAAAGAGATCGATTTAGTGAATTTGTGTCTTACACAGTTACTCCGTTATTCTTAAAACTTGGGTTTTGAAGGCATTTGACATTTAACAGGCATCCCTATTTCCGAAGTATAGTCGACTTGCAAGATCATAATATCACTAAGTCTATGATTATACTGAATTACTGACTTAGCAGTGATATCTTGCAAACATGTGAACCCTGTAGCGTTAGGAACCTAGGCTAGGTTTACGTGTAAGACCACTGTAAGATCGTGGACAAAGCAAGAGGAGTATTTATACATCCAGAATAACGTTTGCTGTATATTCCGCCTACCTCTTAGGGAAAAAACTCACGCTGAATTAATTTTGATTATCCTTCATTAAAAAGGAAGGATCCTCCGACCGGTCATGGGCTATACTGCCCCATGATTGTAGCGGGCTATTGTTTTATTAAATGTTAGTCCCGCGCATTGCTCGCAGAACAAACGGTCGATTGATCCGAAAAGTTCTGGAGTGGTGACCACGAGCCGGAAGATGCAGCGTGTGAAGGCCTCACAAGGGCGATGTAAGACACACAGCACGGGTCGTTGTGGATAACTTTCTTTAGGATTTGTGTGATGTCAGGTCTATTTTTTTACGCAATACCGCTAGACATTCCGCTATAGTACTTACGCTACAATACCGTTTCTCCACATTCCAGGAGCGTGGGGCGCCATTCAAGCATGCTGCGCCTTCTGCCAGTGCGGCGCGTGCTGCCCGTGCGGCATCCGTGAGTACGTGCTGCACGACGCCGAGCGCGTGGCGCAGCGGCGCTGTGACATGCGCAGCTTCGACAAGCGGGTGAAGGCTGACCACCAGGTCATGCGCATCATGTACGACAAGATGTGATGACGTCACGGCTCTCCTGCCCTACAACTCTCGATTCTTACCGGCTTCCCTTCGGAACACAGTCACTCTACCTACAGCCATAGCAAAATAGCAGTCAGTTACAGACTATGGATTTTTGAAGTGAAACTTCTTTAGGCGCGTTGGGCATTTTTGAGATGGGAAAAAACTATTGAACTCGCGCGTCACCGTCACCGACCGTCGTAGCACTCATAGCGGATTATTTTCATTTGAAGTGAAAACCGACACCGACACCGACACGCGATCCGCTGTTACAAGTGCTACGACACGTTGCGGATCCGTAGCGGATTTTGTTCATGTTTTCACTTCTGTCGGTACTCCCGGAGTACCAGTTTTTTTTTGTTGTTAATTTTCCCTCTTACGAAAGTTGAGCCGAACAGCTTCAGTGGATTCATACTAGCTGAAAAACATCTCCTCTCGTCTCCTCTTTACACGTATCGGCACATCTCTTCTATGGTGGCGAATAGGCCTGAGGTTCGTATACGTCCAATCAGTTACGCCAACGTCAGGTGTGCATTAAACGGTAGGTTTTGCTGTCAGTTTAACCACAGTCAAGGTTATAACCTATCGTCTACCTCTACAGTGACTGATGGCAAAAAATCTCGATACTTTTAATTTTTGCATCATGCAACTATCAGTCATGACTTTTGGAATTGAGTGACGCTTGAATGAGCGTGTAATGGACACCTAAGGCAGTTGTCCCACCTCCAACGATGAGCGAGTAGCGAGTAGAGCTTCAAGCTAAAAACGAGTTGGCGAGAAGCGAGTACCGAGTGTGTAGTTCCGATAGTTTTGTCGCTGCGTTTTAAGGGTCTACTACTAGCCAAGTGGCGCCCTCATTGAATAAAAAATCGTAGCATAGCATAGAAAATAAATATTAAAGGAAAAAGTATTTTTACGTTGTTAAAACAACTGTAACAAACGTGACGTTGGATTCTTTAATATTTATTTTCTATGCTATGCTACGATTTTTAATTCAATGAGGGCGCCACTTGGCCAGTAGTAGGGCCTTAAGCGAGTGTGCGAGTGCAACAGGCGATTACACGCACCACTCGTTCGGGGCAGCTAGTCCTCTTGGCGTGAGTTCTGATCGCCAAGCGATTATTGTCTTTGATAGCTCTTGTTGTTCAGCGACAAACTTGTGGAGAGAGTACTAGTAGCCGGAAGTGTGAACAGTCAGCGATCAACTATTTATAAATACATCTCTTTTGTTCTCTATTGTACGTTTCTTGACCGTCAAAATAGCCGATAGTTGGTCGCTTTTTCGCTGGCGGTGGGACAACTGCCTTAGGGACGTAAGTTATTGTGCGTGTGAATGACTGAGACGCAAAAGTCCTTGTTTAAATATGTGACTGACGTATGGGACCGTCTTTTATTATTTTTATGAATCATATTTTACACAGTAAAAACCTGTAAACAAATAAGTAAAGAAATATTTTCTAACACATGTTGTTTGAGTTTTTTTAATTAAGTAATCATAAAATCTTTGCATAATGTTTTGCTCTCCTGTTTGGTGTTCAGGTACCTTATCAAAGACTATGTAACCCTAGACTCGGCATTTCGCGAGAACATGGAATTTGTACACCATTATACTATACCTACAGCAACGAATTTTAGTGTATTTATTGATGATGGAGGTGAACTTATGCCTCAGGTGTTTTCTACCAGTCAACCTTTGGGTGATGCAGAGACCAAACCAAAATATTAGGTGCAATATAGAAAATCGAACTTGACTAAAATTTATTCAGTTACAAAGATATACAATTGTACACTGACAATTACAATAAAATAATACAACAGTAATACAATACACTTGTCTCACTTAGATTTTGAAGTGTGTGTCATAACAGAGTTCATATGTCCTGTGAAGCGTGTGTATAAGTGCTCAGTAAACCAGTTTACCCAGGTACTGGAACGAGTAGTTCTGCTTTACCCTGAAAGAAGAAGTGACTATTTCTAACACTTTCGCGACCCTGAGTGTTTAGGTACCTTATAAAAGACTTACTGTATATAACCCCAGACCCGTTATTTCGCGAGAACATGTAATTCGTACACCATACAGCGGCGGATTTTGGTGAATCTTGGAATTTGAAGTGTATACCATTGTACACTTACAATACAAAAACACCAACAACAACAATAATACAATACACTTCTTATATCTTAGGTTTTGAAGTGTGTATGTCTTATCACGGTTCACATGTCCTGTGTACCGTGTGCATACATAGGTGCTCAGTAACTGCTTTACCCTCACAGAAGAAGTCATATCTCGTACTGGAAGATGTAACGTGGGTGGGCCCACTAGGTGGTCTTTATTTTCAAAGTGAAAACTTCTTTAGGCGCGTTGGGTACTTTTAGATGGGAAAAATTAATTGAACTCTTACCGTTACCGACAGCAGTCGTAGCAGACGTGACCGCTACGAAAGCGTAGCACCGTCCTACGATGCTACGCTTTCGCAGCAATGACACGAGCGTGCACCGTAGCGTAGGTGTCGCTGAGGCGCGTTGCCATTTTTGTTCAAGTTTTCACTTCTGACGGCACTCCCGGAGTGCATCTGTTTTTTTTTTAAGGCGAGAAATCATCAAATAACTTCTCGCGCTCTGGGTGGAGCGGGAGGGCGTGTCAGACTCCCACCCGTGTTCGTTCAGTTCCCTGTACCAGGGCCACGTTTACTCTTTCGGTCACTCGCGCAGGGTCGACAGAGGCCAGATGACCTGGTGAAGGTTGTAGGGATTCTCTGGTTCAGTCGATGTGACGGATGTTTTGTTGGAGGCCTGTATCCAGCAGAGGCTGAGGTGTGAGTCAAAGTACAGCACATTTTGCCTGTCGATAATGAGTTTTGTTGAAAGGTTTATTATGTCGATTTCATGCGATAGGTGGCGAGCCTATTGTCTTGTCATTGTAGCGGGATTTATGCCGTCTGGTGGAGGATCCGCCCTTTTCAACGGAAGTATGCGAGACTTTACAATCTGTTCCGCATACAGTCCATATTAAATAGGCCAGTCACATTTTCAGACTGCCCCAGAGAGGAAGAAGTCATTGGATGATTTCCCACCCCACAAAAAAAAGACTGCTTCTGAAAAATTCTAAGCTATGTTCTAAATTTAAGTCGGCACGGTTGGCTGATGCGCTGCGTGTCGCGGGTTCGATTCCGTCAGTGCTCCAGAGACCAATTGAAATTTGACCAATTGGTCTCTGGGGAAAATTACATGTTTCAATCGTCCAATTTCCAGCATGGAACAAATATTTGTATGGCTAACAAATAATTGTTGCGTGTCTGGATGTCTTGCGTATGTGAGTTTACATGTTAGTTAATGCACCCACGATACAGGAGAAATTTGTAGAGTTGGGCCAAAATAAATAGATAATTTCAACCGTCTTATAACTATCACGGTTCATGAGATACCGCCTGGACACGGACAGACGAGACGGACGGACACCGGAGTCTTAGTAATAGGTTCCCGTTTTACCCTTTGGGTACGGAACCCTAAAAATCAAGGTGAAAAATAAACGACGGAAAAAGCAAATATAAAAATACTTTAATGATAAAAAAATAATGCAAAATGTATGTACCTAACTCAACAAAACAAAAACTTGTTGAGTAGCAAAATATTTCAAGTAGAATATTTCTTTATTGCACCGGCTTGTCGGGCGTCTTTCAAACGACGCGACCTGGAAAATAAAAGTATTCCTGTATATTTGTAATTGCTATAGCCGAAAGTGCAAAAGTGTAACGGAAAAATAAATTAAACGTAACCCGAGTGTTCAAACGTGAACAGGCAAAGGTTACACGCGCCAGCAGCAGCATTACAGCGTCAGCATCAAGAGCGACATACATTCGTTCCACGTGCCGGCAACACCGGCACACCGTCAGCAATGAGAAGTGACTACTGAGATCTGCGCTTCATCGGCTCGATACACACACAACACACATGTAAATAGGCATCAATGTGTATTGACCACTAAAATTGTATTTAATTACTAGTTGACCCGACATACGTTGTCCTGTCTTGGCTATGAACTGTCAAACGTGCAAAGTTCAAATAGTCGTTAATTTTTCTGAAATTTTATAATTTTCCGTACAACTTTTTAAATTTTTTCTTTCTTATGAACCTTCCCCTGACAATAACAAACACAACAAAAAAAGACATAGTGAAATCGGTCCAACCGTTCACGCATGATGTCATGACCAAGGGAAATAGGGATTCATCTTTATATATATATAGATGTTAATTATTGTAATAAATTAGTCATCAAGCTGGAGTCGAATGTGATTCATCTGCCGTAACTCCTCTCACTGTGACCAAGACACCTTTAGCCATCATCGGTCCTATGAGTCTGTGGGATCGGCAGTGAGAAAACCATTTCCTGTGTACATTGCACGACGCGCGACGTACATCAACCCCTATTCCTAGGATACCGCACGATCTCCCGTGAGGCGGCGAGCCTCCTTGCCGGACTGTCACCGTGGGATCTGGAGGCAAAAATCCTCGCGCACCTGTATGAGTGGCGCGAGGAGGCCAAACGCCGGGGCGAAACTCCGCTGCCGCGACAACTCGCGGCTCGGCGGACAGAGCTCCGGCAGGATCTCATGGTGACATGGAGAGAGCGACTGTCGCAACCCAGCACTGGGCACGCCACCATCGAGGCGGTGGTGCCCCTCTTTGAGGAGTGGCTGGAGAGGCGTCACGGCGCCCTCACCTTCCGCCTGACGCAGGTGCTCACCGGACACGGCTGTTTCGGTAAGTACCTGTGTCGGATCAAGGCGGAGGTGACACCCGGGTGTTTCCATTGCGAGGACCGCCCAGAGGACACGGTGGAGCATACGGTGGAGGTTTGCCCCGCTTGGGCAGAGCACCGCCGTGTCCTCGTGGATGCGATAGGCGGCAGCGACCTCTCGCGCCGTGCTCTGGTTCAGGCCATGGTACGGAGCGAGAGGGAATGGGAAGCCGTCTCCTCCTTCTGCGAAGCAGTAATGCTCGCGAAGAGGGAGGCGGCATACGTTAGGGAGACTCGACAACAGCCGAGTCGCCCTAGCGCCCCCAGCCGCAGCCGCCGCATCAGACGCCAGGGGGTTCGGGCGCCGCCAGACGATCTCCGGCCACCGTAGACCCGGGCCTGCGGACGGCGAGTAGTGGGTAACTCGCCGTCCGATCAGCACCAGGCCCGAGAGTCGACGGCGCGTAGTGTTCCACGCGCGCCTCAAAGAGTTGTCAGCAAAGGGAAGGGGCTTGTCACGGCCGATGCCTGCCCGGGGGTGGAGGATAAATTCGAAAGAGTTACCTCGCCCCTGGGCACTCGAGGCAGGGAGGAACAGGGGTGGGTTTTAGTCAGTAAGAGTCTGACACGCCCTTCCGCTCCACCCTAGAGCGGAAGAAGTCATAGGATGATTACACAACCCCCAAAAAAAAAAAAATCCCTGTTCCTACCCAACTTCCGTCTGTTACCGTATGTCCCCTGGTAACAGACTTCCCGCACGTAAGACCAAAGTAATTTACGTTTGGTGTGGTTTGAATGATAGGTTAGGGTGCTAGGTAGGGTCTTTCGTGACTCATAGGTACAGACTGTTGTCAGCATTACCTGACCCACCCTAAAATCAAACGACTTTGGACCCTCTGCATGTAACATTAAGGTTTATTTAATTTATATGAGCTTATCAGACAAGTGCTCGAGCACTCGATGTACAAAAATACAATAATAACACAGACACGCAAATTTGATCTTTAACACGTAACGTTAAGGTAAACCCACCCAACAAAGTCGGAGTCACCGGCATTATATATGTTTTTGTTAAGCTATTTTGATCATTATCTCGTTAACATTAAAGTTGAAAAGCTTTTAAGTTACAATACATAATTACAACCCAATCTTTAATTTCGCGTATTCCTAACAAGTTGTTGTGGCTTAGCGGTTTGATGCTGGATTGACGACGAACAGCATGTGGGTTCGAAAACACAGTCCGCCTATACATCAGTTTCTTTTTTAATTTGTTTTAATTTATACAATATTGCTTGCAATATCAAAGAACGACCAATATGATTTTCGCCTAATAACTTATCTTGTAAACGGGTGGGTAATTTAAAAAAACTTTAAGTTCACAGAATTTATATTTATCAAGAATGGTTGAATACGAAGTAAAACATTTACTTCGTGAGGTAGATCATAAATTCATCTAAGTAACAAAATTTACACTACGCCTAATAACAGTGACTGCGCACACACATTTGTAAATCGTTTAACTCGTTAAGTAATATAGCATCATGTCGCAACTTGACGACTATACCAAACATAAAATAATATTTTTACATGAGCAGAATGTTGGAATTAGAGAGATTGGTCGCCGACTTAATATAGCAGTAAGTGTTTTTTTATACCTATTTTATTTTATTGATTGTGATGAATGAACGCGTAGTTGGCTATTTTACCATTATATTCACTCCTTACAGGTTACATACACGGTTCCAAAAATGTTTATTTTTGTTTTAGAGAAATACGGTCAGGCTATGGCTAAGACGTTATGGAGACAATGGAAATATTTAGCGGATTCGTCCAGGAGCAAAAGCCATTAAGTATAGTCCCGAATTCGAACGCCACCGGGCTATTGTTTCAAGCCACGTTGAAAATCCATTTTTGCCCATTCGTGCAACCGCAATAAACCACAATATTTCAGTGGAAACAGTAAGAAGGCATTTACACGTTGCAGGGATAAAGAATTATAAACCGGCACAGAAAATTGCATTGACACCTGCTCATCGTGCAGAAAGGGTCCGTTTTGCCCAGGAATATTTAAATTTTAATTGGGAAGAAAATGTTGTGATCTTCACTGATGAAAAATTATTTAAATCGGACAAAGATGGACGTAAAATCTTATGGCGGAGGAAAGGAGAACGTTACAACGAGAAGTGCTTGCTACCTTGTAGAACCAGCGGTAGAATAACCCTGGGCTACTGGGGCTGGATGTCGTCCATGGGACCTGGTGAATTGGTGGAAGTTGGTGGTAGGTTTAATAGCAGTTTGTATTTGGAGATTCTGCGTGACGTCATGCTGCCGACTGTGCGAATTGCCTATCCAACGTCACATATTTATTTCATGCACGATAACTGCTCCATCCATCGTGCAGGCATTGTGCGGGAATGGTTAGCTGCTCAAGAAGGTGTGGCAGTTATTAATTGGCCATCTAAAAGTCCTGATTTGAACCCTATAGAAAATCTATGGGGTCAAATGGTTTTAAATTGGGACACAACGGAAGTGCGAAACAAACACAACTTGGCTGAGGTCGTGACATCGACTTGGGAGCACATGAGAGGCAAAGATTTGTGTTGGAACATGGTGCGCGGTATGCGTAGCCGCTTACAACAAGTCATAGCAGGGGATGGTGTGCCACTCCGCTACTAGTTCATCTAGTAGGTATATTTAAACACACCATGTAAGTAAATGCTCAATGGATTGATTGTTCAACCATTAAAATGTTGCAGATTATGTGGTGATGTTATTGTTACTCGTATAAACAGATTTTTTCTGTTTAAATAACATGTTTATTCACTACATATAGGCAGCTATAAATTTGTAAAGCATTTCACAGATGAATTCATTTTCTCGATAAAAAACTTTTAAGCATAAACATGCCTTTTTTAATGTTTATATGGCATACTAATATAAAAAGTATATTAATTTGGAAATATATGAGCATTTACTTACTTTATCTTACTTAAGTGTTTTAATGAAATAATAAACATTTTAAACTTGCAATTTTTTAGTTTTATTTCTATACAAACTGCCCGTTTAAAAAGACAATACCCTACGTCGTCTATTAAAGAAATGTAAAAAAGTGTAATAAAATATCTAAATTTAGGTTAAACTTGGTTTCGAACGTAGACAACAATGAACATCGCACTACCTTAGTGACCACAAGACCAACACAACTTTTATAAGCCGCATTGAAATTTGATCTTAGTTGTAATGCTAGACGCAATATTCAAAAAAATTTGAACCATATAGTATACTATCATAAAGTTTATTCTTGCACAGCACGAGCAGCCATCTTCTCCTCGTGCAAATTATTTTGTATTTGAAATAATCACTCCATAGTAGCATTTGAATACCAGCTTTATAATGAATACGAATATTTATTTTTCAACTACCCACTTATTACAAGTTATGTGAAAATATTACCATTTTAAAAAGTTTATGTATACCTAGTCTGTAGTTCTTTACAATAATACAAGAAATAGTTTTGGAATATAAATTTTATATTGAAAGCAAAACAATATCTTTGTCGCGGGATTTGATCTCGAACCTCGTTTTTCTCAGTCTTACACACAGACCACGAGACCAGAATTACTCGAACACAACTATTAAAATAAGCTATTACACTTATCATATTATAACAAATAGTTATAAAATATAACCTAATGCTAACGTTTTAAAGATCAAATTTGCGTGTCTATATTATTATTGTATTTGTTCATCAAATCCTCGAGCAGTTGTCTGATAAGCTCATATAAATTAAATAAACCTTAATGATACATGCAGAGGGTCCAAAGTCGTTTGATTTTAGGGTGGGTCAGGTAATGCTGACAACAGTCTGTACCAGGCCCAATTGTTTCAAACTTAACCACACTGTACGCAATTGGAATAACGGCCGTACTAAGCTGTAAGTCCCGGTGCGTACACAGAGAGAGCAGCAAAAATAGAAGTGTGGAAGTTCTTGGGAGACCTATGTCCAGCTGTGGGAATGTGTAACATGAATAATAATCAGCCTTTTTATGTTCCCACTTTTGGGACACAGGACTCTCTCTGTGATAGGGTGTTGGCCGTAATCGTCCACGCGGGCCCAATGCGGACTGGTGGATGTCACATGTCTTCGAAGTTTTGGTTCTAGGACATGCGTTTCCTCACGATATTTTCTTTCAATGTATTGAGAGCAGTGGTTATGAAATAATTTACACAAAGTAAAGCCCCTGCCTGGGTTTGAACCCGACTAACAACTAGTCAAGTCGCGGCCGTTACCACTGGGTCACCACTGCATGTAGATAGAACACGGTCATAACAAAATATGAAGCATATGTATATTGCCTGAAGAACCCTTAGGGGCTTGGACGGGTGACCAGTATAGGACTCATAAAAAAATATACAAGTAGGTTGTCAGCGACCCCATTTGCGCTACAGGGTGCAAGTAGTGATAGGGGCGAACCACTTTCGAATCGTGTATGTTGAACATTTGTAAGGTACCTAACTAATTAGATTCTAACCAGCCGTCCGAAACATAGGTAATACAAACTCCTACAATCAAAATTACCTGTTCTGTTATTTTTTCTCGCCATGTGTATACCAGGTAAATTACTGTTGCATTGTTCAACGACTATTTGTGGATGTACAGGATCTCTTGACAAATCAACCAGCTGTCGCTTCGATGGTCCTGGTTTCTGTGACTAGAAAAATATTAATATTTTAGTTTAATTGTTACGTTATATTGTATTGTAATGTTTTAGATTTTGTCTATCAACACTCGAACTAAAAAAAAAAACTAGCAACTACCGGTTCCGTACTAAATGATTTTTGACAACTTGTATGGCTTTTTGTAGACTGTAGCTCCAACCGTTTGGCTGTAAAATCTGTGTGACAGACGACGGACAGATAGACGGACACGTGAGTGACAGTAATAGGGCTCCGTTCGGATCCTTCGGGTACGGAACCCTAAAAAGAACACATTTATTGAGCCAGTTCACTAAATAGTGACCTCTTTCATCGCTCGAACTAAACTAAATGTAAATGTGATAGTTTTTATGGATGCATGGATATTTTGCAACTCAATCACGTCAGAACTCAGAACGGCTGATCGGATCTGTCAGTGTATTCACTAACTCAGTTGAAATCAATTTGATAGGCACTTTGCTTGGTTGATATTTTTGTTTTCCTATATGTCAAAGCGGCAATGAGCTGCATAGTGCCTATCAAATTGATGTCAACTAGGCACTTGTCCCACCGCCAACGATGAGCGAGTAGAACTTCTAACTAAAAACGAGTTGGCGAGCAGCGAGTAGCGAGTGTATAGTTCCGATAGTTTTGTCGCTGATGGCCGATTACTCGCACCTCTCGCTCGGGGCGGTTAGTCCTGGGCAACCAACTAACTAACACTGCACGCGTTAGGTAGAAATTACCGCCAAGCGAGCATCGCTGAGCGAGTGTCGTTGAGCGAGTAAGCTTTGATAGATCTTGTCGCTCAGCGACAAACTTGTGGAGCGAGTCCTCGCCGTCAGTGTGAACAGTCAGCGCTAAACTATTAATAATAATATATGCATCTCTTTTGTTTACACGGAATGTATATCTATTGTACGTTTCTTGAGCGTCAAAATAGCCGATAGTTAGTCGCTTCCTTACCGGCGCTGGGACAACTGCTTAAGTTAGCGAATACACCTGTTGATTGAAATTCAGCACAGAGATACTCGTAGATTATAATCTGGAATAGCTCATAGGATACTTTTTATCCCAGGAACATGTTCCCTTCGGATGATTTGTTATTTTTACGCGGCCGAAGCCACTGGTAGAAGTTAGTGTTTCAATAAATGAGAAAAGACTGCGCTTTCTTGGAAAGAAATAATTTTATCCGGTTCCGTGTCTAGCCGCAAGTTGACTGGTCCCAAAGCATGTACCAAGTACAATACTACTACTTATACAAGTTTTTCCTCTTGGAACGAAGTTCCTTAACGCGGCTTGCGGTAGTTGTGATTCGGGAGAAAATGTAATGTCACGTAAGATTTTTGGGTTGTAGGGAAAGTCGTATAGAGGGGGCCATACGCCTTCCTCTTTCACTCAGAGAATTACATTCGGAGTAAAAATATGCGTAAGGAACTTGGTCCCTGACGCCCGGGTCCCATGACGGGGGTCCCTTGACGGCACACGTTTTGTGTTTTTTCTTTTTACCTGCAAGGACAGTGGGCACATTAAAAGGCTGATGATGAAGGAAAGGGTTATTGACATATTTTTATTGTGCAAAAAAAGGTGAAATTTTAGTTCATTTGCTGATGAGATCACTATCGCGGGCTGTGTATTGTATTCTTTGTATGGTGTGCGACGTAATTGGCGAAAATAAACTCTATTTATTTCTTTTTAACCGACTTTGAAAAGGAGGAGGTTATCAATTCCGAAATTAAAGCTATTTTGCACAGTTTTTTGTTTTCTTTTGGAAGTCGATTCTATTTTTTTAAAGTTTTTTCTATTCAAATATACTCACTGGCCGCTCCTTCACGCTATCAAGTTCCGTCCGGTTCTTGGCTGACTGCCAGAGTTCCTGGCTCCTCTCCTGTATCTCAGGCGTGCCTCCTTTGCCAGGAGTGACGTCTATCACCGTGTGCTGTGGCTTCATCGGCTCGTTACTGGATCGGCCAGGTTCCGTCGGAAATCTTCGATAACCCTGATATTCATCAGGGTGAGTGAAGTTGTTAGTATTTACAAAATAAAATTATGTCTAGAGAGAAGAGCAAAAAGGTACTGCATGTTTCAAAAGAAATTTCTTCCAGCAGACAGAAATCAGTTCAACAGTCAGTCACAAAATTATAAGCTTGAAAGTGAGAACCGTTAATCTTCCTGATTCAGAATACAACAGTTAGTAGGTTAGCTTACATATTGAATCGGATTGCTATTGGATTGTATTATTTATTTAATTGTATTTTAATGAAACTGTTAATTGAATAACAAGAAAAAAAATGCATTAAAAATAGCTTTAATTTTCTTCGTTATTTGACACCAAATACCGACATTAAAGTTATTTTTAAATTTTTAGTGTACTTAATTTCTTTTTGGAAGTCGGTTGTTTTTATTTGTAAAAAAGTTTTTTTTTTCACTTTTTAGTTGTTATACTCAAAATGACATAAAAAAAAAAATTAATTGGAGGAAACCAAATGTCATCTATGTATACATATTATTCGTTTTTGTTCCGTTTTTCAAAAAGCGCTGAAGAAATTTCGATAAAATTAATATGGGACCACCTCGGGAGTATATTTTTTCGGATAAAAAAAGCATTTTGGACATAACAAAAAGGACACATACAATCGAACATACACCTTTGACACATACACTTTTGGACATATGTTAAACACAAGCGTTAAAATAAAATAAAAGTACAATCCCGGAACGAATGAACTTAGACAATGAAGTAGCTAACAATAGTACCGATATCTGTCAACTATACGCGAAAAACTTTTCATCGGTGTATAATCAGCAGAACCCCGTCACACAGCTAGCCGATGCATCCAACAACATATCGAGTGCTGAAAGCTTAAATGTTTTGGGCTGCCTATCGCTTACAGAGGACATGGTTGCTAGTAAACTCAAATGTCTGGACATACGCAAAGGACCGGGTCCTGATGAATTTCCCCCTATTCTACTTGCTAGTTGCTATAAGTCACTCTCTGCGCCCTTAACTATTATATTTAACCGCTCACTTAAAACAGACTTTTTTCCATCCGCGTGGAAGAAGGCTAAAATAGTACCTATTTTTAAAAACGGTCGCAAAAACGATATTAGAAATTATAGGCCCATTACAATAATTTCTGTTATTCCTAAAGTTTTTGAATTACTAGTGTATCCCTATCTGTATAGCCACTTGAAAAATTACATAGTCAGCAATCAACATGGTTTCTTTCGGGGCAGATCAACGCACACAAATCTGGTAGCCTTTTCTGAAAGTGTGATTGAGACTGTGGACCAGCGGATTCAGGTCGACGCAGTATACACCGACTTTAGTAAAGCGTTCGACAAAGTAGACCACCAACTTTTATTACAGCGGCTTGAGAACTGCGGAATCTATGGTCAACTATTGCAATGGTTTCAGTCATACCTTAGTGATCGAATGTCGTTCGTTGTTTTGAATGGGTGCAGAACTGAAGATTTTTGTGTGACGTCTGGGGTACCACAAGGCTCCCACCTAGGACCATTGCTTTTCAATGTTTTCATTAACAGTATTATTCTTTGCTTTCATCACGCACAATCTCATTTATTCGCAGATGACCTCAAGCTGACCTTGCCTGTAAAATCGATAGAAGACTCTTATTTGCTGCAGGCTGATTTGGATAGATTAGTTGAGTGGTGCAATAAAAACAGGATGGGCCTAAATTTAGAAAAATGTTTCCACATCAAATTCTGTCGTAACAAAAAGGTTTGCGATATAAAATACTCTATTTCGGGCAAAACACTTAACGAAGTGAATAGTGTTCGGGATCTAGGCATCTTAATGGATAGCAAATTGAACTACAAGGACCATATCGATAAGATCATATCAAACGCGAACAAAATGCTAGGATTAGTATTAAGGACCCCTAAGCCATTTAATAACACGAGGAGCTCGTGGCTAAAGTAATAACAGCCGCACGGGTCGATTATCAGGTTAAGCAACGCTTGCCGGGGTTGGTCCGTGGATGGGTGACCATCTTTACATACCGAGACTTCTCCGTGCCTCGGAAAGCACGTTAAGCCGTGGGTCCCGGCTGTCAATCGTGGATCTTTCACAGTCGTTACGGGTCGTCAGAAGCCCGAAAGTCTGACATCCAGTCTTACCAAGGGGTATCGTATTACCCAGTAACTGGGTTGTGGTGGTCAGATAGGCAGTCGCTCCATGTAAAATACTGGTATTCAGCTGCATCCGGTTAGACTGGAAGCCGACCCCAAGACAGTTGGGAAAAGGCTAGGCAGATGATGAAGCCATTTAATAACTCTAAGACCAAAATTATTCTATATGAGACATTGGTTCGCAGTAATCTGGAATACTGCTCACAGGTATGGTCGCCTTATTATAATATTCATAAGAAACGCATTGAGAGAGTCCAAAAAAGATTCTTGTACCACTTATCTTTTCAAAATAAAACTGCGAATCAACTAAAATCATATAAAGACCGGGCTCATTACTTTAAACATAGCCTTGAAAATCGTAGAAAGGTATTAGATCTTTGTTTCCTACACAAATTAATGACATCGCAGCTAAATACTGACCTTCTATCAAGAATATCTATTAAAGTTCCTAGTAGATTACCACGATTCCATACCTACAATCTGTTCAGACAATCTTCGCGTAAAACTAACTTAGGCGACAACTCTCCGCTTGCAAGGGCTACCAGATTGTACAATGCAATATGTCGCAAAGCTGAAATCGATATAAATCACGATAGTCTTAACACCTTCAAAAGGAAATTGTATAAATACTTTCAGGCAGAAGACATTTGATTTATAATTCCAACTACAAATTACCTTATTTTAATTTTAATGTAATTTTAATTTGAATAATTTTAATTTAATTTGATCATTTTAGTGTTTAAATTTTTATTTCCATTATGGAATATCTTGAATATTGGCTTAATTTTCAACAATGGCATGCATAATAATTTTTATTTTTATTGTTTCTACTTAATTTTATTTTCTATTTTAATTTTAATTCCTTTTACGTAATTATTTTATTATATTATTCGGAAATTTGTTTTTTTTTGGTGTTATTTTGTTGTATTGATATTTTATTTTTTTATATATCCGAAGCATGTATACTAAATAACGTGTATGTTGTGGTTACCTATAATTGAGTATGCATCACACGATAATATGTGCTGTCTAGTTTATCAGCTGAAGAAATTGTAATGTGTACTCGTCGGTAATCCTTAAATAAATAAATAAATATTATTATTATATTTAGAAGTTTTACTCATTGTTTTCTGCACCGGTCGACGTCATGACGTCGGCGCCGGCTGTCGCTGAAAACCAGCGCTGGGGCTCTGTCTTGCATAGGGTCATAGCACTTAAGCTGAGCGATGGCCGTTTTGCGTGGATGTGACGCATTTTTTCCCCTAGTTTTTCTTTGTTTTTGTGTTTCTCTGTTTTTTGCTTCATGTTTACCGTAAATAAACGTATTTTCTTTCTTTCTAAATAAAAAACATACAACGTCCTCCTTTTTCGAAGTCGGTTAAAAATGTACTCTATCGCATTAGGCCCAATGGCTTGGAATGATAGTTGTTACTTAGATAAATAAATGCTTAGTAAAATTAACCTGTGCACAGATTTTGACCATGTTTCTGGTGTCTGGGTTAGTTTTAAATAGTCAAGCCTATGCAAAATAAAGATATTCTTATTTTATACCTTTTGTTACTAAAGAGGGAAATATTTATCCTTTTAATAGCCTGCCTAATAAGACTTAAAAAAATCTAGCTAATACCACTTAACATAAATCACACTAACATTATAAAGGCGAGAGTTTGTGAGTATGTGTGTTTGTATGTTTGTTACTTCTTCACGCTCAGACGTCTGGACCGATTTGGATGAAATTTAGTATATAGATAACTTATACTCTGGATTAACACATAGGCTACTTTCCATCCCGGTCTACGCGGTTGAAACCGCGGGCCACAGCTAGTGTAAAATAAATAGCAAAACTCACCTCTAAAACCTGTATAGACGGCTTGGTGTCCACGGACGCAGAGCTGGAGAGAGGCATGGCGTCGCTGCACTGACAGCACAGCATGGAAAGCGCGAAGGTGATCACGTCCGACACGACCTGCACATAGCGCCACAGCCTCACGAACCGCTGGATCAGAGGGTGGAACGCGTAACAGCTCACCGTTATCATATAGACAGCATTGAAGCAACCGGGGATTGAGTAGTTACTGAGAACATTTGCAGGTCCCTGGTTGGAACGGGTGGAAAGGGAGAAGAGTTAAACTTTATAAAACCCGCTTCATATGATGTGAAGTTGTCAATGACGATAAATGACAGAAATAATGAATGCTAGTCTATGGAACGAGTTGAGAAAAAGTTTTTTTTGATAGAGTTTTGTTATAACTCATATTTTACAAGGCTTTTGGCTTGATTTGGCTTGAACAACGCACTGATATGAAACCATATCGCGTCGTGGTATCGACAAAGGATGCCTTACGGTTTTGCCGTAAAAATTAAAGCGATAATCGCTTTTTGTAAGGACGCCTTTAGGCTTCGACGTCCTCGATCATGCTTATTTGTATGGCAAACCTGACTGCGCGTTGTCGCGTCGACAGAGGGCACTTTCCGGTTTTTCCTTGTAAATGACTGCGACGATCACGTATTCGCGACGATCGCATTCTATTAGGACCCTATAAGGTCAAACACCAAGACGCGACGCGCCATTTCGCGAACTTTAATAGGTATACAATAGAGAAGTTTATTTACTACACAAAGAGGTATACATTTCAGTGAGAGATTAAAAACAATATATAACACGCCCCGTGAGGATCGCCCAGAGGACACGGTGGAGCATACGGTGGAGGTCTGCCCCGCTTGGGCAGAGCACCGCCGTGTCCTCGTGGATGCGATAGGTGGCGGCGACCTCTCGCGCCCGGCCCTGGTTCAGGCCATGGTACGGAGCGAGAGGGAATGGGAAGCAGTCTCCGCCTTCTACGAAGCAGTAATGCTCGCGAAGGCGGAGGCGGGACGCGTGAGGGAAGCTCAACGGAGTGGCCCTCACGGCCCCGGCCGCTACCACCGCTGGAGAGGTACTGGGCGTACTGGGCGTAGGACTTCGCGAGACGATCACCAGCCACCGTAGACCCGGGCCTGCGGACGGCGAGCTGTGGGTAGCTCGCCGTCCGATCAGCACCTGACCCGTCAGTCAACGGCGCGTAGTGTTCCACGCGCGCCTCAAAAAGATTAGTGTCAGCCACCACTGACGGGGCCCATCGTGGCCGGTGCCTGCATGCCTAGGGGGTAGCGGATAAATTCTGAAAATGAGTTACCACACCCCTGGGCACTCAGGCAGGGAAGGAACAGGGGTGGGTTTTAGTCAGTAAGAGTCTGACACGCCCTCCCGATCCACCCAGAGCAGGAGAAGTCATTGGAAGATATACCACCCATCAAAAAAAAAAAAAACTCCACGGTGGCGTTGCGCTGCACCTCATGGCGCCTCGAGGCGAAGAATGGCGCGGCGGACACAAGAACTGTTTTAATATATATATATTTTTTTTATAAAAAATAGAACCGACTTCCAAAAAAAAAAACCGGCCAAGAGCGAGTCAGACTCGCGTGTAAAGGGTTCCGAACAAATCGTATTTTATTAGGTTTAAACTACATATATCTAGGTACTTTTTATAGGTTTAAATCCATAACTAAAAAAAACTACATTATAATTTTTTTTTTAAATTTTGGGTCTAGTGGTTTCAGAGATAAGGGAGGGGTCAATTTTCATCTATTTTCTCAAATAAATTAAAAGCTATACATTTTGGAATTATGCAAAAAATATATTTGAAATCCTAAAAATAAGCCCTTCATTTGATAATAAAATGTAGCACATTACAGTATAAAAAACTTTTTTTTTACTTTTCTGCTTTGCACCCCCAAAGTGACCCCAATATTCCAAATTCATTTATTTACGTTACACGTTTGTGTTTGGGTCACAGATATTCATGTGTGTACCAAATTTCAACTAAATAGGTTGACTAGATTCGGAGTAAATTGGCTGTGACAGACGGACGGACAGACAGACAGCCAGTCGCACAAGTGATCCTATAAGGGTTCCGTTTTTACATTCAGATTTCGGATCGTGTTTCTGGTTTTGTTTATTCACTTTTGACACACGATATAAATTAAAGATATATTGCACTTTGTTTTTTTTTTTTGGAAGTCGGTTCTATTTTTTTACTATTCACTCTTTTGGTTGTGGTTCCCCATTAAATTGTGTTAGCAATAAATATATAAACGTGCGTACTTTATCTATTATAATCTACATAGTAATTGCGAGTCATTTCCTGTTAGTTATTGAAGAGTTCCACTGCCTATCTCCGAAGATCTTAATCAGACCCTAGTGTTATACCACAGATAATATAATACTAGCGTACAGATGCCTCATCCCATACAAAGAAACGGTACCGCCGTAACTACGGGATTTTTTCTGGCACAAGTAACTTTTGTTCTTCGTTCGGGCCCATCCTCTACACCTCGCTAGATGGTGTTAGCAGCGACGGCTTGCAAGCTGAATGAATTTACGTAAAGTTTTACCAATATTTTCTCACACATTGAGAAATTATTTTACAGTAGGTATTTTTGGCACTTTAGAGCAGTTTTGCTATATCAAAATGTGTCACTATTACAATTTTAAAGAGGTGAAAGGATAAACTCTAAAACTTCAAACAGCGCCATCTATTGGTACAATAAATAAAGATGTCTAAGGATTCGTTACAATAATCGTCTAAATTTGAATTACAAGCCCATTATTCCACAATATTATGCTTAGCCTGCTTAGGACAGTTTATTAAATAAGAAAATGCAGTTTTTACCATATTTATTTTCAAAATATTAATATTACTTAAACTTCAATAAGAAATCAATGCATATTACGCCATCTATTGAGATTTATTTGAACTAAATTTTCTTTGTTTGAGATGAGACCCCGTGGTTATACTAGAGCCTTTCTTGAAAAATATAATAATAATAATTTTTTGTACCGAACAGAAAAATGCTGACAAGAAGCCGGGCACGTTGCCAAAAAGCAACCAACATCTTCGGGTTCGTCGCTCAGCTCCGCCTCGCAGCCGCCGGGACCCGCGCCTGCCGTGAGTCCAGTGATTCCGGCCGCTGCAGTTGCGTCGAGCTCGAGCGACGAATACACCACTCCGCCGACGACACCACCACCTGCGCGTCGACGGGGAGGACGCCGGCCGCCGAGCGGCTTAGGACCTCGAGGCCCACCGGCCTCTGATATGGTCCCAGCTCCCGGCGGAAGTGTGCAGCGCATGCGATGGACGCAATCCATCAATGAAAACGTCATGCGCTCATACTATGGGGCTACAGAGGGAGGTAACAACCTGACCGCGTACCGTGTTCGGATGCTCTCTCTGTTCCAGGTGCTTGAGATAGCCGTCAACGTTTCGGCCCAACGACTTTCGGATCAGGTGCGGGTCATCCAGCGTAATCATATGTTGGATGATACTGTACTTGATCGCCTCCGATCTGAGATGGGTAGCCATGTCATTGCCCCTCCGTCGCAGACTGTGGTACCAGTGTTGGTACCACCATCCAACCATATCTCCAGCCACGCTGACGAGGAGTGTAATGACGTGGTTACAAACGTAAGTACCCATTGCAATGACGAATTGAGGAGTGCTTTGGAGTGTGCTATTCGGGAATATCGCAGCATGCCGCTCGAACTTAGGCCACGCTTACCTCGTTTGCCCATGCATAACAAGAATAGGGCGCTGGTGGCTGCTCTGGATTCGCAGTTGTCAAATTATTTTGATGACTGCGAAGACCTCACCGATACACACTCGATACTGTACTGCGCGGCTGTAGCGGCATGTCGTGTAGCTCACGTCAAATTTCCTAATGACAGAGCTACACGACCGAAGCCAGCCGTGCCGGCTTGGCAGTGCAGGATCGAGCGTCGTATTGGTGGGGCCAGAGCACTCATAGGCAAACTAATCTGTTTCAGGCAGGGCAACACTCGCCCAAGAGTGATGCGCTTTGTGAGACGGGCGTTTTCGGGGACTGATGTCAGCTCCCGAGACTATATGTCCCGTGTCACAGAGCGTATCGACTTCCTGAAGCAGAAAGTATATGCATGGGCAAACCGTACTCGCAGGTATAAGCGGCGAGTGGAACGATACACCCAGAATCGCACATTCCGAAGTAATGAAAGGTGGGTGTATAGGGATTGGGAGCGACCGGACCAAGGTGTGACTAATACGCACCTGCCGGATGATGACGCCATATACTCGTTCTGGCGCAGCATCTGGTCGGTGCCTGTCTGTCATACCGAGGGCGATTGGATTCGGGATGTTGAGCGCGCGTGCGATCCAATACCAGAAATGGGGGCAATTATCATCAGCCCCCAAGATGTAGCTCGTGCAGTCCGTCCGTTAGCTAACTGGAAATCTCCAGGGCCGGACGGGCTGCACAACTTCTGGATAAAATGGTTAACAAGGTTGCATACCCGCTTGGCATCTCAGATCCAGTCTGCCTTAGAGTCAGGGTCGCTACCCCAATTTCTAACTACAGGAATAACCCACCTGCTCCATAAATCAGGTAGTACTGCGGAACCTAAAAATTATAGACCGATCACGTGCTTACCGACGGTCTATAAGGTTCTTACATCCATTTTGAGAGCTAAGATTAATACACATATAAATAGTAACTGTATCATGTCTGCCTCTCAAAATGGATGTAGGAATGGGTCCCGCGGTACTAAGGAGCTTCTCCTCATAGATATGACCATTAGCCAACAGGTTCGGCGCTTCCGAAAGGATCTGTCGACATGTTGGATAGACTATAAGAAGGCCTATGACTCAGTTCCTCATACATGGCTCATGAGGGTGCTAGAATTGTATAAAGTTGATTCAACGATACGCACCTTCCTGATGTCATGTATGGGGCAATGGAGGACGGTCTTTCGCTATCCAGTATGTCGACAAATCCAGAGGAATAGCGAACCGATAAGGATCGAGCGGGGTATATTCCAGGGTGATAGTTTGAGTCCGCTTTGGTTTTGCCTAGCTTTGAATCCTCTAAGCACACTACTGGAGAATTCAGGGCTAGGCTATCGGTTGAAGAGAGGTGGTCAGGTTATATCTCACCTCCTTTACATGGATGACTTGAAACTCTTTGCCCCCAACAATTTGCAACTGATGGAGCTACTGAAGGTAACTGAAACCTTCAGTAGTGCCATCAGGATGGAGTTTGGTTTAGACAAATGTGCGGTCATGCATGTAAAGCGAGGGGAGATTGTGGAATCCGTGGGAACTCAACTCTCGGATTTCATAAACCTGAGATCCCTCTCTCCAACCGAAACCTATAAGTATTTGGGTATGTCGGAAGCGTTAGGTATCAATGTTGCTGACATGAAGCAATCGTTGACGGAGCGCTTCTTTGGCCGCCTGATGATGATTCTCCTGCCCTTATCCCAATTTATTTGGGGTCGGCGCAACATGTCTTTTTCTTCCATACTCCTCTATTAGTCGTCATCTCTGTAGTCACCCCTTTTTTACCCATATCCTCTTTCACACAGTCCAACCATCGTTTCTTTGGCCTTCCCCTACTCTTATAGCCATCCACATCCATACACAAGACTTTCCTCACGACATTTTCTTCATTCCTCCGCATCACATGCCCATACCACGACAACCGATTACCACACAACTTTTCAGTCAGCGGTGCCACTTTCAGACTTCCTCTTATATACTCATTCCTAATTCTATCCATGCGCGTAACACCACACATCGCTCTTAGCATTCTCATCTCAGCTACATGCAATTGCTTTTCATTCATCCCTTTTGTGGCCCAACATTCTGAACCATACAAGACAGCAGGTCTGACCATTGTTTTATAAATCTTCCCCTTAAGTTTTAGGGGAATGCGGGAATCACAGATAGTCCCGGTGACCTGCCGCCATTTCATCCATCCAGTGTTAATTCTGTGCTTAACAGTCCGATCTATTTTGCCATCGCTTTGCACGAGTGAACCGAGATACCGAAAATCGGAGCAGACTGGGAGAAGCGCGCCATCTAGCACTACAGCTTCAGAACTGGAGAGACCGCCGAAATCGCAGAACATGTATTCAGTTTTGGTTCTGCTGATTTTCAAGCCAACTTTCTCCAGCTTCTGTTGCCATTTCTCCAATCTGCTCTGGATCTCAGGTCCATCTTCACCGACCAGAACAATGTCGTCGGCAAACAGCATGCACCAGGGAGCCTCTTCCTGTATTTCCGACGTAAGAGCGTCCATAATCAACAGGAAGAGGTAAGGACTTAAAGCCGACCCTTGATGCAAGCCTACAGCCACACTGAACTTATCGGTGTTGCCAGCAGCCGACCGGACGTAGGTACTAGATTGTCTGTACATAGCACGAATCAACTCAACATACTTCCCAGGCAAACCTTTGTCTTTCAAGGCCCACCACAACACATCCCGAGGTACCCTATCATACGCTTTCTCAAGATCAATGAACACCATGTGCAAGTTCTTGTGCACACGTCTGTACTTCTCGCACAATTGACGGAGAGCGAAGGTGGCGTCCATTGTCCCTCGACCTGGCATAAACCCAAACTGGTTCGGGGTAATCTCACTCTCCTCTCGCAATCTTTTCTCTATTACTTTCTCCCATACTTTCATAGTATGTGACATGAGCTTTATCCCTCGATAGTTGTTGCAGTCCTGTACATCCCCTTTATTCTTGAAGATGGGCACTAGCGAACTATTGCACCATTCTTGTGGGATCACTTCTTCATACAACAACTTATTGAAGAATAAAGTCAGCCACATACATCCATCCTCTTTTAAACACTTCCATACTTCCACTGGTATGTCATCAGGGCCCATGGCCTTTCCATTTTTCATACATTGAACTGCCTTTCTTACTTCATCCATGCTAATTTCTCTCAACAAACCCATATTTACTTGTACCTCTTTGAGCACACCACTCCATTCATTCTCTTTGTTCATCAACTTTTCAAAATAAACCTTCCATCGCTCTTTTATTTCGTCATCTTTCGACAAGACTTTACCGAGTTCATCTTTCATACATTTTATATGCATTATATCCCTCGTTCTCCTTTCTCTTAATTTTGTAATCCGGTAGAGCTCCTTCTGGCCTCTAGGGCTGTCCAGTAAATTATATAACTTTTCCTGCGCCTTAGCCCTGGAAACTGCAACCGCCTTTTTTGCCTTCCTCTTCCATTCTTTATAAAGCTTCTTTGGCCGCCTGAAGAAGGTATTTAATAGCCTTCTATCAGGCGGAAACAAGGTGCGCGCCTTCAACGGTTGGGTCATGCGGTATTGATGTACTCTTTCGGCGTACTCAAATGGACTCAAACAGAACTTGACGCCCTGGATAGGCGTGTTCGTACACTGCTGACTGCATTTCGAATGCATCACCCACGTTCGTCGGTGATGAGACTGTATATCCCGCGGAAGTGTGGAGGCCGAGGCTTTTTAAATGCTAAGACCCTCCACAACCGCGAGGTATGCAGTCTAAGGGAATATTTCCTAGCTGCTGACGTGGGTATGCATCGAGATGTAGTGGCAGTAGACAAGGGCCTTACTCCACTCTCCTTGGCTAACGAGAACTGGCGCAAACCTCTAGTGCTTGACACTAACGATCGCAGAGAAGTATGGCAGAGTAAGGAACTTCACGGACGCTTTTTCCGGGCCCTACATGGGCCCGATGTAGACCAACTAGCGTCCGTAGCCTGGCTGCGTGCCGGTGACCTCTTTGGGGAAACCGAAGGTTTTGTCTGTGCAATTATGGACGAAGTTATCATGACGAAAAACTACCGGAGGTTTATTGTGAAGGACGGCACGGTTGACATATGTCGGGCATGTCATCGTCCGGGAGAATCAATCCGCCACATAATCTCTGGTTGTTCTCGTCTAGCTAACGGTGAATACTTGCATAGGCACAACCTTGTAGCCAGGATTATCCATCAGCAACTTGCTCTGAAGTACTCTCTTGTGGAATCGGAAGTGCCGTACTACAGATATGCGCCCGACCCAGTTCTCGATAATGGTCATATCTCATTGTACTGGGATCGGTCCATCATCACTGACAGGACTATTGTAGCCAATAAGCCTGATATAGTGGTGGTGGACCGAATCGAGAGGCGTGCAATGATTGTTGACATTACCGTCCCACATGACGAGAACCTCGTGAAAGCCGAGAAAGATAAACAAATCAAGTATATTGACTTGGCTCGCGAGGTTGTCGACATGTGGGATGTGGACTCAGCGATCATTGTACCGATAGTCGTGTCAGCCAATGGCTTAATAGCCACGAGCCTCGATCAACACCTCAGGAGGCTCTCGTTAGGCGGCTGGATCAAGGGCTTGATTCAGAAAGCAGTACTTCTGGACACGGCTCGCATTGTCAGGCGGTTCCTCTCTCTGGAGCCCTGACCGCCGGTAGCTTGGACCCTGTTCCCGATACCGGTGGGCTACTATTTTTTATATTTTTAAATGTTTTTTATATATTCTTTTTTAAGAAATATTTAAAAATGTATTTAATATGTTAAAAAATTAATAAACGAAATAATTATTTTATTTTATTTTATTTATATTAGGAAAACTTACAGCTAGACAGATACAGTAAGTAATAGTCTTAACAAAATATGGCCAATTACAAGTTTCCACATGTAGTATATACATATATCATATAAAACAGAAAGTTGACAATAGAGTTTACTGATATAACATAAAACAGAAATACGATTATTTACGCTCGAAGAAGCTATTGGATAATTTTTTTTTCAGTTTAGCAACACTAGTGTTGAAAATGTCGATATCAGCTTCCCGGCAGGTTGCGTTGTACATACGACTCGCTCTCACCATGTACGAGTTCCGTCTGTATGTAGTAGTTACCACTGGGGTATGCAATATATGAAGTCTACGTAAGAACACAGATGGCACTCGCAGCCCGATTTTGTGTAACAACTCTGTAACACCAGTTGTTCCATTGGCTATTTTGAAGAGAAACACAAGATCTGATATTTTCCGCCTTTCGTAAAGTGGGAGGATATGAAATTTTTTGCAACGTTTGGGTGTAATTCGTTAAAAACGTTTTAGACCGGTATTGAATGTGCCTTAGAAACCTTTTTTGTATGCTCTCAATACGATTTATGTAAACATTATAATTGGGGTTCCAGACTTGAGAGGCATACTCCAGATGACTACGAACAAAAGAACAGTATAATATTTTAATAGTCTTTATATTCTTGAACTCCGAGGACACTCGGAGAATGAAACCAAGTGCTTTTGACGCTTTCTTGACTATATTGTCTATGTGTACATCAAAGAGCAGCTTAGCGTCAAAGGTAACTCCCAGATCCCTGATAGTGTTGACCCTATTTAGTGCTGTATCCAAAAGCATGTAGTTATGGACGATCGGGATAGGTTTCCGCGTAAAGGAGCACACATAACACTTGGAGACATTCAAGTCCAACTTATTATTAACACAATAGCCTTGAAAATTATTAAGGTCTTCCTGTAATAGATGAGCATCTGCCAAGGTATTTATTTGTCTCATTATCTTCATGTCATCAGCATATAGTAGCAATTTTGAATACCGGAAATAAGAAGAGATATCGTTGATAAAAATATTAAACAGCAGTGGCCCCAGCAAGGATCCTTGGGGAACCCCCGATGGGACATTCATAGGTTTGGAGCAGTATCCATTCAGAACTACAGTCTGACATCTTTTCTCCACATAGGACTTGAACCACCGGAAAAGATCACCCCTGATGCCCACCAATAAAAGTTTACGCAACAGGATCACGTGATCTATTCGATCAAAACATTTACTGTAGTCGGTATATATAACATCGACTTGGGACCTTTGTGTCATACACTCGGAGAGGTAATCGCTACAGACAGTGAGATTAGATGAGGTCGACCGACCCCTCACGAAACCGTGCTGGCTTTCATCAAAACTGTGCTTGATTGCCGAATAAACCTGTGTATGCACAATTTTCTCCAGTATTTTAGCAAACACACACAGCTTCGAAATTGGTCGGTAATTCTCGACCAATGTCCTTGACCCTTTTTTATGTATCGGTGTTATATATGCCGACTTCCATATCTTAGGCACCACGCCAGTAGCAAGCGACTTTTCAAACAGGATGGAAAGAGGCACCGAAAGATCCTTGGCGCAGTTAACGATAAATATGGGTGAAATATCATCAGGCCCCGCAGATTTGTTTAGATCCACTCGTTTTAGCAGCCTACATACCTCACTTAGCCGAATTTCCACTTGACTTATATCGTGCATGTTATCAGTGGGTTCTTCGGCCATATTATAAGCCGAAGATTGACTGTTGGCATCACTAGTATCGTCAAGAAAGTTAGAGTGAAAACAGTTACCGAACATATCACAAATTACGTCACCATCACTGGACGTTTCCTGGCCAAATTGCATCACTGAAGGGTAAGAACAAGATTGTTTTTTGGACTTGACATACCTCCAAAAGGCCCGTGGATTGTCGCGTATGTTAGATTCTATTTTTGCTATGTAACTGTCAAACATATCTCGCTCCAGGTCTTTAGCCCGTTGACGGAGTAAAATGAAAGACTGATAGTCAGATAAGTTCCCGTACTTCTTAAATTTAGTGTGAAATTTGGCTTTTTCTTTTAAGATTTTTACCAACGGTCTTTTGTACCAGGGAGGGTATTTTGATTTTGGGACGACAGTTTTTGTCGGTATATACATGGAATGTAGCCTCCTTATTACTCCATAAAAGTATGCTACCGCTTCTTCCATCGATCTACTACTGAACTCCGACTGCCAGTCCACACGATTTAACTCGCCTTTTATATTTTCGTAATCAGCAGACTTATATAAAAATTTTACGTAGGAGTAGGAGTTAGGACCGACCTGGTAGTCGATGGAGTTCAACGAATTCCGCGGTAATACATAAGACTCTGTGATGAGGATCTGCAGGCACTGGTGGATCATCAAATGAGCTGACGATAACTTCATCATTAGAAAGAACCAAATCGAGTATTCTACCATTGATGTTCAAGTGACTATTATATTGCATTAAATTACATTTAGTAAGATTACCAATTAAAGTAGTCTGAACATTACCATGAACATTTGTAGGGTATAATGATTTTCCGTCGCCAGCCCGCTGCCATACAATGTTAGGTTGATTGAAGTCGCCTAAAACAATAAACTTATCGGACGGACGAATGAGGGTAATTTCAAGTAAGTTGTCCGATAAGTTGCTTAGTTGAGCCGTAAAAGAATTTCCGAGATTCTCACAGCAAATATACACAACACAAATGTGCATTTTGTAAGCTACTCTGGGTTTTTTATGATGCAGCGTCAACGTAACCCATAAAACCTCTGCAGACGAGCACCATTCGCGGCAGGTGTCAGCGGCAAGTTCACGCTTAACTGCAATTAAAACCCCTCCTCCCATCGTTTGGCTAGTATGAGTGTAGTCTCGGTCACGTCTCCACACAAGATACCGGTCATCAAACAATTCCGAGTCAGATATGCCACCCATTAACCATGTCTCAGTTAAACAAATAACATCAAAATCATTACTGCACATATTCCTAAAGAAAACAGCTGTCTTTGTCCGTAGCCCCCGTACGTTCTGATAGTAAATATTAATAGGCGCCATAGTAATCATTGAAAGGTTTATTATTTAATTCAATAGATAAAAATATATAAAGCACATTCAAATTACGGTAACAGGACATATAGAATAAGTTGCAAACAAAACAGGTGTAAAGTAGTGAGTTTAAATAAATAGAAGATAAACAAGTTTCGACCAAGTAGCAAAACGCAACTTTAGTAGACAGCAAATAAAGTTTACAATCATAACAGCAATGATTTACAAACCAGTTGTCACCGAGCGAGCAGCGAACAAAAGCGAATGCGTGTAATAAAAAGTTACCTGTGTTTCTCAAACTTAACGAATCGATATAAGTAAACAAGACACCAGAAAGCCGCATCGACATTGTCAACATAAAAACCTTTTGATATCTCGTTCTGTCTTGATGTGATGTTTAGGAGAAGTGGGGTTTTTACGTAAAAATATCTTGCAACCAGTAACCCACACAAATTCAAATCCACGCTCCTTGGCTCGAGCTTTAGTTTTGTTCAGAAGAATTTTGTTTTCTAGTGTAAGATGGTCGTTGACATAGATCTTGCTGTCACCTTGAAGTCCCAAAATGCCGGTGTTTAGGTTTTTGTATTTTCTTGCGGCAGCCACAAAATCATTCCTCATGTAACCATTGTGCACGGCACAAATAATATTTTTATTTTGTCTATCATTACGCGTAGGTACCCTAGCTATGTAATTGATCTGCTCCTTAGGGATATGACAGTTGATGGTCTCTCCAATCTTGGCCACTACAGTGAACAGGTTTTCGTTGTTTGACATCGGCACACCCTTAATCTCGATGTTGTTTATACGGGACCTTTGCTCATTCTCACGTTGCTACTCCTCTAACTTAAAAATACGATCTTGTAAGGTGGACAGCTCTTCTTTGGTCTTTTTCATTGATTCGGCTTCCTTCTCCAGGATCGATACCCTACCAGTCAACGCTTTGATTTCGTCACAGGCAAACTCAAAAGAGTGTTTCACTTCTGAGAATTCAACCCTTATAGTCTTCAAGTCCTCGAGCTCACTCTGGATGGCCTTCACAGTCTCAAATAAAGCCGGCAGCGACTCCATTTGGGCCGACAGTCGCTTCAACTCCAATAAAATGGTCTCATAGTCCGCTGGAACTGGTGATGTAACTTTGATGCTGGGACTGGCTGTCACCGGTGCTTTGCAGCTGGCACATTTCCATGTGTGTTTGCGGTCACCGAGCCTACTATATCCGCGCTCCGTTATACCCGAGCAAGGAAAGTCGAATTGCCCTTGACATACGGAGCAACTTACGCCGTCCACGGCTTCATCCCCGCAACGTCTGCATTTAAACATTTTTGAGTAGACTGACTAAGTAGTTTGAGAACTTTGAGAAACGCTGACCGTAGGCCGGTAGCAGAGTAGCGACAGTTGTACGCGCGCGAACGGTTTGCTGTCTACCGTCAGACTGAATTGGAGGTTGTCAACATGTGGGATGTGGACTCAGCGATCATCAAATCAAATCAAATCAAATCTCTTTATTGCATTCATGTGTTTTACATTTAGTTGTGAAAATATGTAAGTAAGTTCCAACATGAAACCCGGTTTGGGCACGGCAACATAATAATAAGTTTTACATCATAAGATTATGTATATATATATTTATCCCAATCTTTAATTACTAATCATAATACCTTAGACTATAATATTTTGATCAATTTAAATTCACTAATTGAACTGCAATGTCTATGCAATGATCATTGTACCGATAGTCGTGTCAGCCAATGGCTTAATAGCCACGAGCCTCGATCAACACCTCAGGAGGCTTTCGTTAGGCGGCTGGATCAAGGGCTTGATTCAGAAAGCAGTACTTCTGGACACGGCTCGCATTGTCAGGCGGTTCCTCTCTCTGGAGCCCTGACCGCCGGTAGCTTGGACCCTGTTCCTGATACCGGTGGGCTACTATTTTTTTAATTTTTAAATGTTTTTTATATATTCTTTTTTAAGAAATATTTAAAAATGTATTTAATATGTTAAAAAAATTAATAAACGAATAATAATAATAACCTTGTAGCCAGGATTATCCACCAGCAACTTGCTCTTAAATACAATCTTGTGGAATCTGAAGTACCGTACTATAAGGTATGAGCCCGACCCAGTTCTCGAAAATGGCAATATCACGTTGTATTGGGATCGATCTATCATCATTGATAGGACTATTGTTGCCAATAAGCCTGACATAGTGGTGATAGATCGACAAGAGCGTCGCACAATGATTGTTGATATAGCTGTCCCTCATGACGAGAACCTCGTGAAGGCTGAGAAAGATAAAAAAACAAAGTATCTTGATCTGGCTCGCGAGGTTGTCGACATGTGGGAGGTGGATACAGCAGTCATTGTGCCGATAGTCGTGACGGCCAATGGCTTAATAGCCAAGAGCCTCGACCAACATCTCAGGAGGCTCTCGTTGGGCAGTTGGATCAAGGGCTTGATCCAGAAAGCAGTACTCCTGGACACGCCGCGTATTGTTAGGAGGTTCCTTTCTCAGGAGCCCTGACCACCGGTAGCTTGGACCCTATCCCGATGCCGGTGGGCTACTATTTTTTTAAATGTTTTTATATTTTTTATATTTGAATATTGAAAAATGTAAATAGTATGCACATAAAGTTTAATAAATGGAATAATAATAAATAAAGTTTATTTACCAATAATTACAGAAATGTGCACAAGTAGGTATATCTCACCAGTAGACTTTTTGTAGGCATTACAGTGTGTTGCAAAATTTCTGTACATAATTTTATAGTAACCCTGTCTCTTAAACTAGGCTAACCTGTATTTTAAGAGACAGTGTTTGGCTAATAAATTAAATTACCATTATTTATACAACAAGCGGACAGTGTCGATCTACGGTTTATACTTGTCAGCAGGTATAAGTAATGAGAGTGAGCGCGATTGATTTACACCTTTAGGCTTAAAAAATAAAATTATAATTTAAAACATTTTATTTTTTAAGCCTAAAGCTGAGGCCAAACCTGCGCGACCAAAGCGACTGCGAAGCGGGAGCGTCTACCGCGCGACGGACGCTACCCATTTTTTTTTTTTTTTGGGGGGTGGGAAATCATCCTATGACTTCTTCCGCTCTAGGGTGGAGCGGAAGGGTGTGTCAGACTCTTACTGACTAAAACCCACCCCTGTTCCTCCCTGCCTCGAGTGCCCGGGGGCGAGGTAACTCTTTCGAATTTATCCTCCACCCCCGGGCATAACATCTAATGGCGCTTTGCATACCTACGCGACCGCATCGCGGGACGGCCGCGTCGGCAGAGCGGGACGCACGCGTCCAGTGGTCAGACGTGTGTTGTGAGCGAGTTTGTTTGTTATTTAATTCCACAATGACTACAACAGGAGATACTACAGAGTTGTTTATAGAAAAAGTAAGAGAATATCCTATTTTATATGATTTGAAAAATCCACACTATAAGAATTTACGAAAAAAGGATAAAATATGGGATTTGATCGGTCCGGTGTTTAAAATGGATGGTAAGTAAATAAAACACATTTCATTACTAATTTTATAGTATATTCTCTATAATATGTATATAATATCCGATTATAATTATATGAGGACGGGGGAGGTTGAAACAAGGAAGCACAATTCTTTCTAAATTCATTGATAAACAACCAACCAAAGTCTCTGCGCGTAGGTACGCTGCACGAAATGGCAACGTCGCTCACGTTCGCAAGTACTTGAACTGGGTATACATGTCGCAGAGGCATATTGTAGGTATAAATAGCCCGTTTGCAAAGGGCTACGAAAATGTTTAGGAAATCGCAATAATCCACGTCTTATATTTTTTTTACACAGCATTATTATTCATATTATTATTATTAAAGTAGTTTACAAAACGGTCGCGTATTTGGAAAGGAACGTTAGCTGCTCTTCTTACATCGACATCAAAGTTCACAAAGACCGTAGTCGTAGGAGATGGTAATAAATGCAAAAAAGTATCTGCCTTTTTACAAATCAAGTAGTTATGTAAAATGCAAGTTGTTTTTACAACAAGTTTAGAAGTTTCAACATCTATTTCTAAGGGTCTATCATATATCCTCCATTTTTTTGCTAGAATACCAAAAGCGTTTTCTACGACACGTCTTGCTCTGCAAAGTCGATAATTGTAATTGTCTTTACTATTGTCCTCCCTTGCTGACCGCCTTGGAAAAGGTCTCATCAAATATGTTTTCAAGGCAAATACTTCATCTCCAATTAAAACATGAGGCGTAGGTATATTTTGCTCGAGAAGAGGTTTAGGTGGCGGAATATTTAGCGAATTGTTTGACAACTTTTGTCCCATTGGTGATTCTTCAAGTATTCCTCCATCACTATTTTTTCCATATCCTCCAATGTCCACACCAATGAACTTATAGTCTGGTCCAACTATTGCCAGAAGTACTATGGAAAACTTCTTCAAATAACAGAAATAGTTAGATCCACTGTTTGGAGGACTTTTAATGGTAACATGCTTGCCGTCAATACTACCCACGCAATTTGGGAACTGCCACCGTTCGTGGAACATGTTAGCCGATGCTTCCCAAATTTGTCGTGTAGGCACGGGCATGTAAGTGGATTGTAGTCTCGAGCAAATATAGTAACATACTTGTTTTACTATGTGTGCTACTGTAGAAAATCCAACCCTGTAGCTGTGAGAAATGGTTTTGTAGCTATCGCCGGTTGCAAGAAATCTGAAAAATAAAACAAATTATTATAATAGACACTCACATCAACACCTCCTCCACACATCCCATACGCGTGCACACACACACACACACACACACACACACACCACACACACAAACACACCACACACACACACACACACACACACACACATATATACATCAAGAGAGAAATACCATAAAATAATTAAATATAAATATATTATATTAAAATTCCAGGTGATGCTGCGAAAAAAAAGTGGAAAAATCTCCGTGATACATTCGCAAAATATCTTAAAAGTACGAAAACCACTACAGGACAAGCAGCAAAGAAAAACTACGGCCGGTGGCAGTGGGCCGAACAAATGAAATTTCTAAAACCACATTTAACTTTTGCTAAAACAATAGATAATATTAATGATCCCTCTGAAAACGAAAGCATTGATCAAACCGACGATGCCCAAAATATTGCAGTTGAGAATAATGAATCACAACCGGTAACACAAACTTCTGCATCACAGGCTGAGATCATTGCTGCACGAAATGCACCTATTTCAAATACTCCGCCTAGATCTAACACTCTTACGCAAAAAAATAACAATAAAGTCACGCCAGTCAACCAAGTGCTAGAATATTTTGAAAGGAAATCACAAAAGAGATCACAATCACAAATGGACGATTTGGAACATATATTTATTGGATATGCAAAGAGTGTTAAGAGATTGTCGCTCCGTAGACAGACTATTATAAAAATGAAACTAGCTCAAATCATAGCAGAACAAGAATTAGCAGAGATCGATGAAAGCACACGTGTCTCGCACACTTACACTAATTCATCGACTCCTTCAATCTTTTCCGATGATGGCAATTATTCTAATACTTACAATACAAGTGCACCAAATATTTTGGACTTAATTAATAACAGTAACACAGAAATGACATCATCTGCGGCTACGGCAACTTTAAACTTTTCTAATTACGCCGATTATTCCAACACTCCTAATACAAGTTCAACAGTTAATTTACAACCGATTATTCATAATAATAATTCAGACGAGACAACAGCCGAGGCTGTGGTTACAACTCGTGAACATGAACTGCACGGTTTGAATGAAGAGGCAGTAAATGCTGATGGTGATTCTACTGCAGCGAAATATTTGAAAACATTCTCGGCTTAAATCTGATTTTCATATTATATTGACTTCATAATTTTAAATGATTAAATCTTAGTCTTTTTTCTTTAACCTATGTCATTTATATGTCAGAAATAATTTTGGTTATAGAGATTTTGCAAAATTGGGTGTGAGCAGATGCAAAACATAGGTACTAACCTTAAAGTTATTGCTAACCGTTCCTCTGCAGAAATAGCTTCGCGGTATTTTGTATCTTGTTTTGTTATGTCTTCTTTAATCAATTCTAAAATTTCATCGAAACATGCTTCTGGCATTCTGAAATAGATAAAAAACCGTTGTGGGCTGTTTCGTAAATCTCTCATTAGGGTATGGTATTCCCCATATTTTTTTCTTTCCTTGTTAATATCGTGTACCCATAACCTTTTCCTGTAAGTAATAATAATTAAGTTAAAATATAAGAATACTTTGTGATAATACTTAGGGCGCTTTCACATTATAAGGCACAGTCAGCGGCTCACTATGAGCCGTCATTAAGCGCGCCATGCTCTTTTTTGAATAGAGCTTTCACATCAAGCGTAACTGCCAATTATGCGCTAGGTGTGAAAGGTCTAATCAAAATAGTATTGTGCGCTAACTGATGGCACATAGTAAGCCGCTGTCTGCGCCTTATATGTGAAAGTGCCCTAAGTTATTTGTGCAAACGCCCCTAGGGCTCGTTTATGCACACGTGGGGCGTTGCGCGTCGCGTGTGGCTTAAACGGTCGCATACAACACCATACGTTTAACGAGTAGTAGTAGTAGTAACGTAGACGATCCTGGCCTTCGCCACACATTAATTTGTGGCTTAGGGCTCTTACAGACGAGCGACAGTTTGTCAGCAACAGTTCGCGACACTGGTCGGCGACGGTCAGCGACAGTTGGCGACCGTCGCCGACAAGTGTCGCGAACTGTCGCCGACACACTGTCGCTCGTCTGTGAGCTCTTACTCAATCACTAAATACAATACTTACCGTGTTGTTTGTTCCGCAAGAGCAAGCAATAAAAGGTCTTCCTCATCAGAGTCAGACTCTGATGTTAAGTACCAGGATGTCATCACCACAACAATTTAGTAGTTACACCAGATAAAGTCGCGCGTCTTCAGTGATTGTTCATCAATTAATGAAGTTGGCGATTCGCGCCGCAGCAGTCGCGCAGGTATGCACGTCAGTTTCGCTTTGCAGACGCTCCCGCATCGCGTCCCGCGTCCCGCTTTACTGACGCGCAGGTTTGGCCGAGGCTTAAAGGTGTAAATCAATCGCGCTCACTCTCATTACTTATACCATCACATACACTCTCATTCAAACCTTCGCTGACTCGAATAACACACTCCACACTGATACCACTCTCCCGCTTACACAACAAAAATATGTCTAATTTAGATAAGGATTACATGCCAATCTTCTTGTATAATTATGAGTAACACATTACAAACAATAATCAACATAGACAGTACAGAAAGTGCACAGAGTATTAGCTGTTCCCCAGAGGATCTAAATCGATTAATAAAACGAAATCCCACTGACATAACCATCGTGACACAAAACATACGAAGCATTTACTCCAACCACAACGACCTGCTACTCAACCTACAGAGTTTAAAAACAGATATAGATTTAATAACATTAACCGAATGTAGACTCGACATCTCCAAACCCATACCCCAGATACAAAACTATCTATCCTACCAAACTGCCAATCACTTAAACAAAGCCGACGGAGTTGTTGTCTATGTTAAAAATACTCATAAGATCTCAGTAAAGGAAGTAAAACTGACACATGCATCATGCCTTCAAATTAACTTTCACCCTGAGCTTTCAGTCTTGGCTATCTACCGGTCGCCTTTAAAACCAAAAGCCGACGAATTTATAAATTCATTAAATAATCATTTAACCACTATTGCGCCGAGTAAAAACATAATAGTCACAGGAGATATAAATATTAATTTGATTTATAATGAGGCTGAACACTCCTATGATCGGTCAAACAGGTTGACCTATCTCAACATGCTGGCGATGCACGGCCTACTGCCAGGGCATTCACTACCCACTAGATGCAAAAACTGTTTAGACCACTTCATGGTAAAACTTGACCCCATAAATACTACTGCGACCGTAGCTGTATTAAACACAACTATTACAGATCATTCAATGATTTTCTTAAAATTAAAAAACAAAAAATATATACGTAAGATCGCTAAAACTAAAACCTTGATTAACTTTGATAAAGCATTGGAAAACCTAGCGGAAAGTGACTTACATCAATTGCTAAACCTTAACGATCCAAATACAATTTGTGACCGATTAATTCATTTAATACAAACTTGCCTTAGAAATAACACCATCACGGCAGTAATACCGCAAAAATGTAGACTTATAAAACCATGGATGACGGTCGGATTACTGCGCTGTATACGTAACCGGAATGACATGCAACTTAAGTTAAAGTTTGAACCTCATAACGAAATATTAAAGATCACCTTCAGAAGATACAGAAACTATTGCAACTGTATTATTAAAAAGCAAAAGCGGCAACACGATCGAAATCAACTAACTAAAGCATATAAAAATCCCAAAAAAATATGGGAAACTATTAATAAAATTACTCATCGCAAGCCAAGCAAACCCCCCAATAAGGATCTATTGGAAATTAAGGCAACACCAAAAGAGTCAGCTGACACTGTAAACAAATACTTTTCCAACATAGGTAAAATTCTTGCAAACGAGATAATTGACAATACCACTTCAGGGTCTGGCCAAAACTATGACTCACCTAATATTCTACCTCTCTCATCTTTTGCACTAATAAACACGGACCAGGATAAAGTTCACCGTGTTTTAATGTCTCTGAAAACAGATAGTGCTCCTGGCTGGGATGGCATAACCGTCAATTTCCTAAAGACCGCTCATGCTTTGGTCGTTCCAATTATAACCCACTTAACGAACCGGTGCTTTGAGCACGCTATTTACCCGAACGCCTTAAAGCTCGCTGTTATAACACCAGTGCACAAGAGTGGAGACAAAACTAATCCGTCGAACTATAGGCCTATATCTGTACTGCCATCAATATCTAAAATAATAGAAAGATTAATAAATTCACGTCTCTTATCTTACCTTAACAAAAACAACTTTCTATCGTCCTCGCAGTACGGTTTCAGGCAAAAAAGGTCTACGGAGGACGCAGTACTGGCGCTTGCGTCTGCTGTAACCAGTCAAGTGGACAGCGGAGGTAAGTGCCTTGCTGTCTTCCTGGATCTCCAAAAGGCTTTCGACACAGTTACTGTCACCACTCTGCTGGATAGGTTGGAATCAATTGGAGTAAGAGGTCTTCCCCACGCCTTGCTCAAAAACTATCTAAGCGAGCGTAAACAAAAGGTTAAGATCGGCAATACCATTAGCTCTGAAGAAACCGTCTTGTTCGGAGTAGGACAAGGTAGTGTGCTCGCACCGACATTGTTCCTCATATATATAAATACCCTATGCAGCATGAAGATCATAGACGGACACATTCTTTCATACGCAGATGACACCGCTATAGTGTTTAGTGCTGATACCTGGAACAATCTCCGGATAACTGCCGAACGTGGATTGGCAAGGATAGCAGCTTGGCTTGATCTTAACCTTTTAACCTTAAATACTGCCAAAACCAACTTCATCTGCTTCACAAAGTACAACACCTCTCAACCCCCCCCACAGTTCAAAATCAAGATTCATAAATGCCATTATCCTGTAAACCCAAATTGTTCTTGCACAGAAATTACTAGAGTTGAATCCACCAAATATTTGGGTATTATGGTTGATCAACGATTATCCTGGCACAATCACACGGAACTAATAATGAAGCGAATACGGAAATTAATCTGGACTTTCAAGACATTGCGTCATGTAGCCTCGAGAAAACTCCTGCTACAGATTTACATCTCGCTTGCTCAGTCCGTCCTAGCATATTGCCTACCTGTCTGGGGAGGTGCCACGAGAATTAAATTCCTAGACCTCGAGAGGGCTCAGAGGTTGCTACTAAAAGTAATGTTCTTTAAACCCTTCAGATTTTCAACTGAGAACCTTTACCGTACGTCAGATCTTCTTACAGTTAGAAAGCTTTACGTGCTTCATATAATACTAACTAAGCATAAAACTCTATCATTTAAACCACAGAAAACAAAAGGCAGAAGAAAAAACGCGGTTGCTCCCACTATCTCAGTAAAGTCTACATTCGCAAAAAGACAATATCCTAGGCAATCATCCTATTTATATAATCTCCTTAATAAGGAACTTGAAATATACCCACTAACATACCGCGAATGCAAAAACGTCTTGACAAAATGGCTAAAGTCTAAGACCTATGACGAAATAGAAAATATAGTACAAGTAATGAGAACATAGTATGCATTTAATACATGTACCACAATACGCTATGATACTTCATCCGCTAATGGAACAACCCTCACTCCCACACTCACACTCACTACTCAACACACATTCACCCCCACACATAACACACACAACCCAGCGCGTTTTCTTTTTTTCATTCCATTTTATTATATTTAATTTTCTTTTTATTTTCATTTTTGCTTTCATTTGTGTTTTCATGTAGTTTAATTCTTATAATTGTATAAATTTACATTAATCCTGAGCGAGCTTGAGACAACCTTGTAGTCATTATTATAATAAAACTAAGAGAATGGCAGAGCTTCCTAACACAAGCAAACTATTTGCTTAAAAGGATGCTCCATATTGTAAATAGAAATAAGAATTTTAGTTGATGCAATAAACATTTTTATTTATTTTTATTTTTTATTCAGCAGTAATAGTTGTGTGTAAGAGTAAAATGTGGGGGAAATGTGTGGTGATGTGTGATGGTGTGTGCATGTGCGATTGTGTGTGTGCGTATAGGGGTAAATGTGTGGATGTATGTTTGAAAGTGTGCATTCTTTGATTTAGGCGATGTAAGTGAGTAAAGACTCCGTGTAGGAATAGTCCTTCTGTAATAGCCACTCTGTTACTCTATGTTTTACTGTGTATGAATTTAAATCTAGAATTTTTAGTTGTTTGTGAACTTTTTTGTAAATGTGTGCACTTATGGTATAAAACTGGTGCTGTGCGAAAGTAGTTTTGTGTTGAGTACCCGGCAAAACACATGCACGCATGGGAATACACATGTACGCTTGTTTGGGTCGTACTTAGGAAGACTTGTGTGCTTTCTGAGAATCGATTTAAGCACAGAGTTGGCGAACCGAGAGGACCTTGCAGTTAGAGTAGAGTTCAGTTGTTGGGTATCTATAGGGCTTCCTTGACATAACTTTAAGTATCGCTCTTTGCGCTCTCTCAAAAATATGTATTTGAATAACGAAAACCCCACTCAAATCGGATCAGTAGTTTTCGAGAAAATCGCGGACAAACATACATACATACATACATACATACATACATACGGGTCGAATACAGAACCTCCTTTTTTGAAGTCGATTAAAAATATAAAGCAAGAGGCATGGGAGGAACTGTTTATTGAAAAGGAGAGCGGTGTCGACGAAATGAAGAAGATGGATGCTTTATTGTCTGGGTTGCGTCGGGAGAAAATAAAGATGAAAAAATCAGTAGGAACTGGCAAAGGTAAGCTTGTAATTAAAGAAACATTTGTGCAATTCACACAAAACATTAGAATTTTACATAAACATACAAATTTTCCCTTTTTCCTCACTACTGTGAGTGCTCAACTGCCGATGGTTGACCAGTCGAGTCCCCATTGCTCAACCAAACTGTTTAGTTAGGTAGTTGAGCATTATCTCTTTTCCCTACTGCTCAATTTGGAGTGCTCAACTAAAACAAAATTAAAAGAAACAACACGACACAGAAATGAACACGCGATGATCGCAGTGATGTTACGTTACGGAGGTATGGTCCAGGCTTGGATCGCGACGCTGCACGCTGATACGAAACGGAGGTACGAAACGGACAAAATAACACACCTGGACACAGCTTAAGGCCCTACTAGCTTGCTACTATTATAGTCATCTGTGGGCCCTACTACAAAAGCAAAAGTACCAAAAACGGCCGTTTCTGACACTTTTGCCTAACCTTTGGATACAAAACATTCTGAGACCTGTTTTAACAACGTAAAAATACTTTATCCTCTTTGTAACAAACGCGACGTTGGATTCTTTAATATTTATTTTCTATGCTAAGCTACGATTTTTTATTCAATGAGGGCGCCACTTGGCCGGTAGTAGACCCTTAAGGCGCAGACCCACCGTGGCGCACGGAGAGGCCACGCACGTGTGTTAAGCTTCGGTTTGCTAGAAAATGTATGTGATTGTGCCCACTACAACCCATCACGGACACGCTACGCATCAATTGATATCATTGAAGTGCGTGGCTTGCTCGAATATGGCGCTCAAATAGCTCAACGCTGTCAACGCCATGCGCGCTGTGCATGCGGTACACACACACGAATATTAACCCATAATGGTGGGCCACGCTCGTGGCTAAAGTAATAACAGCCGCACGGGTCGATGCATCAGGTTAAGCTACGCTTGCCGGGGTTGGTCCATGGATGTGATGTTAACCAGGATTTTTGTAATACATAAGATGGTTTCCTCTTAGGATCCGAAACTCACCTGCGAGTTTGAAAAAAAAAAATAATAAGTAAAAAAAAAAGCGTAAATAGGCTGACAACCCGGGTTTGTCAGCGGATCCTAAGAGGTTAAAAATTTCCATGGCGTTTCTTGCACGTTATTCTCTACAGAGATCTACGCCTTGGAATGTGCAATTAGCTTCATCCTTCTGACTGACCGACTTATAAAAGTGCCTGTAAATGGTTTATTTGAAACAAATGCTTTGAATTTAGTTTTTTTTTTGATGGGTGACAATTTACATACCGAGACTCCTCCGTGCTTTGGAAAGCACGTTAAGCCGTTGGTCCCGGCTTTCAATCGTGGAATTTTGACAGTCATTACGGGTCGTCAGAAGCCGGAAAGTCTGACAACCAGTCCTACCAAAGGTACCGTGGGTACTACTGGGTATCGTGTTACCCAGTTACTGGGTTGTGAAGGTCAGATAGGCAGTTGCTCCATGTAAAATACTGATATTCAGCTGCATCCGGTTAGACTGGAAGCCGACCCCAAGATAGTTGGGAAAAGGCGCGGGCAGATTGATTGACGGTGGGCCACGCAACAGTTGTACATAGTTGTGAGTGTGTAGTGTGTACTGTAGTGGAAACGTAGACCCACGTTGTCAAACAAATGAATCCATTCAGCTAAAATGCGCCGCGTGCCCGTGCACAGCATGCGTCGCGGTTGGTCTGCACCTTTAATGGTCTCGAGGAGATTATCCGACGATAGCTGGATGAGGCGCCATAAACTGGATCAACAAAGAAGTCGGAACATTTATATACAGCAAAACACGTGCCTTTTTCTCATGGGGCATATACTCTTTAAAGACTTGAACGTACTTAACAAAACGTATAATAATCAATTAAAAATACACAATCTAAGACTTATAAATACAAAAAATAAATAAAACTATAAATAAAATTATGCCGATACGAAGTGCTACACGTTAAAAATTACGTTTTTGAGGGCGAATGGAGTCCAGAGGTGCCGGGAATATTTGTCTCTGAATGAGGCAGTGCTGAAGGGCAGGCGGATGACCAGGCGGCGCCATAGACCTGGGGAGTAGGGCAGAACATTCATCATAAAGCCTGTGAAAATACAGTGTTATATACCTATTGGCACACCCACAATTTGCCAGTTATACTTCTCTCGCTCTGGTTGGAGCGGGAGAGGGTGTCAGACTTTTACTGACTAAACCCCACCCCTGTCCCTTCCTTGCATGAGTGCCCAGGGGCGCGGTAACTCTGTTTCGATTTACCCGCGACCCTTTGGCATACATGCATCGGCAATGACGGGCCCCGTCAATTATGAGGCGCGCGTGGAACACTACGCACCGTCGACTCTCGGGCCTGGTGTTGATCGGACGTCGAGCTACCCATTGCTCGCCGTCCGTAGGCCGGCGCCGCCAGTTATACTTAAGTCCCATATTATAGGGGGCGAGCTTATTGCCATTCACCGGGCTCTAATCCAGATACTGAGAAATCCCAGAGCGGAAAATCCAATAACACTTTGCCCGACCTGGGAATCGAACCCAGGACATCGTGGTTGGGAGTAGCGTTTACGATCACTCCACCATCACCATCATATTATAGTTTACGATCACTCCATCATCACCATCATATTATAGTTTACGATCACTCCACCATCACCATCACATTATAGTTTACGATCACTCCACCATCACCATCATATTATAGTTTACGATCACTCCACCATCACCATCATATTATAGTTTACGATCACTCCACCATCACCATCATATTATAGTTTACGATCACTCCATCATCACCATCATATTATAGTTTACGATCACTCCACCATCACCATCACATTATAGTTTACGATCACTCCACCATCACCATCATATTATAGTTTACGATCACTCCACCATCACCATCATATTATAGTTTACGATCACTCCACCATCACCATCATATTATAGTTTACGATCACTGCACCATCACCATCATATTATAGTTTACGATCACTCCATCATCACCATCATATTATAGTTTACGATCACTCCACCATCACCATCACATTATAGTTTACGATCACTCCACCATCACCATCATATTATAGTTTACGATCACTCCACCATCACCATCATATTATAGTTTACGATCACTCCACCATCACCATCATATTATAGTTTACGATCACTCCATCATCACCATCATATTATAGTTTACGATCACTCCACCATCACCATCACATTATAGTTTACGATCACTCCACCATCACCATCATATTATAGTTTACGATCACTCCACCATCACCATCATATTATAGTTTACGATCACTCCACCATCACCATCATATTATAGTTTACGATCACTCCACCATCACCATCATATTATAGTTTACGATCACTCCACCATCACCATCATATTATAGTTTACGATCACTCCACCATCACCATCATATTATAGTTTACGATCACTCCACGATCACCATCATATTACAGCGCAAGCATAATAAGCCAATAATATTCCTACAGTAAGAAAGAAAACCCATCTATTTAAAAAAATAAAAAAAATAAATTGTTTGTTTTGACCAAACACTTTTGCACATTTAGTTACACCCACCAAACTGCGTAACAGTTTGTCGGCGGGATTAGCACTCGTATTAACTGAAAGTACTTAATTACAAAATTATGATCTTGTTATGTCACGTTTATAATATTATCAAAGCTTAGTACATAGCGCTCAAAAATAAAAGGAAACTATTTTCCTGCGAGCATGAAGCTCGACAACAGTAATTGTAGACAAGTTTAATCAAGCATAATTAATTTTAAGTCATTAACTGCCATGGGGGACACATGGTGACCCCCAAACAATAGATTTTTAATTGTGTCTGTTGTCTGGCAGTCAACGTGTTAAGTATCATTTATCGTCACAGTTAGCGGCTATTTCCTTGAGTAATACATTTTTCAATTTATTCTTTAAAGTTCTCTTAGTCGTCTTCACACTTTCTTTTCGTAGCCAATCCAGGTCATTAAAATTTGACGACCGTCACCCGGCACACAAAAGAAAAATAAAACAAATATTGGAACAAACACAAATACAGCTGGGGCACAGGCCTTTTCCACGTGAGAGGGAGTCAGTAATCCACCACACGGGCCAAGTGTGGTTTGGTGGATGCCGCATGTCTTCGAATTTCTGGCTCAGATGTACCGAATTCCTCAAAATAAATGAAATAAATTAATAAGTGCATGCTTGCCTGGATTTGAGCCCACGGCCTATACACGTATTAATTAATCTGAATAGCCTTTGCTCAACTACGAGTATGTTGGAGTCGGCTTCCAGTCTAAGGGCGTATACATAAAGGACGTGGGTAACAAGCGCTAACCTACCAGCGCTTATCGGTACCGGTCCGTGAGGGGTAACGACTACATAAAGAATCCAAGCAACTAGCGCCGACCTACCAGCGCACAAGCGCTAGTAGGTCGGCGCTAATTACCTGGCTGGCTGACTGGTTCAGTACCGGTCCGTGCAGGTAACCGCTACATTGTGCAGACCCACCGTACCCGCAGGCGTAGCATGACCATTTGTATCTCCATTCTACCAAGAATAGACAAAGTTCTTTCTATCCAACTATGTCGAGTTCGAGTTCTCTTCTGCCCAAGCACGAGGCGACCCGTAGACTCGCGTTTCTATGAAGACAAAGACCTATTCATTCTTTCAATTTCGTCTGTCCGTCTGTCCGTCATCTGTCACAAAGCGCTTATCGGTACCGGTCCGTGCAGGTAACCGCTACATAAAGAAAGCAAGTAACCAGCGCCAACCTACCAGCGCTTATCGGTACCGGTCTGTGAGGGTAACCGCTAAATAAAGAAAGCAAGTAACCAGCGCCGACCTACCAGCGCTTATCGGTACCGGTCCGTGAGGGTAACCGCTACATAATGAAAGCAGTAACCAGCGCCGACCTACCAGCGCTTATCGGTACCGGTCCGTGAGGGTAACCGCTACATAAAGAAAGCAAGTAACCAGCGGCGACCTACCAGCGATACAGGTACCGGTCCGTGCAGGTAACCGCTACATAAAGAAAGCAAGTAACCAACGGTGACCTACCAGCGCTTATCGGTACCGGTCCGTGAGGGTAACCGCTACATAATTAAAGCAGTAACCAGCGCCGACTTACCAGCGCTTATCGGTACCGGTCCGTGAGGGTAACCGCTAAATAATGAAAGCAGTAACCAGCGCCGACCTACCAGCGCATCGGTACCGGTTCGTGCAGGTAACCGCTACATAAAGAAAGCAAATAACCAGCGCTGACCTACCAGCGCTTATCGGTACCGGTTCGTGCAGGTAACCGCTACATAAAGAAAGCAATTAACCAGCGCCGACCTACCAGCGCTTATCCACCGATAAGCGCTGGTAGGTCGACGGCCGGTACGTTCAAATACATTTTACGCACTAACATTACTCGATCCCACACATTTTGTCAATCAGAAAATAAGTAATGTTGGCTCTTGGATCTTACTCTATAACCTTTACAACCCAGTTACTGGGTAACACGACACTCCGCGGCAAGTCTGCTACACAGGTTTTCAAGTTTCTGACTACCCGTACCACCTATCAAAAAGCTACAAATGATGACCGGAACCGACAGCATAACGAGCTTTCAGAGTTACGTCCGCGTCACGTATGGTCACTAATCTACGGATCGACCTTGGGAAGCGTTGCAAGCAACCTTGGAGAACGACCTTTTTTTTTGGTATCCGGTTGAATCTTTAAAAGGTGCCTGGACTATTGGGGGTAAAAGACCAGGGAGTGAGGGATATTTACTTCACTAAATCACACTGCAATAAAACGAAACTAATAGACGCAGAACATCACGCAAAACAGCTTAAAAGGAGATGGGCGGGACACATCGCCCGTGTGACAGACAGGAGATGGACCAAACGGGTCACTTAATTGAAGGGCCCCAGTGGAAAAAGGAGCATAGAAAGACCTAAAGACCTCTGGGTCGATGAAACCAAAAACACAGCCGGCAGAGACTGGTTGATGAGAGCGATAACCAGAAAAGAATGGTAACAGTTGGAGGAGGCCATATAGGCCGGAGAGGGGCCTTGCCCTAGATGCACTATATAGGGTGACTGGTAGTTAGTGACCGATACTTACACACGTGGTTGTACTCATGATAACAAACAATTTTCCCAAAGAAACATATAGTGAGACAGAACGGCGTCACGCAGCTAACAGCTGATAGGTAGGCGCGTCCGCCCGCGAATTTCATACGGCTTTTGTGTTATTGTGATAAAAGCGAATGAGTATAAACAAAATGTTTCTTTGGAAAAGTTGTTTGTTATCATGAGTACACTCACGTGTTTAAGTGTCGGACACTAAATACCAGTCACCCTATATATAGATACATGTCATTTATATACTGTAAAGAGCTTTGAAATTAAAGGCTTTATTATTATTAAATCACACCGGTATTCACCATCAGCATATGGAAGGGACCGTGACCTCTGAAAAGACCATGCTGGAACCCCCTCTGTACCGCGCCTGTAAAGGACATCCTTGGGGAGACAGCAAACGGGTCTCTCCTGAGCCTCGCTGTGCACGGCAGCAAGTGATCACTGTACCACAGTCTTTACTGGAATTAATGAGTGGACCGACAGAGTCCCCGCTCTAAACGTCCCGACACTGGAGTCCCGCCTGCCTTACATAGTGCAAGCGGGGTTTCGGCGACAAGGCGGTTGCCTCCCCGACGACGCCTCCTTCTCCAAGCGGGATCAGCCCTCTCACGATCCCGCTCGGTGGCCTCCTTCTGAACCATTACGTTCATCCATTATCCACAAGGAGGCAACTTCCCTCCATAATAGATCGACCTACAGCTCTATAGGTATAATATTTTACTTTGGATGTTTGGCGTCCCACTCGTTCATCTTCCTGCTTAGTGCCCTGAGAGGTGAAAGCTCTTCACTGGAGGAGTTGGAAGCCCTCTTATTGCGACATTTTGGGTTCCGGCAGGGTATGCACTTGCAAACTGAAATTAAGAGTTAATTTCTTAATATTCTTGGGGTACCTTACTAATACACTAAAATGATTAAAACCAGATATGTTTTACCTAATAATATTGTAGTTAAAAAAAAAAAAAACAAAAAAACCGGCCAAGTTCGTGTCGGATTTCGTACATTTAGGGTTCCGTACCAAATGAGGGAAATGTCACAGAAAAAAATTGATTTATCAATATATTGGTATTTGTTGGTAAAATACCCGGGCCTGCGGACGGCGAGTAATGGGAAGCTCGCCGTACGATCAGCACCAGGCCCGAGAGTCGACGGCGCGTAGTGTTCCACGCGCGCCTCAAAGAGTTGTCAGCAAAAGAGACGGGGCCCGTCATGGCCGATGCCTGCCCGGGGTTTGAGGATAAATTCGAAACAAAGTTACTTCGCCCCTGGGCACTCGGGGCAGGAAGGAACAGGGGTGGGTTTTATTTAGTCAGTAAGAGCTCTCCCGCTCCACCCAGAGCGGGAGAAGTCATTGGATGATATACCACCTCACAAAAAAAAAAACTGTTGGTAAAATATACGTAATAATCTGGGGGCACGGAAGTGTTCCCACCAAGTCGAGCAAAACAAAGGCACAGCCGTACCATCCTTTTCTCAAAACCATTCGGGCCACGCCGTAACCGATTTAAGGTCACAGCACACATATCAACTTGGAAAGGGATCGTCACCGTATCAACTCGAGACGTGCGTGTGTATTCTTTGTATGAAACTCCCTACTGCAACGCATACTAATCATCGCTACGCCTCGGCACTCGGGACAAGCTCACGAACCGTGGTGCGTTGCGTGTGGCCAAATTGCAGTTCCCGCGCTTACGGCTCGTCGTCCCCGCGCTTACGTCTCTCCGTACCGTCTCAATCTCATCCCTCCCGCGGCCTGCCTGCAGCACACTACTGTTGCCGAACGTGCTGTCATGTCATTCATAAAGCAACTTCCAGTCGTATTGGGCGCGTGTTTTATTGATTTTGTAGGTTAGATTTCAAACAAACAAGTTCGAACTGTGTGCCAGCTAGGTCAACCATCGGTCAGCGAGCCCTAAGCGCGGCGTCATTTAGCCGTAGCCGAGTCGACGTACCGGAGCTGCTGATCTGCTTTGGTTACGTGCTTACGTTAGGTTGACGACTGTTTGACGACGAGGCGAAAGGCGATACGGTGACGATCCCTTTCCGAGTTGATATGTGTGCTATGACCTTTAGTGACTTCACATCTACGGCCGCTCTAGTCCAGCAAATGTGCGATGCAGATCTGAACTACGTGTCATTTCTTGTATGTTTGAGCTTCAAAAAAGTAAAAAGTAGAGAGCCTCACCATGCTTCTTCTTTTCCTTCTTCTTCGGCTGTGTTACGACCTCGGTTTGTTTGTACTCGCGTGAGCCCAGAGAGCACATGGACTGCGGCATCTTGGCCTCGAATAACGTGTTAATCAGATCTAAAAAAAGAAAATATGAGACTGACTGACTTTACACAAAGACTTTGTTACACTTGTTTTTGAAGTGAAAACTTCTTTAGGCGGGCATTCTTGAGATAGGAAAAAACTATTGAACTTGCGCAACACCGACACCGCTACGAGTGCTACGACGCTCTCTTAATCAGCCTGAGCTGTCTTACTCCTGGACGAGGGCCTGCCCAAACAACCTTCAATTATTCTCGGTGTTGTCCTTTTTCTCGCCAATAGGCATGTTTACTGGGTCAATAATACTATTTATTCCTTTTAAGTTAGATTATAAGTTAGATAACTTAGATTATCAAAAAATATTGGACACGTATTTTTTGCTTTGCCAAACCAATAAAAAAATGACAAAGATAAAACGCATCAAAGTTCAGGAGTGGGGGCTTGTTACGTCACTAAACGGTACAAAGTGTAGCGTCGCGTGATGTCACAAGAAATTTCAACGCACAGTATAGTCCTCATTTTTGGATTTACAGTTGGGATCAACGGCTTAGCGTGCTTGCCGAGGCACGGAGGAGTCTCGATGTGTCAAGATGGTCACCAATCTACGGACCGGCCTCGGCAACTGTTGCTTATGTTAAGGAATGCATACTCCTTATTAGTACCCACTCTATGGTTGTGTTGCCTAGCAATACTAACTGTTGATGAAGTAATTCGCTTTTGTACTGTTCATATACAGGGTGGAGAAGACAATACGACAATAAATGAAAACACGGACAATACTAGTTCATAAGAATAAGTTTAAGCTATCAAAAAAATCCTAACATCGAAAATAAAAACATAAAAATTTCAAACAAACTAAATGGCATAAAACTAGAAACGAAATAGAACACCATTTATAAATATGAGTTCACTAACCTGTCGTAAGAGCGGCAACAACGCGCGGTCCTGTAGCGACTTGATTTTTTGGCTTTTAATTATGGATTAATGCTCAATAAAATTACACTGAATCACAGATTATTAACCAAATAATCAGGCATCTCTCAACCGCGTGTTATTTATTAATCAAATTATTAATCACGATCAGGATGTAGGTATGAAAGTCACTAAATTTTTCGTTTTTCAATATGGCCGCCATGAATTCGAATACACAAATTGCACCGTCGTAAAAGGTTATTTCTAACGTCTGACAAAAGGTCCCCATTCGCAGCCATGTGTTTTAATTTATTAAAAGATATGATTATTCTATCTTTTAAATCATCAACAGTATCAACAGCTGTTGAGTACCTACACTTCATTTTTGGTATGACCCCACAAGAAAAAATCCAGTGGTGTAAGGTCGGGGGACCTGGCTGGCCAACGCGTTGGTCCATAACGGCCAATCCACTGCTGTCCGAACATTTGAGACAAACGCTCTCTAGCAGACACCACTGAATGAGCTGGTGCTCCGTCTAATTGGTACCACATCTGCCTGTACGCAGTTACCGAAAGCTCATCCATGTACTCGCAAACAGGTCCATTGAGGAGTTCTAAAAACTTTTCAGCATTTAAATTAAAATTTAAAATTCGTTCCTCAAGGGTCACTTTTACACATGGAAGAGCACTATCCACATGCGGGATTAAGGATCGATTTTCTCGCATCCTCTGGACAGCTTGGACAATGGTGCGCCCGTTGGTCGGACAAACTCGAGTGTTTCCAAACCTCTCTCGGTATGTCCGTATAGCCAAAGCGGCATTTCTTTGACACTCCCCATAAATTAAAATCATGTCGGTGTACTCCGAAGCTGTGTAATTGTAGCGCGGCATGATTATTAAAAAAAAAAACACGAAAACAATAAAAACTAAGCGTCTAATTTCGCACAATTCACTCACTGTTTAACTAAATACCTATTAAAACGTTACGTGTCCTGTCACCAAAATAAAGCGTCCAATTTCGCACTAATACCGCCGTAAATGAATTTACAAAACACGACACACACGAGCGGCGGGGAAGTACCTACATCAAAGACGCGGCGCGAACGACACCTGCAGCACTGTACCTGCGGCTGCACTACAAAGCGAGGACGCGTGAGTCATCACAGGATCGCGGCCGGCGACACACTAACCTAAATTTGTTGTAGCAAATTTCTTCAAGAAAGCGAAGTAACAAACGAAACTAGATTTATCTCTGTCGCACACACTAAATTTTCTATTAATATTATGAGTGCATTGCAATTTCCGCGTTCGTTCCTTTCTTATCCAACTCTGATGACACGCTTTATGACTCTTATTACTCAGAAGTAAGGTATAATTTTCACTAAATTAGATGAAAATACTAATTTGGCGAAAGTGTTTATGTCCTCGTAGCGAGTTGGCAACGTGACTTTAATGTTTTGATGTTTATACCGATGTGGGTCGTTCACCTGACCGTGTGTTCCCTATTATCAGATACATCATGTAGCAAATGTTAAAAATGAAAAATAATTTCCTGTGACTAAACTACTGGATATATTCAAATAATTTTTTGTATGTAGACTGAGAACGTCTTGAGGTATGCGAGCTTTAATTTAATGTCGTATTGTCATCACCACTCTGTATACAGGAATCAATATACTCTATCGTTTCTTTTATTAACTGTTTTCTTTATCCTAACCACATAACTTTAACATGGTAGCAGAGCGTTGAAAGTTGCGCAGAGACTTAAAGTTGCGAGAGAAACTACAAGTTGGTTTTTTTTTCCTAGTAGGAAAGAATAAGTTAAAAAAACTATTCTAGCAGAAAGTGTACCAAGAAAAAACCATCAAAAATGGATAAGGCTGTAGCTGAAGCCTCAAAGGTACAAATAGTGCACCTAATCGGAAACAATTACAAGCATTGGAGATATAGGATCGAAACGGTATGCAGAGCTATTCCCGGAGCTGAACAAATTTTAGAAGGAAATTTAATCAAGCCCGAAGACCTAGCAAAGAGTGCTGATGTTGCTGCTAAAGTAAAATATGAGAACGATTTACAACAATTTAAAAAGGTTGATTGTATTGTATTGACTCTGATGACGACGAATATGACAGACGAGTTACTGGAGTAAGTCATGCGTTACAAAAGCGCAAAAGAGGTATGGGACGAACTAGAACGCCTATACAGTGGAAGTAGCGAAGACAAAAGTTATGATCTCTGTCTGAAATTCTTTGATTATAAAAAAGATACTGAACATGACATAAGGAAGCACATATCTGCGTTGAAGAATATTTGGCACGAGATAAATAGCCAAATCGAAGCAAATCTACTTGAGATATTACTGATTTGTAAGATACTTGGAACTTTACCGCAAGATTACTGTTAGTCGCAATATAGTTGTGGTCGAGTATACACGCATTTTTCTTAACAAAATCCTGCAAAGCAATTTGAACCTAAACACTTACACCATATGGTCGATATCGAGCCGGATTATAGTGCACCGTAGTGATCGTGTTCGGGCGACGAGAACAAAGGACTCCCACATTCCTTAGATAAGAAGTGAGCCCGAAACCGTCATTAGCTAACGAGTTGGGATTTTTTGTGCAAGTTATTGACAATATTGTGATCGAAAACATTTACGAATCGTTTATAACATCGTTGTTTTTGAAGAAAAGTGAGTTATTTGTGTTTGTCAAAGATGTCTACGACAGAACAGTTATTGGGAGTGTTAGAAGAAACAGCCAAGATAATTAAAAAAACACAAATTAACTTGAAAAAGTGTCCTAAACAAAGATTGACGCAAGGATATATCGAAACAAGATTGAAATGTTTAGACGAATATTGGAACAAATTTACTTCCACCCACCAAGAATTAATAAAAAGTACAACACGAGAAAATCGAAATACAATCAGCTATTTTGTGAACGAAGATTATTATATATGCGAAGATCTTTATTTATCTATGCAAGCGGACCTGAAAGACCTATGTTTACAAGTTTCGTCAAGCAGCCCGTCACGCAGTACAGGTGCATATGAATCGTCAGGGATGTTTACGTCACAACTTAGATTGCCGAACATTGAACTACCGAAATTTACAGGGAAGTACGAAGAATGGTCCTCTTTTCACGATTTATTTATGTCATTAGTTCACAAAAACACTTCAATTAGTGATGTACAAAAACTACACTACTTAAAATCTAGCATTGGGGGTGAAGCAGAGGTTCTACTGAGACACATTCAGATAACGGAAAGCAATTACTCGCAAGCCTGGACCGCACTGAAACAAAGATATGGGAACAAACGACTTGTAGTGAATGCAGTTATTAAACGTTTAGTTAATCAAAGAAAAATAAATACGCAGAGTGCCAATCAAATTAAATCGTTGTTAGACACAACTCATAAGTGCATTAACAACCTCAATAATTTATCAGTTTCCACGGAGTCTTGGGATCCCATGATAATATTTCTTGTTGTACAGAAATTGGACCAAGAAACTCACAAAGACTGGGAAGAATATTCCTATCAAGAAGATTTAGAAGACTTACCTACATGGGACAGCCTGAAGAAGTTCCTCGAGTCGAAGTTCCGCACACTTGAGCTTGTGTCACCAGCTGCACCTACACGAGAAAAACCTAGAGAAAAATCATTTGCTGCCACGGCTACTACGTCAACTGAAAAAACGTGTGTTAAGTGCAAAGAACAACATACATTGTGTCATTGCAAACAGTTTACGGACATGAACGTCAAAGACAGAAACGAGTATGTGAAGAAAAATAAATTGTGCTATAATTGCTTGTTACCGGGGCACGCAGTGTTCAGATGTCGAGTTCCTATTAACTGCCGTATTTGCAACAAGCGACATCATTCTCTCCTTCATGAGAAGAAGGAAGACGTTTCAAAGACAGAGAATGAGGCAGCTACCACAGCCACTGCAACTTCAAATGTGTCAGTGAATCACACCATAGAAGACAATACAACAACCACAATGACGGCACAACACAGCAATGCGAAGGTGACAGCGCTGCTTGCAACTGCATTGGTGAAATGTATGAATGAAGAAGGACACACCATTGTACTAAGAGCGCTTATCGACCAAGGATCACAAGCATGTTTTATTAGTGAGAAGGCGGCTCAGCTTCTGAAACTCAAAAGGCAGTCAGCGAGAGGTAGAGTAGTCGGAGTAGGATCCACAAAAACAGATGTCAAGCAAGTGGTTCAGCTACAGGTTATATCAAGAGTAGAAGACAATTTCTGTCTTAACATACAAGCCTATGTGATGAATAAACAGTTGACCACTAAATTACCAAAACTAGCTGTACACACTGATGTTCAACACCTACAATGTCTAGAACTGGCAGATCCGACTTACCATTTACCAGGGTCAGTCGATCTTCTGTTAGGAGTGAGAGAATATGCAGACATTTTACAATCAGAGCTAATCAAAGGTCCACCAGGTACACCATGCGCACAACGAACCAGCCTAGGTTGGATTTTATTCGGGGAGATACAAAACAAAGACATAGACAACTCTTTTCTTGTTATGCACCATCAAGTAGATATGGATAATATGTTAAAAACACTATGGGAGATAGACACTGAAACAAAAAGAAAATATACACAAGAAGAGCAGTTATGTGAAGACATCTACAAAAAAACATTTACAAGGAATGAAGACGGTAGATACGTCGTTACCTTACCTTTCAAAACACAAAATCCTAAATCACCAGACGGCAATACACGTGAAATAGCAATGCGTCGATTATTACAATTAGAAAGAAAATTTACAAAACAGCCTGACCTGAAAGAAGAATATGTGAAAGTGATGGAAGAGTACGCAATGCTAAACCACCTGGAAGAAGTACCTGCAGAAGAAATAAACACAAAGAAAGCTGTATACTTACCTCACCACGCAGTTGTCCGATGTGATAAAGAGACCACCAAAACAAGAGTGGTCTACGATGCTTCCTGTAAGGGTTCCAACAATATCTCACTTAATGACGAATTGCTAGTTGGACCTACAGTTCAAGACGACCTTCGTAGCATCGTAATGAGATGGAGGATGCACGCAGTTTGCTTTGTGGCCGATATTGAAAAAATGTACAGAATGGTACGGTTGTCCAACACCCACACAGATTTCCATCGTATCCTGTGGAGAAAAGACCCGTCTGAACCTATTAAAGACTACCGTCTACTTACCGTAACGTTTGGCACAGCTCCAGCACCCTACCTGGCATGCAGAACATTACTCCAGCTGGCAAATGATGAGGGTCAAAATTATCCTGTTGCTGCACAGATGATATCAGATTTTTACGTCGACGATCTCTTATCTGGAACGGACACAGTAGAAACGGCTATTGAAGCCAGACACCAACTGAAAGAGATGATGAACAAGGGCGGTTTCTTATTAAAGAAATGGTCATCAAACAGTGTGGACTTCATGAAATCTATACCACCAGACGAAAGATCTCAAAATGCACTTCTTGACTTGAATATCGCTGGAAAGGTGAAAACGCTGGGAATCCTGTGGAACCTGAAAACAAACAAATTTGAATATAAATTTACATTGAAACATACAGAAGGTACTCCAACCAAACGAAGCATTTTCTCAGACGTGCAAAAATTATATGATCCTTTAGGATGGTTGTCACCAAGCATAATTACAGCTAAATTGTTAATGCAAAAACTCTGGCTTCAACAAGTCAGTTGGGATGACAAGATTAGTCAAGACTTGGAAGATGAATGGTTACACATAAGATCTGATTTTGAACATATCAACGATATCAGCGTAGATAGATGGATACATACAACAGCCGAAAATAAAGAATGCATTCAGTTGCATGGATTCAGCGATGCATCATCACGTGCTTATGCTGCAGTTGTGTACGTGAGAGTCACTTGGCCCAATGGAGAAATTCATACCAATCTGATAGCAGCTAGAACAAGAGTTGCTCCATTAAAAACTATTTCCATTCCTCGACTTGAATTGTGTGGAGCACTACTGTTGTCACAATTATTAACTCACGTAGGCAGAACAATGAAAATACAAAAATCACAAACCTTCGCTTGGACAGATTCGTCAATTGTCCTAGCGTGGTTGTCTGGCGAACCCTCCAGGTGGAAGATATTCGTAGCAAATCGGGTGGTAGAAATACTAGAAAATATTAGCCACAAGCAATGGTACCACGTACTAACCAATGAAAATCCCGCCGATATCGCTTCTCGAGGGCTACCAGTAGAAGAACTGAAGGAGTGTGATTTATGGTGGAAGGGGCCAAGTTGGCTAAGCATGGAAGAAATCAAATTCAGTCGGCTGGACAATACACAAACTGATGAAGAAAAGAAAACAGTTAAAGAGTTACAAACAAACTTAAAAATAAATAACACTGAAAATGAAAACACAAGAATGATAGATCAATTTAAAAATTTTACTAATTTAAAGGAATTACTTACAGCCATATGTTACTGTCGAAGATTTCTACATTATAAATGCAACATAGTTGTTTCTGAAGCCGACAAACATATCACGACAAAGGAACTTGAAGAGTCACTACATAGATGTATAAAGATGGCACAAGAAAACGACTTTGAAGAGGAAATTCAAACACTAACAAACGAAAATGAAGTAAAGAAAAGAAGTCCTTTGAAATCTTTGAACCCCTATATAGATAACAACGAAGTAATAAGAGTGGGAGGAAGACTAAGAAACGCAGACATTCCATTAAAAATGAAACACCCAATCATACTGGGAAATAAAAACGAATTAACTCGACTGATTGTAAAGGATGCACACGCAGAAACACTTCATGGAGGAGTGCAATTGATGTTGGCTTACATCAGATCCAGATACTGGATACTACGAGCCAAAGACGTCGTGAAGGCATGTATCCGACAATGTCTGATATGTGCTAAACATAGTGCCACATCAAAACGACAACTTATGGGTGATTTACCGAAAGAGCGCGTCACTCCAGCCAGACCATTCCTTCATAGTGGCGTCGATTTTGCTGGGCCATTTCAAGTATTGATATCGAAAGGAAGAGGAGCTAGAACCAACAAAGCATATATAGCCATTTTCATCTGTATGGCAGTCAAAGCAGTACACCTTGAATTGGTCGGCGACTTAACTGCAGAAGCATTTATTGGCGCATTTAGAAGATTCACTTCTAGACGAGGCAAATGTGCCCACATATGGAGCGATCAAGGCAGAAACTTTGTCGGCAGTAGCAAGGAACTCGTAGCTGCATTACAAGCTGCGCAATGTGAGCTCCCAAGAGACGTAGCAGACACATTAGCAAAGGACGGAACCCAATGGCACTTCATACCCGCGTACAGTCCAAACTTCGGTGGTCTCTGAGAGACAGGTGTCAAATCTATTAAACACCACTTGAAGAGAGTTCTTACAACAAACCTAACGTTTGAAGAATTGACAACTTTGCTGTGTCAGATTGAAGCCTGTCTAAATTCCCGCCCTCTCACCCCTGCAGATGATTCCGACATAGATGCAATAGATATGCTAACCCCTGGTCATTTTCTCATTGGAGAGTCTCCAATCGTCGTGCCACACCCAAACCTGGAAAATATCAAAGTTACTTACCTTTCTCGCTGGCAACACATGCAGAAACTTCTAGGAGATTTCTGGAAAAAATGGCAAATGGAATATCTTACTCGTCTGCAGCAACGACCTAAGTGGATCAAACAAGAGAGAGAATTAGAAAAGGGACAAATCGTACTTATAAAAACAGATAGCTTACCACCTGGAAAATGGCAACTAGGAAGAATAATGGAAAAACACCCTGGACCAGATGGTCTAACTCGGGTCTATAGTGTGAAAAGCGGAGACAGTATCATCAAAAGATGTATCACTAAATTGTGTCACTTACCTGTAGATTGTAATGACGATTCTTAACCTTTACAATAATTTATTTACCTTACTTTGTCGCACTCATACCTGTAAAGAAACTTAATTAACACATATTATATATTTACCTGTAGACTTGAATTGTTAAATAATGTAACAAAGTAGTATCTAGAACCTTAAAATCTAATGTTTTATGAACCAATAGAATTGTAATTACTTTTATACTTGAGTTATAAATAACAACAACAGCCCAATTTTGCATGTAATGTCTATTTTTTTAAAAAAGGACGTGTTAGTCCTTTGGGGGCCGGTATGTTAGTCGCAATAAAGTTGTGGTCGAGTATACACGCATTTTTCTTAACAAAATCCTGCAAAGCAATTTGAACCTAAACACTTACACCAATTACTTTACTTTTAAATCAAGTTGGCTTTTAATAACAAAAAAGGATCGGACAGTGGAGAATCTGACGTCGCAACTGAGCGCTTATGAAAAAGCATTGACTGCTAACGAAGAAACGCAGAATACCAAGGAAGTATTAGCCGTGAAGACACAAAAAAAGACGAAGAATACAGTTTTCAAATGTAATTATTGTGGAGAAGCTGGGCATGTTGTGCGGAAATGTCAAAAATGGATAAAAGATGGTAGACCCCCAAAGCCCTTAAATGCTGGACAAAACCCAAATGTGACTCTAAACATAGAGGAGCCGATAGAAGTTAAGTGGTACGTTGATAACGGTGCGACAAGCCATGTAACTAACAGAGGTGACTTCTTCGAGAGCTTCGAGCACTTCAAAGGAACACATACGGTAACTGCGGCGAACGGAGAAACAATTGAAGCCATTGGTGTAGGTAACATTAGAGCTGAAGCCATCGTTAATGGAAAAGTTGAGCAAATACTTTTGAAAGACGTTTGGTATGTCCCACAGATTAAAAGAAACTTATTCTCAGTGCTATCTGTGCATGATAACTTGATCACAAGTACGTTCGAGTCTACACCTAAGCAATGACCAGTAAAAGTAAATGGAGAAGCAAAAGTAATTGGAACTATAATGATTAAAGGGGGACTATTCAAGCTGGAGCTGAAATGTGTCGCGCCCGAAAATCAGGAAGTCAATCAACTACTGACAAACCCTTTACAAGTATATCATGAAAGGTTAGTACATCAGAACAAAAGACATGTTCGTAAGGTTATCGAAAAAGAGCTAGGATTAAAAATGGAGAACAACCAATCGGACATTTGTGAAGGTTGTGTCTATGGAAAGGCGCACAGGCATTCATTTGGAACAAAGGTTAGAGCCACTAAATCAGGAGAACTAATCCATACAGATTTATGCGGACCATTCCCATATTCGATCTCGAAGTTTCGATATTACATTCTGTTCAAGGACGACTTCACACGATATCGTCACATCTACTTTCTTCGACAAAAGTCTGAAGCCGCTTCAAAGCTAAAGATTTTCATAACTGAAGCTAAAGCAGCAGGACATGTCATTAAAGAAATGTTAAGTGACAACGGAGGAGAATTCTTAAGCGCGGAGTTCAAAAATATCCTAACTGAAAATGGAATTAAGCAAAGATTCACAATGCCCCACACACCAGAGCAAGCAGGCTGCGTAGAGCGTGAAAATCGGATGGTAGTAGAAGCCGCACGCGCCATCATGCATGCATATGATAAAATTCCTGATGACTTGTGGGCAGAGATAGTAAATGCGACAGTCTAGTCTAGTTGAATCGCATAGGGCCAACGAATGTGCTAAGTAAGTCTCCACATGAGCTGTGGTATGGACAGAAGCCGGCAATCAAACATCTTAGAATCCTTGGTTGCACCTGCTATGCCCATATTCCTAAAGCTAATCGCAAGAAACTGCACAAAATAGCTCAAAAAGGGATACTAATAGGTTATGAAGGAGATGAAGGCAATCGGATCTGGGACAAAGAAGCATTTAAATTGATAAGATCCAGTGATGTGACTTTCGAAGAGGTACCGTTACTGGGAAAATCAAGAGAGGATGTATCTAAACCGAAAGAGCCGACTCGTGTTCTTCAGAGGAACTTCAATCATAATTTCCCAAGTCTCGAGAGTGAACACGAAATTAATGTTAATAGAGAGATTGGAGAACGACATGCTTCAGAGGATAAAATCGAAACCACTTCAAGATCTTCTTCGTCAAGGGCACATATCGAAACCAATGAAGAAATGGTAGATGATATGAATGAATCAGATTTCGAGTCTTTGCCTTCTGAAGAAGAAAACGAAAACCTAACTGAAGGAAATGAAAGCAACAGTTCCGATCAAAACCGCATGGTTCTCAGAGATAGAGCAAACCTAAAGCCTCCTGTAAGGTTTAATGATCATGTTATGGCTGTGGAAGCCAACAATTTATACGAGCCCCAAACCGCAGGCAATTTCATGTGAAGACAAAGAAAAGTGGATAAAGGCTATCGAGAGTGAAATAAACTCGTTAAGAGATAACGAAACATGGGAACTAGTTAAACTACCAAAAGGTCGAACAGCCATCCAATACAAGTGGATTTTCAAAATAAGGACCAATCCGGATGGCTCTATTGATAAATACAAGGCTCGACTAGTGATAAAGGGATATTCGCAGAAGAAAGATCTTGATTTCCCTGAAACTTTTAGTCCAGTTGCTAGGAGCTGCACGATAGGAGTCGTCTTGAGTGTAGCTGCAAGGGAGAAACTGAAGTTATCACAATTCGATGTCTCTGCAGCCTTCCTTTATGGCACATTAGACGAGGAGATCTACATGAAACCACCTGAAGGTTATGCTGACGAGAGTTATGTCTTCAAGATAAGGAAGAGCTTATATGTACTAAATCAAGCCCCACTCTGTTGGAACAGATGCATCACAGACTACATCGTAAATGCAGGTTTCAAGCAGAGTAATTCTGACCCCTGTCTGTGTGTAAGAAGACAAGGAAAGGAGATAATTATTCTGGCCCTGTATGTTGATGACGGTCTTTTACCATATACCAGCGAGAAAATGGCTGACTGTTTCTTAAATGAATTGAAAGCACATTTTAAGATAACTGTAAAACCCGCAAGCTACTTTCTAGGAATGGAGATAAAAAGGTACTCTGATGATTCCATTTTACTGCATCAGAAAGCATATGTCACTCGCTTGTTGCAGAAATTTGGCATGGACGAATGCAAGTCAGTGACAACACCAATTCTTAAGGGAAACAATGCTCAGGTTGAGGAAGCAACTACGAAGAAATTCCCCTACCGTGAAGCCATTGGTGCCTTGTCTTATTTGACGACAAGCACAAGGCCTAATATTGCCTACGCAGTAAGCGCTGCGTCGAGAAATTTAGAGAAACCAACAAAAGAGAATATCCTGAAAGTAAAAAGAACTATGCGATACCTAAAACGAACTATGGACGAAGGTATACGTTACAGGACAGATAACGTTCATAGTTTGGAATGTTATAGCGATGCAGATCATGGTGGTGATATGGAAACTGCGCGATCTATATCAGGCATTCTCTGTATATACGCTGGAGGTGTTGTTTCCTGGTATCGCAAACGGCAGAGCACCGTTGCAATATCCTCGATAGAGGCGGAAATTGTAGCAGCGAGTGAAACCGCCAAAGAGATTATATGGCTACAGAAGATATTAAAAGATCTTACTGGTGCCAACTGACCTGCGACATTATGTATTGACAATGAAAGTGCAATAAAGCTGGCGAAAAAACCTACAGAATTCCACCAGAAGACAAAACATATCAGGTTAAGATCTTTCTTCGTCAGAGAATGCATACAAGATGACTATCTGTCAAGTGCCAGCAACCAGACAGATAGCTTTTTTATTTTTTAGCTGACATGCTATATGGGCCCAGACTTGAAATGCTAAAGAAGATGGCTTGCATCATCATCAATAGGGGTGGGTGTAACTTTAACAGCTTAACCTTGGAGATAGACCCGTACGGCTGTTATTATGTATATTGCTTGCACACGGTGCGTGTAGCTTGCAAATGTTGAGGCAATTGCGCAAGTTATATGCTCCGTGGAAAGGTGGTGAGCGGGTCCAGCGACTCGAGCATGTGAACCAACGCGAGCTACCCGTGCAAGTAACCCGTATGATAAGCGATGCGCGCAGTTATACGACTTTTAATGGTTTTTAATTGAACATCGTCTAAACGAGTAGTCTTACTTCTTTGAAAAAAAAATGTTACTTTATACAATTTCCATCGTAATTTGATCTGATAATATTTGAAATTATATTTCTATAACATAGTGTCATTAATTTGTAAAGTTATGTCTAACGCGGATAAAAATTGAGAATCACGCAAAAACTATAAAGCGTATTTTAATTAAACCTTCACCATTTTAAAGACCATTTGATTATTTATAATTTAGTCTTACGTGTTTTATTTTAATACCTGTTGTTTTATGTGTAATAAATTAATAATGCGAGGAGTATGGAAAAGACATGTTGCGCCGACACCAAATAAATTGGGATAAGGGCAGGAGAATGATGATGATGACTAAATTAATAATGCGTCTAATTTCGGACAGCGCTCGGCTAAGCTTTACTTAATGTGACGAGGAGTTTCGAGTCCATATTTTTTTCACAGAAAGATCATAATACATACTTATAACAACTATGACGAAATGGAAAGATAGTGTTCTTTGACACTCCTCTTAAAAACTGGAAGAGTGGCAGTAGAAGCTTCTACGTGAAGTTTTTTTTTGCACGGAAATAAATGGTTTACGAGAAATAAAAAAAATAAAATCGTAGTAATTTAACAATATTATGACACTTTTCATATTTTTTCTTGTCATTGTACGTTTCGTTTTACGTAAGCATGGACTACTATAGATATACTAGAGAGAGTTCAACGCACTAAAATGTTTTACTCCATACTAATGATGAAATAAATATGTATAGCTGTGTCCTTCACCACACAATCCTCACCTTTGAAAACTTGATGAAAATCAATTTTGAGTACGCAGAAAAATAGTCAATAAATAGTCATAAATAGTCACGAAGGTTAAAGAAATAGTCGCATTATGAATCCGAAGTTATAGCTATATGTTGGTGAGGATTGTGTGGTGAAGGTCTCCACAAAATCCTCACCTCAGTGCAAGCAAACGGCTGGGAGTATTGACTTGGTTTCAATTCCAAAAAATAGTCGTAACGCTATGCCAAATCTCGAAAATAGTCATTAAACCATTCCAGAGATATAAAGGTGTCTTGGTGAGGATTGCGTGGTGAGCCTTTCTCGCCACAATCCTCACCTGATTACCGCGGAACCCTTACGTTTTTGAAGTTGATTTTAGTGTCAAGAAATAGTCGTCTCCAACCATGACAATTTCGACCTGGTTTACTATGTAGAAGTATGTTAAACTTTTATGTAAACTTCTACGTACATTATGTTTTGGTACAGTCGCGAACACTATATTTTGCAAAACTATTTTATTTAGTATTGTTGTCTATTAATTTATAACGGTAATAAAATATTATAGTTACTTACATGATGTGCATGATGGGCTTTGGCAGAACTGAATAACCTTCCATAATATGGAAAATACATATTATGTAAATTTATTTTAAATACATAGTCATGTTTTTATTGAAATTCAAAATCCTACTCATCCTAATCAATACATTTTGATTTTTCATTCGATTCAACCATCATTCAACATAAAACATGTCATGAATCGAGTATTTTCCTCACATCGCTTTTATGACGTCACCGAGTCTCGCTACGCCTCGTTTTTATGTTCATAAAGTTCAACATATTTTTCTTTTGCATTACGAAAATATACGTCGAATCAGCAAAATTTACATGCACTTGATATGCGATATGTCCATAGAGCAACACGGGCCACTGGGGGACCGAAGACGTCCCGTGTTTCTCTATGGATAATTATGTCCTTTAGTAAAAATGATAGCGAGACTGCCGTAGGGTTGAAAGTCATGTTTGAAACCAAACTTGACATGTCGATAATTTCTTATTACGCATTAGTATTTTTTTTTTTGTTTAAAAATAGTTATTTATGACACTGCGGTAAGTACGAATGTAAGCCCGAGATGAAGTCGACGGCTTACCATAGTTACTAGTTAGTAAATACCAATTTCCACACGTGTGTCATATAACGTTTTTCAACACATTTGCGAGAAAACAGTACAATAGGTAATGAAACAAACCTTTGTTTTCAGATATCAGTCGGTAAGTGGCTACAATCTTTGACGTTTCTAATATGAAAATAGCGCGAATTTGGAAATTGGAGCCACGTGCGCGTTTTGATAATTAGAACTACATCTTACGTCTCGTTTTCTCTTTTGATGTGAAACATCTATTGGCGCGGCTTGGCAGTAAAATCGACTCGACTGTCATGACAAATTGTAGTTACCGTGGTAAAAAGATGTCATGATGACGCGACTGTAAGGGTTTAGCTAATTTTATTTTTTAATGTTCATCGAATGATAAAATCATTATTTCAGCCGAAAGATGTCCAATGCTGGATATAAGCCTCCCCAAGTGTCGCCACAATGACCTGTCCTGTGCGGCTCGCATCCATCGGCTACCAACGACCCTCAATCTGCCTGGCCTTTTCCCAACTATCTTGGAGTCGGCTTCAAGTCTAATCGGTTGCAGCTGGATTTTACATGAAGCGACCGCCTATCTGACCTCTCATTTTTCCTTCTTAAATCGTATTTTTCTGATCACAGCCCCTACACTCCAAAACAGTAATTAATCTCGTATATTCGGTAAGTATTCATTCTTAGATAAAGATAGAAAACCCTCCCGACACCCTCGCACGCACCGCAGTGGTAATGAGGAAATCAAAATGCTGAACATTCAGCCGCCGAATATTCAGCGCTTTGACAGAGAGCGTGACCGAGTTTTTGGTATTCGACTAAATCATTATTCATGGCATTATTTATTATTATTATTATTGAAGATAATAAGTTACTCTTGAAGTGTCTACTAGCTAAGGAACTGCTGTGCCTGAAACAGGTTTAATTTAGCGTATGACTTTGTTTTATAATAATTCATGATAATGATATACATTATATATGTATAAAACATAATTAAAATAGCTACCTAACTAAAATTAATTTATACTCTTTTTAATACAATGAAAAATGAACGTCACCATTAAATTACGTACTTAATAATTTTTTGATCGACTGTACTCGACTCGAAAATGTACGTAGAAGTTTACATGGAAGTTTAACATACTTCTACATAGTAAACCAGGTCGAAATTATCATGGTTGGAGACTATTTCTTGACTATTTTTTGACACTAAAATCAACTTCAAAAACGTAAGCGTTCCGCGGTAATCAGGTGAGGATTGTGGCAAGAAAGGCTCACCACGCAATCCTCACCAAGACACCTTTATATCTCTGGAATGGCTTAATGACTATTTTCGAGATTTGGCATAGCGTTACGACTATTTTTTGGAATTGAACTTAGAATAATTTACCGACTATTGCCGATAAGTAAATTAGCTATATAACTTTTTTATTTATCAGACTATAACTACAATACATATTATACTAAACTAATAAATAACTTAATAAATAAAATATGTACAAGGATAAGTGAAACCAAACTTGAAACGACGCCATTTTACAAGTGTTGTCACATTAATTCAGTGCTGCCAACTCAGTACATTTTCCACTAGATGTGGTGGTTTAAACTTTCCTTTTAGCAAATAAATATTGGTTTTAGTGGCTAGTGGATTTTTGTAGTGGCTTTGATTGCTTGAGTAAAATGGTTGGGTTATGTTAAGTTAAAACTGTGAGCCCCTACGACTAGATGAAACCAGGCCAGAAACTAGATTTTATTTTTAGTAGGCTACCCAGAACCGAACTAGTTAAATTAGGTTAATTATTTTAAAAAATATGGTTAGGTTAGAACTGTAACCCCTATTCCACGTCACATCAAGTAAGTCGTACCCTGTGCTCCTTGATGGGTGAGTCCTATTACTGGGTGGACGTACGACGCGTTACGTGAGCTCAGCACAGAACACGCAAGCCAACCACAAGGTCATTGGCAGTTAATAGTGCCTTAAGCGTTGAACAAACGAGCAACTTGTGCATACTACTTACGCAAGTAGCCCGCACCTTGCTTGCTCCAGCTACTTGCACCGTGTACAAGCAGAAGCGATACTTGTGCATGTATAGGTACTGCTCGCGCAAATAACCCGCTCTTTTACTTGCTACAGTTACATGCACCGTCTGCAAGCACCATTTAGGCACGAGATCCTCATATCAGGCCCCAGGCTCCTATTAATATGCCTAGGGGTTAGCGGATAAATTCTGAAAATGAGTTACCGCACCCCTGGGCACTCAGGCAGCGAAGGAACAGGGGTGGGTTTTAGTCATTAAGTCTGACACACCCTCCCGCTCCAACCAGAGCGGGAGAAGTCATTGCATGATTTCCCACCCACAAAAAAAAAAAAAAAAAATTATTAGCTTTAAAAAGAAATAGTTGTTACTTTTCTCTTCGGCGAACCCCAACATGTGTACGGCTTGACCGAGGCCGACGTCCACAACGTTGCTTTCTTCAGCTTCAACTTCTAACTCAGATTTAACTGACTCCGGAGCGACTTCAGTGTGGGAACCTCCAGCGAATATGTTTTTTTCCTGTCGACATTCGAAACCACCGAGTGAAGATTATACATGGAAAAAAAACTTGAGAGGTGTCAAGGGACACCCGGATGGAACGAAGTTCCTTTCGATTAATTAGTGAAGGAATTGTAATATATTTTTTTTTTTTTTAATTTATAATATTTTTTTATTATTAACTACGCACACACGCACACACGTAAGAAGTTATACTTCATCATCTCATCTCATCTCATCTCATCTCAGCTCAGCTCAGCTCAGCTCAGCTCAGCTCAGCTCAGCTCAGCTCAGCTCAGCTCAGCATAATAATAATAATTAATAATAATAATATAATTAATAATAATAATAAATATAACACACGAAATTGGTTAGATAATGCTTGATCTGCTTGCAAACTTTGTACCACCAAAAATACAAGAAGTTTTTATTAGATTGTTTTTCCAACTCAATCTTTTTGGATGGACAGCCTCATTAGTGTCGTGACAACTTTTCGTAAGAGTTTTTTCCGTCTAGCCCCCTTTCACAACGCGCGATAAGGAACTTCGTTCCAAAAGGGACGATTAATAAGGTAACAAATCTTGTCGTCGAGGAAAAACACAGATGATGATGACTCGAGAGGAAAAACGTACCGGTTGCACCTTTAGATTCTGTATACCCGGAATATTGTTGATAAACTTCCAGAAAGAACAGACTTTCTGCTCGACGTATTCTTTGTCTTCTGCATTTGGAGTAAAGTCTATGACCACGTGCTGGGCCAGCAAAGGTTCGCCGCAAGCCTCCTCCCCGAACACGCTAAAAGTCTCCAGAGGCCTCGGGTTGCTGGTGCCACTAGACGACGGCTTTCGACTAGTGTCACTGCATTGGTCCAAGTGGAAAGCAGTATCGCCGTTCATTTAAAAAAATTATAAAATAAAAACCGAATTAAGAAAATATAGTGTCATAAGACTATAAAATTTTCTGTAGTCCAGTGATATTGTCAATGACAGTTGTCAATAAGAATATCAGATTGATTATGACAGCTATATTAATAAAAACAGTGTTTCTCGTTGTTCGCGCATGCCAGTGTTAGCTGGGAGATTAATACTATGAAGGTTTAAGTTTATGTTTATTGTACGTTTTAATTAATACTTTTTATTGTTTAAACCAATATTTTACCAGCATCTCGCCCGACTTTGCATGGTTGCGATTTCATTACCGGTACATTTGTTTCCACTGCGACCCTGAGTGTTTCCACTGCGAGGATCGCCCAGAGGACACGGTGGAGCATACGGTGGAGGTTTGCCCCGCTTGGGCAGAGCACCGCCGTGTCCTCGTGGATGCGATAGGCGACAGCGACCTCTCGCGCCGTGCCCTGGTTCAGGCCATGGTACGGAGCGAGAGGGAATGGGAGGCCGTCTCCTCCTTCTGCGAAGCAGTAATGCTCGCGAAGAGGGAGGCGGCACACGTTAGGGAGGCTCAGCAACGGCTGAGTCGCCCTAGCGCCCCCAGCCGCGACCGCCGCAGGAGACGCCAGGGGCTGCGAGACGATCTCCGGCCACCGTAGACCCGGGCCTGCAGACGGCGAGTAGCGGGTAACTCGCCGCCCGATCAGCACCAGGCCCGAGAGTCGACGGCGCGTAGTGTTCCACGCGCGCCTCAAAGAGTTGTCAGCCAAGCGAAGGGGCCTGCCAAGGCCGGTGCCTGCCCGGGGGTGGAGGATAAATTCGAAAGAGTTACCTCGCCCCCGGGCACTCGAGGCAGGGAGGAACAGGGGTGGGTTTTAGTCAGTAAAAGTCTGACACACCCTTCCGCTCCACCCCAGAGCGGAAGAAGTCATTGGATGATTTCCCACCCCCCAAAAAAAAAAAAAAAAACCGGTACATTTTCCAAAAAAAACTTTCATAAAACTTTTCCTTTTTTTTACAATGGCTTAGTTTTATTATTTGATTACAATATACACAACTAAACTAACTAATATACATAAGATACATATCTTCCCGGGATTTCTAATTGACAATCCCGTGTGGCCAACAATATTACAAATAAATAATAATAAAAACCTCTATTGTTTTCTTTTGTTCTCACAAGCTATGTTCTGTGAACTACAAATGTGGCCACATCGCGCGTGTGCGCATTGGAATTTTGTAACTTCGGACATCCGATGTCGTTGATGTAAATTTGGCAACGTCGCCCGTGCAGTGGTTTAAATTGTGTAAAAGTAAATAGCTTTTTTATTCAATAAATTACGGGATTTTTCTGCTCTTTAAAATTAATTTCGGGATTTGAGGCATATCCACTTTCCACTTTATTTTTTTGCGAAATCAGTGTGAGTACATAAATAACTCTACCTAATTCCGACCTCTGTTTATAATGTAAAACCTAAATTATCAAAGCGTCAGATATTGTCAAAGTATTTACATTTCACAGGTCAACATTTTTTTTCTAATGTTCAGGTACCTAATAAAATTGTTGTTCTAACTTCGATAGTTGAATAGTTTTAATTTTATGAGGGAAACTGAAGAAACTAATTTAATTAAATTTCATTTGCAAACAAATGTTTTATATTTTTACTTAATTTGGTGTTATTGGTGTTTATAATATACGCCGCTTTTGAGCATGTGTGCAATAAGATAGCACAAAAGTGTTACGCATATTTTATTGTGTGCGTGTGAAAAAAGCATCATACGTGTGCCGTATCTATTTCTTTTGTTTTTGTGTGAGTTTCAGGAGGGGGGAACAGGTGGCGACACTTGAACTTGAACAAATAAAGAGTGAAGGCGTATCTCTCAGATATCTATGATTGTGCTAATCAATTTCTGAATTTCCGACGTGAGTATCATATTAGAGGGTAACACATGTTCTGTGGGTGCTATTGGGATTGGAGCTATGGGGTTGTCTCGTACAGTTGGTGTCGGCGGAGGACTACGTCGCAGCAATTGGTTACAGCCAAACGGGCTAGATACTGAGCTAGCCGTATCCATCACTGTAACACTAGTCTGTAGGATTTAGTTCATTTCTAATGCAAGGATGCGTAGGTCAGTTTTTCTATTAACTCACGACACACTTTAGTTTTAATGTTTACACAGGATTTATAATTCCAATAACAATTTAGTGGTAATTATTTAATTATAACACATTATAAGCAGGACAAAAGGCACGTCCGCTTAGACAAGCGGTCGTATAGTCTATCCTCTTGTGTCAATGTGTCTGTGTTCTGAACATTCGTACAAATTTTCAGCTCCACGCGAATAACCTTAAATCTCTATTTTGACCGGACTATAGCTATGGTAGTTTCATGCATAACTTTAAATACTAACTTTTGACTAAACCCGGTCATTTACTGGAAAGACTTGGTGTTAAAACTCTGCAAATCAATCTCCAGCACATCCTGCTTGAGAATACTGTTTTAAAGTTAAATTAAACGTACCGGCTTTACCATCAAATTCTTTATCTCAGGAGTACTGTTGATAAATTTCCAAAAATCACAGATTTTCTTCTGTGAGATTTCGTTGTCTATCTTTGCATCAGGTGTGAAGTCCAGTACCAGATGCTGCGAAAACGCTGGTTCTCCGCAGGATCCATCGCCAAAGTCACTGAGCACTCCCGTGGATTTCCGAGCACCAGAGCCACCGGAGCTTTCCAAAGACTTTGCAATGCTAAAACTCTCAGAGAATTTGCTGGACGACATTGAAAAACTAATCAATTAATTTAAATAATTATTTTCCCCCCAGCAAGGCTTAGAGTTTCTTAATAGATATAGATAGGACTATAAAATTCTTCAATATTAATGAAAATGTGATCGTGTTTGTCAAAGACTACAATAATATATTTGTTTGTCAATGAGATCATTTTCTGCCAGTGCAAGTCTTGTCAAAAGAGAGAAATCAATCTTTTAGTAAACCTCTTTAGAAATTTTACAACAGAATATAACTAATACTTAAGGGGACACATTGATTGGAGGTCTGCCCCGCTTGGGCGGAGCACCGCCGTGTCCTCGTAGATGCGATAGGTGGTGGCGACCTCTCGCGCCCGGCCCTGGTTCAGGCCATGGTACGAAGCGAGAGGGAATGGGAAGCAGTCTTCGCTTTCTGCGAAGCAGTAATGCTCGCGAAGGCGGAGGCGGGACGTGTGAGGGAAGCTCAACGGAGGGGCCCTCACGGCCCCGGCCGCTACCACCGCAGGAGAGGCACTAGGCGTGGGACGTCGCGAGACGATCTTCGGCCACCGTAGACCCGGGCCTGCGGACGGCGAGCAGTGGATAGCTCGCCGTCCGATCAACACCAGGCCCGTGAGTCGACGGCGCGTAGTGTTCCACGCGCGCCTCAAAGAGATGTTGTCAGCCAGGAGGGCGGGCGTGTCAGACTCTTACTGACTAAAACCCACCCCTGTTCCTCCCTGCCCTGAATGCCCAGGGGCGAGGTAACTCTTTCGAATTAATCCTCAACCCCTAGGCAGGCATCGGCCATGACGGGCCCCGTCATGTATGCTGACAACTCTTTGAGGCGCGCGTGGAACACTACGCGCCGTCGACTCTCGGGCCTGGTGCTGATCGGACGGCGAGCTACCCATTACTCGCCGTCCGCAGGCCCGGGTCTACCTGACCGCCTATGTCGCCGCCAACAGTATACCACCGCAGTTATCAGGATTCCAAAGATTAGAGCATACAAGACGCTATAAAGATGTACGTCGTGATAGGATATTTTATCACTTAATGGTTCAGTTTGTTTCATGATCTCAATTTGTTTCTGTATATCTTCAAATTGTCGCAATATTTCAGAATTTTTAGGATTTATTTCTGGAGTTTCAGGGATAGATATATTGATTATATGATTAATAGGTGATATTTGTGGAGCAATAATTTTTGCACCTGTACTCATTTTGCTAGACAGCCTTTTATTAGAATGGACAACGAAATTGTCCGTCTTTATCACACAGCCTTCTTCCACATTCAACAGACCTGCATTCATCAATTTAACGGCAGTAATTTCGCCATCACAGATAAGTTTAAAGTTGCATTCATTGCAACAAAAATAATAATATTTCTTATCTGCTGTTAATTCCTTCCAAATGTTTTTACAAGGGGTTCCAATTGTTTCACAGGTTCTTGTGTGTGGGATCGTTTCACACAAGCTGTGATCATCTTTTAAGATATTTATGGGGTTTTTGGTATGACATAAAATCATCCCAGGATATTGTCTTATACAAGACTGGAGGTCAGCATCAGTAACGGTTACGTATGAGTCTTTTCTGAGGTTAATGGCAGCAAAACTTGAGATAACTTTCACATGTATCATGTCGTGGTTCAATATTCGTGGGACTGGAACGAGGTTGAAGATTTCATAAAGGTCTCTTTCGATGAGGGGTATCATTATTTCAATAATCAAGTACTTACTATAGTACTTGGTCCGCACTTTTATTAAGTTGTAGAGATCCTTGAGATTCAAATGGTTGACAGGAAGTGCCATGTCTTTGGGGATATGTGCTGATATAGAACTTAATTCCGTTCTCAGCTGTTGAGGAGATATCAGATGGAAGTCCAATTTTCCGTTGTAAATATTAGTTACCGTATCAAGAATGGAGTCTTGTATTTTCCTGAGGCTATATATTAAGTTATTCGCCGTCATAGCAGATGCTAAGAAATCGGTAACTAGAGTCATGTTCTGGACATGGCGTTGAAGATCTTGATAGGATTCTTTGAGATAATTAAACTTTTGATTTATCGATTTATGGTGTTTGTTCGCAGCTTTCTCCATTCTTTTCATGAGATTAAATTCGGCTTCCACGATTGAGGTTTGATTTTTCCAGAGGTTATACAAATGTTTGTCATTTTCTTTCAAAAGGTCGATGTCTTGTGCGTATTTCTCCGCAAAACGCTGATCCAGCACACCAAACAAGCTGTTTGCGACGTAGCCTACTCCGTCTATTAGACCACGACGCCGGCGCCGCCCCTCGTCTCGAGTTACAAATGATTCATTCATTGTCAACATACTATCATAATGTTTAATTTCTTCGAACTCGTGCCCGAGTTGTAAGACGATACCGTCGCAAGGTGTGTGTTCTTTAATAGTGGAGCATAAGGGAAACCATTTTTGGTTTTAAGGGTAACGACTCTGACGTGTCCGTCCGAACCAGGATGCAGTTCTACTACACGCCCTAGAGCCCACTTCCCAGGCGGGAGGTTTTCATCTTTAATGATAACAATATCGTTGAGACTGAGATTCCTTTGAGATTGTCTCCATTTAGCCCTAATGGATAACTGTGAGAGATAATCTTTTTTCCACTGGACCCAAATATCTCTATAGATTTTTTGTACCAAGTGCCACCGAGTCCTGAGATCATTTTCGGTTTCAAAGATCGTTAAGATAGGCCCACTTGCAAGAAAGTGTGCCGGGGTTAAAAAGTCTATGTCCTCGGGATCCTCCTTCAAAGGACAAAGTGGTCGAGAGTTCAAACAACCCTCAAGTTGCGATAGGAGGGTGTTATATTCTTCGTAGGTGAGTTTTTGCTCACCAACAACACGCCTAAGATGATGCTTCAAGCTTTTCACCGCAGCTTCCCAAAGTCCGCCAGCAGAAGGCCATGACGGAGCATTAAAATGCCACTCAATGTTCATTTCAGTGGGTCATGCTTAGATCATATTATTTTGAAAACAAAAACACCAACCAAAACATTCATTACTAATTCTTCACTAACTGATCATAATGCAATTTTACTAACATTACAAATATCTTTACCTAGAAAAAACTGCATGCGCAGCTATACTAAAGTCAATATGGCAAAACTTGAAAATGACATACGCAGCATAAATTTTGACCCAGTTTACAACTCATGCGACGCTAATACTTCCCTAAACTACTTCATAAGCTCACTGCAACATGCAATAATTAAAAACACATTCACTACTAAAATGCCTAGGAAATATAGTACTGTCAAACCCTGGATTACACCAGGTCTCGTCCGTTGTATAAGACACAGAGACAAATTGCACTTAAAATCTAAACTCGCACCTGACAACGAGGTTCTTAGCATAACGTATAAAAGGTACAGGAACTTCTGTAATAACCTTCTGAAGAAAATTAAAATACAGCATGATAAATATGAGCTGCAATCAGCAGGAAAAAATAGTAAACTTGTCTGGAAATTCATAAGAACAAATACTTTTAGGGCAAAAAACTCCAAACCTCCACTTGATTTACTATCAACAGGTATTAGCCCATCTGTCGCAGCAGATAAAGTAAATAATTTTTTTGTCAACGTTGGTAAAAATTTGGCTGAAAAAACGCCTGCAACTAGAACTCACCCTTGCCAAAACCAGACAGTGTAACTGTAAATCCAGTTAATTCCTTTGTTTTATTAGATACCGACGTCGATGAAGTTTTAGGAATAATTTCCGGGTTAAAAGATGAATGCGCTGTCGGGTGGGATGATATACCAAATAGGATCCTTAAGAAATTTAAATACCTACTTGTTCATCCTTTAACACATATCTTACAGCTATGTCTGTCAAATGGAGTTTTTCCTAGTCTACTTAAAAAAGCATTGGTGACGCCTGTATTCAAATCTGGAGACAAGTACTGCGTTAATAACTACAGACCCATTTCAGTCTTAACGGGCCTCTCGAAAATTTTGGAAAGAATTATAAATAATAGGTTAATAAAATATCTTGAGGACAACAAATTACTATCAAATAGTCAATTTGGTTTTAGACCAAAAAGGTCAACCTGCCAAGCAGTACTCAAAATGACAAATTATATTACTACTAATCTGGATAATGGCTTGCATTGCATGGGAATTTTCCTGGATCTTGCCAAGGCTTTCGACACAATTTCTTGCTCTAAACTATTGCACAAGCTTGAAACACTTGGAATAAGAGGAACACAACTCCTACTTTTTTCTGATTATCTTAAAAATCGTTATCAGTGTGTAAAAATCGGTCAGTATAAAAGTTCAGAACTTAAAAACAGCTGCTACGGCATTCCACAAGGAAGTATTTTGGGACCAACATTGTTTTTAATTTATATAAATGAACTGTGCAACCTGAAATTACCAGATGGTATCATAATGTCATACGCAGATGACACAGCCCTGTTGTTTACGGCTAAATCACGAGAAGAGGTCTATAAAAACGCTCAGAGTGGCTTTAACATAGTATCAAATTGGCTTTGTATGAATCTACTAACATTAAATGCAGATAAAACCAAATATATTCTGTTTAGAATGAGAAACACTAATATTCTACTTAATAATCTTACCATTTATGCTCACAACTGTACGACAGACGCTGACGCTGCTTGTTCGTGTCCTACTCTAGCTAAAGCCGATCATATGAAATACTTAGGTGTTACACTTGACACAAATCTAAATTTCCGTAAACACATTGATTTGCAATGTACTCGAGTTCGTAAATTAATATATATCTTTAAAAATTTACGTCACATTGCTGACTTTAAATTAATTAAACAGGTATATTTGGCTTTGTGCCAATCTGTTCTTACATACTGCATAACTTCATGGGGCGGTGCTGCGAAATCAATTTTACTCCGACCAATAATCAGATGTTCGATTAGTCTGGGGATGGCCTGAAACACAGGTTTTTATTAAGCTAGTTCAGGCATGTCGCCAAAAAAATTATAATGTCAGTACCAACGCACTTTTCAGTAATTTAAAACATGTGTAAATTAAACTAGTTTTTATTTAGGTATTTAAGCCAATCTGTTAAGCACTTTGTACTACTAATTCTAAGTATTTATAAGTTTATAAATGTATTACTTTGTAAAAGAACTCAAATAAATAAATTATTATTCCGTTTATTTATTTTTATAGACATATTATTTACATTTTTAAATATTTAAATATAAAGGATAAAAAAAACATTTAAAAATATAAAAAATAGTATCCCACCGGTATCGGGAACAGGGTCCAAGCTACCGGCGGTCAGGGCTCCAGAGAGAGGAACCGCCTGACAATGCGAGCCGTGTCCAGAAGTACTGCTTTCTGAATCAAGCCCTTGATCCAGCCGCCTAACGAGAGCCTCCTGAGGTGTTGGTCGAGGCTCGTGGCTATTAAGCCATTGGCTGACACGACTATCGGTACAATGATCGCTGAGTCCACATCCCACATGTCGACAACCTCGCGAGCCAAGTCAATATACTTGATTAGTTTATCTTTCTCGGCTTTCACGAGGTTCTCGTCATGTGGGACGGTAATGTCAACAATCATTGCACGCCTCTCGATTCGGTCCACCACCACTATATCAGGCTTATTGGCTACAATAGTCCTGTCAGTGATGATGGACCGGTCCCAGTACAATGAGATATGACCATTATCGAGAACTGGGTCGGGCGCATATCTGTAGTACGGCACTTCCGATTCCACAAGAGAGTATTTCAGAGCAAGTTGCTGATGGATAATCCTGGCTACAAGGTTGTGCCTATGCAAGTACTCACCGTTAGCTAGACGAGAACAACCAGAGATTATGTGGCGGATTGATTCTCCCGGACGATGACATGCCCGACATATGTCAACCGTGCCGTCCTTCACAATAAATCTCCGGTAATTTTTCGTCATGATAACTTCGTCCATAATTGCACAGACAAAACCTTCGGTTTCCCCAAAGAGGTCACCGACACGCAGCCAGGCTACGGACGCTAGTTGGTCTACATCAGGCCCATGTAGGGCCCGGAAAAAGCGTCCGTGAAGTTCCTTACTCTGCCATACTTCTCTGCGATCGTTAGTGTCAAGCACTCGAGGTTTGCGCCAGTTCTCGTTAGCCAAGGAGAGTGGAGTAAGGCCCTTGTCCACCGCCACTACATCTCGATGCATACCCACGTCAGCAGCTAGGAAATATTCCCTTAGACTGCATACCTCGCGGTTGTGGAGGGTCTTAGCATTTAAAAAGCCTCGGCCTCCACACTTCCGCGGGATATACAGTCTCATCACCGACGAACGTGGGTGATGCATTCGAAATGCAGTCAGCAGTGTACGGACACGCCTATCCAGGGCGTCAAGTTCTGTTTGAGTCCATTTGAGTACGCCGAAAGAGTACATCAATACCGGCATGACCCAACCGTTGAAGGCGCGCACCTTGTTTCCACCTGATAGAAGGCTATTAAATACCTTCTTCAGGCGGCCAAAGAAGCGGTCCTTCAACGATTGCTTCATGTCAGCAATATTGATACCTAACGCTTCCGACATACCCAAATACTTATAGGTTTCGGTTGGAGAGAGGGATCTCAGGTTTATGGAATCCGAGAGTTGAGTTCCCACGGATTCCATAATCTCCCCTCGCTTTACATGCATGACCGCACATTTGTCCACACCAAACTCCATCCTGATGGCACTACTGAAGGTTTGAGTTACCTTCAGTAGCTCCATCAGTTGCAGATTGCTGGGGGCAAAAAGTTTCAAGTCATCCATATAAAGGAGGTGAGATATAACCTGACCACCTCTCTTCAACCGATAGCCTAGTCCCGAATTCTCCAGCAGTGTGCTTAGAGGATTCAAGGCTAGGCAAAACCAAAGCGGACTCAAACTGTCACCCTGGAATATACCCCGCTCGATCCTTACCGGTTCGCTATTCCTCTGGATATTTCGACATCCTGGATAGCGAAGGACCGTCCTCCATTGCCCCATACACGACATCAAGAAGGTGCGTAGCGTTGCATCAACTTAAAAACGAATAAAAATTATTATTATTATTATTTCTGCGACGTTAAATAATGATTCTTGACTTGATAAGATTTCTGAGATTTCTGTGTATTCTTGTTTTAGGATCTTGTTAGCTCCAATGAAGTTACTCCCTTGATCACTGTAAATGTGGCCGGGAACTCCTCTTCTGGCTGACATACGTCTGAGCGCTGCAATAAAAGCCGACGCAGTGAGATCAGATACGAGTTCTAAATGTATGGCCTTTGTAACCATACATACGAATACTGCAACGTATCCTTTATCGGTTTTGATGCCGCGACCTTTGTTCGCTTTCACCAAAACATGTCCAGTGTAGTCAATACCGGTATGATAAAAGGGTCGACTAGGATTTAACCTGGATGAAGGCAAGTCACCCATGAGTTGATGTTTTAGAATGGGATCGTGTCTCCTACACTTTACGCACGTTCTTAATCGTTTTTTCGTAGCGCGGTTTCCTCCAATGATCCAATATTTTTGTCGTATCATTTTCACTCCACCATGGAATACTAATTTATGGGATTCGTCTATTATAAGATCAGCTAATTTAGTTTGATTTGGGATAATAATGGGATGCTTCATTTCGGGGTCTAAACTCGAATGTTTTAGCCGTCCACCGACACGGAGTACTCCGTGGCTGTCTAAGATAGGATTAAGATTCAAGATCTGGCTTTTCTTGCTTAATAAAGGTTCACTTTTTTCAAGTTGAGATATTTCCTTGAAAAATTATTCTTGTTGCACATGTTTTATTATCATTTCCGTCGCTCGTTTAAGGTCATGCAGGGTAAGGTAGTTTTCACGCTTCTTTTTGTAAATCAAGATTTCGTTAAATTTGTTTACATAGGCTAAAACTCGAATGATTTTCCTGTAACTGCTGTATTTCTCTAATAATTGTTTTATAACTGGATTGCTAGAGTCAGCAGTAATAGTGTTTACTAACTTTTTCTTTCTGAGATCTTCAATTGTTTTATATAAGATAGGTTCAGGATTATTTTCAGGATTGAATTGAAGTAACCAATCGGGTCCGTGCCACCAAAGTGAATGATTTGCTAAATGGGATGCAGTCAGACTACGGCTAGCGCAATCTGAGGGATTTTCTTGAGATTTCACATACCGCCACCTATTTTTTGGGATAATTTCGCAAATCGTTTTTACTCGATTCGCAACAAAGGGTTTCCATTTTTCTGGTTCACCGTTTATCCATCCTAGAACTGCCATGGAATCTACCCAGCCATAAGCTTGGATTTTGAGATCAGTCAGGGATGAGATTATTTTGGCCATAAGTTTTGATAATAAAAGAGATATATTAAGATTTTTTGAGAGGTACAACTTTAGATTTTCCAGCGACAAGGGTTACGTATGTCTTGTGGTTTCTTGTAATTTTACAATAAACAACACAAGCGTAGGCCTTTGTGCTGGCATCACAAAACCCATGAAGCTCAATTATATCATTCTCCATGGTTTGTATCCGATTTTCCAGCGACAAGGGTTACGTATGTCTTGTGGTTTCTTGTAATTTTACAGTAAACAACACAAGTGTAGGCCTTTGTGCTGGCATCACAAAACCCATGAAGCTCAATTATATCATTCTCCATGGTTTGTATCCATCGAGGTATTTTAAATTGGGATATATGAGGTAAGTCGGCCTTTATTTTTTTCCATTCTAGGGCAATGTTATGAGGAATCGGTTGATCCCAACCTAATTCCGTTTTCCATGTTTCTTGAAATAAGATTTTGAGTTTTATTGTGACTGGTGACACCCAGCCCAAGGGGTCAAAGATTTTTGAGATTTCAGACAAGAATTGTCGTTTTGTTGGGATATCTTCTGAAGTAATTTCTATTGGATGAAAGATAAAATAGTCTTCTTTCGGTTTCCAACGAAGACCTAAAGCCTTTGTAGATTCTGGCTGTTTAAAATGAAATTCTTCGTCATGAGGATTAATATGATCGTCTAAAAGTTCCGGCAAGTTCGAGCGCCATTTTCTAAGATTGAATCCGCCTGACTTGAGAAGGTTTGTCATCTCTGTTTTGAGATGTTTAGCGGCTGTCGCGGTATGAGCTCCATGCATGAGATCGTCCATGTAAAAGGAGGTCTCTAGGATATCAGGAGCGCAGCTATTGGGATAATTTGGCCTTTCATCGATGGCAAGTTTTTTCAATGTCATCATGGCCAGGAAAAGTGCAGCCTTTGTACCGTAGGTGACAGTCGCTAGTTTATATTCTTGCAAAGTTTGGGATTGATGACTTCTCCAAATAATTTTCTGGTACTTTTGATGACTAGGATGTAGCCAAATATTACGGTACATCTTTTCAATATCTGCCGTAAATGCGTATTTAGACTGTCTCCATTTTAGGATAAGACTTAAGAGATCCTGCTGCAGGTTCGGCCCCCTGCACATAAGATCATTGAGGCTGTGTCCTGTTGAGGTTTTTGCAGAGGCATTAAAAACAATTCGTAATTTTGTAGTTAATGACTCAGCTCGAAGTACGCCATGATGCGAAAGGTAGCAATCTGGAGTTACGTTGACCTGTGTCGCAGCGGGGATCATATGTCCGAGCTCTAAGTACTCGGACATAAACAAATTATAATCACGTGCCAGATCGGGTTGCTTAATTAATTTCCTTTCGATTTGAAAGAATTGTGCAATGGATTTGGCTTTAGATTCACCTAATTTTTCTTCAAAATTTTCTTTAAAAGGTATTTTCACGACATAGCTGCCGTCTTCGCGCCTTGAGGTTGAGGACTGAAAGAAGTCAATTCAAGCTTGATCTTCCTGAGATATTGATAAGGGTTCGCGAATGTCCTCCATTTCCCAGAACTGTTGGATATCGGTGAGGTTGTTGAGGATCACATTGCACTGAAATGTTTTACAGTTACCGCTTAGGATCCATCCTAGCTGTGTCTGCTGGGCAATGGGTAACATTCCCTCGGAACGGCAGATACTCGTACTATCCAATAGGATTTGGGAATAGACGTCAGCGCCGAATAAAATATCAACTGGTCTACTTTTGTAAAATTCAGGATCAGCTAGGGTTGTTTGGTTAAGGGTTGGCCAGTTGGGTTTAGTGAAGGTATGACTAGGCAAATTCTTGACTAGTCTTTTCATTATAAATACGTTGGATTCGAAAGTGAAGTCATTAATTAATGACATGCACTTAATAGAGAGCATGCCCTTACAGCTATTTTCATTGTTTCCGATTCCAGATATAAATCCAGTACATTTTTGCCGACGCAGGTTTAGAAGCTGTGCAGCTCTTTCAGTAATGATTGAGGTCTGAGATCTCTGATCTAGAAGAGCTCTCATTCTTTCGTAAGATCCGTCAGCTGCTTGGACCTTGACAATTGCTGTCGCGAGGAGTATTTCTGTAGGATCGTTTTGCATAGATACTAATGTGTTCATATCTTGCTGAGGTGGAGATTTCGTAATAGTGGCCGTGCTCGGCCCCGGTCGCGACGCATCCGATGTAGCATTTCTTGTCATCGTTGGTTTCCGGGTCTAATTTCTCTACTAGGATACATACGAGGAAGGGATCCCAAGTAGATACATCGATTCCGAGATTTTTTATAACGTTCACGCTTTCGTACGTTGTATCGTGGATCCGTTTGAGGTGACTCGCTGATTTTTGAAGTATCTGGCGTTGTCACTCGGAACAAAGCAGCTGGAGCCGAGCAGCGTCCTGGAGTGAATATCGCGTTTGTAACACGTGATGAACGAAATGCCACGTGTGCGTCATCCAGGTCAAGAGCGAGCCGCTTTAGACTCGAAGCGTAGCGCCACCGTGCTGCCGCCGTGTACAAAGCCGAGGAAGAGCTGGTCAAGTTGAGGGAACAGCTGATAAGGAAAAGGCTGGCATTAGAAATCGCCGAAATCGAGGATGAAGAAGCAGACAACAACGTGGGTGAGTGGAGCTGGTGATGTCCGCGGCGAACGCGTGAATGTACCGCCGGCGCCTGTCGCGTCGGCTGGCGCGTGTTCCACCGATGGCAAACGCGTGAATGTACCGCCGGCCCCTGCTACGCTGTCTGGCGCCTGTTCCCCCGATGGCGAATGCGCGAATGTACCGCTAGCGCCACTCGTGCCAGCTGGCACGTGTTTATACGATGGCGAACGCGTGGATATACCGCCGACGCCTGCTGCGCCGTCTGGTACCTGTTCCCCCGATGAAGAATGTGTAGACTTGCCGCCGCGACTCCCGCGCTGGCTGGCACGCGTTCAACCGATGTCGAACGCGTGAATGGACCGCCGGCGCCTGCTGCGCCGCCTGGTGCCTATTCCCGCGATGGTGAACACGTGGACTTGCCGCCAACGCCGCCCGGGCTGTCTGGCACCTGTTGAAACGATCGCTAACACGAAGACTTGTTGCCGACGCCCCCCGCGCCGGCTGGCCCGTGTTCAAACGATGGCATGATTCGTGGGCTCGCACATGCGCCGCATGCTGCGATCGGCGCCTACGTGTTGTTTGCACCCACGGCGTCCTTTTCCCCGCCATCTAACAGTAACCGAAACCGAATCACCGCGCCTGCCAACCTCGCTAGCGCCTGCGCTGCCAGATTCAGGGCGCTAGCTGGGTGCCAGGCCCAGGACTCAACGCGTCGGCGGGAACCTGCTCGCCGTGTACACATCACTAACAAGGAAGCTGCGTCATCGAGTGCGTCGTCGCAAGCTAGTGTGTGTGCGTTGTGTAATAGTGCGGGTCACCGGTTACCCGAGTGCGTCAAAATCGTAAACAAAAGGGAAAAGAAAAAGTGGAACTTTGCTAAGGACACTAAGTTATGTCGTAAATGTTTGGTGATAACCCGTGCTCGTTATCTGTGCCGCGCAAAACGATGGGACAGGTGCCGTTCCGTGGCCCGGGCGACGCCGCCGCCACCTCGCCTGTGGGCGCCGCAGCGCATGCGGCTACACCCTGCGTACGAACGCTGTGGATTACCGACTCGGCGGCTGCGCAGCGGCCTGCGCAGCCGCCGAGTCGGTAACGAGTATGGGTGAACGATGTAGAGACACTAAAACTTAGTTTTAAATTGTGCCTGTTAGTATTTTAGTATCATTGTGAATTGGATTATAGTTGTTATGTGTTACTTGATGATAGTGCCACAGTGTCGTTGTCTATTCAAGTGTTTGTAAGTATAGTCAACCATCATCCTTGTTAAAAATTATTAGTGATAGCGCCCTGTTATTAAAGTAGTTGTATTGCCTACTAACGAGAGTTTTCATGAAGAAGGGGGTGGAATGTAGGCAACTCATTGTATAGCTGTAAGAGAAAGTTGGGTTGTTGTGTTTTTACATTGTCTGCAACATGTGGTGGCGACTGTGCATTCCATCATAGATATAGCCATCCTTGTCGCTCAGGTGCGAGCGTGTATTGCGGTCCCTGTCTGCGCATACCAGTGTACGAGTATGTAGCCATCCTTGTCGTTCATGCGCAAGAGTATCTTGCTGTCTTTGTCGCGCCGCTGGCCGCCGACTGTTGTCAGCATTATCTGACCCACCCTAAAATCAAACGACTTTTTTTTTTTTTTTTTTTTTTTTAAATAATAATATTTAATTTATATGAGCTTATCACACAAGTGCACGAGGACTCGATGAACAAAAATACAATAAATAAATAAATAAATAAATAATAACACAGACACTCAAATTTAATCTTTAATACGTAACGTTAATTAAGGTAAGCCTACACAACATAGTCGGAGCCACCGGCATTATATATGTTTTTGTTAAGCTATTTTAATCATTATCTCGTTAACATTAAAGTTGAAAAACTTTTAAGTCACACATCACGTCTACATAATTACGAGTACAACCTTCCTTCCTTCCTTGACTTCCAAAAAAGAAATTATACTTAAAATAACTTTTATTTCGGAAGTCGGTGTTTGTATTTTATTTCTTCGTTAATTGACACCAACTTCCGAAATTAAAGTTATTTTTATATTTAAAGTGTATTTTCTTTATTGGAAGTCGGTTGTATTTTTTGTAAAAAACGATTTTTATTTTTCACTTTTTAGTTGTTATAACCCAGAACTAAAACTAAATATTAAGGTTACGTCCGAATTGATAACCCCAATAACATGGAACATGGACACATTTGAACATCCACGTAATTGGAGGAAACCAAAACGTCACCTATGTATACATATTTTTTGTTTTTGTTGATTATTTCAAAATGCACTAAAGATAAAGATATATTTGTTGCATAACTGTGTACATTAAGTTCTTATTGACAAACATTACATTTTTAGTTTCAACAGTCTACCCAAGTCGGATATGCAATAGTATTTTAAGAAATTAGGTTCTTACAAATATTATTTTTTATCAAAAAACTCATGCAGATTATAAAATACATTATCAATCAACATTTTTTTCAATTTATTTTTGAACATATTTCCATTTAATTGCTTAATTGCTGGCGGTAACTGATTGTACACACGAATAGCAGTAACATAGGTACTTTTATAATACATCATATTGTTAATAACCGGTAAATTAATTTCGATAAAATTTACATCGGACCACCTCTAGAGTATACTATTTTTTTTTTTTGTGGCGTGGGAAATCATCCAATGACTTCGCCCGCCGGGAGTGCGTGTCAGACTCTTACTGACTAAATAATCCCACCCCTGTTCCTTCCCTGCCTGAGTGCCCAGGGGTGCGGTAACTCATTTTCAGAATTTATCCGTTACCACTAGGCATGCAGGCACCGGCCACGATGGGCCCCGTCGGTGGTGGCTGACACTCATCTCTTTGTGGCGCGCGTGGAACACTAGGCGCCGTCGACTCACGGGCCCGGTGCTGATCAGACGGCGAGCTACCTGCTGCTCGCCGGCCGCAGGCCCGGGTAATTATTGTAACCTTGGATGTCTAAATTGACCGGACTAATAGCAGATACAGAACTCTGTCAAAACGACTAGCGAATATGACCTAATCAGGTGAAGTTACATACATTACCCGCTATACAAAGCTAATACGAGTCCGATCGTGTACTAATCCGTTCATGTATGCAAAATCAATAAGAATCTCTCAACATGCTTAGGACGTGACTTGTCTACGTGTAAGCTTTTATTTTGAGAACAACTAAACCACCGAAAAGTGTTCGACGCATTTTAGACTTTGATGTGGCTTAGGCAAGGTTTATTTTAACTAGTGTTCTGGGGCGAAAGTAGGGTAGCTTTGAAATAGGTCTTTAGTGAACGGCAAGGGTTAATGGTGTATGAAATATGCACGGCCTGTCTTGGAGACTGCACACTGCGTCCGGGCACTCAGAATTTAGAAAGCTGGAAGTGGATCGTTCAAAATAGTTCAATTATCCTTTCCCAACCTTCCTAGTGGTTTTGGTACTGTGGCTCCTCCAATGAAAATGTAGTATGTATTTAGTATAGACCTATATTCTCTATTAAGGCGAGTTTTATGGGAAGGCCAAAGGTCAGTTTTTGACGATTTAATCATTTATTAAGTTACCGGCAATCTGTATAAACCGGTATTCTAGAGGATGTAACGGAAAGGGGTGGTCATATTTTAAATACTGCTATACTAAATTTCATTAAGAGCGAGTCGAACGCGTACGCAAAGAGTTCCGAAGAAATATTTTTTTTTTCAGGAATTTTTTAAACTATATACTTCTTATAGGTTTTCCTGTAATCTATAAGTAAGGAACTACTTTCTGTATTTTTTTTAAATATTAGGCCCAGTGTTTTCGGAGATAATGGGGGGGGGGGGGGAATGGTAATAGTATGTCATGTACAGTTTGGATAAGTTCTTTTTTAATTTGCCGATTTGCACCCTATAAGGCCCCATATTCCAAATCTATTTATTTACACTTCTATGTTTGGGTCACCGATATTCATGTGTGTACCACAACTTAATCAGTCCTGTAGAATCGGAGCAAATTGACTGTGAAAATTACGCTCAGACAGACAGATACACGAGTGATCCTATAAGGGTTCTGTTTTTCATTCGGACTTACGGAATCCTAAAAAAAAATTGAACTACCCATACTAATTTTGATCAGGTGATGATAATCTTGTACGGAAAGTGCAATTTTCTTTCTTGAAGCGCTTAGGATAAACCGATTTGGCCCAGGACAATTTAGTTTGGCCTGAATTCATGTTTGGCAAGCTGCACATATACCTTGACTAGGCAGCTATAAAAACAATAATATTTCATACAATACCAAGACGGAGTAATGCACTTAATTCCCTTTTTCTATCCTTAGATAGTCGTGAAGACAAAGTGACTCAGTATTTAAATAACACGGTTATCTTTCGTCTAAGTCTAATTTTGATTACTACTATGATTTGAGGTTTTTATAACCTTCTGCAAAGTTCCAGCGAACGCAACATACAAAGTCTTGTCCCGCCTCAACAAGTCCAAGACTTCCCTCGTCAATAGAGACAGTGATGCAATGCTTGAGGGTAGGAAGCAAGACTCTTGATTGCTGACAAACTGGGGCACCGTGACACTATAAGTCTACACGATAAGGATAAGGTATGGCATGTCCTGTGCACCATAATTTTGAACACAGGGTACGCACTACTACGCTAAGTTAAACTTATACAGGCTTCTCAATTGATGGCATCGCATAGGTATGGATAGAACGTATGCGCGTGTACCACAGCAGCCATCCCTATCTGCCATCTCAAGCATAATCAGGCTATAATGTTCTCTCTGTGAGAGGGAGTGGATCGTAATTACCATACGTTCTTAAGACGCTATTAGCTGCCAATGACCTTGAGTGGTTAGCTTGCGTGTTCTGCGCTGAGCTCACGTAACGCGTCGTATGTCTACCCAGTAATAGGACTCGCGCATCAAGGAGCGCTGTCCGAAATTAAACGCATAATAAATTTATTACACATAAAAAACAGGTATTAAACTAAAACACTGAGACTAAATTATAAATAACTAAGGGCTGATTTTTCAATAGTCAGATAACTTTTAACTGAGGAATAAAAATTGCGGTTTGACATAATTTCTATACAAAAACTGTCAAAATGCCATTTTTATTCCTCAGTTAAAAGTTATCTGACTATTGAAAAATCAGCCCTAAATGATCTTTAAAATGGAGAAGGTTTCATAAAAATACGCTTTATAGTTTTTGCGTGATTCTCAATTGTTTATCCGCGTTAGACATATCTTTACAAATTAATTACACTATGTTATAAAAATATAATTTCAAATATTCTGAGATCAAATTACGACGGAAATTGTCTAGAGTAACATATTTTTTTTTAAAAGACACAAGACTAGTCGTTTAGACGTGATGTTCAATTAAAAACCATTAAAAGTCGTATAACTGCGCCTTAAGGTGGAAGCGCCAGGGTAGACCGCAAAATTCAAATTTTCTTACGTTTTTTGCAATTTGCAGGTCAGTGTCAGGTTGTATCTTGGTCAAAATTTGATTCGCGGCCGTAGCAAGTATGTATTTATAGAATTATAATCATTAAAATCATCAATACAACTCTCTCAGTTAGAATTTATACCAAATGCAAGTATTTCATGAAATCATGACATATTTTTTTTGTGGGGTTGGAAATCATCCAATGTCTTCTCCCGCTCTGGGTGGAGCGGGAGGGCGTGTCAGACTCTTACTGACTAAAACCCACCCCTGTTCCTTCCCTACTTGAGTGCCCAGGGGTGCGGTAACTCATTTTCAGAATTTATCTGCTACCCCTAGGCATGCAGGCACCGGCCACGATGGGCCCCGTCAGTGGTGGCTGACACTCATCTCTTTGAGGCGCGCGTGGAACACTACGCGCCGTCAACTCACAGGCCTGGTGCTGATCGGACGGCGAGCTACCCACTGCTTGCCGTCCTACGCCCAGTACCTCTCCTGCGGTAGTAGCGATCGGGAATGTGAGGGCCACTCCGTTGAGCTTCCCTTAGGCGTCCCGCCTCCGCCTTCGCGAGCATTACTGCTTCGCAGAAGGCGGAGACTGCTTCCCATTCCCTTTCGCTCCGTATCATGGCCTGAACCAGGGCCTGGCGTGAGAGGTCGCCACCACCTATCGCATCCACGAGGACACGGCGGTGCTCCGCCCAAGCGGGGCAGACCTCCACCGTGTCCTCTAAGCGATCCGCGCAGTGGTAACACCCGGGCGTTTCCTCCCGCCTGATCTGATGCAGGAACCTCCCGAAACAACTGTGTCCGGTGAGGACCTGAGTCAGGCGGAAGATAAGGACTCTGTGACGTCTCTCCAGCCACTCCTCAAAGAGGGGCACTACTGCCGCAATGGTGGCGTGCCTAGCGTTGGGTTGCGACTGTCGCTGTCTTCACGTCACCATGAGATCCTGCCGGAGCTCCGTCCGCCGAGCCACGAGGTGTCGTGGCAGCAGAGTTTCGCCCGGCGTTTGGCCTCCTAGCGCTACTCTCAGAGCAGCGCGAGGACGTTGGCCTCCAGATCCCACGGCGACAGTCCGGCAAAGAGGCTCGCCACCTCATAGGAGACCGTGCGGTATCCTCGGATGAGCCGAATGGCCATGACCCTTTGGGATGCGTTCAACCGGCGAGCTGGTCGCCGCCTCAGGGAACACGCCCACACCGGTGCCCCGTAAAGGGCCATGGACCGCACGATCCCCACGTAGAGCCTCAGGCAGGAGGCGTTTGGACCCCCCAGATTGGGCAGGAGCCGCTTCAAAGCACCACTGGCCCTCTCCAGTCTGGGAGCCAATCGTCGGAAATGCTCGACGAAGTTCCACCGGCTGTCGAGGACGAGACCCAGGTACCTCATAGTCCCCTCGAGGCCGATGTGAACCCTTCCTATCGTTATCCGGGAACTCGACGGTGGCGCGTTCCATGCGCGACCATGAAAACACATGGCCTCGGACTTGTGCAATGCCACCTGGAGTCCCAGTTGCCGGATCCTCTTAACGATTGTCGCAACCCCGCGTGACATCAAGTCGGCCGCCGCCTGGTACGACCTCCCCTGCGCCAGGACCAGCATGTCGTCAGCGTAGCAAACTACACTGACACCGCTAGGGTGGTCGGAAATCATGACATTTGGCATTAATTCTAACTGAGAGAGATGTATTGATGATTGTATTGATTATAATTCTATAAATACATACTTGCTACGGCCGCGAATCAAATTTTGACCAAGATACAACCTGACACTGACCTGCAAATTGCAAGAAACATAAGAACATTTGAATTTCGCGGGCTACCATGAAGCATTCACCTTAATGTGGGTTAGTGCCATACAACATTTATTTTCGATTTTCTGGTTCTGGAGCGTGAAAGCGTGAAACGGTGTGCTCACGTTGCTTTATCGTGCGTGTTCGTGTAGCTGCGTCCATTACCAGTGCTTCAGCATGCTTAGCTGTAGTTGAAAAGTTAGTTGCTGCAGTTAGTTGAAAATATTTAAGGCGCAGTTATACGACTTCTAATAATTTTTAATTGAGCATCACGTCTAAACGACTAGTTTTGTTTCTTTGAAAAAAATATGTTACTCTAAACAAATTCTTTCGTAATTTGTGAATATTTGAAATTATATTTTTATAACATAGTGTAATTAATTTGTAAAGTTATGTCTAACGCGGATATAAAATTGAGAATCACGCAAAAACTATAAAGAAAATTTCTATAAAACCTTCACCATTTTGAACATCATTTAATTGTTTATATTTTTATATACGTGTTTAAGTATAATACTTGTTGTTTAATGTATAATAAGTGAATAATGCATGTAATTTCGGACAGCGCTCCTTGATGGGCGAGTCCTCTTACTGGGAGGACGTACGACGCGTTGCGTGAGCTCAGCACAGAACACGCAAGCTAACCTCTTAAAGTATGAAGAAAAAATAACCGCGACCTTGGGACACAAGAGCAACTGAAGGAACACGCGTGGGTTTTAGTCAATAAGAGTCTGACACGTCCTCCCGCTTCACCCGGAGCGAGAGAAGTTATTTGAAAAATTCCCACTCTAAAAATAAGGTACTGATATACATTTCAATACAGCCAAATTCACACCACCTGCACCGGTGTATCTAGGTATTGTGACTCCTACAGTATCTACAATAAGACAAGCATAATATACTCTCATCGATTTGCAAAGCCCCTCTTTGAAAAACGATGAATGTGTCCTGACATTGACATGATAAGCAATTCACACTAGATCACATTCACTCGAATATTCGAGTAAATAACCCAAAGAGTATTAAATTCGTTGAAGCTTGAGAATTCCAAATATACCAAAATTCTTCAGTACAAAAAAAACTCTCTTGTTAAGTAAATAAGGCACAACTCAATTTGCAGTGATGTAAAGTGTTTTACACAAGCACGCCCAATCACTCCTGATGGATACTCGGGCAAGTTGACAGGCTAATTCACCGCGTGTGAAACATTTACAAAATGTCTGCCATATATAATACTGAGTTTTCGGAAGAAGTATCTGTGGAATGGTTTTATAACTGACGTCACATCAAGGTCAGACAGGCGTTCATAACGCTACCCGGGCCTGCGGACGGTGAGTAATAGGTAGCTCGCCGTCCGATCAGCACCAGGCCCGAGAGTCGACGGCGCGTAGTGTTCCACACGCGCCTCAAAGAGTTGTCAGCATTCATGACGGGGCCCGTCATGGCCGATGCCTGCCCAGGGGCTGAGGATAAATTCGAAAGAGTTACCTCGCCCCTGGGCACTTAGGCACGGAAGGAACAGGGGTGGGTTTTAATCAGTAAGAGTCTGACACGCCCTCCCGCTCCACCCAGAGCGGGAAAAGTCATTGGATGATTTCTCACCTCCCTCCCCCAAAAAAAAGGCGTCCATAACGCTCATGCTCAAAATCAAAGTATAGAGATTTCTTTATTTAACCATCAGTCAACGCAATAGACGATCAGTTATCGGTCAGACACAACCTTGACTGTGGCAAAGCCAAGAACACAGTGTAGTTGATGCCTTGCTTCTCACCTGATGGTTAGCGATGATGCAGTCGACGATGGAGTACGCTTGCCTAGAAGTAACCTACTCACTCTTGACTTAAAGACTCCCTGGTTGTAGCTATCAGGAAACACAGACTCAGGCAAGGAATTCTTAAAATTAAAGAAATTTTAGGCATTTTCCATGATTTTAAAAAAAAAATATTTGTTTATTTCAAAAAGAACTATCTATCTACATCATATTACACGAAGTACTAGTAATTGGCTCCTCTTGGGGTTTATTGCGCCCTCTCTGTGGTGAGTAGCTGTAGTGGTGGTTCGAAACGTATGAAATCAGGAGATTTCTCACAGACGAACTTAGCTCTGGTATTAGGGTTGCCGTCATCCAAAGTGCCAGCTCTGAGAAGAGTCGCATGATCTTGATCCCCATTATAGTTGTCAGGCTGGCCTGGGTTCCAACCGTGGAACACGTCCTCGATTCTTTCACCTGAAAGAGGTGAATTTAATTAGTATTTATAACCATTATAATTAAAGTCATCAGGGCTCCATTGCGAGAAAGGGATAGCGCTACACGTCTTGTATCACCATCTTTATCTTGCTCTGAAACAATTGGGTTTATGACTTAAAAAATCTAATTAGTTCGTCAGATACCAAAACATATTGAACATATATTGTTTAACCGACTTCAAAAAGCAGGAGGTTATTCATTCGGATGTTTATATTTTTTATGTATGTTCGGGCATAACTTCGTCTTAAATAGACGGATTTGCAAAATTCTTTTTTGTTTGAAAGAGTTTTATTCCGAAATGGAACTCATTTAAACTTCATATAGATCTGATGATGAGTTTCGGAGAAAGACAACGGAACTCTTCAAAATATGACAACAAATCAACCGGGATTGCTGCTATCGCATAAATATGCTTTTGGTGTGGCGAGTTGCCGCCACTCTGCAAGTTGGGTGGGGTTGGTATCACGTCGCGTGTGTGTCTCGCTTTAATTTGTCAGACAGACGTGAGTGGCCGGCTTTACGAGCTATAGACAATTTAAAATGCAACAATCGACGTCACGTCAGTTTGACGTCAGAGTGTGTGTGTGTGTCTAACGCCGCGAGGCACAGCGCGCATCTCACCGCAGACTAATGTCTTAAAAATAATATCGTCCCCGCAAATACGCTAAAATCCCGAGTAAATCCCGTAAACGTTGGGGATCCTCCGGGAATAATAAATAACCCATATTCACCGCGTCCGTTAACTACTGAACAACCATAATCAGGAGTGTTGGTGTGAAGAGAACGAGTGGCCACTCGACAATTCGACGTGCAACCATCGAGGACAGCCCGGAAAGTAAGGTACCACTTGTTTTACAAATTGTAAGTAGGGCCACATTCGCCGACTGCTGCCGACCACTCCTAACTTGAAGTTATACAGACAAATATAGGCAATTTTGGGCCAGCATTCCCTCCAAGTGCTTGGTCGTAACACTGTCCTTCATCCTGCAGAGAACCACGGCTATTTACACGCCTGGGCAACTCCAGCTTTGTTAACACAATTTAATGGGGACTCACAACTAAAAAGAGAAAAATTAAAACTTTTTTACATAGAACCGACTTCCAAAAAAACAAACAAAAATAGTGCAAAATAACTTTCATTTCGGAAGTCGGTGTTAAAAAACGAAGAAACAAAAACCAGGGGCCCAATTCTGTAACTTTGAGTTAAGCAACACGCCATCGACACTCTATCGAAACACAACAGACATTATTTTGCCACTGTTGCAAATTTGGTTTTCTGCATAAACTTCAATATGCTATTGACATAATATAGTAGAGCAGACTACCAATTATTACAATAGTCTTATTATGGCGTTTCAATGGCACTACAGTGGCAAGTCAATGACCATAAATAATTTATAGAATACCAAATGTCAATGACTATTCTATTGAGACACCACTGACACACTACCGACACACTATTGACTAGTTAATTATTTTACAGAATTGGGCCCCAGAAACGCCGACTTCCGAATTTAAAGTTATTTTTCACTTTTTTTGTTTATTTTCTGAAGTCGGTTCTATTTTTTTGTAAAAAAGCTTTTTTCTTTTGTCACGTAAACCAAAAATGAAGACGATACAGTGCGTTAAAATTTCACATGACGTCACACCTGAGTTAAAATTGTACCACTTTTTACTCAAAAGTGACGTCACGAGCCCCTACTCCTGAATTTTGATGCGTTTTATATTTCATTGATTTGATAAAGCAAAAATACTTGTCCAATATTTTTTGATAATCTAACTTACAGACTGAATAGAATGATCATTTGTTTACCCTGGAATCATCCCTATATATATATATATAGCTCTAACACGTCATACAATGGCCACTCTTCTTCTTTTTAACCAACTTCCAAAAGGAGGAGGTTCTCAATCCATCTGTTCGTTTTTTTTTTTTTTGTATATATGTTATGCGATTTCTCTGCCATTTGTGAAAAGATTTTGATGATTTTTTTTGTTCGGTAGGTCATACTTCAAAGATGGTTCCATATAAATTTTATCGAAATTGATTCAGAACTAGCGGAAAAATCAACATAAACAAAAAATGTACACAGATGATGTTTTGAATTCCATATTATTGGGGTTATTCATTCTAGCATAACTTTATTATTTAGTTTTAGTTCTGGGTACAACAACTAAAAAGTGAAAAACAAAAAACCTTTTTTACAAAAAATACAACCGATTTCTAAAAATTGCAAAATAGTTTTCATTTCGGAAGTCGGTGTCAAATAACGAAGGCAAACTAAATACGAACACCGACTTCCAAAAATAAAGTTATTTTGCAGTTTTTAGAAGTCTGTTATAATTTTTGTAAAAAAGTTTTTTTTAAGCCCTTGCTACAGTTGGGAAAGAGAGCGCCAAAGTTGTATCCCGCACGGGGTTCCTCTGAGTTTGGTCAGAGCTTTATATGAAACTCATGTGGAGTCTATTTATTTTTCCATTTTCATTACTATATTACAGATCTAAAGCATAGCCTACTTGAATCATGTTCTAATATTATTTATTGAAAGTGGACGCGACTTTAAAAAAAACCTTGTAGGTGTTTTTAGAGTCTATTTTAAATTAAATTCGATGCACGTTTTTAGGGTTCTGAAAGTCTGAACAAAAAACAGAACCCTTATAGGATCACTCGTATGTCCGTCTGTCTGCCCGTCTGTCACAGCCAATTTGCTCCGAATCTACTAGACTGATTGAGTTGACTTGACTTTTTTTTGAATTTGGTATATGGGGTTTACTTTTGAACCCAAAAGTGAACCCCCTAATTATATCAGAAAATTGAAAAAAAAAAAGTTTTTCAAATTGCACTATGCTACATATTACATGAAAGGGCTTATTGTCAGGATTTCAAATATATTTTTAAATCCTTACAAACCTTATGTCCGAAACCACTAGAACAAAAAAATAGAAAAAAATATTGTACTTATGTACTTCTTTACTTATAGAATACAGGAAAACCTATAAGAAGTACCTTTGTATAGTTTAAACCTGAAAAAAATATGATTTGTTCGGAACACTTTGCGCGCGAGTCTTACTCACTCTTGGCCGGTTTTTTCTGGCTAGCTTCTGCCAGCGGTTTTACCCGCGTGAATGTCAAAAATTATCATAAGGGTACATATTCCCGGAATAAAAAGTAGCCTATGTGCTATTCCAGACTATAATCTATCTCTACCTTTCATCTAGATCTGTTCAGCCGTTCTGACGTGTTTGAGTAACAAACATCCATTCACATCCATTCATTCACTAACCATTTGCATGTCCCGGCAACCGTATTTGCCAGAAAAACAATGCTCTTGAGCGTTATGGCAATCTCGGTTGAGGTATGGTAGGCTCGGGTTAGACCACTATCACTGAGCTTAACGACGTAGGCACGCTGGCCTAGAAGTTACAACATATTCACCCATTAATAGCGGATACAAAATATAGGGTGCACCTATGCAATTGGCGTTTTTTTCTCACAAAAAGAGAACCTCGTCACTTGTATGAATTAAAATATTCATCAATTGCTTGATATTCTATCGAATAATGACCGTCATATACAACTGCCAATATTAAAAAAAAACCTTATTACTTATAGTTGTATACAAAAAAAAAATACCTTAAAAATGTCTCTTCTTTTTGTTAGCAGAAATGAAACCACTATTTGTTTTAACTTAGCCAAAACTTATTTTTGTTGCTTAATCGAAGTGGCATACGTTATCTTAGTTTTTAAACATTATTGCATAAAAGTATTAAAACATTAGTGTTCATCGTTGTTAAATAAATTAAGAAAATGTTAGTGTGAAAAATGCAACTTCTTTAAAATTCTCCATACAAAACGCTGATTTCATAGGTGGGGGACCTAATATTTGAGGCTCTTAAGAGCGTCCCCTAGCGCGCGCGCGAGCGTTACCTATGAAATCACTCCTTAAGGAGTATATCCTTTTTAACCGCTTATGTATCCAACCTTGTTTATATTAAGCATAGTTGGATACAACGAGCTGAGAGTTCGGTGTGAGTTCGCACTTCTTTCAATTAATTAGAGGCAAGATACATAAAGCCAACATATTAGAGTTGGTGTGTTTGAGTGATAAATGATTTTATTTTTGCAAATAGGTTCTAACAACACTTTTACACGTCAACTTTTTTTTTGTCAGTTCTAGATGAGGTCGGTGTTTGCTAGCTGACTACCCTGAGAAGAAACACCGAAACAAACTCAGAGGTCAAAGTCTCTTTTAAAGTGTGCCCGATAGATATGTGTGGCGGCGACGGTGGCCTCAGCTGCTGGCTGTACCTCGTGGCCGCACTAATCTGTTGAAAGAGGTGCCCCTGACGCGGGCGTTTCGCACTCTTAAACTTGTAGCAGAGGAGATAGACATTTTTGTTTGTACACGGAGTGAATTCACAAGGATAACATTGTATGTACATAAGTTTTAGAAAATAAGTTGTTATTATTAAGTTTGCTTCAGTATTGCAATGGGTTTTTAAAAAAAAAAAAAAACTTTTTTTTTTACCTTTAATAGTAGTTGTAAGTGATTATAAAAAAAAAAAAAACAAAGATCCTCTGGGAAACACAGACTCCGGCAGGGAATTCCACTCCTTAGCTAACTGTACGCACGATGAAAGTATACCCAATCTACTAAACTAATCTCTAATCTCTTTCTAATTAAGCTGATGTTACGTCGAATGCTGACTCTGAATGTTCAAATAGAAGAGACCTTTCATTTAATTGAAACATGCGACCCATATTTGCACCCTAATTTAAACCTTTCCTACAAATATCGGCGACTACACGGTCAGCGTAGCTAACGCCAGGGGATCGTTTTCTAATCTGTAGATACTTCTAGCGATTACCTGCCCTTTTAGCCATATTACTTTTCTTTTATCGTTTACGCTAACGCTTAGTACAAAATGTAAGGCAATGACATTACCTACGATAAGTCACGTGACACTTATCTACGCAGGTAATGTCATTGTCATACATTTTGTACTAAGCGTTAGCGTAAACGATAATAGAAAACTAACATGGCAGTAATATGGCTAGGGAGTCAGCCTGTTCCGAATAAACAATTGAAAAAAATTATTGTGATAGTACCTACCGTGAATAGTAGTCCAAGTGCGGCCCTCACCCCAAGCAAGCAAACCGATGTGGAATTGTTCCCACCAGTTCACTTTGTCAGCTTGAACAGGGAACATGTCCTTGACGATGCGGGCCTCTTCTTCGTCATTCAGGATGACCAGGTGACCCCCCTCCAATGCACATATCCTGTACGCACTGAACCAAGTCTGAGGGTTGAGATGGACCTTGTAACAGCTGCCCGTGTAATGATTTAAATGATATTCTAAAACACACATCAGAATTATTCATATTTATATCAACTTTGCATTTGTTTTCAATGAATATGATAGTCCAACACTGCTTACTATTGTCAAAGGTACCACATTCGTTCATCGTTTGATTGTCGAATTTCTTATAACATACGTAGGGTAGGGGGTCCTTGCATGACCTGGAATTTATGGTATACTTGTTTCCACCAGAGAACATGTAGAGGCAGTCACCATTTGAAACTTCAATTCCTATTTCCATCTCGAACAGCGGCACTCCTGAAACATGCACGGCAAAAAATTTGCAATGAAAAAAATCTCAACCTCGCGGTGGGGACCTCTCGCGTTCGGTCCAGGTTCAGTTCATGGTCCGGAGTGAGAGGGTATGGGAAGCAGTCTTCTCCTTCTGCGAAGCAGTAATGCAAGCAAAGGAGGAGACGCGTGAGGGAAGGCAATCCTGACGCCTCTGACCGCAGCAGGAGACACCTTGGGGGTCGGGAGTCGCAGGGCGATTGCCGGCCACCGCAGACGGACGGCGAGCAATAGGAAGCTCACTGTGCGATAAGGAACAGACCTGAGTCGATGACGCGTTGTGTTCCACGCGCGCCTCGAAGAGATGTCAGTATGATTGAAGGGGCCCGCTAGGGCCGGTGCCTTCCAGGGTTAGAAAGACCACCTGGAACGCAAAGGGCACAGAAGGGGAACACGGGCGGGTTTTAGTAAGTAAGAGTCTGACCCTCGCTCCACTCAGAGCGGGAAAAATTTCATGATTTCGGCACCCTCAAAAAAAAAGCTTGGGTTGAATTTACAAAATGAAAATAAAGCATTTTTGAAAAGTTTGACTTACCTTCAACAGAAACAAAATCTCCTTTTGAGAATAAATCATGAGTACCTAAGAAAATAGAGCCAACTTTACTGGACAGGATATGCGAGTGTAGAGTATTCACTAGCCCTTTGTGGAGCGGAGACGCCAACACCGCACCTGTAACATGAAAGACACACGATGAGATCGGTGTCATGATCCCGTGCCGTGTCAAATCAGTCCAGTATGGCAGCTGTGTAACAGTCAATCAGCTGCCATTTGAAGATCTTTATCAGTCAGAAGTCATAAAATCTGTCACCGTTCTTGCTGAGGTGTTCCCCAGTTGCTGGGGGGTGCCCTCTATCTGGCAGAATCTTGATGCTCCGAAATTTATTTGGCATAACACACCTGGCATAATCTTCTTTAAATGATTTTTTTTAAGGCATAAAAATTATTACGCCCGGTACGCCTGCTGCGGATCGGGAGAGTAGCCACGGCCTCCCTCTCCCTCTCTGCAGCCTCCTTCTGCGAAATTACGGCTTCACAGAAGGAGATCACCGCATCCCACGACTCGGCGCTCTCCTTCCGCCAGGACTCTCACCCGCATTATGGTGTCGATAGTGGAGCGCCTATGCCGAAAACCGAACTGACTGTTGTCCAGATCTGGCCCCTCTTTGTACAAGTGGCTGACTGAAGGGGCTGCAATTATCCGCTCAAAAAGCTTACCCATCTCATATAGCAGTACTAGGGGCTGGTATGCGGATGGCATTCTTGAGGAGGACCAGACGACCTGTCTTCCACTGAGCGGGGAAGCGGCCCTGCTCAAGGCAAGCTGAGTAGAGTCCTCTCAGCTGGGGCTCTAATTCCTTCAGAGCGAGGACGAGCGCGCGGCCCGGAACTCCATCAGCTCACGGGGTCACGGTTTTGGCCCGGAGCCGCATCACGGCCACCCTCAACTCTGGTTGTGTCACCTCAGGGACGCTCTCCTCGTCCTCCGACTCTGTGGCTGTGGGCAAAGCCATCGGCGGCGGCACGTGCTCTTCTCTATCAGGGAAGAGAGCTTCCTCCAGCAACTGAGGCTAAAGGCTTTCAGTGAGTGGGGGCGCCCAGGCACGAAGTTTCCCTCTGACCGCACGATAGGGACACCCTCATGGATTTCCGTCTAGGGTCGCCACATGTTTTCCCTGAATCGAGTTTTCGACTCGCCGATGGCCAGCCACAGAGCCTTCTTCGCCACGTTGTACACCTCATACTGCGCAGCTTCTTCTTCCGGAACCAAACGACGTCTCCTCCGATATTGGGTGTACTGGCGCCTGACCGCCACGCAGGTCCTGCGCATCTGCGCGATTTCGGCGGTCCACCAGTACAACCGGCGCCTTGTGGGTTAAGTGTGGACGCGGAGCATGGACACGTCGCAAATTTGCGTCATCGCCCCGCGAAACCACTGCGCCTCCTCCTCGACGTCAACGGGTTCGTTCGTCACTGACTCCCGGACCCAAGCCTTGATGACGGATTGCGGCTTTCTCGAGAATTAGAAGGTACAAATTATACACCTGAATCTGCATGAAAATCTGTTCAGAAGTTTTTGAGCTTATCGCGAACAGACAGAGAGACTGACGCGGCGGGGGAATTAGTTTTTTTAATATGTAGTGGAAATAACAATTCTCATTCGATAGTGGTTGACCTAGCTGATATTTGGGGTCACTCTATACCTACTATCAGGTCAGCGATATTTATGATCTTGTTATTGTTGTTATTTATTTTCGCGACCCGTCTTGCGATGATAAGCCCGGGATTCCCACAAGCAAGTTACTTACACATGAGAGTACCTGTTGGAAGGAAAATGATGTCATTCTTCTTCTTAGCGTGTCGATGGCAAATTTAATTGTTTGGCCCAGTATTCAGTTTGATTGTAACATTGGACATTATTTTTTGTTTAATTCTAATTTATTTTTCATACCACTTGCTCAAAAAAGTGACATTCTATGCCACAAAAAGCGAACATAACAATAGTCATTTTTAATCTGTTAAAAACAGGGAAAGAAAATTGTACTGAATTTCATTCATCCTCTAGGGGGCGAATGTGATTTAAATTTGGAATACTTACCGAAATTTATACTGAACTACATCTGTGTTTACACCATTGAGTTTGTATATAAAGCATTATACATCTTTTTGAAAAAGGAATATGCATTTATTATGCAGTTATGATTATTAAATAAAATTACGAAAACCGACGAGGCCGTATGAGCTTGATGCCTTTGCTTTTCCGACAAAAAAATATTAGTCTAGGAATTTGCCGCGTTTTTTGTTTTCTTCAGATACATAAACGTTAAGTTTATTTTAATTTATTTTTATAAATAAGTTAATGTTCTAAAAATACGTTACGATGTTAAATCAAAGCGACAGTAACAGTGAATTGTCGGATTCCATCAGTGCAAATGCTGCCGCAATTATAAATAATTTGCTTCCAACAAAATCCAAGGAAAATTATTTAAAAACTTATGAAGAATGTTCAACGTGGAGAAGTGCGAAAGGTCTATCAATTTCAGAATCAGTACTTCTTGTCTATTTTGATTATTTATCCAAGACAAAGAATCCGAATACACTTTGGTGCATATACTCAAAACTGAAAGCTACAATAAGCATCAAACACAGCATTGAAATAAATAGATTCGACTGGCCTGTTGGTCTAGTGGTTAGTGACCCTGACTGCTATGCCGGAGGTCGTGGGTTCGATTCCCACCCAGGACAAATGTTTGTGTGATGAGCACGATCATTTGTTCTGTGTCTGGGTGTAATTTATCTATAATATGTATGTATTTAGAATTATATAAGTATGTTTATCAGTTGTCTAGTACCCATAACACAAGCTCTGCTTAACTTGGGACTAGATGACGTTGTGTGATAGTTGTGGAATATTATTATTATTATTATTATTCACGAAATTACTGGCTTTTAAAAAAAATAAAATCAGAAGGGCATTGCGCAAAGAAGTCTAAAATTTTTACGACTCAAAATGTGGAAAAAATTCTTAATGAAGCTCCTGACGAAATTTTTCTGGCCACAAAACTAAGTATACATGATTTAACTATGAATATTTCGTATCTTAGTAATGGTAATTATTCTATATATTTACCTGTTTTTTATCTTTGTTATAGGTGGCCTTAATTTTTGGACTCAATGGTGCTTGCCGCGGATGTAAACTTATAAACTTAAAGGTGGAGGACGTTGAAAATCATTCCAATGAGTTGCTGCTGATTAATGTAAAGGAAACTAAGACAAAGAAAAATCGGTAATTTATTGTACAACGACAATATACTAAAATCATTCATAAATACCAAGCATTACGTCCCACCAACATGGAAAACAATAGATTTTTTTATGAACTATCGGAATGGGAAATGTACTCGACAAGCCATCGGCAAAAATAAAATTAGCAATATGCCAAAGGAAACTGCTAAATATTTAAAACTTAAAGATGTTGAACTCTACACCGGTCACTGCTTTAGAAGAACTTCGGCGACTTTCTTGGCGGATTCAGGGGCGGATATTACGTCAATAAAAAGACGGTGGTTGGAGCTCTGATACAGTAGCTGAGGGTTATATCGAAAGCTCAATGGCGAATAAAACCATATTAAGCAGTCAAATTATAAAACTTAATCCATCAGAGCCACAACCATCAACTTTCGGCATCTTATCTTCGTCCGTAACTCACGATGCACCACCACCACTATCTCCGACGTATACTATCTACAATGAAACGCAAGTTCCTCAGACGCAAGAACAGAGAAATACTCAAATCAACTCATCAACAATAAATGTACCAAACAAAAATGTAACTCTCTCTATCAATAATTGGACCAATGTTTCGAATGTTAACTTTTACTTTTAATTGTCATTTTAAATGCTTATCTCATATTATTATTGTGTTAATTTTTTCGCAAACGGTACGAAAAGTAGAGTATTTTCCTCGGTGATAAAGCTGTCTTAATCTTGGGTGAACTTAAATCCCTCGCTACACTCAGGACTCGTCTTAAATCCCTCGCTTCGCTCGTGATTTAAGTTTTAAACACCCTCGCTACGCTCGGGAGTAAACCTCGAGTCCTTCGTTACGCTCGCGATTTAAATCGTCTCCCGCGACAGAAGACACTGCTTTATCCCCTTGGTTAATAATCTACTATTATATGATTTTAATTTTTGATGTTGTTTTTGTAACGATTTTGACTATTTTTTTTATTGGTCGGCAAATATAAATATAAATTCTAATTTTAATTTTCCACAATGTTTTGTTTTAATGGTAATTTTGTTTTACTTTTATTTTATTTTTTTCCATTTATAAATTTCTCTTTCGTTATTTTGAATTTTCTGTAATTGTACTAATTTATGGGGAATGCACTGGCTCCTGTAATACAGTTTGAAACTAGCTCGGGAGCCAGGGAATTTCATGTAAAATGTAATGAAAACTGCTTCAATAAATAATTTATTATTATCATTGGCAGCGATGTGGAGCTCCCCAAGGAGCATCCAGACGCAGACATGTAGCGATCCGGAAGGTGGTGTCACTCAGCATAGTACCTATGTTGGGTGACGGTAGTGCCTGTAGCTAGAGGCCCGACTCCCATTCACCCACAGCCAGCAGGCGGGCACGCTCAGCAGTTTATTGGTTGACGTATTTAAGAGATTATTCCGTACCAAACTACAGAGCGGCTCGTCCCACTGCCTCTGGGAGAACGGGTTCTCGGGCAACGCCGTGTCCTGGCAAGCCATTTTCCAAGCGTTCATTCCATCGGTCAAGCACGGCAGTTCACAGTTAACCAGTGGTGAAGTCAAAATTCTTTTGGTTAACTTCTCAGTACTGTGGACCGAGGGCAGGGACGCCGGTAGGCTTATACTAGAAATTATGCGGATGCCGAGCCCACCAAAACGAATAGGTAGTGTGGTTTGCAGCCACGCTCCACGCTTTATTTTCTACATTTTATATTTTTGGAATCACCTCCTCGAACCCTTTATTTTGGTACCCCACTTAATATAGTTCGCCGATTTTAATTTTTTTCTTTTTATATTTAACGTTTGGTTGTCGCCATATTGTATTTTGATTACTGCCATGTCTTTAGTAGCACTCGCTGCAAGATTAAGACGAATCAATTATTGACGTAAGAATGACTCAAATCGCCCCATGCGTTTGGTCTCTATAGTGCCACGAAGGAACAAACAAACATACATAGGCTGATAAACACATTACCCTCCCTTGTCCATTTGTCTCCCAGTCGGGTAAAAAAAACAATGGAAATATCTGAGGGAAGCTTTTGCCCAGCAGTGTCACAAAAATGGATAACTACTTCCTCTGGCTTCACTACTCTAAGTTAACCCGTGGCGCTTCCAATTAGCAAATACAATAGATTTTAATTGTGTCTCACTCATCATGTGACCGCTTTAACTTTACAGGAGTGGACCTTACCTTCATAGTGACATCTAAGGAAGGCTTCCTCCCAAGATGCGGGAATCGAGTGCAGTTTGAGCCAGCCGCCCGCTTCATAGTTGTACAAATAATCAGGTTTGCATCGCACAACGTCTGTATGGCAAAGATAATTAATTACATAATTAAGGGCCTACCTCTCCGTAAGTGGCGCCCTCATTGAATAAAAATTCGTATCTTTGCATAGAAAAAAAAGATTAAAGAATCCCTAAGCTCTTTGTAACAAATGCAACACAGGATTTTTTTATATTTGTTTTCTACGCTTTGATAGGATTTTTTATTTAATGAGGGCGCCACTTGGCGGCTACATACGCTTTAAATTAGGGGCATTCACACTTTTCTTATAATGAAATTGGCATGGACATTATCGTTCTCATCTCAGCCTTTTAATGTCCCCACTGCAGGGGCACAGGCCTCCTCTCTATGAGAGGGTGTGGGCCGTAATCCACCACGCGGGCCCAATGCGGATTGATGGATATCACATGTCTTCGAATTTTTGGTTCTAAGACATGCCGGTTTCCTCACGATGTATTCCTTCACCGTTTTGAGAGCAGTGGTGATGAAATAATTTACACAAAGTAAAGCGCCTGCCTGGGTTTGAACTGACGACCAACAACTTGTAAGTCGCGGCCAATACCACTGGGCCACCACTGCTCTCATCGTTCAGGGTTTCGTAATTAGTTCTTAGTGGCAGCTTGGAGTTTAGAATCGGTGTGATACGTCACTTAAGACGATGACAGCAAAAACTTTGGTTTTCTACAATTTTTTATTCAAATATATTTAAGTTGAAGCTGCAAAAAAAAAAAATTAATTTGACTATATTTTTGAGAACTTTGGTTGTTTCCAAAAAACGTTTAAAAATATTTTGCAAGCATTGTGTCGTCTCGCATCTCTTTCTTTTTTATGCAGTCCGAGAGTGACCGCGCTTTACGTAATGTGACGCCCTTAAAAGCATGTTCAAGGTTGGCCCTGCGCTTGATCACTCTCCGGTCCTGGGGTGTGTAATGTATGGTATAATAACAGATGGTATAATATCGCTTGAAATAACGTTCATATGATATAATTTTCATATGCTTTAAAAACAATTACCTATTTTCATGTGATCTAATGTTATATTTCATATAATCTTCATTTTCTCTAATTACGTTAAGTATAACGTTCATCTATACTATTATTATAAAGATTTAGGTAATGTTTGTGAGGTTGTAGAGGGTAATCACTGGATCTACTGAAACGATTTTGAAAATTCTTTTACCAATAGAAAGCCACGTTATTTGTTTTCTATAGACAGCCACAGGCTATAAATTTTTGAAATCCACGCGGAAAAAGTCGCGGGAGAAGTGCTAGTTTCATATAATTTTAAATTAGTATAATGTGATAGGGCCGCCAATTGTATGTTTTTTAGTTTAAGTTTTCCTTAATGTGTGTATTTTTTTTTGGTGTACAATAAAGTATATAATAAATAATATATAAATAAATAAATAATAATGCTCTTTTTTATATAACGTTCATTTGACCTAATTTTCATATTAACTAATTTTCTAAGGTAAACACGGTTCTTGATTAAAACAAATTATATTGTAACCTAACCTCAAAACACTAAAGTTGCTTCTGCATCGTCTCCGGCGCTGCGGGAAGTGCAACCCCTTCGCTCTTGCGTAACAAAGGATAGGCACCTATGCACACCTTCGCAGCTTCGGCTTGCTGGTCGCCAGAGGCTCGCACGTTTCCCTATGCTTTGTTACAGCGGGCAAGGGTTGCTCTCCCTTCGCGCCTCCGCTTTTTATATATACTCTAGGGGTAGCAGCCAAAAGACTACGTGAAGTCGGGGTGCCCCGATTCGGTTGTGGAACAGATGCGACCTATTAACTACAAGCCGGTGGCCGGCGGTGGCGGTGGCCGGTGGCCGGCATGGGCGCGATATCGTAGAATTTGGCCATTTTATGGCGTTAAACGTTTCTAAATTATATTAAACATTAATTATAGATTTTGAATATTATAGTAACTGAATATTATATTAATTGAATATTATTTCAAGTGTACTATTGCCACTATAATAGTGGCAATAGTAAGGCAATGGCAATTGTATTCTGGGCGTTGTGTCTGGCCTCGTCGTGCGCGGATGCCGTGACGGATGTGTTGCGGCAGGGAATGGAGTACTACATTCCGTTCTCTGACGTAACATTGTCTGGTGAAGCTCGTCCTTGGTTTGGTGCCAATTTGGTAGCATGGGTCAACGCTCGGACGCGCAAAGCAAATGACGTGAGCCAGAAGAAGAGAGCCTTCAACAGGGCTGCCAAGTCCTGCAAGAAGGTCTTGCGAAGGGCTCGGTTTGACCACATTAGCCGAACTGGGAACAAACTTGTTTCCCTTCCTCCTTTCCTTTCCTTGTCGCTGGCCCACTCCGCTGAGGAGAAAGCAAACTGGTTTGCCTCACTGTTTGCGGAATCTTCACGTCTCGATCCTGGTGGCGCGAGGCCCCCTGGTACTCTTGGTGGATGCGAGTCGATTATGTCGGACATTCGCATTAATCAGAAGGATGTCCGAAGGGTACTGCGTAACCTAGACGTGGACAAGGCTAGTGGCCCCGACGGGATACCGGCAATTGTACTGAGGACTTGTGCGCTTGAGTTGTCTCCGATCTTGACACGCCTATTTCGCCTTTCGTTTGTGACTGGAAAAGTGCCGATGGCTTGGAAGCAAGCTAACGTGCAACCCGTGCCCAAGAAGGGTAGTATGCTGACCCAGCAAATTATAGGCCCATCTCGGTAACTTTCATACTCTGTAACACGTACGTATATTGAATGGTAAGCTCCTGGCGTAGCTAGAAGCAAACGATATCCTCAGTGACTGACAATACGGCTTTCGCCGAAATCGGTTAACTGGGGATTTGCTAGCTTATGTCATTCACATTTGGTGTGAGACCATCGAGAAGCAAGCGGAAGCCCTTGCGGTCTCCCTTGACATCTCAAAGGCCTTCGACAGGGTCTGGCATGATAGCCTAATTGGCAAGCTTCCTTCTTTCGGTCTGCCCGCCGGTTTGTGTGATTGGATTGCTGATTTCCTGAGGGATTGGTCTATCCGAGTGGTCATAAATGGCTGCTCGTCCGGACTGCTGGCTATTAATGCCGGTGTTCCTCAGGGGTCGGTGCTCTCGGCAACATTGTTTTTGCTGCATATTAACTATCTGCTAAAACCCGGTACCTTTAGGTATGCAGACGACAGCACTGTTGCCGAGAGATACGTGCCTGACGCACGAGCTAGTGGGTCTCAGGACCGGTCTCTCCGAGAGGCTATGGTTGGGAGCTTGAGCTTGTCCTTACAAGCTGTCTCAGAATGGGGCGATGCCAAACTGGTCAAGTTCAATGCTGCTAAGACCCAGGCGTGTCTTTTTTCCGCTAAAAGGCTCAAGTGGCTGCCAAAAAGTTGGGTATCCGCGCTAAGGTGAGACGGTACTTCACGCCGGAACAACTGCTCAAACTCTATCAAGCGCAAGTTCGATCGTGTTTGGAGTACTGCTCTCATCTTTGGGACGGATCTGCCAGATACCAGCTTGATGCCCTTGAGACAATTGAGAAACGAGTCAAGAAGATCATCGGCAATGATAGGCTCGTCGAGTCGAAGCTCCGAGCATAGACGCCGAATTGCTAGCCTGTCGGTTTTCTATCGGTTACATTTTGGGGAGTGTGCGACGGAATTGCATAATTTGATTCCGCCAAGCCCGTTCCACCAACGGACCACAAGACGTACGGCGATGTGCCACCGGTACATGGTGAATATCCCATCCACACGCACAAAACGTTTTAGGAACACATTTATTGTGCGTACAGCTAGGGAGTGGAATTCCCTGCCGGAGTCTGTGTTTCCTGATAGCTACAACCCGGGAGTCAAGAGTGAATAGGTTACTTCTAGGCAAGCGTGCTCCATCTTCGATCATCGCTTACCGTCACACCTGTGTGATAGTGGTCAAATGTGTGCCAATCAAGAACAAAAAAAAATACCCCCGGTCGTGTCAGATTGCCGTTCCATCAGACTTTGAGGGTGTGGGTAGGGTGAGAGCACATTTGTTTGCGCACACATTCAAGTGCTGTAGTCTTCCTGTCGATGGTTAGTTTCCGAGGAGGACTATGTATTGCCCAGTGTAAGTACATAGAGCCACTAGCATCTTGGTGATAATATACGGCCTGTTGTCTGTTCTGTAATTACCCGTTATAACATGATAACTTAGACGGAGGCTTTATTTTTATTACTAAGAACATATTATATTTATTGAGTTCACGGTTTAACGGACAATATTTAACGTTTAAATTCATCATCATCTGCCTAGCCTTTTCCCAACTATCTTGGGGTCAGCTTCCAGTCTAACACCGGATGCAGCTGAATTAAAAACAAAAAAAAAAGATTTTATTTTTCCATTTGCATTTTTGTTATCCGTTATTTTACTAAATAAGTAAGAACTTTATAGCGATATCTATGACGCCGCACACGAACTAAAATAACAAAATCCTACATCGCGCAAGCAGAGTTCTCCGCGCGATTTGAACATATCCAACAGTCCGAAATCAACCATCGGGCAGTTGCCCGGACCAGACACAACTCCCGTCTGGTCGGAGGATCCTCCCTTTTCAATGGAGGTTTGCGGGACTTTACCTGTTCCGCATGCCACTAAAACTTCTTCTAAGTATTTTTTTTTTAAGGATTTTGGGTTTGTACGAAATTTGCCAATTAGGAAAAGTAATAAATTTTATAAGTTGGGCGACTATTACTCTTAAACTAACAAAGCTACCTTAGCCGTGAACCCGTGATAGTTTTCCTTAAAAGTTCGTTATATACGGGGTGTAACGGAAAGGTGTGGTCACATTTTAAGAACTGCGTCTCCCCATCGATGTGAACAACTTTCTTCAAGAAAACCTGAGGAAATTCTCAAAAAAATTTTAACCTCCCATACAAATATTGATCAGCTGATGATAACTTTGCATGGAAATTCCAGAAGAAGAGAAAAAATACAGCAAGTTGTTCCTTTCCATGGGCAGAACCGGTTCTTAAAGGTCACCTCTCACTGCTATACTGCCTTCATGATTTCTTTTAGATTTTTCAAACCACCAGTTTGGACTTTTACTCGTAAGTTTAATATTTCGAAAACGGATTACTACTCGAAAAAAAAACCGGCCAAGTGCGTGTCGGACTTCGCACATTTAGGGTTCCGTACCTTAATTGAGGGAAATCAAAATTTGTTTTGTATTTTTTAGTAAAATATACGTAATAATAAACGTTATCACTAAATTTCAAGTTCATAGGTCAATGGGAAGTTAAAAAATTCTTCGGCATTACATTTTATGACAGATGACAAACATACAGACAGACAGACGGACGGACAGATGGACAGATGGACAAATGAACAGACAGACAGACGGACACGTGAGTGACAGCAGGTTCTGTACTCGAAGGGTCCAAACGGAGCCCTATCCGTTTGGACCCTTCGGGTACGGAACCCTAAAAATCATCTCTTTACGTGTAGGGGAGATACTCTAAGAAAAAGTTGCTTGCAAGATTTAATTTACCACTTTGTTGTCGTACACCTTTCTAGTACTAACAGTCTCTAAGCTAAGTCGGGGATGGACAGACAAATAGAGCGAATCTATAAGTGTTGTTAGGACAACGGAACCCTCAAAAAGTGTCTCCTTTAGGTACTATTTGTAAAAACTACTAACAGTTAATTAAATTAAACATAATAATATGTTAACAAGACTTACCCGCCGCTATCAACAAGTATGATATACAAACAAAATATATCTGCAACATTTTTGTGCACTGTACAGTTTCAATGACGGATTTGTAATGAACCTATCAAACTAAAGATAACTGAGCTGAAGTTATCTGACTAATGAAATTATTGTAGGTAAAATGATGGAAATTATTTATGTAAATTAGTAGGATTGGTTGACATTTCGATAGCTTTTGTCAATTCCATACATTTTTCTCAACAAGTTGATGAAATTAATTTTCTCGACACATGCATACAATTATTACGATAATATTGAGAACACAGCTAGCTCGAAAAGTATAGCATCGGGGCTTGAAGAGGTAGGATTTCCTTTTGAAAGCATGAAGATACGGGACGGTAGATACGAGCTAGAAGATGTAATAGTTCCTAGGGGCGCCGTCTGTCACTGCCTCGGAGTCTGCCACCCGAGCTATGGTTCTCTTGACCTCAGGGTAAATACCAGGGTAGCGAGTGTGTTTGAAAGGGTCACCGCGGCCTCTGGCACAGGCAACTGAAGGAACAGGGGTGGGTTTTAGTCAGTAAGAGTCTGACTCTCCCTGCCGCTCCACCCAGAGCAGGAGAAGTTATTTGATGACTTCCCACCCAATAAAAAAAAACCGCCCAAGTACGCGTCGGACTTCACACATGTAAGGTTCCGTTTCCGTACCAAATGTATCTTTGGCTATTTGTGTGGCTTTGGGTCAACAAGATGCTTATACTGTAAACATTTGAACACTGTAGCTCCAACCGTTTGGCTGTAAAACCTGTGTGACAGACGACGGGCAGACAGACAGATGGACACGTGAGTGACAGCAATAGGGCTCCGTCTGGACCTTCGGGTACGGAACCCTAAAAAATGAGTACATCCGTGATAAATATGCTACTACTTAGAAGAGCTGGATTCCCGGATAAATTTTCTTGCGCTATTGGGGCACGCAACCAAGTCTCTGCGTAAAGTAAAAGCGATCGCTCTACTGTAACTACGCCGGCCGGCAGAAATGTCAGAGGCAGAGGGGGTTCCGGAGTGGACTTTTAGGAGATAACGGGTCCCCTTCCATGCGTAGATGGTAGTGACCGACCGAAACATGTTATTTTGCCGAAACCGAAACCGAAACCAAAGGTTCGGTTTGATTGTAGTTTCGGCCGAAACCGAAACCGAAACCGAACCTTTTATAAAAAAAAAGACCTTTAAAAGTCGAAAAAATGTTAGTAAGCCCGTTTTTTTCTAAAATTAATATCTCGCCGACCTATAATTACAGGTTTCTACTTTCAAAGATTTATCACAATGAAATTTCAGCACAGTTACAGAGGTTCTATTTGAAAATTTAACTACCCTATAAAGTGAAAAAAATACATTATTTGTAACACAAAGTTAACGATTTTTTAATGGTGGTATAAAATAAAACAAATTTATTATTAAAATATGATGCTCATATATTATGTTTATTTATTTTCAGTAACTTACATTTTAATTATACTCACAAATATCACAATCAGTTAGCCTCGAATGGCTAATTCAAATATAATGAGATAATCAAAATAATCAAATTGATCACCTTTGGTAATCATTTTAGCGAACCTTTTTTTTTATTATGTTAGCCGAGCGCGACCCGAAGGTACGATGTTGTAAGCTTCGGCGCGGCCGAAGGGTTCGGCCGTTTTTGGCCGAAACCGAAACTTGATTTTTTGGCCGAAACTGGCCGAAACCGAAACCGAAACCGAAACCGAAATTTCGGTCGGACACTAGTAGATGGTGATTACCGGGATCGTTTTAGTAACAACTGTAGCTTCGGTCTTTTTGTATCCTTGCTGTGTAGTTGCGAGTTAACACCGAGGGGCTACGTCAAAATTCCTGTCGGTACCGGAGAAGCGCGTGACTTGGCACTCCTGCTTGACGCGCACCGTGGCTGCTACGTCCGGCCGGAGCGCATCCAGTTGACTCCGCAGTCGCCACCCTTGCAGCGCCACTGCGGGTCATACCCCTCTCGTCGCGTGCTCACGGTTGCAATATTGGAACAAGAATTTACAGAGAGCTGCATTTATGTCCTCATTTTCGTACAACGCTGTTTTGATCCTTTTTTTACTAGTTTAACAGCGTATTCCGCCTCGCCATTTCCCTGCGGGTTGTAAGGAGCTGACGTTGTATGTTTTATACAGTTATTTTCACAGTAGACTTTAAATTCATGGGACGCAAATGGTGGTTCGTTATCGGTCACGAGCTGCGATGGCAAAACAAAACGCGTGAAAACACTTCTCAAAATGTAGATTGTTGAAGCTGCACTTGTACTTTTTATTGGTAACGCTTCTATCAACGTTGAGTGTGCATCTACAATAACTAAACATCGAACGCCTACACAATCCGCGAAGACGGCATGTACGCGCTGCTACGGATACAGCGGAAATTCCCAAGAGTGTAACGCGTCACATGATTTACATAATTCCTCTATATCCTTATCTAAATTCGCCAAAAAAAATATTGTTTCATGATACACTTTTCATTTTATACTTAAGTGACCCCTCATGCACTTCTTTCAACATTTTTTTTGTAAGGCATAAGGCACTACAAATCTGTATTTGAAAACGACAAACTCTTGGTCTAGCACGAAATCTTGTATTCTATGAAAATAAGCTGTTTTGGCATTGCAGTACATTTAGAATTTTTCAGGCCTACAAGATAAACCGTACGGTGTGCGTTTATAAGCATATGTGTACCCATGTGCGTTGTAATTGCTGTATATGGTTGGGAATTATCGGATAAAAATAATTGTTCATTAGCATGTCTTAGATAGATTGAGTATATAAGTGAGGGAGGGTAAACAAACTCAGTAAACTCGGGTTTACGGAGTTTGTTGAAAGCTGAGAAAGAGAAGCAAAACAAATATCACGACTTAGCACACGAGGTTGTCGATATGTGGAATGTGGACTCGGCTGTCATTATGCCGATAGTCGTTACCGCCAAAGGCCTGAGGGTCAAAAACGTCGACGATCACCTGTCAAAGTTGTCGTTGTTCAGATGGATCGTTGCGCGGATGGATCAAGGGCCTGATACAAAAGGCAGGACTCCTCGATACGGTTCGCTTGTGAGCAGGTTCCTGTCTCTGGAGGCGTAACCACCGGTAGCTTGGACCCTGCTCCCGACACCGGCGGACTACTATTTTTTATTTTTGTATGATTTGTAAGAAATATTTAAAATTATAATTATTATGTATAGAAAGTGAATAAACGAAATAATAATAATAAGCGATCATTGTGCCGATAGTCGTATCAGCCAATGGCTTTAAGCCACGAGCCTCGACCAACACTTCAGGAGGCTCTCGTTAGGCAGCGGGATGAATCCCCCACACTAGGAATTACTCCTGTATCGTGGGTGTATTCACAAACATGTATACTCACATACACAAGACACCCAGACCCGAACAACTATCTGTAGGTCATACAAATATTTGTTCCGTGCAGGAATCGAACCCACGACACGCAGCGCAGGAGCCGAACGCTCAACCACTGCGCCAACCGTGTCGTCAAATTCAGAATTCTCTACTACGTCGATTTAGAAAGCTGTACGGACATGGCTCGCACTGTCAGGCGTTTCCTCTCTCTGGAGCCTTGACAGCCGCTAGCTTGGACTCTGTTCCCGATACCGGTGGGATACTATTTTTAAAAATTGTTAAAAAAAATTGAAAATATTTTAAATGTTATTAATCTTTTTTATTTAAATATTTAAAAATGTAAATGATATGTATAAAAGTGATGCCTTTACCCATGGGATTGGCAGAAACTACGATTGATAGCTGCTACGATCCTTACATAGACCTTCTGCTTTGTTGACGTTCACATATTATCTGGTCATCTCCACTAATATTATAAAAAGGAAAGATTTGTATTTTTGTATGTAACAATGAAACTTAAAAACTACTGGACCGATTTTAAACATTTTTTCAAAAATAGAAAGCTTCATTATCAGTAAGTATTATAGGCTACTTTTTATCCCGGGAAAAGTAACAGTTCCCGCGGGATAGGTCACGGGAGTGAAGCCGCGAGCAAAGTGCTAGTAATACATATGAATACGAAATAGATATTTACTGAACGTAATTGGCGTTCTGACCATTAGTAGTTTCATGTGAAGAATCGCAAGCACAGAAATTATTAGTGTAGGCAATTCATTGTAAACCATTTCTATTATTTCTTTGTATTTTAGTATAGCTGTAAGAGAAAGTTAGGTTTAATAATTTTATTGTTAATTCTATTGTCTTTTTTACTTTGTGTGCAACATGTGGTATGAGATGCGATTGCGCATACCATTGTTCGAGTATAGCCATCTTTGTCATTCCTACGCGAGCGTGTATTGTGGTCCCTGTCTGCGCCGCTGCTACCTGACGCGGCTTGCGCGCGAGTGTCTCTGATTGGCTGAACGGCGCGGGAAAGCGTCTGAGTGGCCCGTGCTAATATGTAGCCCTGGGAGGGAGACACCGCTGAGCCAAAGGATTGCGTGCCAACGTATCCGATTGGCCTACGCTGTGACTTTAGGGGGGGCTGCAGTAACCGTAATAAAACCGCTAAACGCGCACGGAGTAGCCCTGTTCGAATCCAACTCTGCGCCTTGTCATGTAAGTCTTTGTTCTGCTGTACTGTTATAATATACGAGTTTGCCAGTAATTTGGTGTTTGACTTCGTTGTGTCTAAAATAATCCGGCCCTATATCGTCAATATTGGTCCTTCGAGCCGGATCCACAATGGAATACCAAGTTACTGGCGTTGTCACACGGAGCAAAGCCGCTGGAACCGAGCAGCGACCTGAAGTGGACGTCGCGATTGTGACACGTGGTAAAGAAGACGCCGCGTGTGCGTCATCCAGGTCAATATCAAACCGCCTTAGCCACGAAGCGCTAGACCATGACAACACCTGTGTTCCCACTATTCCACGTGGTGAAGAAAATGCCTCGTGTTTGTCTGGTCGATCGAGGTCAAGTCGTTTGAGCCACGAAGCGCGGCGCCGCCGTGCTGCCGCCGTGTATAAAGCCGAGGAAGAGCTGTTCAAGTTGAGGGAACAGCTGATAAGGAAAAGGCTGGCATTAGGAATCGCCGAAATCGAGGATGAAGAAGCAGACAACAATGTGGGTGAGTGGCTAGGAGCTGGTGATGTCCGCGGCGAACGCGTGAATGTACCGCCGGCTCCTGTCGCGTCGGCTTGCGCGTGTTCCATCGATGGCGAACGCGCGGATGTACCGCCGGCGACTCTCGTGCTGGCTGGCGCGTGTTCAACCGATGACGAACGCGTGGATTTGCCGTCAACGCCTCCCTCGCTGGCGGGCACGCGTTCAACCGATAACGAACGCGTGGATGTACCGCCGGCGCCTGCTGCGCCGTCTGGTACCTGTTCCCCCGATGAAGAATGCGTAGACTTGCCGCCGGCGATTCTCGCGCTGGCTGGCACGCGTTCAACCGATGTCGAACGCGTAGATGAATCGCCGGTGCCTGCTGCGCCGCCTGGCACCTATTCCTCCGATGGTGAACACGTGGACTTGCCGCCAACGCCGCCCGCACTGGTTGGCACCTGTTCAAACGATCGCGAACACGAAGACTTGCTGCCAACGCCGCCCGCGCTGGCTGGCACGTGTTCAAACGATGGCATGATTCGTGGGCTCACACATGCGCCGCATGCCGTGATCGGCGCCCACGTGTCATTCGCACCCACGGCGTCCTTTTCCCCGCCATCTAATAGTAACCGAAACCGAATCACCGCACCTGCCAACCTCGCTAGCGCCCTCGCCGCCAGATTCAGGGCGCTAGCTAGGTGCCAGGCCCAGGACTCAACGCGTCGGCGGGATCCTGCTCGCCGTGTACACATCACTAACGAGGAAGCTGCGTCATCGAATGCGTCGTTGCAAGCCAGTGTGTGCGCGTTGTATAATAGTGCGGGTCACCGGTTATCCAAGTGCGTAAAGTTTGTAAACAAAAGGGAAAACAAAAAGTGGAACTTTGCTAAGGATACTAAGTTATGTCGTAAATGTTTTGTGATAACCCGTGCTCGTTATAAGTGCCGCGCAAAACGACGGGACAGGTGCCGTTCCGTGGCCCGGGCGACGCCACCGCCGCCTCACCTGTGGGCGCCGCAGCGCAGGCGGCTACGCCCTGCGTACGAACGCTGTGGAACGCTAGCACCGCTGCGCCGCCGCCGAGTCGGTAACGAGTATGGGTGAACGATGTAGAGACACTAAAACTTAGTTGTAAATTGTGCCTGTTAGTATTTTAGTATCATTGTAAATAATCTTGATTATAGTTGTTTTGCGCTACTTGGTGATGGTGCCACACTGTCGTTGATCCATTCAAGTGTTTTTGAGCTTAGTGGACCACCATCCCCGTAAAAAAAAATTGTTAGTGATAGCGCCCTGTTGTAAAAATAATTGTATTGCCTACTAACGAGAGTGTTCAGGAACAAGGGGGTGGAATGTAGGCAATTCATTGTAAACCATTTCTATTATTTCTTTGTATTTTAGTATAGCTGTAAGAGAAAGTTAGGTTTAATAATTCTATTGTTAATTCTATTGTCTTTTTTACTTTGTGTGCAACATGTGGTATGAGATGCGATTGCGCATACCATTGTTCGAGTATAGTCATCTTTGTTATTCCTACGCGAGCGTGTATTGCGGTCCCTGTCTGCGCCGCTGCTACCTGACGCGGCTTGCGCGCGAGTGTCTCTGATTGGCTGAACGGCGCGGGAAAGCGTCTGAGTGGCCCGTGCTAATATGTAGCCCTGGGAGGGAGACACCGCTGAGCCAAAGGATTGCGTGCCAACGTATCCGATTGGCCTACGCTGTGACTTTAGGGGGGGGGGCCGCAGTAACCGTAATAAAACCGCTAAACGCGCACGGAGTAGCCCTGTTCGAATCCAACTCTGCGCCTTGTCATGTAAGTCTTTGTTCTGCTGTACTGTTATAATATACGAGTTTGCCAGTAATTTGGTGTTTGACTTCGTTGTGTCTAAAATAATCCGGCCCTATATCGTCAATATTGGTCCTTCGAGCCGGATCCACAATGGAATACCAAGTTACTGGCGTTGTCACACGGAGCAAAGCCGCTGGAACCGAGCAGCGACCTGGAGTGGATGTCACGATTGTAACACGTGGCAAAGAAGACGCCGCGTGTGCGTCATCCAGGTCAATATCAAACCGCCTTAGCCACGAAGCGCTAGACCATGACAACACCTGTATTCCCACTATTCCACGTGGTGAAGAAAATGCCTCGTGCTTGTCTGGTCGATCGAGGTTAAGTCGTTTGAGCCACGAAGCGCGGCGCCGCCGTGCTGCCGCCGTGTATAAAGCCGAGGAAGAGCTGTTCAAGTTGAGGGAACAGCTGATAAGGAAAAGGCTGGCATTAGGAATCGCCGAAATCGAGGATGAAGAAGCAGACAACAATGTGGGTGAGTGGCTAGGAGCTGGTGATGTCCGCGGCGAACGCGTGAATGTACCGTCGGCTCCTGTCGCGTCGGCTTGCGCGTGTTCCATCGATGGCGAACGCGCGGATGTACCGCCGGCGACTCTCGTGCTGGCTGGCGCGTGTTCAACCGATGACGAACGCGTGAACTTGTCGCCAGCATCACCCGCGCCGGCTGGCACGCGTTCAACCGATTGCGAACGCGTGAATGTACCGCCGGCTCCTGCTACGCCGTCTGGCGCCTGTTTCCCCGATGGCGAATGCGCGAATGTACCGCTCGCGCCGCCCGCGCCAGCTGGCACGTGTTCAAACGATGGCGAACACGCGGATTTGCCGTCAACGCCTCCCTCGCTGGCGGGCACGCGTTCAACCGATAACGAACGCGTGGATGTACCGCCGGCGCCTGCTGCGCCGTCTGGTACCTGTTCCCCCGATGAAGAATGCGTAGACTTGCCGCCGGCGATTCTCGCGCTGGCTGGCACGCGTTCAACCGATGTCGAACGCGTAGATGAATCGCCGGTGCCTGCTGCGCCGCCTGGCACCTATTCCTCCGATGGTGAACACGTGGACTTGCCGCCAACGCCGCCCGCACTGGTTGGCACCTGTTCAAACGATCGCGAACACGAAGACTTGCTGCCAACGCCGCCCGCGCTGGCTGGCACGTGTTCAAACGATGGCATGATTCGTGGGCTCACACATGCGCCGCATGCCGTGATCGGCGCCCACGTGTCATTCGCACCCACGGCGTCCTTTTCCCCGCCATCTAATAGTAACCGAAACCGAATCACCGCACCTGCCAACCTCGCTAGCGCCCTCGCCGCCAGATTCAGGGCGCTAGCTAGGTGCCAGGCCCAGGACTCAACGCGTCGGCGGGATCCTGCTCGCCGTGTACACATCACTAACGAGGAAGCTGCGTCATCGAATGCGTCGTTGCAAGCCAGTGTGTGCGCGTTGTATAATAGTGCGGGTCACCGGTTATCCAAGTGCGTAAAGTTTGTAAACAAAAGGGAAAACAAAAAGTGGAACTTTGCTAAGGATACTAAGTTATGTCGTAAATGTTTTGTGATAACCCGTGCTCGTTATAAGTGCCGCGCAAAACGACGGGACAGGTGCCGTTCCGTGGCCCGGGCGACGCCACCGCCGCCTCACCTGTGGGCGCCGCAGCGCAGGCGGCTACGCCCTGCGTACGAACGCTGTGGAACGCTAGCACCGCTGCGCCGCCGCCGAGTCGGTAACGAGTATGGGTGAACGATGTAGAGACACTAAAACTTAGTTGTAAATTGTGCCTGTTAGTATTTTAGTATCATTGTAAATAATCTTGATTATAGTTGTTTTGCGCTACTTGGTGATGGTGCCACACTGTCGTTGATCCATTCAAGTGTTTTTGAGCTTAGTGGACCACCATCCCCGTAAAAAAAAATTGTTAGTGATAGCGCCCTGTTGTAAAAATAATTGTATTGCCTACTAACGAGAGTGTTCAGGAACAAGGGGGTGGAATGTAGGCAATTCATTGTAAACCATTTCTATTATTTCTTTGTATTTTAGTATAGCTGTAAGAGAAAGTTAGGTTTAATAATTCTATTGTTAATTCTATTGTCTTTTTTACTTTGTGTGCAACATGTGGTATGAGATGCGATTGCGCATACCATTGTTCGAGTATAGTCATCTTTGTTATTCCTACGCGAGCGTGTATTGCGGTCCCTGTCTGCGCCGCTGCTACCTGACGCGGCTTGCGCGCGAGTGTCTCTGATTGGCTGAACGGCGCGGGAAAGCGTCTGAGTGGCCCGTGCTAATATGTAGCCCTGGGAGGGAGACACCGCTGAGCCAAAGGATTGCGTGCCAACGTATCCGATTGGCCTACGCTGTGACTTTAGGGGGGGGGCCGCAGTAACCGTAATAAAACCGCTAAACGCGCACGGAGTAGCCCTGTTCGAATCCAACTCTGCGCCTTGTCATGTAAGTCTTTGTTCTGCTGTACTGTTATAATATACGAGTTTGCCAGTAATTTGGTGTTTGACTTCGTTGTGTCTAAAATAATCCGACGATATAGGGCCGGATTATTTTAGACACAACGAAGTCAAACACCAAATTACTGGCAAACTCGTATATTATAACAGTACAGCAGAACAAAGACTTACATGACAAGGCGCAGAGTTGGATTCGAACAGGGCTACTCCGTGCGCGTTTAGCGGTTTTATTACGGTTACTGCGGCCCCCCCCCTAAAGTCACAGCGTAGGCCAATCGGATACGTTGGCACGCAATCCTTTGGCTCAGCGGTGTCTCCCTCCCAGGGCTACATATTAGCACGGGCCACTCAGACGCTTTCCCGCGCCGTTCAGCCAATCAGAGACACTCGCGCGCAAGCCGCGTCAGGTAGCAGCGGCGCAGACAGGGACCGCAATACACGCTCGCGTAGGAATAACAAAGATGACTATACTCGAACAATGGTATGCGCAATCGCATCTCATACCACATGTTGCACACAAAGTAAAAAAGACAATAGAATTAACAATAGAATTATTAAACCTAACTTTCTCTTACAGCTATACTAAAATACAAAGAAATAATAGAAATGGTTTACAATGAATTGCCTACAATTAGTTTTATTTGTGTAGTTTTATGTGCTTGACGCGGATGAAATCGCGGGCAAGACGTAGTTTATAATATGGTGGACTCCCAAAGATGGCGGACTGGTTATTTTTTATCCATTCCCATGATATGGGTATTAAATGAAAGGGTTTGCGGGAAGTCACTGTAAGCATGTTTTTAACAGACTTTAAAAAGGAGGAGGAATTCGGATGTTCGTATTTTAATTTTTTTTTAAATATTTTTTGTGTGTTCGGACATAACTTCGTCATTTATAGACGGATTTTGTTTGAAATAGGTTTACTGCACCCAGGCACTGTTCTCTGGTAGAAGGTCTTCCTGATGTAGATGGGGCACGGCTTCGAACTGTACTGATGTTGGAGATTTCTCACAAACGAACATAGCTTCGAACCCAGGTTGGACGTCGTCTAAACCGCCTTTGCCGCCGGTAAAACTAGCTCGATTCTGGATGTCCCCAAGATTGTTAGGCTGGCCATCATCCCATTCGTTGAACACGTCTTCAAAACTTTCACCTGAAATAATTCACAATTCAATGTAATTAACTTTAGCTTTTAAGTTAGAAGTTTTTTAGGAAGAGTATACACTCGAAGATATGTGACATCCGCCAACCCGCATTGGGCCCGCGTGGTAAATTACGACCCGGCATCCTCTCACAGAGAGGAGGCCTGTGCCTCAGCAATGAGGGACATTAAAAAAAGGCTAACAATGATTATGATGATACACTCGAAGTGGTCCCGTTCTGTCGTATTTCTAAGTATTGCTAACACAATTCCAAAAACAGCCGCTTTTCTACATTTTGAGTTATGTCAACATAAACTTAGCATTCGAGACTTTGTTTTTTTTTCTGGGGTGGGAAATCATCCAATGACATCTCCCGCTCTGGGTGGAGCGGGAGGGTGTGTCAGACTCTTACTGACCAAAACCCACCTCTGTTTCTTACCTATCCGCTACCCCTAGGCATGCAGGCACCGGCCACGATGGGCCCCGTCAGTGGTGGCTGACAAACAACTCTTTGAGACGCGCGTGGAACACTACGCGCCGTCGACTCACGGGCCTGGTGCTGATCGTACGGCGAGCTACCCACTGCTCGCCATCCGCAGGCCCGGGTCTACGGTGGCCGGAGATCGTCAATCGACGTCCTACGCCCAGTGCTTCTCCTGAGGCGGTAGCGGCCGCGGGTGTGAGGGCCACTCCGTTGAGCTTCCCTCACCCTTCCCGCCTCCGCCTTCGCGAGCATTACTGCTTCGCAGAAGGAGGAGACGGCATCCCATTCCCTCTCGCCCCGTACCATGGCCTGTCGCTACCGCCTATCGCATCCACGAGGACAAGGCGGTGCTCCGCCCAAGCGGGGCAGAACTCCACCGTATACACACACTACCACCGCGATGGTGGCATGCCCGGCGCTGGGTTGCGACAGTCGCTGTCTCCATGTCACCATGAGATCCTGCTGGAGCTCCGTACGCCGAGGCGCGAGGTGTCGCGGCAGCGGAGTTTCGCCCCGGTGTTTGGCCTCCTCGCGCCACTCCCAGAGCAGCGCAAGGATCTTGGCCTCCAGATCCCATGGCGGCAGTCCAGCAAGGAGGCTCGCCGCCTCACCGGAGACCGTGCGGTATCCTCAGATGAGCCGAATGGCCATGACTCTTTTGGGCGCGTTTAACCGGTGAGCTGGTCGCCGTCACATGGAATGCGCTCACACCGGTGCCACGTAAAGGGCCATGGACCGCACGATCCCCACGTAGAACCTCCGGAAGGAGGCGTTTGGACCCCCCAGATTGGGCAGAAGCCGCTTCAAAGCAGCACTGGCCCGCTCCAGTCTGGGAGCCAAACGCCGGAAATGCTCGACGAAGTTCCACCGGCTGTCGAGGACGAGTCCCAGGTACTTCATCGTCCCCTTGACGCCGATCTGAACTCCTCCTACCGTTATCCGGGAACCCGACGGTGGCGCGTTCCGAGGATTATGAAGACACATGGCCTCGGACTTGTGCAATGCCACCTCGAGTTCCAGTTGCCGGATCTTTTCCAAGACTGTCGCAACCCCGCGTGTCACTAAGTTGGCCGCCACCTCATGCGACCTCCCCTGCACTAGGACCAGCGTGTCGTCAGCGTAATATACTACGCTGACGCCGCTAGGGAGGTCGGCGCGCAGCACCCAGTCGTACCCGATGTTCCACAGAGGCGGTCCCAGGACCGACCCCTGTGCGACATCGCACGACATTTCTCGCCGGTTCCATTCTCCCTGGTGACTGGGGTAGATGACGGCTCTGTCCGTCAAGTAAGCCTCGACCACGTGACGGCATTCGAGACTTGAAGTCAATTTATCTCTTCAAAAATTGTGTAAAAGAGCACTACCTTTCCTCTCTATTATAATAATTTATGTATATTACAGTATTAGGTATATATTTATGTATGTATATATATTTTTTACATTATATAGGGTGACTGGTAATTATTGACGGATACTTAAACACGTGATTGTACTCATGTTTACAAACAACTTTCCCAAAGAAACATTTTATTTATACTCATTCACTTTTATCGCAATAACACAACAGCCGTATGAAACTCGCGCGCGCGGGACCTATCAGCTGTTAGCCGCGTGCGTCGTCCTGTCTCACTATATGTTTCTTTGGGAAAGTTGTTTGTTATCATAAGTACAATCACGTGTTTAAATATCAGTCACTAATTACCAGTCACCCTATATAATGTAAAAAATATATATACAATAGATACGTGTGCATCTTTCTAGACCTATCGAAAGCATTCAACACGTTATATGTCCCCATTCTACTGGAAAAACTACAAAGACAGGGAGTACGAGGTTTATCCCATGACATTTTTAAAGACTACCTCACAAATAGGAGACAACGAGTTAAAATTGAGGGCTACTTTAGTGATGACGAATCAGTGAGTTACGGTGTGCCCCGGGGTAGTGTTTTGGGCCCTATCTATTTCAGTTGTATATTAATGATCTCTGCAAAATCCAATTACCCAATACTAACATCTTCACCTACGCAGATGATACTGCTATCTTTGTCTGGGGTTCTAACTGGCAAACTGTAAAGGAGCGAGCCGAATACTCGCTATCCAGAGTCATGAACTGGCTAACAAATAACCTCCTAACACTAAATTTAACAAAGACCAACTACATAGCTTTTTCCCTCAGCAAAATTACCGACCCTGCAACAAATTTCTCTATTAAAGCTCACACTTGTACAAATCGCAACGTATGCAACTGCCTAGAACTTACGCGGGTCAAAGTGGTAAAATACTTGGGCGTAGGTACAAATCGACCACAGACTGATATGGAACAAACAGATAGATCTAGTCACAACAAGAGTAAGGCGATTGATATATGTCTTTAAATCCCTACGAGATGCCCTACCAATGATAAACTATTACTAGTCTATCTTTCTCTATGCCAGTCTGTAATACAATATTGCATCGCGGTCTGGGGTGGAGCAGCTAAAACGCACTTTATCAAATTGGAGAGGGTTCAGAGAGCGGTGCTAAAGGTAATGACCAGGAAACCTTACAGATACCCGACTGTGACCCTATACGCAAACTGTAAGGTTCTCTCAGTTCGACAGCTGTTCATATTGAAAGCTGTCCTCAGAAAACATCGAGATGTGCCCCACCTAAATCTAAACCCAAATAAACGCAGCTTATCATCTGTATACGCTCGTGTGGCCTGTAGAACCTCTTTCGCAAGTAGACAAACACGTAGTATAAGTGCTAAACTTTACAACGACTTCAATAAGAAACTAAATATAGTTTCAATAAGTAGACGTGAAGTTAAAGTGAAAGTTACTGATTGGCTTCAACAACTTGATTACCAAACAACCGAAGACCTTCTTACTTACCTTATATAAATCCCACAACTTTCAATTTACCCACACACACACACACACACACTCACTTTCACACACATATACACATCATCACACACACACACACACACACAACTGACATATATTTAGCACACCACATAATTACATAGCATTAAGAGCATTAACTTATCTTACTAAAGTGTAAAAAGCGACCTTCTGTACAAACATTACTGTCTACCTTTTAAGCGACTGATCACTGTCTCCCAAGATACAGGTTTCTGGCCTAGTTTGGGAATCGGTATCAGTAATATTGTAGTACATATCCAAAGACTGTGCCTATTTTAATACAAATGGATGTAATTTCTGTGTCAATAAACAATTTTTATTTATTTATTTTATTTAGTCACTAATTACCAGTCACCCTATATATTATGTAAGTTCATTTGATACCTTAGTATAAGACATCTCGTATTTTTTTTTCTGTTTCTTACACATTTTTGTCTACATTTTTTTTTGTTTCTTACACACTTTTGTCTACATTTCTTTCTCACTTTTCCTTTCGCAGGTCTTTTGGTAAAAAATTCTTAAGAAATAAGCAGTTACTTGGTACTATATTTATAATTATGTCTATTGTTACTGTGTCTGTGTGTATACATAAATGATTAAATAAATTAATAAACATTTCTACTAAACAGCAGATTATTCTTTCGCGATTTCACGGTTTTTTCCGCAGGGAAAGATATTCATAAAAATGAGTACCTACAGGTAAGACGTAATTGTAAAATGTATTAAATTTTAATACCATGAATGGTGGTCCAGATACGGTCCTCGCTCCAGGCTCCTAGACCAACGTGAAAACGATCCCATAGTTTGTAAAGAAAATATTTCTTCCACCGGCTAGCGTCTGAGATACTTTTGGCCTGAGACCCTGTTACCTATCTTCGGGTTCTGTGCATGAGGTATGTATATAGTAAATAAGAGTCCTTAGATTTGGTCTTCACATAATTATATCACGTTTATTTATAACACTGCATCACACAAGAGAGCACTCCGTTCACAGAAAATTGTATGTTTAACCTACAATTCATGTTGAAACACTTTTACCCATCTTTTGAAGATTATAGGTCCAGTTCAGAGATCCTCAAACGGCATCTACGCCGTGGTCATCCAATCTTGGGCATCTCTCGACACGTGGGTGCTTGTGTACGGAACCATCCTATGATCCGACCATTTTATTAAGTTTTTGCATAGTAATTAATTATAAATCTATCGTAGGAACCCTGCCAACGAATAGAAAGATTTGATCAGACTCCTGAATGCCACGCGCTTAAGACTTAGCATCAGCACAGAAAAAAAACCCAAAAAGACTACTTACATCGTCCTACATCCGAATGCTTAATGCATTTGAACTTAACTCTGGTTCCAGCTACCTTTCGAGACATCATTAAATGTTTTTTAAGAACTTATCCAATAAATAAAGTTTAAAGTGGCAGACTCGCTCCAGATCAACTTGGAAAAAGAAACGTCAAACGACAATCTGTCATCTGTCAACTCGCAAAACAACGCTTCATTCCACGAAACTAAATTTATTCTATTTTTAGGTGTTACAAGTTCATCCGTCCGAAGAGCAGGGAACATGTTATTGACGATGCGGGCCTCTTCAGCATCATTCAGGATAACCAGGTGACCCCCCTCAGATGCACATATCCCATACGCGCGGGTCCAAGTCTGTATCTTGTGATGGACCTTGTAACAGCTGTCTGTATACCGATTATAAAGATATTCTGAAATTAAATAATAAATTTTAATAAAAAGAAATATTATTACAATTTATAAACAGGCTGTAAAAAGACACATCACAAACCCGTTAACTACGCATACTGTCGTCTAACAAAGTAGCTTTGCGCAAAAATGATTGCTGGGAAACGACTTTTATTTTTATTGCGGATTGGAAACAAAACTATTTTTATTGCGCGCAAAGTAACGCGAACCCTGCCTGGGTTCATGTGGAGTTAAACCTCGCTCCTTCGCTCTAAGCCACGTAGGTACGTCGGATACGTTTGATATTCATTGCATTCTTGTAACTGTAAATGCGTAATTTAAAAATTCGAAAAAAAAAACGTAAATTCAGGTACTTAATGTTTGTTTGGAAAAAAAGGTTAGTAATAACACTTGGAATTCATTTCAATATCTTTCTTTCATATCAATATTCAGTGGATTCTAAGAAATGGGTTAGTAAAAATAAAAGATCCAAATAATGGGTAGAGTAAGTGGCTTTCCGCTTCGGAAACTGTCTTTTTACACTCGATATAATATAATAGGTATACATGTGGGATTTTAAAATGTGTACTTAGTAGTTATAATAATAAGCATGAGTGAGTGTAAGCGAGACGACATATGTGTGTGAGAGAGAGGAAGGATGGAAGGGGAAAAGTTAAGATGGCGATAACCGTAGAACCGATAGCGTGTACTCTGTTTAATTTTAAATTAATAAAAGTCTAAAATAGTAAATCTGCTATTATTTCACCGCCTCAGACCTACAAATTTGGGGGCTCGTCCGGGATATCAAAAAGAAAGGCGGAATAGTACGGCCGGTGAAATAAAAACGACGTGTGCAGATCGGCTACCACGTGCACAGGAAAACGCGAACGACGGCGGTTTCTGCGGTAGAAGACTGTCTCAACGACTACGACGAAATGTCCAAACCCGCGAAAGATCGCAGGAAAAGTCGGCAAGAAGACTACACCGACTGCCAGGACGACTGCGATGCGAGAAAGCGTAACGGCAACATGCTTCAGATGACGGCCGAGCTGATACCCAGCTTTAGCGGCCGCGACGACACCTATCCAGTGACGCGGTGGATAGACGAAGTAGAATCCAACGCCGAGATATTCGAGTGGACACCGCTTCAGCAGCTCCTAATTGCGAAACGAGCGCTGACAGGTACAGCACAGCTATGGTTACGGGCGGAGCGTCCACACAAGACTTGGGAAGAGCTCAAGGCAGCGCTGGTAAAAGAATTTCCAGACACTGTCGACATCAAATCCATCCATGAATTAATGAGCAACAGAAAGAAACTGCCGAATGAATCCTGCTTAGACTACATGCTTGTTATGAAGGAACTCGGAAAGCGCGGTAAGATGCCTGACTACGTCGCAATCAAGTACATAGTGGATGGAATAGTGGATGTCGAAACAAATAAAATCATGTTGTATGGTGTCACCGCGTATAATGACCTTAAAGAAAAGCTCAAGATTTATGAAGCTATAAGCAAAAAGATGCAAAGTGCGGCGCAGGTGCAGAGGCGTTCAGCAGTGAGTACAAGTAGCAATAAACCCCATTCAAGCGGCAAACCATGGATTCGGTGCTATGGATGTGGTGAAGTTGGACATGCATCAGCCGATTGCCCGCATAAAAGCAAAGGATTGAAGTGTTTTAAATGTAACCAATTCGGACATGTTGGATCAGCGTGCACTTCATCGGCGGCGGCGCTAGCGTCGGCGTCGGCGACGCCGAAACCCAGCCATCGTGCATCATCGGACGAGATCGGTAAAACACGACGGAGCTACCAACAGCAGCATACGAAGAGCGCGATGTTTGCGGCGGACGTCACACAAGACGACGGTGGCGCCTCTAGCGACCTCCTGTGTAACGAACTGCAGGACTACCAACACACAAAGCGAGCGATGTTCACGACGGTGAATGACGAAGAAGACAGCGCCCCAAGCGGATACTTTTCGAACGACGAATCGAAAATGGCGGCGTTTGTTTACAACGACGAAGAAGTTTCAATGTCAATGTTGACAAAAGAGAAAAAGCCGGTTGTTTTGTTGGAAATAAACAACGTGCAGTTAAAAGCGTTGGTAGACACGGGCAGCGACGTGAACATTATTTCGGCGGATGTTTATGATGCGATTGGAAAACCAGAATACGAAAAGGACGAATTATTACTCTCCGGCATTGGACAATCAACAGTGCGTTCGATGGGAAAGTGTCGTTTGAATTTGTGCGTGGACAATCAGTGCTACCCAGATGTTATATTTCACGTTCTATGTAAAGACTATATACCGTACGATGTAATAATAGGTCAGGAATTTCTTAACGACGTTACAGTTGTGTTAAAAAGGGGTTGCGTGAAATTTTATAGCAAAGAGTGGGAGCGACTGGGATGTTATGTGAGTGAAGTATGCCCATCTGATTCTGTTGTAGGTCACATGAAGGATCCGGCGTTAAGAGAAGAAGTGCTAAATTGTGTACGAAACTACAAGCCTCATCAAACGAAAGAAGCACCGCTGCAACTGCAAATCGTGCTCAAGGATGACGTTCCGGTGGCGCAACGACCACGACGTTTGGCGCTGAAGGAGCAGGAAATAGTGGATAAACGGGTTGCAGAATGGTTAGAAAAGGACATCATACGCGTGAGTCATTCAGAATATAGTAGCCCGCTGGTATTGGTTAAGAAAAAACATAATTCTGTTACAGTCTGTGTTGACTATAGATTGTTAAATAGAAAAATGGTTAAAGATGAATTTCCATTACCAGTAATAGAGTATCAAAGGTTAAGCGAAATGATCGCTACGATGTGGAGAAGGTTGAGCGTGCTACCGAAGGGCCTATTAAAACGTCTAGCTCCGCGGACCAAATGAAGCCATGGCCGCAGTAGGTATTCTCTTTAATTATTTTTGTTGTTAGTAGATGGACGAAAGGTTAAGTAAATAAAACAGAACCCTTTTTATATCAACTGTAATGTTTATTGGCATAAACAGTGTGTGTTCTGTACTGCTATAATATTATGTGATCTATCATTGTCCACACTTTATAAATTGTGTATTTGTACACCAATTAACCATATTTTGTTTGTAATGAGTTCCATATAAATCTGTAATGTTGTAAAGCAAAGTATTCTAAACTGGTATTAGTGTAACCTAGTATAGAACAATTCTTGATGTATGATACGTTCATTGTTTCTTAACTTTCAGATAAGAGGTTGATTCATTTTGTTATTTAAGCTGAAGATTGAAATTGTAATTAAGGTTGTCTGAGGGCAGACAAATTATCAGGACAGCCGAGTTGTGGGATTTTAAAATGTGTACTTAGTAGTTATAATAATAAGCATGAGTGAGTGTAAGCGAGACGACATATGTGTGTGAGAGAGAGGAAGGATGGAAGGGGAAAAGTTAAGATGGCGATAACCGTAGAACCGATAGCGTGTACTCTGTTTAATTTTAAATTAATAAAAGTCTAAAATAGTAAATCTGCTATTATTTCACCGCCTCAGACCTACATACATTATGCGAAGTTGTCGCTCGATCGGTTGGTTATAACTTTTTAAAATTCAGTTGATATCTATATAAAACATTTAATCCATACTTACGAACTAACTCACTAACAAGGCAAGATAGAAATAACAGCCGTTCAGGCTCAGAATGTCCCTTGGTTTCAAATAGTCTCTTTCCCGAAATGTCCTCTCCCCATAATGTCCATTTCCCAGAATGTCCCTTTCCCGAAACGTTCATTTCCCAAAATGCCCCCTTCCCGAAATGCCCCTTTGCCGAAACAACCCTTTCTGCCTGAACGCATCACTGACAACAGTCCTGGGGCCCCATTCTGTAAAATAACTAACTTGTCAAGAGTGTCTCGGTAGTGTATCAGTGGTGTCTCAATAGAATAGTCATTAACATTTGGTATTCTATAAATTATTTATGGTCATTGATTTGCCACTGTAGTGCCATTGAAATGCCATAATAAGACTATTGTAATAATTGGTAGTCTGGTCCACTATAATGTGTCAATAGAATTTTGAAGTTTTTGCAGAATACAAAATTTGCAACAGTGGCACAGTAACGTCTGTAGTGTGTCGATGGAGTGTCGATGGCGTGTTGCTTAACTCAAAGTTACAGAAATTGGCCCCTGCTATTGTCGCCTGTAAGCCGGATATAGTGATGATAGACCGATAAGCGCGGCGCAATGATAATATAATCGATGTTACTGAAAACCTCGTGAAAGCTGAGAAAGAAAGGCAAATTAAGTATCTCGACTTAGCACACGTGTTGTCGACATGTGGAATGTGAACTCAGATGTCACTGTGCCTCTTGTCGTTTTTGCTAACGGCCTGAGCCTCAACGACCAGCTGTCGAAGCTGTCATTATGCGGTTGGATGAAGGGCCTGATACAGAAAGTAGTGAGAAAGTTTCGGTCTCTGGAGCCCTTACCACCGGTAGCTTGGACCCTGCTCCAGATACCGGCGGACTATTATTTTAATATTTTTAAATGAATGAACGTATTTAAAAATGTAAATTAAATGTGTATTTAAAATTTAAATACACATGTGAATTAAATTTTTAAATTTAAATTTTAAATGTATTAAAGGCATGGTATGGGAAAGGGCATTAAAGTTTACATAAAAAATATTAATTATTTTTCTCTTATTTTATTTTTTTCCCTAGTAAATATTATGTCCACTATCATAATATTTACTAGGGAAAAAAATAAAATAAGATACTACTTGAATAAAATAATAAAATAATACTTGATATAATGATAAGAAATAAATCAGTTGTGATAGTTTTGAATGTTTGACATAATATGTCAGGAGCTTATAGAGTGCTTTACGCTTCTGCCAAGGGACTGGTACCAAGAGAAGACGACGATGTCATTACTGCCGCCCAGGTTACTCGTTCCCCAAAGAGTATCTATTGTTTAAATGTTTAAGCGTATTATCTGACTAGCTTTCATTGTAAAATATCTTGCTAGAGCCTTTACAAGCAGACTTAGTTTTCAGGGTTCCGTACCAGAAGGGTCCAAACGGAGCCCTATTATTGTCACTCATGTGTCCATCTGTCCGTTTGTCTGTCTGTCCATCCGTCGTCTATCACAAAATTTTCTTACGGAGATTTTTTAATTTCCCATTGACCTATGAACTTGAAATTTGGTGATAATGTTTATTATTAAGTATACTTTACTAACAAATACCAATATTTGGTACGGAACCCTTAATGTGCGAAGTCCGAAACGCACTTGACCAGATATTTCTTATTTCATGAATACTGAGTTAGCTTTTATTTGCTTTTACAGACGTGTTCATCCTCATGGAAGTCTAAAACCAACTCGTTAAATTTGGAACTATCCAATTTCAAGAAGGTTATGGTTTTAGGTTATCAAGGCTTGTGGTGTTTATGTTTGAGAAGCTGCTAGTGAGTGTACTCACCTTTATCAAAGGTGCCACATTCGCTCGTCGTATGATTGTCGAGTTTCCTGTAACATATGAAGGGTAGTGGGTCTTTGCATGACGAGGTAGACATGTAATACCGGTCGCCGTGGACAGACATAGTGAGGCAGTCTTCGGTGTTCGCTCCGGGATGATGGGAACGCCATTCTATTTCCATGTCGGACAGTGGCACTCCTGGAAAATAAACGCTAGCTTACAATGAAAAATAATCGCATTAAATAACGAGCTATATTCGTTAATATGACTGAGGGAGTCGATTGCATTTACTGAGAATATAGGTGTCAGCCTTCCAGCAATTTAAAGATAAAATGAGTTAAACTTTGCCTTCTCCTCACTCACTAGCGGTTATCCGCGGCTAACTGCGCGGCAATTTTTTTATTGTTTTTTTTAAACTGCGCGGCTAGCCGCTTTTCCATTTTTTTATATAAAACCGCTTGTGATAGACGTAAGAGGGCTTAGAGCAAAGGGGTTAGAACTTAACAAATAAACACGACTCCGACTATCGGCGAATAAGGTCGTAATACTACAAAGTACATTGACTTAGGCGTCAATGCTTGTTTTTCTATGGTGGGAAATCATCAAATAACTTCTCAGGGGCGTGTCAGACTCTTACAGACTAAAAGCCACCCGTTTTCCTTCAGTTACGTGTGTCAGGGCCGCGGTGTATCTTTCAAGTTCGCTTGCGACCCTTGCAAAAGGCGTCAATTCTAAGGCGAAACTTCAATCAGCGAGCCAAGCAATGCCCTTAGTTACATTTTTATGTTACATACAGTTTGAATTTAAGAGGGAACAGGGGCTGCTATTCTCCATACAAATGTATTCCCCTTTTTTCTTCCTGAATAATGCTTCTAGAGCAATCTTCAATCAATCAAATTTAATCAAAGTCTGCTGTAGACACGTCCCTGTCATTTTCTTTTTTTCAGCAAAGAAATAAGTAAAGAAAATATGACCCTCCAAAACTTACAAAAAATGTCCCATTTTTATCGCCGTGACTAGAGGACTACTAGACAAATTCAAAAAGTTTTTAACATAAAACATTTAATAGGAACCTAGAAATACTCTTTCTTAAAAATGTTGTGCCAAAAGTAATTGAATCGGCAACAAACAGTTTTAGAAGAGAAAAAAGGAGTCTCAAAAATTTTGTGATAAAATCGGTCTGAGCTGCAGCTGTCTCTATCGCACTCTACGGGTGCAGGCTTGAGGCAGTACGACGGCAATAGATTCTTCAAATACCTGTTTTTCAAATTTCTAGCATACCTTGTTCCCTCTTAAAAGTATTTAATAAAGATTAGACTGACCTTCTACAGAGGCGAAGTGTCCCTTGGAATACAAATCATGGGTACCCAGGTATATGCGCTCATTGTCATTTTCAAACTCAGCCAGCTGTGAGTGAAGAGCTTTAGCTAGCTCTTTGTTGAGAGGAGACGCCAACACCGCGCCTGTAACATGAGAGGTACGGGTTGAGAATGTATTATCTCAGCGATAGTCAATGTCATAAACTTGTCAAAATTAAAGGAAATTAGAGGTGTCTCTGACAGTTTACGACTGAGGTGTCACCTCTACGAACGAGTGCCAACTGTATTAGCTTGCCACTTCATTTTGTAACAATTATAAAGAAGTGTCTCCCCACGGTGATATTATCGTGGTGTGACATTGATTGACGTCAACTCGCGGATTCACTCGTTCATGAAGGTGGCCTCTGAGAACACGTGGATTGCTACTCCAATATTCACTATTCAGAGTGATCCTGTGTATGAGCTGTGCAGTGCATGTATGGCAGGTGTATCACGGTTGACTGAAATCGACTACTTTTTTGGCGACGGTGTCGTCGGTGCGGGGTGGGGCAAAGGTTATCTAGTGAGGCTAAGGGCCGATTTCACCATTGGGTCTATAAACTAAGTAGTGAGTTAACCTTAAAAGACAGACATATGCTGTCGCGGACTTTTTTTGAGAACTTTAAAAAGAGAATAATTCCGAATACATAATTTTTGCGTAACTTTAACACTCTTTGAAGCTCAAAAGGATTTTTTTGCCCGTTTTTGGCACATTTTTCATTGATGTTTCACTCCTCTTCGTCACAGCGTGATGTTTTATAGCCTATAGCCTTCCTCGATAAATGTACTATTCAACACATAAATATGTTTTCAATTTAATCTAGTAGTTCCTGAGATTAGCGCGTTCAACCAAACAAACAAACCAACTCTTCAGCTTTATGACAACAGCTGAACGCGTTTAAGCGAGCTTAAACGTCGAAAACTGGGCATTTAGAATAGGTGAAATCGGCTCTATATGATAACAACGGCCTCTACACAAAGTGACATTTCATTAGTGATGTTATTGTTCAAAAGTCAAAATGTAATCCCGTATATTTTGGAGTTCTATGCCGTCTATATTGATCGATAGTCTCTTAAATGTATAGAGATGTGTCTTAGATGTGTAATGTTCTTAGATGTATGACCTACTGGTCGACGTTGATCAGATGAAATCTATTGAAAACATTAGCATCCAAGACTCAACTGTGAAAACGGGCACTTATTGAACCAAACTGACCATGTCCTTTCCTGCGCAATGTTATAAAACCTATTTTTAACCAACGAAGAAACGGAGGAGGTTCTCAAGTCGACGTGTATATTTTATTTATATGTATGACCACGCATAACTTTTTACAGAGTAGTCCGATTTTGATAATTCAATTTGAAGTGAAAACTGAAGAAGATGTCAACAGCCTCGGACACCACGGCCGGTCATGCAGCCGAAGCACGGGTCGCATAGCGCGAAACGCGAATATCAACGACATCATCCGACAAGCTCTTGTCACCGCCGGCGTTCCGGCTGCATTATAACTACATGGTCTGGCTCGACGACGATGGTATAAGACCGGACGGCATGTCGTTACTTCCGTGGAAGTTGGGTAGGCCTTCAGTGTGCGATGCTACACGTGTTGATTCTTGCGCCATCTTATCTTCCTAGTTCGTCGTGCTGTGCTGGTGCTGCCACTGCAGCTGCGGAGAACGTCAAGCGGCGGCAATATAACAACCTCGTCGCTAGTTCCATTTTCGAGCCGTTTGGGGTTGCAACCCTTGGGCCGTGGGGTCCAAGTGCACATTTAGTATTTAAGACGGCCTACCCGAAATTTTGGCCGATTTTACTGATTTACGTGATTTTACAGATGTGATTTTACAGTTAAAATAATGCATTTATTTAAGTTTTAATGTACAACATGAAAGATCATTTCAATTATGATCTAATTAATGAGTTAGACTCGAAGCTTGCGTTGCGAATTATAAGTCGAGATTTGGGTTGTTTTAAAAGATTTTTTATTGCCAAATTTTTGTAATTTGTACATTTTTTTCGCAAGAAATAGATTGACGGTGAACTAAAGTTTAGTTTGTGCTGTTTTCATTTTATAAACGAGAGTTCTAAATAGCCAAAATAAAAAGCAATTATTTGCCCATTTTCTCTAAAATTTGACTAAGTTAGATATTTTTTTACTAATTTTTTTTATATGAAAGTGGTAAAAAGTGATTCATACATTATGTAGACGACTTTTGCAACAATACATTCAAATTTTTTCATATTGTTTACACGTCAAAACGATACGTAATTATGTGATATTCTAAACCCCTTACAGCAAAATTCACAAAACCATCGTCGGTTTGTGGTCGATTAGTCGTAATTATAATAAAAAAAAATTAGCTCATCAATAAAACTATTAGAAATACATTATTTTAACAGTAAAATCACGTCTGTAAAATCACGTAAATCAGCGAAATCGGCAAAATTTCGGGTACGGCCTCTTAAAGATCATCTTAAACGCCTTGTTGACACTTCGCGGGACCCAAGGGCTGACGTTTTCCTCCGCCAGAGGTTAAACATTGCCATACAACAAAAAAACTTTTTAAGAGGCCGTACACGAAATTTTGCCGATTTCGCTGATTTACGTGATTTTACAGACGTGATTTTACTGTTAAAATAATGTATTTCTAAAAGTTTTAATGCACAATATGAAAGATCATTTCAATTATAATCTAATGTATGAGTAAGTTTATTTTTTATTTTTATTATAATTACGATTAATCGAGCACAATCCGACGACGGTTTTGTGAATTTTTGCTGTAAGGGGTTTAGAATATCACGTAATACGTCTAAACGGTATGAAAAAATTAGAATGTATTGTTGAAAAAGTCGTCTATGTAAGGTATGAATCACTTTATACCACTTTTATATAAAAAAAATGAGTAAAAATATATTTGACTTAGTCAAATTTTAGAGAAAAGGGGCAAAGAATTGCTTTTAATTTTGGCTATTTAGATCTCTCGTTCATAAAATTAAAACAGCAAAAAAGAAACTTCAGTTCACCATCAATCCATTACTTGGGGAAAAAAAAATACAAAAATTTGGTTTTTTGGAAATATTAAATATTTTAAAACAACCCAAATCTCGACTTATAATACGCAACGCAAGCTTCGAATATAGCTCATTCATTAGATCATAATTGAAATGATCTTTCATGTTGTGCATTAAAACTTAGAGAAATGCATTATTTTAACTGTAAAATCACATCTGTAAAATTACGTAAATCAGTGAAATTGACCAAAATTTCGTGTACGACCTCTTAACAAAAAAATTAACCAACGAAAAAGTCTTGAGTATTAAGCTAATTTACATAAAATATCAAATTTTATATGAACTAATTTTGAGTCGGCGCCAAACAACAATCTGAATAATTATTTAAATTTTATTTGTACGTAGAAATGAAGAAGGCTCTTTTGTAAGCTCTCTTTGTGTAACATAATAGTTAGTTTTATTACGTTAACTTGATAAATACAAAAACAAGAATGATTGTTTGATAGAGGTTGATCTCTGATATACGGGGTCGCTAGTATCGCGTGTAGATGATAAGGGAAATTAAATAAATGATAAATGATTTTATTTTTGTTAGTAGGTTTTAACAACACTTTTACACGTCAACATTTTTTGGTCAGTTTTAGCTAGACGAGGCCGGTGTTTCCTAGCTGACCACCCTGAGAAGAAACACCGAAACAAACTCAGAGGTTAAAGTCTCTTATAAAGTGTTCACACCATTGATATATAAAAAACCCAAGATACACAGTGTTAACTCGTTCAAACCGGCGTATACCACCGGTGGAGCACGGTGCTCCACGGTGGTACACGCCGGTTTGAACGAGTTAAAGTATCCCTTCGATAGGACTGTATGATCCTTAGGCAAAATGGCTTGTAGCTAGAATGGGGAAATACAGGAGAATAGATTGGGGTATTCACGACTTTTGCTGCTTCTGAGGCGCGTGCCGCGAATTCTGTCTATATTTCACTGACTGTGGAAAACTGGTGTAAAGTTTGGATTTATGGCGAAATGATTGTCCTGGGACGTCCCTTTTGTCTTTTTGGTGGTTTAAACACAACACGGTCACTTGTTATAGGTTTTTCCTGAGTTATTTTACGGAGCGGTTAATTTGTACCACCCGTTGCAACTTATGTATCGAACGAGAGTATCCAATGCGCTAGATGGCGCTATTGCAGCGCGCGCGCTAGGGTTGGGAAAAAATGAATTACGAGGGAAATAGGGATGTGGAAACATTATAACAAAAACCATTATACCGGTTTCTTAAGGGAACCTTAACACACAGTGGAGTTGCCCAAGCGTGTAAATAGCCGTGGGTCTCTGCGGATGTAGAACGGTAAATACGACCAAGCACTTAGAGGGAATGCTGGCCCAAAATTGCCTATATTTGTCTGTATAACTTCAAGTTAGGAGTGGTCGGCAGCAGTCGGCGAATGTGGCCCTACTCACAATTTGTAAAACAAGTGGTACCTTACTTTCCGGGCTGTTCTCGATGGTGGCACACCAACACTCCTGATTATGCTTGTTCAGTAGATAACGGACGCGGTAAATATGGGTTATTTATTATTCCCGGAGGATCCCCAACGTTTACGTGATTTACTCGGGATTTTAGCGTATTTGCGGGGACGATATTATTTTAAGACATTAGTCTGCGGTGAGATGCGCGCTGTGCCTCGCGGCGTTAGACACACACACACACTGACGTCAAACTGACGTGACGTCGATTATTGCATTTTAAATTGTCTATACCTCGCGTAAAGCCGGCCACTCACGTCTGTCTGACAAATTAAAGCGAGACACACACGCGACGTGATACCAACCCCACCCAACCTGCAGAGTGGCGGCAACTCGCCACACCATGCTCCCCGCCTTGAAAGGTCCAGGAGCTTTCAAAAGCTGCTAATCTATGCGGAGCGAGTGAGGTTCAAGAAGCGGTGATGATATGTAAGCATTAACTTGTTGAAGAGCTTTGAGGGAAATACAAGCAGCAGTCCGAAACACCATCGCATTGATATAATGCTCGGGAAAAATAATTATCAGTGTCCTAAGAATGAATTGCGGTTCGACTTGACTATGGTAAGTCGAATAAACTAAATTACAACTATGTAATGGCGTACCATTGGAACGTATAATATGAACCCTAAACTAAATTAAACTAAATTATGTAGTAATAATAATCTATTGAGTTGGCAAAGGATACAACTTAGTGACAGGACGTTTATACGTGCCTGACGCGGTTTTTATTGAAGCGACTCGAATTACACCATCCGATCCCGGAAAAACTTCCTCTATGATACCTAATGGCCAAGTCAATGGAGGTACGTTATCTTGACCCAAGAGAACGACAGTACCTATCTCTATAGGGCGATCGGGAGTGCACCACTTCTGGCGAACTTGCAGCGTGTGCAAGTACTCAATTCGCCATTTATTCCAGTAGGATAACACAAGTTGATCCAAGAGCCTTTTGCGGTTGTTTAGGTTTATGTTTTCTTCTGTCAATTCAGAAGAAGGCAAATACGTGAGTGGACTGGACATTAAAAAATGCGCGGGCGTGAGTACCTCCGGATGTGGGTCTGACGAAATGACACTAAGTGGTCGAGAGTTCAAAAGGCACTCAATTTGCACCAATACGGTCGAGAGTTCCTCGTAAGTGAGAAGTTGTTTACCTACGACTCTAAACAAGTGAGTTTTAACACTCTTAATATTCGACTCCCAAATACCTCCGAAGTGTGGAGCTCGCGGCGGTATTCTTGTCCACTCGATGCGTGATTTAAGAAGCTCATTTTTAATATCCGTTTGAACAGTTGAATTTAATAAAAAAGAATAAATATCATCCAATTGCGCCTTAGCGCCAACAAAATTGGTACCATTGTCTGAGTACATAACAGACACTGGACCGCGGCGAGAAATGAATCTCTTAAATGCGGATAGGAAAGCCTCAGATGTGAGATCCGAAACAAGCTCGATATGTATGGCTTTAGTCACCATGCATACGAACAAACATAAGTAAAGTTTCTGCGAACGTTGACCTCTACGTCGAATAGGTATATAAGCAAGCGGCCCGGCGAAATCTACACCGGTGTGTACAAAGGCTTTAGCATCACGGACGCGGTATCCAGGAAGTTCAGCCATTTTGGGTACTGGATGCTTAGGATTTAGACGGAAACAAGTATTACATTTCCGACAACGAGAACGTATAACCGTTCGGCCATCCAATATCCAAAACCGCTGCCTTATAATGGACATCAATAACCCTGGGCCCGTATGGCAGTACGTATTGTGATAGTGATCGATAATTAGATCGACTACGCGGTCGCGTTTAGGTAAAAGCGCGGGATGCTTGGCTTCATACGGTAAGTCAGATTTAGACAATCTGCCCCCAATACGTAAGATTCCGAAGCTATCAATGAAGACAGATAAACAGCGCAACTTCTTAGCTGGAAGTTCACCTGCTTTAATTAAATTTAAATCGCTCGCAAAATGTAAACTTTGAACTAATCGAACAATGAAATTTTCGGCGGTTTGAATGTTTTCAACAGAACTATGACTATGTAGTCTGTTTGTAAATTTAAGAATGTACATAAATACACGTAACAATTTATTCCATGAGCAAACACGGTCAGCTATAGTATCTAAAATACGCGGTTCAGTATTCGAAGTTTCTACAAGAAAAACCTTTGATTTAAACTCCGGCAATGTTTCACATTGAGCAGGAGCGAACTTTAAAGGCCACTCGCTCATGGGCTGATGGAGCCATGTGGGGCCGTTCCACCACAACGAGTGTCTTATTAAATCCGACGGCAGCATGCCGCGAGACAGACAATCGCTAGGATTCTCTTTCCCGGACACGTGACGGAAACAAGCGGCAGGTAAGTTTTCCTGTATTTGAGCAATGCGGTTGCTGACAAAAATAGACCATCTATGGGGAGATGAGTGGATCCACGAGAGAGCTATGGTGGAGTCCGAGAAAGCGTGGACACCTGTAATAGGTACACGAGCGGAAAGTTTTTCCTTGACTACGCGAACAAGTTTAGATAGAAGTAAAGCGGCGACAAGTTCTAATCGCGCTAGCGTTGTTATTTTAGCGGGGGAGACTTTGGACTTTGCACATAAGAGTCGGACAGTGATATCACCAGTAGGGTTGGTAATGTGTAAATAAATACAACAGCCATAACCAGTAAAGCTGGCGTCGCAAAAGGCTACGATGTTCACTACAGCTTCTCTAAAGACGCCAATGTGGCGAGGAACCTTTAGAGAAGAGAGTGAAGGAAAATCGCGCGTAAAAGCGGCAAACCGATTTGTGATAGATTCCGGTGGAACCTCATCCCATCCTACTTTAGCTAACCAAAGTTCCTTGATTAATACCTTCGCGTACAGCACAACGGGTCCTACAAGGCCCAGTACGTCGAACAAGCGGGCAACTAGCGATAGAATCGCGCGCTTCGTGCATTTATCATCCACGGCGATTGTTGTCAAAGAAAAATAATCATCAGCGGGTTCCCAGGTTAATCCAAGGATTTTGAAATTATGGACATCATTATCCATGCCAGAAAAATTAACTGGTAAGCGGTGAGACTCTGGGAGAATCTCTAATAAAGCGGGTGAATTGGTAGCCCATTTGACTAAGTCAAAGGAACCTACCTTCATTAAATCAATTAAATCGCGGGATAGACGCATAGCTGTCTGTTCGTCCGAAACAGAGTAGACGTAGTCGTCCATGTAAAACTGAGTTTCTACCAATTTAGAAGCCTCAGGAAAGCGGTCGCTTTGCTCACACGCCAAGTTACGCAATGTGCGCATCGCTAAATAAGGACTAGGTTTTAGTCCGAAGGGAACGCGGTTAAAATGAAAGGTGCGAATAGGCTCACCTTTGCTAAAACGATACAAGATTCGTAAATATTTGCGGTGGTGCTCTAACAAAAGTAACACTCGAAACCGTCTCCAATAATACCTACGTAGTTATAGTTATGCCAAAAATATTTTTTTTGCAAATTTAACCTTACACGCGTGATTTAAAGTTGTTTTTACAAAGCAGTGTACAAAAAACAATAAAATTTGACGACCCAAGTTTGTCGGTAGGACAAGGCATGGAGTGGAGACGAATATTTTTATACTTTTTATTTTTTTATGAGTTAGTTAGTAAGAGTTTCTTAAAGTGTGTTCTTAACATATAATTATACTTTTAACTGAGCTTAAATATATTATGGGATAAAACGTGTTTAATATAGCAATGAAATAAATTAATAGTATGTGGGAGAAATGTCTATTTTCAAGTATTATTTAAAAATATTTGTGTGTGTTTTGAGTACCCTCAGTTTAATAAGTTAAATCGACTATTCGCTCCCTGCCACTGATAAGCAAGTAGCATTATAAAAGAGGGCGCAAGGCGCTTGTTCGCTCAGGAATCATTTGACTTCGGACTCGGCAAGACGCTTCTGAATGGTTTGGTATGTTTTGATTTAAATGTATTTTTATTGCTTCATTGCTATGTGTGGTATTTGGTTTATATAATTAATTAATAAAACAAATATTATTTCTTTACTAATTTATTAACCTGTCAAGCCCCATGGCAAAATCCGGGTTGTCAAATTAAACCCCGAGGACAACCCGGGTTGACAGCCGATTATTTTTTTTTTTTATTCTCTTTAATTTTTTTTTTTTTTGGTCCGACTCACCGGTGAGTTGGCGGGGCTTCACAGGTATAAATAATATAATTACATGTTCAAATATTGTATGTGAAATGATTAATAAATATATGCACTGTACTTAAGTGGGAGGTGCCCGCACCTCACTTCGGAACCAACCGTCGTGCCGAGCGGACACTGCCCACCGAGTGCTGTGTATCTCTAATTACATTTGTGTTGTTTTATTATTTACCCGTGTGTGAGGGACAAGACGCCACAAAATTGGCGACGAGGCGAAAATCGTAAGTAAAAACAATATTATAACCAATTTTGCCACATAATACAATTCAGTGTATCTGTCAGTTCTTTCATTTAAAATATGTTGAGTAGGCATTTATTTGTTTAAATTTGAAATAATTACCAAACATTGACGATAATCTTGTGCAAAAAATAGTGAAAAGGGGAAAGTACGTAATTTAATAATGTATTCAGAATGTACTATATTTTAACTGCATTTTACATAACCTAAAATTAATAAGTAATAGTCCGACGTATGTAACTGGCTACTGCCTACATTTTGCTTTTCTACTCATTTGGTTATGAGAACAGCAATCCATGCACGGAAATAGATCTTACAATGTACTTATGCCAATAATTTCGATATTTGTTCGTACAAATTTTGCAATAATAATCATAGCTTTGTACTATGAAAGACTGGTAGTTTGCTGTTTGTATTGTGGCAACGAGAAATTTTAACTTTGTGTGAGTGAATCATTCCAAAATGGCACGCAATAGTCAGTCGAGTCGGGCATCAAGTATACTGACAACAAGTGAGATAAACAAGGTAGTGCCTACAAATGTTGTTGTTGTCTCACAGGTTTAATCATCTGTGTGATAAACAAAACCGTGTCAATAAAACAAAGTGTGACAAAATCAATTAACAAAACGCAGTTCCTTTTTCCTCACTACCCACATGACTAAACGGGGAAAATTTTAGAAGTTAGCATCATAATCGCTAAATAGGTATTTCGTATAGTAAATTACGTTATTTACCATAAGGATAAAAGTTATACAGCAATCTTAGGTATCTTTTAATATGTATATTATTCGAAGTTTAGAATTTTTATTTTTATTTTTTCAGACCATTTGCTATGAATAATATTCCCATCCTCGAACCGTTCGACTGCGAAGGAGAACCAAGTTCACTAGGATCTCGATGGGAAAGATGGAAGTGGGGGTTTCAAATTTACTTAGAAGCTGCTAATATCACTGATCCGGTCAAAAAACGAGCTACTCTTTTGCATGCTGCGGGGTTAACATTACAAGATGTATTTTTTAATATCCCTGGCGCTCTCGTGGAAGAAAGCGCTTCGGTGGATATTTACAAAGTAGCGATACAGAAATTGGACGAATATTTCGCCCCTAAACAAAGTAGCCTATATGAGAGACATTTGTTTAGGTTAATAAAACAGGAGCCAGGAGAAAAATTTGAATTATTTTTGTTAAAATTACGGCGCCAAAGTGCCAAATGTTCGTTTAGTGATGAGCAACAAAATTTAATTGACCAAATTACTGAAAAATGTTTATCTTCGGAATTGAGGAAAAAGATTCTGTTAATGGGGGATACCGCTACTGTTGATAAAATAGTCACAGAGGCAAATGCGCTTGAGACGGTTGAACGTCAACTGGGTGAATTCCAAGAAAAACCAAATCTTAGCGTTAATGCAGTTGACAACAAGTTAAACAAAATAAGTTCCGAAAAACAATTACTGTGCTCCAGATGTGGAAGTGACAAGCATAAATTTGATAGTCCTCTATGTTATGCTAAAGACAAAATTTGTGCAAAATGTGGGTTTCGAGGTCATTATCTAAAAATGTGTAAGACCAGAGCTAGCAAACGTAAAATCAATGAAAATAAGCAGAAATTTAATTTTAAGAAACGTCGTGTAGATAGTGAACAAGCTAGTTCTTCTAAGTCAAATAATAAGAACTCGTCTGAAACTTCCATTGATTACATTTTTCATATTGACGACGATGCGTCTATCAACTGTCAAGTCGGCGGTGTTACATTAGATATGTTAGTTGACTCAGGAAGTAAATGTAACATAATTAGTGAGAATTCTTGGAAATTTTTAAAATCAAAAAACGTCATAGTAAAAAATCAAGACAATAATCCGGACAAGACGTTCATGTCTTATGCATCCCAAAATCCTTTAACGGTACTTGGTTGTTTCGACGCTGAAATTAAAGCTGGGCCAGAAACATTTACTGCCAAGTTTTATGTGGTTAAGAATGGCATCCGAGATCTTTTAGGCAGAGAAAGTGCGATTGCACTAAATGTCCTCAGGATAGGGTTCAACATAAATTTGGTAAGTCATAATGATACTAAACTACCGAAATTTAATAATATCGAATTAGAATTAGCAATCGATAGAACCGTCACACCTGTTTGTCAACCATATAGGCGAGTACCGATTCCATTAGAAGAAAAGATTAACAATAAAATCGATCAATTAGTTGCGATGGACATAATTGAACCGGTCAATGAACCTTCTCCTTGGGTAAGTCCTATGGTACCTGTATTTAAAGAAAATGGGGATGTTCGAATTTGTATTGATATGCGGTGTGCTAATAAGGCAGTCATTAGAGAAAACCACCCTTTGCCTACGATGCATCAGCTTATGCCCAAGTTTCGTAATGCTAAATTATTTTCAAAATTAGATATTTCTAATGCATTTCATCAAATAGAATTAACTGAGAATTGTCGTCCAATTACAACTTTTATAACCAGTAAGGGCCTTTATCGATACAAAAGGCTTTTATTCGGGATCTCAAGTGCCCCAGAACATTTTCAAAAAATTATGGAGCGTACGCTCCTAAAATGTGAAGGGGCCGTCAATTTTATTGACGACATTGTTGTATTTGGTAAAAATGAGGCGGAACACAATGAGAGACTGAAATGTGTCCTAGATACTCTTAAAGAAAACAATGTCTTATTGAATGAAAGCAAGTGCATTTTCAATGCCAAAGAGATAGAGTTTTTAGGACACCGACTGTCTGCAGAGGGTATAAAGCCTTTAGATAAATACCTAAAAACAATTGAGTCATTTCGAGAACCAAAAAATGTTGAGGAGATTCAAAGCTTTCTCGGTCTGATTAATTTTGTAGGCAAATGGATTCCAAACTTGGCATCTCTTTCTGAACCTATTCGTGAAATTTTGCGGAAAAAACTTCATAAACACACTGATATCTCAAATTTTTGGAAAAATGAGCAACAGAAAGCTTTCAATCAACTCAAAGAATGCCTTAAAAATATTGATACCTTAGGCTATTATAATCCAAATGATAGGACTCTTGTTATAGCTGATGCCAGTCCCGTAGGACTAGGCGCCGTCCTAGTGCAATATGACTCAAACGGCCCACGTATTATTGCCTACGCTAACAAAAGTTTGACAGACGTTGAAAAACGTTACTGTCAAACTGAAAAAGAGGCACTGGCGTTAGTATGGGCTGTGGAGCATTTTCATATATATTTATATGGTAAAGATGTCTTTGAATTAGTTACCGACCATAAACCTTTGGAAGTCATCTTTGGGCCTCGCTCTAAGCCCTGTGCTCGTATAGAGCGCTGGGTACTACGACTTCAGGCTTATAATTACAAAGTCGTATATAGGCCAGGAAAATCTAATATTGCCGACCCTCTTTCTCGTCTCTGTACTAGTTCTTATTGTACCCCTTTTGATGACGAACACCATGTCCACCAAATTGTAGAGCATGCTAAGCCTGTGGCATTGTCTTTAAGAACCATTTCAGAGAAATCTCGGTCTGATAACGAGTTCTCCTTAGTAAGGGAAGGGTTAAACAATAGAAAGTGGGATGCCAGCATTAATCACTATAAATTATTTGAAAATGAACTTTGGTTACATGGTGATATTTTACTCAGGGGTAGTAAGATAGTGATTCCATCAGAACTAAGACCTCAAGTACTAGCATCGGCACATGAAGGTCACCCTGGTATAGTGAACATGAAGGCTAGGCTTCGAACAAAGGTGTGGTGGCCCAAAATAGACAAAGATGCCGAAAATATAGTAAAAAAATGCAGGGGCTGTACTTTAGTGTCTGGGCCAAATCCTCCCACACCAATGAAACGACGCGAGCTCCCCACGCAGGCCTGGGTTGACACGGCTGTAGACTTCCTAGGACCTCTTCCTAGCGGAGATTATTTATTTGTGATAATTGATTATTTCAGCCGCTATAAAGAAATAAAAATAATGAAATCAATTTCTTCCAAAGATACGATTAATGTTCTTAAAGAAATATTCTCTCGTTTAGGTATCCCAGTAAGCATCACTTGTGACAACGGCCGTCAATTTATCAGTAATGAGTTTAGATGTTTTTGCGAAGATCTTGGCATTATAATATACAATACTATACCCTACTGGCCACAGCAAAACGGTGAGGTCGAAAGACAGAACAGGGACATTTTAAAAAGATTAAAGATTAGTCAAATTGAGAAATCAAACTGGAAGGATGATTTGTTCAAATATTTGATGATGTACAACAGTACGCCACACGCTACAACTGGAAAATCTCCTTCAGAATTATTTTATGGCCGCCAGTTTAGAGATAAATTACCTAGTCTGATCGGTATTGAAAGAAATGACGCTGATTCTGAGGTACGAGACAGAGATGCTGAAAACAAAACTAAAGGAAAAATAAATGAAGATAGAAAGAGAAAAGCAAAGGAACAAGATATTGCGGTTGGGCAGAAAGTTTATGTAAAAAATTTAACGAAGAGTAATAAGTTGACACCTACTTTTGACCCTGAACCCCATACGGTTGTAAGCACACAGGGAAATGAAATAAGTATACGGAATGACGCAACTGGACAAGAGTATAAAAGAAATGTTATTCATCTTAAACGCGTAGAGGGAAGTTGGAAAGTTGTACCGGATGAGCATAACACAAACACAGAAGAAATGTCTGATAATAACGGAGAAGACAAAGATAATTAGGATCATTGTGAATTTAAAATTTAAAACGTTGATTTCTTATATATGTAATATTGTTTATTTTGGTTTATAATGTTCATAAACATATATGTAGATTTGGAAAAAAAGGAAGAGATGTGGTATTTGGTTTATATGATTAATTAATAAAACAAATATTATTTCTTTACTAATTTATTAATATAAATAATATAATTACATGTTCAAATATTGTATGTGAAATGATTAATAAATATATGCACTGTACTTGAGTGGGAGGTGCCCGCACCTCACTTCGGAACCAACCGTCGTGCCGAGCGGACACTGCCCACCGAGTGCTGTGTATCTCTAATTACATTTGTGTTGTTTTATTATTTACCCGTGTGTGAGGGACAAGACGCCACACTATGCATTGTTATTATGATAAAATGTGATCATGTTTTATTACTTAAATACTTATGATTTTCACTGTTGATGTTCTGTTTTATGATGCAATAATATTATATTGCAAATATTTACTAAAGTTATTTATGGTTATTTTGCCGCTTTGGTCAGTAACTGATCTAATTTATGCATTGCTTTTATTCTATTGATGATGTCTATCCCACATGTCAATAAAATATTATGAGAGAGTTACCATGGAGTTTTTTGCCTCGTTCTTCTCCATGAAGACCTAGTTTTAAAAACGGGCAACTAGATTTTCGATTATTGATAAGCCTATTTGAAATAAATACCTAGTCTTGTCTTTCTGTGCTTTTCTTGATAAACCCTTTCCCTACACACCAGATTTATAGGAATATACACAGTAAATATCTAGTAAACATCTTGACATCAAAGCTTGGTATGTAGGTGGAGGTAGATCTACACATGTCGTTAACTCCATCCTTCCCACAAGTAATCGTTAGAATCATTTATTAATATTTTTGTTTAAGGTGGAAGCGCCAGGGTAACCCGCGAAATTCAAATTTTCTGAAGTTTTTTGCAATTTGCAGGTTAGTGTCAGGTTGTAACTTGGTCAAAATTTGATTCGTGGCCGTAGAAAGAAAGAAAGAAAGAAAGTCAGTTAGAATTGATGTCAAACGTAGCAGTTTCATGAAATCATGGCATTTGGCATCAATTCTAACTGAGGGAGTTGTATTAATGATTGTAATGATTACAGTTCTGTAAATGTTATTTTCCCTCAGAATGTACACAATGTGAGGATTATTTGTGTAATAACCATGACCATGAGCGTGTCCTAGATAAACTATACTCCGATATTGTGTCTGCCCTTCAGGGCGCAGCAATGGTGAACGGGGGAAGCGCGCGAAAGGATGGGCGTGGTGCGCGCTTGGCGGGATGGAATAGGCATGTGATCGAGGCTGCTCACAGGGTGGCCAGCTGAGGCTTAACGAGTGGGTACTGTGTGGTAGACCTAAGTCCGGTTGTGTGTATGAGGAGATGCGAGAGAGTAGAAAAGTGTTTAAGTCCGGGTTAAAGTGGTGCCAGAATAATCAGGACCAGATTCGGATGGACGCTCTCACTGAACAACACTCGAAAGGTGACTGCCGTGGCTTTTGGCGAAAAACGAAAAAGTAAACTCGCGGCCTGGCCTTCCTGGGAGCGTCGATGGCTTTAATAATCCTAAGAGCATTTCGAACGTATTCAGAGAACAGTTTTGAAGCCGGTCGCCGCTTGGCCCGGCAAGTGGGGTGCTGAATGCTGACTCGGATAATAACATTGTAGGAATAAGATTCCTCGCGAAAGATATTGCGAATGTCATAAGCCAGATTGAGCGGGGAATGTCCCCTGGGTACGACGCACTCAGCATTGAGCACCTGTAACACACAATGTAAGACTGCAATTAGCGAGAGTTCTTGCAGTGTTCTTCTCGCTGTGTGTGTGCCACTCCTACCTACCTGGGGACTTCATGAGGACAATTGTAGTGTCGGCGGTAAAAAATAAAACAGGCGATTTGGCGGGTAAAAATAACTACAAGCCTATATCGCTTGCAACTGTAGTGGCGAAGGTATTTGACGGTGTGCTTAACACACAGTTAAATAGACACGTAACACTTCCTGATAACCAATACAATAGTGCAATACTGTGTTTAAAGCACACCGTTAAATATTACACGAAGAGAAAGACTCCGGTATATGCGTGTTTCCTCGATTTATCCAAGGCCTTTGACCTTGTTTTGTACGAAATCCTCTGGAGGAAGTTGAAGAGCACGGGATTGCCGTGGGAACTCATCAGTATGCTTCGATACTGGTACGGGCACCAAGTCAATAGTGTCCGATATCTATCCTGGCAATGATCGCCAACAGGCTAGACTGCCCTTATATCCGGCATTGCTGTGGCTGGCATGTTGCTGTTCCAATGCCGCGGCGTAAGAAAATTATAATGATTGTGTTTGTTTTTATTTATTTTCATGACCAATAATGTAAATGAATGTAAATGAATAAGTGTAATTTTTATTTAATGCCTTGTATGTGTGTTTTTTATTGAAATTGTGCGCCTAATAATTAGAATACTTGATATGTTTCCTATTTTATTTCGATTTTAATGATTTATTTAACAATAAAAAAAAAAAATAATTTGAATGTTTAATTTGATTGATGGATTGAGTTATTTATTAGATTTATGTGACTTGCAATGTTATAGGTGAAATTACCTGAAATAAAAAGATTATTATTATTTATACGTACTTGCTACGGCCGCGAATCATATGTTGACCAACATACAACCTGATAGTGACCTGCAAATTGCAATAAACGTAAAAAAAATGAATTTCGCGGGCTACCCTGATACTTTCCATTTAAAAAATATTGGTAGAACATATCAAAACTAATCAACTACTACCTAATTAGATTAAAACTTAAAAAATATAATTCTCATAGTGTTTGGGTTAAAACATTAATGAAAATTTCAGCAGTCCAAGTAACATAGTAGGAAACATTAATTTCCTTGAAATAAGTTTAGTTTATTGTACAGTTGTCTTTTTTAATTATATTTCAGCTTTTCTGTTGTTTTTTTTTTTTGCGATATAATGTTAACGAACATATATAAACTTTTCTATATTATTATTAGCTTTTATGATACTAATTTTGTGATTAAATAGAGCAGGTTGTTGAAGGAAATGTGCATCAATACTAGAAAATATATTTAAATTTAACGTACATTTTAAAACTAAGGAACACAATCAGGCTTTGGTTGCATTTTTTTGACCATGTATGCGTTTTTCTTGTTTTATTATCTCCTCTGTTTTATTACATACAGTGTAAACATCTTCACTAGCGTAACACAGACCACCAAAATCCTTCAAATCTAAAAGTTTGTGCCGACAGAAGTGAAAAGTTCAAAGTTTTCAATGTGGCATGTTGTGCGACACTAGCACGGCACGTCACATTGACACTTCTCTCATTATTAGCATGTCGCATGTCACGATGAACCCGTAACTTATGGGCACTGCTACGTACAAAATGTTTTTACATATTACCTACAAACATTAAAAAGAAAACGTCTAATTGACGATCTCTTCCCCTTTTGGAAGTCTGTTAAAAACTGTATTTATTTTTAAATATATAAATACAAGTTCAAAACTAAATACAAAATGTATAAAATTTAATAAACTAAATAAAAAACTAAACACAATAATAAAAAATCGACTCCATTGGATAGAACAGGGTCATTTGTATTATGTGAACAAATACAAAGAAGGTTGTAATGCATTGTTCTTATACTAAATATGCCGCCATTTCAATTTGTCATATTATACTTGGATCGCTGAGTGAAGTTTTAAGACAAATTAAATCAAAATCACATATTTCTTCCAGTATTTAGTCATAAAAACATCTAAAACCAATTAATAAACTCTTTTACTTACCGAAAATACGATACCCCATGCTTTTTTAACGTTCTTGACGTAAAATTCTTCCAATTTCTCAACGAACACCTCGGCATTTTTCATGTGCGTGCAGTGATGCGAGCAACAGAAGACTATTTGAAATGAGCGCTCAATTTGAATTTGAGCGCTCATTTTATGCGGACGGTTTTGAGACGCTGAGTGTGTATCTTGGGTATTTTATATATCAATGGTTCAAACCCATAAAATATGTACTGGTCAAATCATAAGAGAACCATGTAAGTTTATGTCTGCGATGAGCTTTTGAGGAAAGCAACACGCAAATTTGAGTGGACCTGTTCAGACAGTGCAAGCATTTGTTGTTATCGTGAAGCTCAACACAGAACAACACTCAACGAACCGACGAACAATACCAAAGTAAGGACATTTGGGTAGGCCGCAAAAGTACTCAAACTGCCGGACAATCATGAAATCTACGTGAATATAACGGCCTACATAGTTCTCACATAAACACTATGCTGAGGACCATGCAGATTAGTGTTTGTAATGGTATTTTGAAGAAAGAACCACGCATATTTTAGTGACCTGCCCGGTCAGTGGTGGACTGGTTAGCAACTCGGCGTCTATGCTCAAGCCTTTGGAGCTTCGACTCAACGAGCCTATCATTGCCGATGATCCTCTTGGCTCGTTTCTCAGTTGACTCAAGGGCATCAAGCTGGTATCTGACAGATCCATCCCAAAGATGAGAGCAGTACTCCATATACGATCGAACTTGATAAAACAAAGAGGGTACGGCACTCTTAATACTCATATTCTTGGAAATTAGTACAAGTGCCACTCGGACGACAACGGGGACAACGGGGGGTCGGGGGTTAGCCCTTATAAGTAAAAAAAAAAAAATGTCTGAATGTTGGCGGCATTTCCTCCGTCAACAGAATGCCGTACGACATTATACTATGAAAATAACTAAAATATACTAATCGGGCTGACTCTAAATCAGTTAAAGAACGAATTTTCATAACGTCGTACGCTGCAAGGCTAAGTTTTTTGGTCAGTTTCTCTATATGGGGGTGGTTTATCCTTGGGTAACAACTCTTCACCCTTTATTGACACACTAGTGTTCACTTGTATTACATTAAGTAATGAGAACTTTATACATTTTTTTTTCGTTAAGAAGAAGATTATTGATTTTAACACGCCAGGCACCGAATCACAGACACAATTATAAATCTATTGTAGCGTCACCGATCTGTAACGCGCGGTGCCTCACGGATTACACCAGTTGACTACAGTTGAAAGGGCACTATTTACATCACCAATAGCCACCTGCTGACATTTGAGTTTAAATAAAAGTTAAGTGTCGTCTTCAAACAACACTATCATGTTTATCCTTTATGAGGTACGGCAAGTCATTGATATTAATTTGAAACAAAAAAAGAGAAGATAGAATTGAGCATTATGAAAATAAAGGAACAAAGAGTGCATCTGTGTTTGAGCACTCGCTTATGCACAATATTATTATCTCCTGCGTATTTGGGTTATTTCTATTGAGATTTTCTACCGTGATCGGAATTCGTTCGGGAGGATTATTATTATTACGGTGACGGTGGATATTGAAACGTACTCGTAAAAAAATTGTTTTACAAAAAATACAACAGACTTCAAAAAATTGCTAAATAACTTTAATTTCGGAAATCGGTGATTGTATTTTGTTTCTTCGTTATTGTGCACCGATTTCGAAATTAAAGTTATTTAGCAATTTTTTGAGTATTTTCTTTTTTGGAAGTCGGTTGTATTTTAATAAAACAATTTTTTTTTCGATTATAGTTGCTATTAGATAGCTTTACTATTTATTTTTAGTTCTGGTGTTGTACACCAGAGCTGAAAATAAAAGTAAAGCATCGATTTCGATAAAAAATATATGAGACCACCTCTGAAGTATGACCTACCAAACAAAAAATATATGAGACCACCCCTGAAGTATGACCTACCAAACAAAAAATATATGAGACCACCTCTGAAGTATGACCTACCAAACAAAAAAAGATTCATCAAAATCAATTCACAAGTAGCGGAGTAGTCCAGAAGACATGGTGGAGCACACGGTGGAGATCTGCCCCGCTTGGGCGGAGTCCCGCCGTGTCCTCGTGCAGGCGATCGGCGGCAGCGACGGCCCTGGTCCAGGCCATGGTACGGAGCGAGAGGGAATGGGAAGCAGTCTCCTCCTTCTGCGAAGCAGTAATGTTCGCGAAGGAGGAGGCGGCACGAGCGAGGGAGAGGCAACAACAGTAGACTCGCCCTCACGCCCTCAGCAGCAGCCCTCCAGGCGCCCCGAGACGATCTCCAGCCACCGTAGACCCGGGTCTGCGGACGGCGAGTAGTGGGTAAGTCGTCCGATCAGCACCAGGCCCGAGCGTAGTGTTCCACGCGCGCCTCAAAGAGTTGTCAGCATTCATGACGGGCCCGTCATGGCCGATGCCTGCCTACGGGTCTCCCGCTCCACCCAGAGTGGGAGAAGTCATCATGACTTCCCAAAACCCCCAAAAAAAAAATGTAGCGTAGTAGTCGCGTAACTAACATACATCGAATTAAGAAAATCCTCCTTTTTGAAGTCGGTTAAAATGTATTAGGTACATAGGTATAAAGGGTATAAAGAAGTTAATAATTATACATATGTATGAGATAGATGGGAAGTAGACACTGTAGACGCATGAGGACGACAAGGTAAAAGCACAGATTGCATTGTTATAAAAGCACACTGTGTAAAATAACATTAAAGTAGTTCAAAACAGTTTGAACATAAGAGTGGATCTTACCTTCATAGTGACATCTCAGGAAGGCTTCCTCCCAAGTAGCAGGGATGGAGTGCAGTTTAAGCCAGCCATCCGCTTCATGGCTGTACAAGTAGTCAGGCTTGCATCGCACAACGTCTGTAAAGCAAAGACAATGAACTAAATAATAACACCAGGGCACTCATAATTTTCTTTAAATAATGATTTTTGCCATGGACAGTATTGTTCAGACGGATTCACGTTAGTTCTCAGTGGAAGCTCGGAGTTTGGAAGCGGTGTACCACCCCTGTGATTTAAAAGCACATTCGAGGTTCGCCCCGTGTTTGATCACTCTTCGGTCGCGTCAGATTGCTGTCCCATCGGACTATGAGGGTGTGGGAAGAGAGAGCGAGAGCATTTGATTTGCGTACACATTAAAGCACTGTAGTCTTCCCGTCGAAGGCTAGTCTCCACGAAGACTGACGGACCACAATCAGGAGGACTATGTTTTGACCAGTGTAAATACATAGAGAAAAATAATCTTTAGGTATGTTGTAAAACTTGCTACAAACAGTTAAATATAAAATTAAACATTCGTTAAATAGACTTACCGGCCGCTATCAACAAGTATGATAAACAAACAAAGTATGTTATCTGCAACATGTTTGTGTACTGTACAGTTTCACTTACGAAGTTGTAATGAACCCACCACACTAAAGATAGCTGAGCATTGCGTAACTAATCGAAGTTAGCAGACTATTAAAAATGGTTTAGTCCCATCTCGGCACCCATGAATTTATTTGTCTTGCCCACGGAAAAACCTCACCTCGGCACCCTGTCATGTATCATTGTGAGGTAACACTAATCATAAATTATTGATACACAGCATCTAGTTAGTAAGTCAACCTGATTATTTATTTAATCAATATTTACCAAATTTGGCCTGATAAATATGTTCATGAGTGTCGAGATCCTACTAAACCTTAAAAATATAGTAGATTTTATCTACAATAGAACAATTCCCAGTAAATTGAAGCTTCACTGTGGTCGAAACGGTCCTATAGACAAATAAATTAGACACTAGACGAATTCTCATTCTATCAGCGACAGCGTTCACCGAAATATTCAAATATAAGGGATTGATCACGTCACATTTTGATAGCATTTCTAAAATATAAGGATTTGATCGCGTCACATTTCGATAGCATTTGTAAAATATAACGGTTTGATAACGTCACATTTCGATAGAATTTCTAAAATATAAGGTATTGATCATGTCATATTTTGATAGCATTTGTAAATCCCATACATTTTTAACAATTCGTCATTGTGGTTTTTTGACGTGTAGTAAGGGATTTTCAACTTTTCCGTGATATAAATTATTTTCTTTCTGTAGATACTGTGACTGTTTCTAAAGGACCCCAGGCTGATTAAAATTTTCGTTTTCTGTAATATCATAGATTTAGTTTAGTATTGGTCACCAGAATCTCATCTTACATTCAGTTTTCTATCTACGTAAGTGTTAAAAGAAAAACCAATAACAATACCAATTTGGTATGTTAAATGAATCTGATTATGTCCACTCCAGTTGGAACACAATTCCAATAAGGCTCAAGAGCCGCCATATTTAAGTTGCAAAGGTTCCAAAAATCTGTTTTATCTAGCCTTCAATCGATACATAACAGCTGCATTTGACATATTTCCTTTAGAAATATTCTTGAAATATTTCAAACTACGGAATTCCTGTGCATGCTTATACTTTAATTGTACATATCCCTGGTATGTCTCTTCTAAGAGTATTTGTGCTATCAGGCTACACTACCTACGATGCTGTCTCGTTGCAAGCTCAGCCTATGGCAGTCGTCGCTGGACAGAAGCCTTTCCTCATTCACCTCAACGCTGAGTCAGCCCAATCAGCAGTTGAAGTCGGCTCCAGGAGTAACTGAAATAGTTCGCACACGAGCATATTAGGTTAGATTCCACTTTTACACCTCCCTCCAATTCTAAGAGGATAGAGCAGTCTGGAAAATCAAGAGTGGTTAAAAGTGTAGTGTAGTGGGTAAAGTCAAATTAAACTGGTCCTATGAGAAAAGATTAGTTTTACAATCCAATAAGGCTTGAAAGGTCATATTAGAATGAATTTACAAAACCAGATCAGTGCCACAATCCACCAATGTTTGGAAAGAAATACGAGTATCAAACTAATATTATCTGGGCAATTCAGTTTTCAATTCAAGATCGTTTGGAAAATATATTAAACTGATTCTATGAGAACATAGAATCAGTATATAGTATATATACATAGTTCGGCAAGCAACCAAGTTTTGAAAGGTTATTTCAAACTAATTTCATGAGGGCAAATCAGTTTTTTAATCCAACAATGTATTTAAAACATAATAAACTGATCCTATGATGAGAAGTCAGTATGGCAAACCAAAAGGGTCTGTGAAGCTACATATACTAGAATCTGTAGACACACAAGATGTTCTAAAATAAATAATTATTCTCTTTAAAATCATTGGAAAGTCAGTACATTGGCCCTCCCTCGGACTGTAAAATTGCGGATGCAATAACTCTTTGGAATATTAATTTTTAAGTGATAGCTCGCCATAGGCCTAAACGTTGATGTAAAATGATATAACAAAGGTCACAATGCGTATTAACAGTTTGAGTTAGATAAAAGTGAAACTTAGCTTCGCAACAGGAACCACGCTGCAGCAAAACCATAGGTTTATATAACGCGTAGTTCCAGCAACGTGAAGTCTTAAATATCCTGGAATTAGAAATAAGGCCACACGAGTATCCATTCAAATATATCACAACAAACACTGCCGCATTGACGAGGTTTAGTTTAACTTACTATGATAATTATCAATGTACCTACAACTACTTTCTGGGTAAATTACAATTAATTTCATCACTTAGATACGTGTCATTACGTAAATAATTTGCACGTTTGTTATACCTTACATAGGTACAGACTGTTGTCAACATTACCTGACCCACCCTAAATTCAAACGACTTTGGGCCCTCTGCATGTAACATTAAGGTTTATTTAATTTATATGAGCTTATCAGACAACTGCTCGAGGATTTGATGAACAAATACAATAATAATATAGACACGCAAATTTGATCTTTAAAACGTTAGCATTAGGTTATACTTTATAACTATTTGTTATAATATGATAAGTGTAATAGCTTATTTTAATGATTGAGTTCAAGTAATTCTGGTCTCGTGGTCTGTGTGTAAGACTGAGAAAAACAACGTTCGAGATCAAATCCTGCGACAAAGATATTGTTTTGCTTTCAATATAGAATTGAATTTATATTCCAAAACTATTTTTTGTATTATTGTAAAGAACTACAGACTATACATAAACTTTTTAAAATGGTAATATTTTCACATAACTTGTAATAAGTGGGTAGTTGAAAAATAAATATTCGTATTCATTATAAAGAAGTTTTTTAAATTACCCACCCGTTTACAAGACAAGTTATTAGGCGAAAATCATATTGGTCGTTCTTTAATATTGCAAGCAATATTGTAGAAATGAAAACAAATTAAAAAAGAAACTGATGTATAGGTGGACTGTGTTTTCGAACCCACATGCTGTTCGTCGTTAATCCAGCATCAAACCGCTAAGCCACAAGAACTCGTTGGGAATACGCGAAATTAAAGATTGGGTTGTAATTATGTAGTGTGACTTAAAAGCTTTTCAACTTTAATGTTAACGAGATAATGATTAAAATAGCTTAACAAAAACATATATAATGCCGGTGGCTCCGACTATGTTGGGTGGGTTTACCTTAACGTTACGTGTTAAAGATCAAATTTGAGTGTCTGTGTTATTATTGTATTTTTGTTCATCGAGTCCTCGTGCACTTGTGTGATAAGCTCATATAAATTAAATAAACTTTAATGTTACAGACAGAGGGTCCAAAGTCGTTTGATTTTAGGGTGGGTCAGGTAATGTTGACAACAGTCTGTACTAACGATTTCAAGTTCACCTATAAGTGATGGTGTGTTCTACATTAATTTCCACGAAACCACATTACACCATCATAAACTTTGCAGCCTTAAAACTCATGTTCGCAGGAAGTCGAACCCATGATGAACGATAGATCAGTAAAACTGAAACTATTACCTATTCAAAACTTCCTCCTTGCAATTGTATGGGGATCGAACCCATTATTAGTAGCACAGAAACTCACGCACACGTTCATAAAACTATTACCTACTTCTTTGCCTCGCATGTGTGCAATTTGAAAGTTATTCCATGGGGACACATTCCCGGAATAAAAGTATTATAACTTCCTTTCCAAAGTCCAATCTACACCCATACCCAAATTCATCAAAACTGGATCAGTAATTTATTCGTGAAATTGTAACAAAACAACTGGGTTACTTTCATGTTTATAACATTAATATTGTGAATGTGCAATGTGCTTGTGAGGATCGAACTCACTCAACCCCACTGAAACTATGAAAATGTTACTTAACTATAAATACTCATGCATCATTCAAACCCACAAACTGTGACACAGGAATATACATACTCGTCAACCGGTACATCAGCTAGGAACCGAAACCAAAAGCTAAGTCAATGGAATTAAATTATATTTTCAGACAAATTAATCATGCAGGCATCGAACCCGCTAAATGTAGTTGGTTAATCCAACCACTATCATCAGCTCATTATCAAATGATTATAACCGTCGTAACTCCTTTCTTTTCTACAATTTATACAACAATAATGTTGCGATGTGTTAATACTGTAATGAACATTACACATAAGAATTTAAGTTAGCTATTGTTACTGTTATCGTCGCTTATTATTTATGGAACCTTAAAGTTACGTTGTGCTATAGTTATAGTAACCACTAACAACCCCTACAATTTAGATAATTCAGCCGTTGTAAAATTAATCATGCGGGGATCGAACCCGCTAAATGTAGTTGGTTAATCCAACCACTATCATCAAATCATTATCAAATGATTATAACCGTTGTATCTCTTTTCATCTCTACGATTTATACAACTATAATGTTACGTTGTGTTATTACTGTATTGAACATTAACATAAGATATTTTAGCCATTGTAACTCTTATCGTCCCTCACTATTTATAGAACCTTACAATTCTGTTGTGTTATAGTTCCAGTAACCACAAACTACCACTACACATCAGATAGTGCAGCCGTTGTAACTCCATTTGTCTCTTGACAATTTATAGGACCTATTAATAACGTTGTGTTATCTTTTTAATAACTGATAGATATAAAATAGCCTAAGCCGTCGTACTCGCTTCGTCTCTACAAGTTATAGAACTTTTAAATAACGTTGTGTTGTCTTAATACCAAGAGGTGTAAGATAGTCTAGCCGTCGTACTCGTTTCATCTCTATCAGTTTATAGAACTTTTAATTTCGTTGTGTTGTCTTTATGGTAACCAACAGTTGGTAGATAGTCTAACTTTATTTATTTATTAAAACTTCATGCAACACAAATGTACAAAGGCGGACTTAATGCCTTAGGCATTCTCTACCACCACCACCATACCAACCACCTTCCGACATCATGCACTTAGCTGACGCTATCATCACCATGACTAAGCCTCCGAGACAAAACTACGATCTCCCCGTATTTGATGGTAGCCAAGTGGACTGGATGACATACCGACGCGCATATGAAGCTACTGCGCCCAGGTATAGCACGTACAAAAACACCGTGCGACTACAAGCTTCACTCCGAGGCGGGGAGAGTGTGCCGTCGAAGGCCTGTTGCGTAGCGGGTCCGAACCAACCGACGTCATTGAAGCCCTGGAAGAAGAATTCGGACATCCAAACTTACTCCTAGATACCGCGCTAAATAAAATAAGGAGTTTATCGCGAGTTTTGGACAGCGGCGTCGAGTTGCGAAACATGACATGTATTGTTCGAAATTGCATGTACATGTTGAGAAACATAAAAGCAGAGGGTTATATTGTAGAGACCCTATTCTTCTTAAATTCAATCGGCGTTCCAAGAGTTTCTAGAACGTTCCAAACTTCCAACGTGCCAGTCTCCACCATAAGGTCGCCAACATAAGGTCGTCACATGAGCTACGCTAATATGAAATCTTCCATATTATACTGAATATAGTAAATTGCAGTCGCCCTCAGATATATTAATTGTCCGCCCCGTAGATAGATCCCATCCACATAGTCCTCTCGCACCGAGTCGACGAGTGCTGGTGCTACGCGACGCCCCCCTTAACGTCGAAGGGCTACTAAGAGGCTCTGCAGCCCACAAGAGGGCTAGGGTCTTTACAATATCAACAACCCTCAGCTTACACACGAAATCCTGAGCAAATTGACGCACGTGCAACGAGCACAATGTGGCGAGTTCGTCATGGTGAGAAACGTCGACAGCAAAGAAGATCTTCGAGTATCGCCAAATATAAATATGTTGCTCGACTTTCTAAGTCACTTGTCACGAGCGTCGGCTTATTACCTGCCACTCAACATGAACACCGAGCAGAATAATAACCGAAACCGCACCACCGCTCCCACCTACCCCGCTGGCGCCCGCGCCGCCAAGTTTAGGGCGCGCGTCGGGTGCCAGGACTCCGCGATTCGGCGGGAACCTGCTCACCGAGTACACATCACCAGCGAGGAAGCTGCGTCATCGAGTACGTCGTCGCAAGCTAGTGTGTGTGCATTGTGTAACAGTGCGGGTCACCGGTTACCCGAGTGCGCCATGTTCATAAACAAAAGTGAAAAGGAAAAGTGGGACTTTGTTAAGGACAATAAGTTGTGCTTTAAATGTTTGGTGACAACCCATTCTCGTTATCGGTGCCGCGCGAAACGTTGTGATAAGTGCTATTCTTCACATCACGCATTTCTTCACTACGAAAAGTCGACCGGCCCGGGCGACGCTGCCGCCACCACGCTTGTTGGCGCCGCGGCGCATGAGGTCACGCCCCACGTACGAACGCCGCCGTCGAACGCGAGCGCCGCAGCCGAGTCTGTGACGAGTATGGGTGAAAAATGTAAGAACACTAAAACTTTACTGAAAATTGTGCCTGTTGATATTATTGTTAATAATGTAGCTTATAATTGTTATGCACTACTTGATGATGGTGCCACAGTATCGTTGATCGATTCAAGTGTTTGTGAGTTAAGTGGCCCATCATCCCCGTTAAAAATTTTTAGTGCTGGCGGTAATGTAATTATCGACAAGAAATCTTGTAGGGTGACTGCGCTAATACGTGGACCCAACGGTGTTTGTCATGATATATCGTTACGCACTATTGACAACTTAGACTTACCTACTCAAAGTATGTCCGCCACAGTTATAGCTAGGAATCTACGTGACCTAGATTGTTGTGAGATGTCTTGCGCAAAACTAATGATACTAATCGGCCAAGACAATTGGCAGTTAATCGTAAACCAGCAGATACGACAGGAAAAATCCGGACAACCCTTTGCGTTACTTACAAAATTAGGGTGGGTTTTTCATGGGCCTGTAGGTATTTATGATAGGTCTGGTCAGGAATCGGTTAATTTAGTTAATGATAATTTGGATGAATTAAGCGAACTCGTTAAACAACAGTTTTTGCTTGAGTCGATCGGTATCGCAGAACTGTCACGTAAAAATGTCGAGACTGAACGCGCTTGTAAGGTCCTAGATAGCACTAGTCGCTGTGTCGATGGGCGCTGGGAGGTAGGATTATTATGGTCACGTGATGCGGTGCACTTGCCTGATAATTACGATTACGCTGTGAAGCGTCTACGCGGTATAGAGAGTAAGATGGATAAAAATCCCGATTATGCCGAATCGTACTCGTGTCAAATTGAACGGTTAATTTCTGAAGGATATGCTAGGCGATTAGAAAGCTCGCTCAGCGTTAACCCGGTATGGCATTTGCCGCATTTTGGAGTCACTAACCCTAATAAACCGAACAAGCTTAGGTTAGTTTATGATGCCGCAGCCAAATGTAAAGGTGTATGTCTTAATGATTATTTGTTAACAGGGCCGGACTTGTTAAATTATTTGCTAGGTGTGTTGTTTAAGTTCCGATCTGGCCCTATAGCTTTTACGGCAGACATAGCTGATATGTTCTTAAGAATTAAAATTAGAAAAGAAGATCTGGGCGCGCAACTCTTCTTATGGAGAGGCCGGGACAGAGTACGTGACCCTGATACATATGTAATGGACTCAATGATCTTCGGTGCTAAGTCGTCACCTGCGTCAGCCATACATATACTGAATAAGAACGCTACTGAATTCCGAGATAGATATCTTAAGGCCGTCAAGGCGATCCACGAAAACCACTATATGGACGATTACCTAGATAGTGTTGACTCAATAGATAGCGCTCGCCAGCTGATCAAAGATGTCTCTATGATACACTCTGCTGGTGGTTTTTCTATCAGGGGGTGGGTGACAAATTCACCAGAGCTCAGAAACGAATTACCAGCTGTCGTGCCTGGTACAGACTGTTGTCAACATTACCTGACCCACCCTAAAATCAAACGACTTTGGGCCCTCTGCATGTAACATTAAGGTTTATTTAATTTATATGAGCTTATCAGACAAGTGCTCGAGTATTTGATGAACAAATACAATAATAATATAGACACGCAAATTTGATCTTTAAAACGTTAGTATTAGGTTATATTTTATAACTATTTGTTTATAATATGATAAGTGTAATAGCTTATTTTAATGATTGAGTTCAAGTAATTCTGGTCTCGTGGTCTGTGTGTAAGACTGAGATAAACAAGGTTCGAGATCAAATCCTGCGACAAAGATATTGTTTTGCTTTTAATATAGAATTGAATTTATATTCCAAAACTATTTCTTGTATTATTGTAAAGAACTACAGACTATACATAAACTTTTTAAAATGGTAATATTTTCACATAACTTGTAATAAGTGGGTAGTTGAAAAATAAATATTCGTATTCATTATAAAGAACTGTGAACTTAAAGTTTTTTAAATTACCCACCCGTTTACAAGATAAGTTATTAGGCGAAAATCATATTGGTCGTTCTTTAATATTGCAAACAATATTGTAGAAATGAAAACAAATTAAAAAAGAAACTGATGTATAGGTGGACTCTGTTTTCGAACCCACATGCTGTTCGTCGTCAATCCAGCATCAAACCGTTAAGCCACAAGAACTTGTTGGGAATACGCGAAATTAAAGATTGAGTTGTAATTATGTAGTGTGACTTAAAAGCTTATCAATTTTAATGTTAACGAAATAATGATTAAAATAGCTTAACAAAAACATATGTAATGCCGGTGGCTCCGACTATGTTGGGTGGGTTTACCTTAACGTTACGTGTTATAGATCAAATTTGAGTGTCTGTGTTATTATTGTATTTTTGTTCATCGAGTCCTCGTGCACTTGTGTGATAAGCTCATATAAATTAAATAAACCTTAATGTTACAGGCAGAGGGTCCAAAGTCGTTTGATTCTAGGGTGGGTCAGGTAATGTTGACAACAGTCTGTACTATAAATTTTGATAAGTCTCCATATAGTGGTGAACGGACTTTAGGTATGATATGGGTGCCGGAGTCAGACGAGTTAGCGTTCGACCTATCGTTCAAAAAGGTCACACCTGATGTAGTGGAGGGCAGAGTCATTCCTACCAAGTGGCAGTTCTTAAGGTTCATTATGAGTATCTTTGATCCTTTAGGTTTACTTTATTCTTACACGATAAAGTCGAAAATTCTGTTGCAAAAAGTATGGAAATCGGGTATAGCATGGGACGATCATCTCTCACCAATCCCGACTCTACACGATTCAAAAGTCCTAACTCTACACGAAACGATAATAATGTACTGTCAGAATGAAAAACATTTAGACCAATTATAAACACTTTAATCACCATGCATAGATGACAAGTGGCTGTTTTCCAAGCCATGTTCCACAAAAATCACACTGGTGGCGCTGTCCTTCCATTGAACAAATATAACTTTTGTTTTTTTAATGAAAAAAAGCAGTCTTTTTTTCAAAGACGAGGGACATCTCCATCTGTAATTTTTGTGGAACGTGGGCTGGACCATAATAGCTCATAACTATGATTATGATTATAATTTGTTTCTTCATTTTTCAGATATGATTATAACAATGTAGTTTACCTACTTACTTGGTAACTTCGCACATATTTTAATAAACTAACAAAAAACTCATAATAAACAAACAATCTTTCCTCCAGTATGTGAACCTTTCCACATGATATAAAACCTTTTCTTTTTATTAATAAAAGAGGTTTAAAGCACGCGAGTCTGCCGTCTCCTTAAGGAGACGGTGGGGCCTGACGAAAGTGTAGATTATATTGAAGTAAAACTTTTTTCCGCACGCTTGACTTGGGGAGTAAGCTGGTGAATGCGTGACGAGAACGTTACGAAAAGTGTGATTGGGCGGTGCGAACGTGACGAGAGCGTTACGAAAAGTGATCGGGCGAGGCGAACGGAAGTTGAGAGGAAGTTTTACTTCAGTCGTGTGGTCTAAAAAAGCACACTCGTTTTTTTTATTTCTCAACAAATACAGGGTTACTGGAAACTCGAAGTATTCCTTGAAGGGCATAATATAATAGTGGAAACGCAACAAATTAAGCCACAATTTAAAGCCCATTAAAAAATAATGTATGGCGCGAAAGTACTGACAATTTAAATTTAATTTTTATCATATTTGATGCATTAGCATTTTATTGTTAGTAATTAAAAGTAAGAAAATATTTAAAAAAACAGGTTTTTTTCTGGGACAATGAACTAAAAAGTTAAAAATAAATTCTAGTAAGTATTTGGCGTGTATGTACTTACCTAAATTCTATTGCCAGCGCCGGGACCCAAAAATAACGCCATTGGGAACCGGCAGTACTTTTTTTCTTTTCTGATCTCGGAAACTTAGGGCACCCCGACACGGACAGGTTAGGTAAGAAGGAGATGGCTGGGTCCAGTGAGCGAGTGAAGCGAGCGAACACACCCTGCCATCCCCTTCGTAGTAGGAGCCCCGTAAAGCCCGGCACACTATTCCCAAATCACTGTAACTTCTTTAAGCCAGAATCAACAGTGGCGACCACCAGAAAAAACTCAAAAAAATGAAGCTCGACGAGTCCCAGAGAAACGATTAAACTGTCTTGGGTCCCACAACGAAAATAATCAGAAAAGACAGCGGAGGAGTAAGAAAAAATGTTCGAAGGAGCCCCGTGAAGCGGGGCTCCGTCGACCACCTCACCTTTTTACGGGCGCCTCAAAGAGTTGTCAGCAAGAGACGGGGCCCGTCATGGCCGATGCCTGCCCGGGGGTTGAGGATAAATTCGAAACAGAGTTACCTCGCCTCTGGGCACTCAAAGGCAGGAAGGAACAGGGGTGTGTTTTTAGTTAGTAAAAGTCTGACACGCCCTCCCGCTCCGCCCAGAGCGGGAGAAGTCATAGGATGATTTCCCACCCCACAAAAAAAAAAAAGCAGTTTCATGTATGAAACCAATATGTATACTTGTAACAACTTTTAAACTACATGAATGCAATAAATGACGATTATGATTATGATTATCTTTGACAACGGATCTTTCTCAATTGAGGTCAGCAATGATTTGCCAGACGAACACCTGACGGAGTTGCAGGAACAGGGAAATTATTTATGAATGATTTGTGGGTGACTGCAATGTTAGAGCTAGACAATATTACACATATTTAATATCATGGTGGATAAATCATTATCGGGAAGACTAGTAATCGCTAACTGCTATTATAAGTGCGTCATTGGCAAAAGGACTATTGAGTGCTGTTCTCGTATTATGTGAATAATATGGTTTTTGAGTTATACTCGGCATGTACAAGGATAAACCCTCCCAGCTTTGGGATTAGAGCATATTATGGTTATGCCAGATGAATGTGAAACTTTTCACAGCTGCAATGGAGGGGGCTATGCTCGGTGTTTCTTTGCATGATCGAATCAGGAATGATGACATTCGTAAGAGAACCCAGGTTACCGACATAGCCCAAAGAATCGCCAAACAAGTGGCAGTGCGCGGGGCACATTTTTTACAGAACAGACGGTCGATGGGGTGAAAACTTATGGAGTGGCGACCGCGTACCGAGAGACGCAGCGTTGGAAGGCCTCCAACAAGGTGGACATTGATGACCTGGTGAGGGTCGCGGGTAGCCAATGGATGCGAGATGTACAAACTGGTCAGTGTGGCGACACTTGGGGGAGGTCTACGTCCAGCAGTTTGGACGTCTTTCGGCTGAAATGATGATGTTGATGATGAGATGATTAAGATATGATGTTTTAACCTTATATTAAACATAAAAAAGTATTTTTATTTTATTAGATCCCCAAACATATACTACGGGCTAGGATCAATGGCGAAAGCAAGAACAGTGGTGCTAAAGCTTTGGTACCATAATAAGAAATGCTTAGATGGATAAGTTCTATCTGACTAATGCATTTTTTGTTTTTGGCCGGCACTTTCACATTTGGACCAAAAGGGATGATGTCGATAGTGTGGATAAATCAAATCAAAACGGTGCACTGACGTTTAAATCCAAATTCGGGGACAACTGCACAGGCGTTCCACAGGACAGTTCTTCAATTCTCTTCTCCTTCGTACTCCACGTCACACTTCCAGCCGCTATAATGGCTCCTTTTCTGTTACTGCAGTGCGTCTCTGGAACTCTCTCCCACACTCACTACGCGACAGTCCTTCACTAGATGTCTTCAAGAAGAAAATCAAAGAGCACTTCCTTTCAAATTGACATAATATTAGTATGTATTGGTATTTATTAGTATCATCATTCTCCTGCCCTTATCCCAATTTATTTGGGGTCGGCGCAACATGTCTTTTTCTTCCATACTCCTCTATTAGTCGTCATCTCTGTAGTATTTATTAGTATGTAGGTATAATATATATTTGGAATTATTTATGTAGGTTTATATGTTTTGTGCACTGGATCCTACCCTCAAATGTGATCTTTCTCTATCACTCCAAGGTTTGCTGGGAGAAAACTCAACATTGAGTTAAGCTCGCCTTTGTACATGCATTGTGTAACCACTAAATACTATGTGAAATTTTTGGTGTACAATAAAGAATTAAGAATTAAGGACAGTATAATATACTGCCCTCTGCAATTCCCTCCACTTTGTATGACATATATATCAATGACCTGACAGAAGTAACTAATCATCCCTGCATACTCTTGCAGACGATGTGACCGTAATTATCCCTAAAAATAAAGAAAACTGTAATGTGGAAATAAATAGTACCGTAAGCAAAGTAATAATTTGGATGGAAAAGAATAACCTTAAAACTAAATATGTACAATTTTGTAACAAAAACTGGAATAAAATGGATTTAAGCATTACTTATAAAAATAAACAATTACCACAATCAGATTGTATGACTTTTCTTGGGATAGTTCTAGATGAGAGGTGTTGCTAGATTAATCATGTTGACAAGATACGTGGAAAACTCAGTAAGTTTAATTAGGTTCTATGGCGTACATCTAACCTAACAAGTAGACAAGCCACGTTACAGCCTTATCATGCATATTTTGGTTCAATACTGCATTATAGTATACTGGTATAGGGGAACTCAGTGCATATCGGAAGAGCTTTCATCTCACAAAAAGGTGTATACGTGCGATTTGTAATGTAAACCCACTGTAATGAAACTTAGAATACATACATTAACTGGTATATAAATTGAGGAAATATGTACCAAATCTTACCATGAGATGTTTGAAAAACTGGGAGATAAATGTAATTTCAAAACAAAATACTTTAAATAGATTAGTTATTCCTAGAATGAAAATGAAATGTCTATGGGAAGTTGCTATCCTATGTGTATTCAGATTTTAAAACAAGATTCCTAACCAAATTAAAGAACTCCCAATGGTCCGCTTCAGAAGGGCTTTACGCAGGTGATTAATTGAGAATTCCTTCTATATTATAATATAATTCCTTCAGTTTAAATTTCAATAATATAATTGTATACCAAAAATTTGATTGCCATTATGTTACGATTAAATATGTTAAGCTACTATTATACTACCATTGCATTGTAAGAACTTTAGCACCCATATTTATCTGCAAATAAATCTTTGACTTTGACTTTGAGAAACACTCTTATCTCAAAAACTATTGATCTCGTCTGATTAGGTTCATGAGCGACAGATAACCTAATGTATGATGTATTTAAAGGTCTGTTTTCTTCAGTTCAAGATACTTTACATTCTGTGGTGGAACGGTACTGGCACAAAAATGTTGAAGACACATTATTTTGTTTGCTTACCATTCTTATTTATTTTAACTGGTAAGTGTATTATACACCGTTATTATTAAAAAGAACCGGCCAAGTGCATGTCAGCCCACTCACAGTGTAGGGTTCCGTAAGTGCCCGTTATAACATGCGGACTCAAAAGGGGGCTTTATGTTTAAGACAATGAATATATTAATTGATTTCACGGTTTAACGGACATTAACGTTAAAACTAAAAACGAAAAAAAACAATTGTAAATGTTACATCCGTTTTAAATATAAAATAAGTCACAACTTTCTTTTCTTCTTTTCTTTTCTTTTTTATAAAAAAAACGTTACACTTTACTTAAGTATTTTTTCTAAGAATTTTGTTTTGTACGAAATTTTCCAAGTAGGTAGCATTTACTCGTAAATACCTGATTAAGTTATGAACAGTAAACAGAAACACTATCCGTGCTCACAATTTTCGAGGGTTTCTCTCAATTTTATCAGGATCCAATCATCAGATCCTGACTTCCTTGACATGGGACCACCATTATATAACAAAAAAATAATGATCACAATTGGTTCATAAATAACGTAGTAAGGGCTGAACACCCAAAAAAAAAAATGTACTGTCGAATTGAAAACCTCGTTTTTCCGTCGGTTAAAAAATAATCTTTATCATAATTTTATTGTGTCGTTATCTTGGCGTGATAAGTATCTACGAGTATATACCCATGCAAGATTGTAGTTTTCTAGTACTAACAGTCTCTAACTAAGCTATGTCTCGGACAAACAGACCGAAACTAGACTCTCGTTGCAAGAATACCTTTTTAACCGACGAAAAAAAGGAGGAGTGTATGTTTAGCCCTCACTCCGTTATTTATGAACTGATTTTGATGACTCTTCTTTTGTTAGATAGGGTATTCCTCAAGGGTTGTTCCATATCAAGGAAGACAGGATCTGATGATATAAATAAGGCCATCATACCATACTTTATCAAACGCCTGTGCAACATCAAGAAAAACCGTGGAGCACATCCTTCTTGTTCTCTAGTGTTCTCTCAATCGTATTAGTAATTCTGTGTACTTGGTCGAAAGAGTTTTAGAATCACTCGTTAATTGGCTAAGGTAGCTGTTTGTTAAGGAGTTGTTGTAATGTTGAATTTCTTTCGTAAGGCGCTTAGTGAGATTGTTCAGCAGTCTTTTATCTTGAGGATATCTGGTCTGATGCCATCTGTTTCTGGGTTTCCGCTTCTCAGTTATAAGACACCTTATTCCTGCAGGGTAGACGGTTGCTTTGACACAGCGTGTTTTTTCTGGTGTGTTTTTCCAAGCCGATTGCTGTATACTCGTTGTAAATTTACTCAATTCCAAATCCAGCTATTCTGGAGTTTTTAATGTAATCTTTTCTGAAACTTTCCCAGTCTGTATAAGTATTTACAAGTGTATGATTTCCCTCTATGCGTAGGATCCTATGCCATACTGATAAAATTATTGGTGAGTGATCGGAATTCATGTCAAAGCATTCATCGATGCTCAAATAATTAGTAGATAAATTTTTAGTTGTAAAAAATCTATTGGGTCTGGGATTTTTTCTAGGCATGCTTTCCACAATATTTTTAATAATGTCGTGTGGGATACGTTCCCATTCTTCTGCAATGACTCTTTTTAGGGCATCCTAGATATGCTCAATTGGATTGAGGTCGGGACTTCGAGCAGACCAATGTAAACGACGGATCCCATCCTCTTGCATATACGCTTCCACGTCGCCAGAACGCTGAGCGCGAGCATGGTCGTCCTTAAAAATGGAATCTTCTCCAAGAGCAGTTAATGCGGGTTGTGCATGTGGAATTAGGACTTCCGTTATGTATCGGTGTACATTTAATATTTCCTTGTTGTTAATTTTTCTATGAAAACTAACTCCGTACGTTCCGTAGAATTAATTGCTGCCCAAAACATAATGGAGCCTCCACCATAAGAAGTGATTTCTTAGAAACACACGTCCGCATAGCGTTCCCCTGAGCTTCGCAGCACTCTCCGGCGTCGATCTTCACCATATAAAATGATTCTAGCTTCATCGGAAAACAATACGTTTTTCCAGTCCTCCAGAGTCCATGATGCACAATTTCGAGCAAACTGGAGTCGGGCCACTAGGTGTTCATGGAATAAATTAGGGCCCTGGGCTGTCCATAAGCTAACTTTTACTCCTCTTACTTCTTGAAGGCTCTTCTTTAGGTCCACACTTGACGCCTTACTATTCCGCAACGCCTGACTCACCAAAAAGTGGTCATCTCGTGGCTCTGTGCATCACTTTTTTCCAAAACCTGGTCTTCTTTGGACCGAAACGGTTTCTTGATACCGTCGCCAAGTCCTCTGAACAGTAGAACGACTCACATTTAACCGCTGAGACACGTAAGTTTGCGAACGAGGTTCAAGGAGCGCTATAATTTTACCGGCCGTAATCGCTTTATTAACCATATCAGAAACTGGTATTGAATGTAAAAACTAAAATTAAATGAATAAATTTGCATAAATTATCCAAAAAGATTCAACATTAAAAAAAAAAAACCCACGTGTAGTACGTTACGTTTACGTTTTAACAATTCGCTCCATTAATAAAGCAATTTTACAATAATCATTATTTAGATTTATTTTGTTAATTTAAAAAATTAAATTTGGACCGTCGAGCATTCATGCCAGGACACTTAAATTACATCGTCAAATCAATAAAACCTCTTTCGTGTTATGAAATTTTAGATACAGACAAAAACTAATTGCCCGTTTTTTTTGCAATAGGGTTTATTATAATACTAGCTGTGCCCGCGGTTTCACTCGTGGTTATGCTTACTGTGTCGTAGCGTGATTATATAAAAAGTCTATAACCTTCCTCAATAAATAGGCTATACAGTGCAAAATGGTACCTCGCTCTCCACATCCCTCGTTATCGCCCGCCTTGCACATCATGAATGTGTGCGCGGTACTTGATTAACACTATGATATCTCCTAAGATATTCGTTGAAATCAAATGATGGCAAGGGCAATTTTGTTCAAAATGAAATACTTATGATGAATAACGTATTTATTTGGATAAGGATTATTGTCAGGTTTCTAAAAACACCTTCGCAAATAATGCATTATTTTAAAACGAATTTGATTACCATAAAAAAGATTATAGTGAGTTAACCTTAAAAAATGGACATATGCTGTCGCTGTTTTTTAGAACTTTTAAAGGGAAACAATTACGTCATACATAATTTTTGCGTAACTTTAACCGTTTACGTAGCGCACGCAACGGAAGATCTCAAAAGGAATATTTTTTTCCCCCGTTTTTACCACATTTTTCATTAATGCTCCGCTCCTATTGATCACAGCGTGATGTTATATAGCCTATAGCCTTCCTCGATAAATGGACTATTCAATACAAAATAATAATAATAATTTTTCAATTCGACCCAGTAGTTCCTGAGATTAGCGCGTTCAAACAAACAAACTCTTCAGCTTTATAATATTAGTATAGATTATACTCATATAAACTTTTATTATTTACTATAAAATGTTGTATGGAATTTATCTGGGATGTTCTCTGATCTATTCTGTAGAAGCTTTACTGACGCAAGTAGGTAAAAACTTATTTAATGTAGTAGAATAACCATACTAAGATGAAAGAAAAAAAACCTCTGAGTTTGTTTCGGTGTTTCTTCTCAGGGTAGTCAGCTAGGGAACACCGGCCTCATCTAGATAAAACTGACAAAAAAAAGGTTGACGTGTAAAAGTGTTGTTAAAACCTATTTCATCATCTTCCTGCCCTTATCCTCCATCTCCCTGCATCTCCATCTCTCTCTCTCTCTCTTCTTATTCTCTGTTATCTTTCATCTTCCTATCCTTGTGTGTCACTAAAACTGAAACTATGTGCAAAAAGAAAGTTACTGCCTCAACTGAATTATGAAGATACGAAAAACTTACTTACCTCTATGGTGTAATATCGCGGGTGTAACAATAACCTTACAAAATGCAAACCTACTTACAATTTTAGTAAAGTCTTAAAGTTAAAAGTACAAATAGTGTATTACTTAACAAAGTCCCGTTCTTCTATCACAACAAAGTAACATAATAATTTATAACACTATCATACAGTCACACACACCCAATAAAGCGCCTTACACACATACATACATACACACACCCACTCGTCGCTCGCACGGACCAATACCACTCCACACATACACACACCACATCACACAACATCATAAAAAATTTAAAAAAAACTAACTAACTAACAAAAATCTATTGCTTAAATTTCCACTCGAGTCACAAATTTACATATAATGCTGATTTGCTATCTTTTAGGTTGTCAGTGCACAAGTACTGTATAACAATATAAAATATATCTTTTTGTTTTTACGACGGAGACCTGGTGTCTTGAAATACAGGCGTTGAGCTTAGTTTAGGCACCAGTCTCCCACAATATTAAAAAGTTGTCTGACTCTGATGGCATGTAATATGTTTAATGTAATATTGTGGTGAGAAAATAAATATATTATTATTATTATTGTCCTTGTCCTTATCGGCGTAACACGTTTTTTTCTTCCATTCTGTCCTGTCAGCTGTCACGCTATCACTAACTCCCTTATCTTTCATATCACTCCTCACACAATCCATCCATCCTTTCTTTGGCCTCCCTCTCCCTCTCCATCCATCCACATTTATATTCATAACTCTTTTAGTTACATGTGTTTCATCCCTTCTCTTTACATGACCATACCAAAATAAGCGGTTCCCTTTCAACTTAACGGTGACTGGCGCCACTTTTAAAATACCTCTAATATACTCATTTCTCACTTTATCCATTCTCGTTACTCCACACATCCATCTCAACATTCTCATCTCCGCCACATGCATGTCTTTTTCATCCGTCTTTTTCACTGCCCAACATTCTGACCCATACAGTACGACAGGTCTAACCTATTTACAAAAATTAAATCATTTAAAAATTAAATCCATATTTACCGTCCAGACCTTGCACGAGGCGAGCCTGACTACAAGTTCTACTTGGAAGCGGGTGGCTGGCTCAAATTGTACTCGACAGCCGAAGTTTGGCAGGAAGCCTTCCTGAAATGTCTCAGTGACGGTAAGATTCACTTCTCTTATTTAGATCTACTCTTATTTACTAGTAGATAAAGCAACGGTATAACGATAACGAGCGGCGCTCACTTCGCTCGCACTTCTGCAATGTACAGATCTCGATGTGTTGTTACAGGCGCAGTGCTGGCGTCTCCGCTGAACAAAGAGTTAGCTAATGCTCTTCAATCAAAGATGGCATTGTATTCTGGTGTGAACGGACAAATATTTCTGGGAACACATGATTTATTCGCTAAGGGATATTTCACAACTGTGGAAGGTTTGTCTAACTTTATTAAAATATCTTCTGTTAAAATTGACCACATTAGTCATCACTGACAATGGTGCTGCGATTATTTTTGATTGCTAATATTTTGGGGTGTATGTTTCAGGAGTGCCTCTATCTAATTTGGAATTGAACTTCAAGAGTTTACACAATGGTAACGGAAGGGGCACCGGAGACTGCCTCACTATGTCTGTCGATGGAAGAATGTCTTACTCGTCATGCAATAGCCCACTACCTTACATATGTTACAAGAAACTCGACAATCAAACGATGAACGAATGTGGCACCTTTGATAACGGTGAGTAAGACAAGATGTGCACCACGCACGCCACATCGTTTCGATGCAACGTTGTGCAGCGATCGAATATGATATTGTTGTTTATAAAATTCGATGCCGCGCCGGTGAATGAAACACAATATTCAATCTACAACTGTATTGTAGACTGACGGCGAAAAGAATTAGGTGTCCTGTACCACGCAATTCGAGCGAAGCGAGAACAAGTGATACAGAACCCCCAATTCTACACTACTATTATCTGTGAGCAACCTGTTATGAAATACAAGAATATTGAACAGGAACACTGCTGTCCTCGATGTGGTCGATGTAGTTTTTGATATGGCAAATATATAAGTTCCTTCGGAGGTAACACGCGTGATGTCATGTCAATACTAGTTTAAATTTTTTGCATAATTAAAATAATTCATGCCTAGTATTCATATGCATTTAAAATAAGCATTTCTTTCTGATTGTTAAATATTTCAGAATATCGCCTCAATCAACAAACAGGCAGCTGTTACAAGATCCACCGCGAAAGACAAACCTGGAGCCACGCGTACAGTATATGTGAATCTGAGGGGGCTCACCTGGTGATCCTGAATGACGAAGAAGAGGTCCGCATCGTCAAAGACATGTTCCCTGATCGTACGGGCCATGTCAGCATTTGGGACGGATTTCACATAGGTTTAGTAGCCTGGGGCCCGAAACGCATCTGGACTACCATTCACGGTATGAGACTGGTTCATTAAGAGCGGGTAGTGCATTTCATACTTCAAGCTCGTTATAATGCTACGCGGTTGAACACACACGCCGAAGTAAAAGGGAATATGGCCTAAAAGCTCCTGACTTCCTGAGCTCTCTGAGTAACGGTCTTCCTGTGTGGACTTGCGTGTCATCAGCATGAAATTTTGAAAGTAAAAAAAAAATCTTGTCGCTGAAAGAAATCTTAATATGATGTAGTTAGTTCATTTAGTGAGTAGAGTTAGCTTTCCTATGCCACAAAATAAAAAGCCGCACAAAATGGAATGCAGGCCATAGACAGTTAGCCGTTGCAATAAGTTTTAAAATAATATAGCTAGAATAACATTAAACTATAGATAAGATATTAACTATAGATAAAATTTCACCATCTTTAGCAGAAAACGATAATCCTAATGAAATCTATGGAGCCCTTTTTGATGTTGTGCAAAAAGACTACCGAGCTACTTTTAAAACTTAAACTGTAAACGTTACGGTTACCTCCAATGGCTTTAACCAATGGGCCACTGCTGGTATATATAAAATAACTTTTTTACAAAAAATACAACCAAAAATTCTAAAAATTGCAAAATAACTTTAATTTCGGAAGTCGGTTGTATTTTTTGTAAAAAAGTTTTTTGTTTTTCAATTTTTAGTTGCTGTACCCGAAGTAAAACTAAATATTAAAGCAATGCCCGAATGGATAACCCCAATAACATAAAATTATAACATTTGCAGACAACCAAAACGTCATCTGAGTACATATTTTTTGTTTATGTTGATTTTTTCAAAAAGTGCTAAATCATTTTTGTTAAAATTTATATAGGACCACCTAGGAAGTATACCCTTTCAAACAAATAAAACAAAATCCAAATCGGTTTAGCCATCTTTGAGTAATCGGTGAACATACATAAAAAAAGGTTCCGACGAATTGAGAACCTCCTCCTTTTTGAAGTCGGTTAAAAAGTAGAACAAGACTGTACGAGTTTAACAAAAACCCCGACTGGTAAATAACCACTAAGTCTGATGCAGTTGTGGAATTTATTTCAGTTCAATCACAGATTTGATGCCACCAACCGAATCAACTGCTTGAAAAGTGACTTGTTTGGAAATTTGTAGTGGTTTTTTATCAGTCGGGTTTTTGATATTTTAATTTTAGTATTTCCTACATGACCAGGTCACAAAAAAATACGACTACGCTTACCTAATGGCGATCGCCATTCTGTTTTTTTTTTTTTTAATTTATTTAACATAATATGTCGTATTTAGGCTAAAACGACAGTGTCCAAAGCCGAAAGCCACATATTCTGCCCATTATTTGAAACATTTTTTTTTTCCACTAGACCATACCTGGAAATCCACTGGCTTTGGAGATATTGAAGTCCCAAGTTTTTTTTACTTTCTTACGATACTGAATTTCAATTAGTCTTGTTACTAAACTTTTTTTTCAAACAAACATTACCTGATTTTCGATTTTTTTTCGAATTTTTGAAATTACGCATTTGCAGTTACAAAAACGCAATGAATATCAAACGTATCTGACAAGTACCTACGTGGCTTAGAGCGAAGGGGCGGGGCTTAACTCCACTTGCCGGGGTTTGCGTTACATTGCGCGTAATAAAAATAGTTTTTTTTTTTCATACCTAAAAGCAAAAGTCGCCCAGCAATAATTTTACGCAAAGCTACTTTGTTAGACGAAGACTACGACGCATACTGTATATGCGTAGTTAACGGCTTTGTGATGTGTCTTTTTACACCCTGTACACATACATACATACATACATATCCTCGACAAACATCACCTGCCTTCTGGGGCAGTCGCGTAAAAAGAAAGAATGAAAGGAAAATTATTTGGCTACAGTAAGGTTCACGCAAATGAATTAAAACTAAAAAAAGTGACAATCATAAACAAAGTGACAAAAAAGTAACAATCCAAAAGTTAATAAAAAAAATAGCATAGCGTGTGTCAAAATATATTGGTTTGATACTCCTTTTCTAGAGTGTGTTCAAAATATTCTAAATTGTATGAAAAAATTTGTGTTGCTGCTGAATCTAAATTTTTATGCGAGACAATTAAAAATTATAATAATAATGTGTAAGCCACTTGGAAAATAATCAATAATGAAACGGGAAAATCGGTTTAAAATGTAAATCAGCTAGAGATTATAGTAGACAACAAATTAGGTAGTGAACCAGCTGACGTAGCTCAGCTGGCGTAACTCATTTAACGAGTTTTTTGCCAATATACCTATAGCTACAACTTGCTTCGTAAATTCATCCCTGTCTAAAGCTGAAAGTGTTTGGAATGGCAGTGTGCCTAAGTGTAATCAATTATTTAGTTTTGAGCACGAAACACCACGTGACGTAGTTAATGCTTTCAACTCTCTAAAATCTTTAAACACAGGTGATTACTGGGGCATCTCCATCAAACTTTGAGTAATATAATAGAAATCGTAGTGCCCTATCTTGCAGTAACTTTTAATGAATGCGTGTACTCAGGAACTTTTTCTGATCTCATGAAGAGTAGTGTAATGGAGTGACGTAGGTAAATTAGAGACGACTGTACGTTTTCATAATTCGTATAATAATGTCTAAAATATATGAGTGCAGTTACATTATATAGGGTAAGGCGAGCTGCACACTACACCTCCCCTTTTTACAAAAAATGATTTATTTTATAAATTATTTTTACAAATATTTTGCAACATAATAAAAAAAAAAATACAAAAATACAACTTCACATAACATAATATGTAATTATATGTGCAATAGGTAAAAACAAGGAATTTATTTTATGTAACAAATAACTTTGTATTGTTTTTATGGGTAACATACTCTTTCCCATCTTTCAAAATTTTTACATTTGGTGGTACATCCTCTAGTACTTCGTAAGGACCTAAATATAACCTATCTAACTTATTTCCCACTTGATTTTTAACTAAAACTAAATCTCCACACTCATAGCTACATGCATTCATATTCCTATCATAATATATTTTCCTTATCTCTTTACTTTTTAATAAATTTAACCTAGCTTCAGTTTGCGCTCTTTGAAGTCTATATTTTAGCTCCAAAGGGTAAGAGTCTGGATTGTATAAAGGATCTACGTGCATATTATGTGTTAAATTAGTTGGTAAGTTACAATTTTTACCAAAAACCAACTCGAATGGGGTATATTTTGTCTCAGAACTGCGTTATTAAAAGAAAAACACCAGAAAGGAACCCAAGTGCTCCAGTCTGTTTTGTTGTTTTCACACTGAATTCGCAGATAATTTCCAAGAACTCTATGAGTGTTTTCTAAGCCTCCCAGAGTTTCATGGTGATAGGCTGTAGAATGGAGTTTATTTATGTGTAATAAAGTACACATCTGAGTGAAAACTGATGACATAAACTCTGTGCCCTGATCTGTAATTATTTCCTTCGGGATACCGTACCTTAAAATAAAATAATTTACAAATAACCTAGCTACTGAAACAGTGTCCTTCCTTTCTAAGGGATAAGCTTCAACGTATTTCGTTAAATCACACTGTAACGTTAAAATGTACTTATAGTTATAGTTATCTACATCTAAAGGGCCCATTATGTCTAAACTAACTCGCTCAAACGCTGTGGATGCCGTGGATGAGATGACCATCGGCTCCTTGGTGTGCCTGTTGGAATGTTTTTGAATTTGGCAACTTTTACACTTTTTAACGTACTCAATGACGTCATTATACATTCCTGGCCAATAATAATATTTCCTAATATTATTTAGCATCCTATTCACACCCGCGTGTCCGCTGGTGGGCAATAGATGAAAGTCATTTAAGATCACAGTCTTTGTGTCTTTGTCATCGATTCTTGTCACGTCTTTGATAACAAGTAACTTAGGAATATCACCTATACAACTCATTTCTTTTAAAACCTCGGTTATAAAACTTTTATAGCGCTTATTATTTATTATGACGAGCTCTTTTAAATTTATTTGCTTACAAAAGCGTTGTAATTCTCTCGCTAACACACTTACGGTCGATAACGATCGAGATATTACAAAAATTGCTGATTTTTCAGCAACATATACGCAATTACCATTGTCACTAGTTAAACAGTGTAACTTCTTAATCTGATTTAACGTATCTTTACTACAATATAAAACTAACTCAACGCTGTCAATTGGACGTTTGAGAATTTCTACTACCTTAGGCTGATCAGACCTTGGGGCAGAAGATATCTCAGAAGTCGTGTCAGTAATGTCACAGTCAGTTTGTAACCTACGAGCTTGAGCTCTTGTCATGACCAATACTGCATGCTTATGCATATCTTTTAAATTCGTAGATGTAACGGGAATCCGGCTCAATGCATCTGCAGCTGCGTTGTACCGTCCCGGGATATAACTAATTTCAAAATCATACTCTTCAAGATAAAGTCTAAATTTTGTAAGTCGGCTTGAAGGATCGGTCATGTTAAACAAATAGATTAAAGGTTTATGGTCTGTCGTTATATAAAACTTTTTGCCATACAAATAAGGTCTAAAATGTCGTACCGCCCATACGATAGCAACTAGCTCTAACTCAATCACTGGGTATCGCGTTTCCGCAGGTTTTAAGTTACGGCTAGCATACGCGACGACCTTTCCATTGCTATTAGACAGTACGGCACCTAAGCCTTGTTTTGATGCGTCAGTCTGTAGCGTAAAACAATTGCTCTCGGTAAAGTCAGGATAGTCAAGTACAGTCGGACTCACGAGAATCTCTTTCAACCTAACGAATGCTCGTTCACATTCATCACTCCACACGAACGCTACATCTTTCTTGCATAACGCATTCAAAGGGTAAGCTATTGACGCAAAATTCGGGATAAAACGTCTGTAATAATTAGCAAATGCCACGAATCTTTTAACTTCGTCAGCATTCTGCGGTTTAGGATAGTTCTGAAGACACTCTATTTTTGATGGATCGGGGAATATACCTTCAGAAGTAATCTTGTGCCCTAAATATACTATTTCTTTACGCAAGAATTCGCACTTAGAAGGATTTAATTTTAAGTTAACCTTTCGCAAACATTCTAAGACTTGTATAAGGTTCTTGTTATGGGTTTCAAGACAATTTCCTACCACAGTACAATCATCTTGATACAAAAAACATGCTTTATAATTTAACCCTGACATTGCCACAGTCATGAGACGTGCAAAAGCGTTGGGTGACGTCTTTAAACCCATTGGGCAGCGCTTCATCTGATATTGTTTATCAGTAGTAAAAGCTGTAAATTTTCTCGAGCTTTCCTCTAAGGATAGTTGATAAAAACTTTGACTGAGATCTAATTTCGAAAAATAGATATTATTCGACAATGAATCTAATATCTCAGTAATGTTGGGTAGTGGAAATTTATCGTCTTGTATTCTGTTGTTAAGTTGACGATAGTCCACTACAAGTCTCCATTTCTTTTCTCCTGACCTATCGGACTTTTTAGGGACTAAAAGGACTGGACTAGACCATTCCGAAACTGTCTCTTCTATGATATCGTTTTTCAACATATCATTTACTTGCCTTTGTACCTCACCTTTCAATGCATTCGGCAACCGATAAGGCTTAACGTACACTGGGGACGTATTTTCTTTTAATATAATAGAATGTTCTAATAAATTTGTAGTAGTCAGTGTGTCTCCCGGCAAGTGGAAAACATCGGCGTACTTTGCACATATGCTTTCAATACTTCTTTGTTCCTCTTTATTCAAATATGAATGTAATTCTAAAGTATTAAATAAAGTTTTAACTCTATTCGTAGTAATAGTATTATCGTCAAAGTTGCAAACAAAATAATTATCTAAACAACTAGTACTTATATCTGAGAAATGTATATTTACCGAACTATCAGTAGTATTTAAAATCCTAACAGGAATGAAACCATTTCGTGGTTTTGATATAACACCCGCTGTGTACACACCTTTATAAATTTCTTTGGACAAAATGACGCAATCACTAACTTGTGACGTCGGAAAATGTTTCATTATTTCGCAACGAGGCGGGATTGTAAACATATTACTACTACTCCTATAAACTTGAATAATAATGGATTGGTCTTGGTTTTCCAAACTCAAAGTACCATCTTTATAATTTAATATTCCATTATATCTCATAAAGAAATTCTGACCGAGAATACCTTCTGCGGTACAAGATAAATTCTCAAAAATGTAGAACTTTTGATTAAACGCTACGCCGTTAATGATAATATCTAAGTAAATATATCCTAGAGATTCTATATAACCACTAATTCCCTTAATAGTTATCTTATCCTGATGTATTGAACTTAACAAACTCTCGTATCGCGATAACCATTCATACTTAAGCACACACAAGCTTGCTCCGCTATCTATTAATAAATTAAAATTACTATTATTTTTAAGTTGACAATTAACAACACAAAAATTTCCAAAACTAAAAATAGAATGAGTGCATTCCTTAGGGACGAAAAAATTCTCCGTTATTAGCAACAGTTGCATCACCTCGAACATTGAACTCTTGCGCACTATGCTGGACATGAGCATGGCCACGTGCCGTCCGCGCGCCGCGATTCTGCTGACGCTGCTGAACGTTTCTATTACTACCTCGATGTATGACCCACGAGGGTCTTTGACCTGAGTTCGTGCCATTGTCATTGTCATGTGTGCGATTCATTTTATTGGCGTTATAATAATTATTATTAGGGCGATTATTACCTCGGCCACGAAAACCTCGTTTATAAGTAAATTCACGCCTATTATTTTGGGTAGCTCTATACTGCATGACCTGATCCTGGTGTTGGACAGACATGGACTGTTCGTCTACCGCAGCCCTAATGGCTTCAGGCAATGAATTAAAGTCTCTCGATGCAATGATAGTACCGAGACGACGGTCAGCCAAACCATCACTAAACCTCTTGATTGCAGTCTTCTCATTGAGAGGACGCAATATCTCGTAGGTAGCACTATTATCGTTCGCTTGCGCTATCGTGAGCTGCACGAACAACTCCTCGAGCTCTGTACCGAATTTCTCGATACTTCTACGACCTTGAGAAGCTCTAAACAATTGTGTTTGCAAAGCAACTGTAGAGTTTTTTGGCAGTAAATATTTTCTAATGTCCTGTACCAAAATTTCAACATCCTGATACTTAGACTTAAGGCGAAGTTTCGCACTTGAAGACAATCGAGTTTTTAAAATAAATTCAATTAATTGCCTTTTACTTGCCTCATTTAACATAGAATTATAAAACAAAATACCATCTACGAGCTGCTTAGTCACCTGCTCCTGGCCATTCATTACCGGCAACAGGGATATGGCAGTTTTAATATCGAACGAATCACCCATTTTTGAAGTATCTAATAAATATGAAAAGTTAGTTTGACTACTATTATCTATATTACGAAATAAACCCTTTATATATTTAAAAATTGAGTTAATATCATCAACTAATGCTTGAAAAGATTCACAAGATTCTTTGCTTATCTTGCTATCAGCAACTTCTTGGTTCAACTGAGTCAAAATATACTCCAATTGTTTATACTCCTTTTCAGCTTCATCTAATTTTTTATATCCTAATTCTTTATTACGCCTATCTGGACCAAGTTTTACTAAAGATTCTTTTAAATATTTTAGTTTAGAAAGAAGTTCTCTTAATTGTTGGGACATACCTTAATTATAATATTAAAATTTTACATCAAATTAAAAAAAAAATAATGGAATCACTAATTGATAGACATCGCAAAAATATGCTTGGATGCGCTTACCGACACCGGATATGTAAGTAGGTCACGAATGACGTCGAAGGTGGCGTGATTGCTTATTGCGACAAATATTTGACTACTTATTGAGCTGGAATTGTCTCCCGGCTGCTCCACATCGGACCCGTACTATTATCTCCCGGCAGCCTGCACATCCTCGCATCATGGGCTTGAGCATACGCCACGCACCCGGCACCAACAGCATCAAAGAGGTTGACTACTCGAACCAGATTTGTTTTCGATCTTCATGAAATTTTTCTGTGAGGGTCTTCTTTCGTTTCCTTTCTTCTCTGAAATTCTTCTATAAGTTAGATTTCATCTTCTTTCTTCAAAATTAATTTTTCTTCCATATTTCCATTCTTCTAGAGGTTCTTCTAATCTTCTAATCTTCTAGTCTTCTAATCTTGCAAGTAATTAAACGCCTTCTTCTTCATATTTGACAATTATTTAATAAAATATTAGTTGGAAAAATTGCTGGCTAAGGGTCGCCATGTAATGGAGTGACGTAGGTAAATTAGAGACGACTGTACGTTTTCATAATTCGTATAATAATGTCTAAAATATATGAGTGCAGTTACATTATATAGGGTAAGGCGAGCTGCACACTACAGTAGTATAGTCATACATCTATTTAAATCAGGTAATAAAAATGACATAGGCAACTTCAGGCCTATTTCCATCCTACCTGCATTCAGCAAAATATTTTAAGAATTAATACTCAAGCAGTTGCTAAGATATTTTAATGTAAATAGCCTCCTTCATAATTAACAATATGGCTTTACAAAAGGTTCAACGATTACAGATGCGTGTGTTGCTCTCATATAACACATATTTAACGCATGGGAGAACTCGCAAAACGCAATCGAAGTTTTCTGTGACCTCTCCAAAGCTTTAGATTGCGTACACTATGACACGCTTTTACGTAAGCTATACGTCAATATGGTCTCCAAAACGAAGGTCTCAACGTGATTGATTCATATTTATGTAATAGGTTCCAATGTGTAGATGTCAATGGTGTAGTCTTCCAGGCTACCAGTTTATTTAGGTGTGCCTCAAGGTTCGATATTGCGACCATTCTTGTTTTTATTCGTGTATATCAATGATTTACCACATTTATTAAAGGGTATCTGTAAAGTAATTTTGTTTGCAGATGACACCTTTTTTATCTTTAAAGTAGATAGGAATAGACCAGCTTTTGATAACGTGAATAGTGCTCTCTCAATGGTTACGGATTGGTTTACGACCAATAACTTAGTTCTAAATGCTAAGAAAACTAAATGTGTAAAGTTTGCCTAACCGTTATAAATGTAGGACCCTCGTCTTAAGTAAAGAAGTGCTTGAATCTGTGGACTCGGCAGTTTTTTGGGTATAATTATTGATTCCAAACTTCAATGGGGCCCACATATATCAACCCTATCAGGAAAGCTCAGCTCTATCACCTACGCCGTCAGAAAAGTTAGATAATATATCAGTATAGTAGTTTACACTAAGCTACCCCTTTCTTTTCTTGACTTGCCTTTTAATGCATTTGAGTATTTAGGGTTCCGTACCCAAAAGGCAAAACGATAAAAAAAAACATCCCGAGTTTACGTGTAGAGAAAGTGTTTTTTTTCAGATAATATTTTACCGTTTTGTCAGCGTGATTAATAAAAAAAAAAAAAAAACAAAGTTTCATATTTGGCATACCTGAATACCCTGAATCGAAAAATAGTCTTTACAACCACATAATGATTTTGAAAGCTCTATCCAATGACACCCCACACTGTAGGATAGGGGATAAGAAAAATCATCCCCACTTAACTTGTGGGGTGAAAAAAAAGCTTGTTTGTGCTATGGCCCGGACGGATGGACGGACCGACTAAAACTATAAGGTTTCCTTGTCCTTGTCAGGACTACGCACTCCTAATAACCTAATGATTATTTTTATTCGTTTCAGGTGAGAAAATAGAAGCTGTGTTCCACAAATGGGAAAACAAGCAGCCGGGCAACTACCAAGGAAACCAGAATCGGGGACTGTGTTTCTGGAGCGGCAAGTTAGATGACGTTGCAGAAGAGTTGGCTACTATGTCTCAGCAATTTATGTTCGCCTGTGAGAAACCTCCCGAATCAAGGCTTGAAAAAGTTTCATGCACGGAACAAATGATGAAACTGTGTAGCAAATCACAGTAAGCGAACGATTGATCAACTGGAGCCACTGAGGTAGAATTTGGTTTTGTGTATAATTATTAAAACCATCATCATAATCTGCCTGCCTTTATCCCATGTTACTTGGGGTCGGTGCAACACGTTTTTTTCTTCCATTCTGTCCTGTCAGCCGTCACGCTATCACTAACTCCCTTTTCTTTTATATCACTCCTCACACGATCCATCCGTCCACATTTATATTCATAACTCTTTAAGTTACATGTAAAAATAAATAACATATTACGAAATGGAAACGCGTTTTCTTTTCTCCAACTCTTTGTTGACAGTTGACTCTTTGTTGCGAGCAGTGGTGGCCCAGTGGTATTGGCCGCGACTTACAAGCTGTAGGTCGTGAGTTCGAACCCAGGCAGGCGCTTTAATTTGTGTAAATTATATCATCACCACTGCTCTCAAATCGGTGAAGGAAAACATCGTGAGGAAACCGGCATGTCCTAGCACCAAAAATTCGAAGACATGTGACATCCACCAACCCGCACTGGGCCCGCGTGATGGATTACAGCCCACACTCTCTCACAGAGAGGAGGCCTGTGCCCCAGCAGTGGGGACACTGATGAAGATGATGATGATGATGAACTCTTTGTTGTATTCATCTATGTAATTATACATATTATTTAAAAAAATCTCGTAAACTGACACCACCTAATCTAGCCTTTATTACCTGAATGCAAATTAATCTGTGATTGAACTAAAACTAATTCCACCGTAGATGGTGTATCAGACTGTTTGAAAAGTAACTGGTTAGAAAATTGAAAAGTTGAATTTTGCAGTCGGGTTTTTTGAAATTTAATGTTGATTTTTGCAGACGGGTTTTTTGAAATTTAATGTTGATTTTTACAGTCGAAATTTTTGAAATTTAAAATAGATTTTTGCAGTCGGGTTTTTTGAAATTTAAATTTGATTTTTCCAGTCGGGTTTCTTGAAATTTAATGTCGATTTTTGCAGTCGGCTTTTTTGAAATTTAAAATTGATTTTTGCAGTCGGGTTTTTTTAAATTTAAAGTTGATTTTTGCAGTCGGGTTGTTTGAATATTTTAAATTTTAGCATTGTAGAAATTCTACGAATATATTTCCTTTAAAACCAATTTATATGGAACCACGATGACGTGTTGTTGTAGTTGTCGTCTCGCACCCATTTGTGGATCCCTGTAAAGGGTGGATTTTTGGACAGGTTTTAATGCGTAGATCAACACTACAATTGGTTAAGACAAAAAAAAAAAACTTTATAAATATATTGATAAATAAATGATTTAATTTTTGTAAGTAGGTTTTAAAAACACTTTTACAAGACAATTTTTAATTTTTTTTTTAGCTAGATGAGGCCGGTGTTTCCTAGCTGACTACCCTGTGAAGAAACACCGAAACAAACTCAGAGGTCAAAGTTTTTTTTTAATTGTTCAAATTCATACAATATGTACTGGTTAAATCATACGAGAACCATGTACGTTTATGTCTGGGATGAGCTTTTTCCAGACAGTGCAAGCATTTGTCAGTCATCGTGAAGCTCAACTCAGAACTTTGAGGAGCTCAACGAACCGACGAACAATACCAAAGTAAGGACATTTGAGTAGACTGCAAAAATACTCAAACTACCAGACAATCATAAAATCTATATGAATATAACGGCATACATAGATCTTGCATTCACATTATTCTATATGAGTACCATGCAGCTTAGTATCTGTAATGGTCTTGTGAAGATAGAACCACACATATTTGAGTGGACCTAGCCAGTCAGTGCAAGTATTTGTCAATAGTCGAATAGCTGAACTTAAAAACCACTAAGAAGCTCAATGACTCGACGAACAATACCAAAGAAACGACATTTGGGTAGGTCTTAAAAGTACTCAAACTGTCAGACAACGTTAAAAATTACTGTAAAAAGGGGGAGAAAATAATAATAATAACCCACATAGTCCTCACCTTTACAATAATAAAGTAATCAAAAAATAAAAATAATAATAAACCGTCAATCAAAAAAAAATAAACAAAAATATAATTTAATACTATACAAGTATTCATGTCAAAAACGAACATAAAAAAATAATAATGCATCAGTGTTTATATATAAGTAGTACATATGAAAACAATGGCTCATGTATATCATTGAAACAGCTCAATCCCACGCCTTTTTGTCCTCAAGGTAGTCATTAATTGTGTAAAAAGCTTTCTGGCATAGCTTACGTTTAATAAATTATTTAAATTTATTTATGCTTAGTTCTTGAATTTGGCTAGGAAGTTTATTATAGAAACGTATACATTGGCATCTAACCGAACCACCTATTTTTTCTTGAGCCTGGTTTTAGGTACAATAAATTTGTGTTTGCTCCTAGTATTTATGCTATGGATATCACTGTATCTTTTAAACAGATTAATATTTTTATGTGCATTATGAGATTCTCATAAATATATTGAGGGGAGGGTCTGGGACTTAAGTTATAAATTGCACGAATAGCCCTTTTCTGTTAAACAAAAATTGTCTTAAAACTAATCCCTCTTAGGAATAACAACATAATATTTTATTTCTCACGAAACTTACATAAAAGAGGCAATAATGAAATTAAAAAAAAATATTCTGACAAAAATATGCACGGTTCATTTACCTAATTCATTGTTTAAAAAAATCTAATCTAAGTAACTGTTGAACTCGTCTGATTAGATTCATGTGCGTACATGACCTTGCTAGTTGGTATCTAACATACGATGTATATAAAAGTTCGTTTTCTTTAGTTCAAGATACTCTAAATTCTGTAGTGGAACGATACGGGGACAAAAATGTTGAAGACACATTATTTTGTTTGTATATCATTCTTATTTATTTTAACTGGTAAGTGTATTTTAAACCCATAATCTGCCTAGCCTTTTCCCAACTATCTTGGGGTCGGCTTCCAGTCTAATCGGATGCAGCTGAATACCAGTATTTTACATGGAGCGACTGTCTATCTGACCTCCACAACCGAGTTACTGGGTAATACGATACCCCTTGGAACGACTGGATGTCAGACTTTCGGGCTTCTGTCGACCCGTAACGACTGTCAAGGATCCACGATTGACAGCTGGGACCAACGGCTTTTTTTCCGCCGGCTATCGTGCTTTCCGAGGCACGGAGGAGTTTCGGCATGTAAAGATGGTCACCCATCCATGGACCAACCTCGGCAAGCGAAGCCTAACCTGATGGATCGACCCGGGCGGCTGTTGTTACTTTAGCCACGAGCTCCTCTGAGTGTATTTTAAACTATTATTGTAAAAAAAATACCGGCCAAGTGCGTGTCGGGCCACGCGCAGTGTAGGGTTCTGTAGTCGCCCGTTATAAAATGAGGTCTTAGAAGGGTGTTTTATGATTATTGCTTTGAACATATTAATAGATTTCACGGTTAAACGTACATTAACGTTTAACTAAAAAACGAAAAAAAAAAATTGTTTCCATAATTTTACCCGTTTTAAATCCTACTAATATTATAAATGCGAAAGTTTGTATGTTTGTGTTTCAATCACCCAAAAACGGCTGAAGGGATTTGAATGAAATTTTGCACACAGATAGATTATAAGCTGGATTAAAACAAAGGCAATTTATTAACATGCGGGCGAAGCCGCTGGCAGAAGCTAGTATTAGCTTCACCTAAGTATTTTTTTACGGATTTTGTTTTATTCGACATTTTCCAAATGGATACATTTCAAAAGTTGGGTGACTATTACCTACTCTTAAGGTGGAAGCGCCAGGGTAGCCCGCTAAATTCAAATTTTCTTACGTTTTTTGCAATTTGTAGGTCAGTGTCAGGTTGAATCTTGGTCAAAATTTTATTCGCGGCCATAGAAAGTATGTATTTATAGAATTAGAATCATGATAATTATCAATACAACTCTTTCAGTTAGAATTGATGTCAAATGTAAGTATTTCATGAATTCATGACATTTGGCATCAATTCAAACTGAGAGAGCTGTATTGATGATTTTAACACCTCAAGGCCCTGCGTCGACGAGAGGCGACAGTAATCAACACTGTCGTCAGGCCCCGCCGTCGCCTTATGGCAACGGCGGGGCCGGAGTAAAACCGTTCCTTATTAGTAATAATAGAGTTTTAAAGCGCGCGAAACTGCCGGTTTGATGACAGTGTTGCTTGCTGTCGCCTCTCGTCGACGCAGGGCCTTGAGGTGTTAAAGACGACATGTGATTCCTCAGAGGACACTCAACAACATTTATATAGCACTCGCGCAATCAGTAATCACATACTGTTTACCAGTTTGGGGAGGGGCCACTAAAACGACATTTCTAGAGTTAGAAGGAGCCCAAAGGTCACTTTAAAAAGTAATCTATATTAAGCCGTATAGATATCTCACAGTCGACCAATATAGATTTAGTGGCCTATTTTCTCAGTCAGGAAACTTAATTCTATATTTACACAAATACATTCCGGTTAACCCAGAAAGCCAGGCTTGGAGACGAAAAGATATTGTGGCTTACTCTCCACGGGTACGTAAGGTTTTTGCGAGGTGCCAGTATGTATGCCAATCAGCTATACAATAAAATTCACGCAAAACTAAAGTTCCACACGAGGTCTCGCATCATAGGAAAAAAGCGATAACAGAGTGGCTTAAAACTCTAAATGAAGAAGCAGAGCATATTCTAGACAGACTTACATGAACATTTATTTTCTTTATCATAATGTTATATCTTGTGATTACATAGTTGGTGTTTTTTCAGCTTCGAGTATAGAGGCACTATCAGTACACACGTTATCACACACACAAACACACACACGCACACACAAACACGCACGCACAAACACACACAAACAAATCCAGCATTACACTCTACTACAATCACACACACACATACTTATAATTACACAGAGCTGTCAATTACTTTATGAGTCATGTATTACTTTTATTTTCTTTTCCTTCCTTTCCTTTTATTTAAATGTTATTATTAAATGTAATTTTATAAAATCTCAATATTGTTAACGTTAATTAAGGGAAGGAGCGAAGCAACCCCAACACAAGTATTATTAACTACTTACTGGGGCTGTTTCATTCGCATTTGTAAATGTAACGGTTTGAGACACAATGAACATTTTAATTTTAATTTAATTTTTTAATTCAAACTAGGCTGAGAGCCAGCTCTTTTTAACCGACTTCAAAAACAAGGAGACTATCAATTCGGATGTTTGTATTTTTTTTTATGTATATTCGGACATAACTCCGTCATATATTGACAGATTTGCAAAATTCTCTTTTGGTTCGAAAGAAATTTGTTCCAAAATGGTCCCATTTAAATTTCATATATGATGGATTATGGAGACAGACAACGGAACACTTCAAAAATTGACAGCAAATCAACCGCGATTGCTGCGATCGTATGTCTATGAATTGTTAGCACAGATTAATGTAGAACCACAACTAAAAAGTGAAAAATAAAAAACTTCTTTACAAAAAAATAGAACCGACTTCCAAAAAAGGCTAGTCGCTCCATGTAACCATGTCCATGTAAAATCAGTATTTTACATGGAGCGACTGCCTATCTGACCTAACCGATTCCTGTACCCGAGTCTAACCTCACGGTTAGACTGGAAACCGACTCCAAGATAGTTGGGAAAAGGCTATATGGTTCAATCAATCTACAGATTGATTGAACCATATCATATTATGATGACAGAAGAAACAAATAAAATCCATATTTACCATTCAGACCTTGCACGAAGCGAGCCTGACTACAAGTTCAACTTGGAAGCGGGTGGCTGGCTCAAATTGTACTCGACAGCCGAAGTTTGGGAGGAAGCCTTCCTGAGATGTCTCAATGACGGTAAGATTCACTCCTCTTATTAAGATCTATTCTTCCTTACTAGTAGATAAGGCGTGCTTTAGCGTTCCCTTGCGTGCCAAGAGCGGCAAGCCTTCTGCCTGTGTGGTTGACCATGGATCGCATAACTCAAATTGAGCGTGCGAGTGAAATGAGTGCCGCTCACTTCGCTCGCACTACTGCAATGTACAGATCTCGATGTGTTATGTTACAGGCGCGGTGCTGGCGTCTCCGCTGAACAACGAGCTCGCTAATGCTCTTTACTCTAAGATGCCACATTTTGGTGTGAATGGTCAAATATTTCTGGGAATACATGATTTATTCGCTAAAGGATATTTCAAAACTGTAGAAGGTTTGTCTAAGTTTAGTAAAATATCTTTTGATAAAATTTACCACATTGGTCATCACTGACAATGGTGCTGCCATTAGTTTACATTGTTAATATTTTGGGGTGTATGTTTCAGGAGTGCCTCTGTCTGATTTGGAATTGAATTTCAAGAGTAACGGAAGGGGCACCGGAGACTGCCTCATTATGTCTGTCGATGGAAGCGTGTCTTACTCGTCATGCAATAGCCCACTACCTTACATATGTTACAGGAAACTCGACAATCAAACGATGAACGAATGTGGCACTTTTGATAACGGTGAGTAAATTATCTGTTAGCAACGTGTTATGAAATAATAAATAATAATAAATGTTTATTTATCTGCACAAAATTATATAATAATGCTAGCTATTTCAGTTGACAGATAGTTTGGCAAAACAATTGTAATTTGTGAGAGATCTGGAGTCTAGGCCTGTATTTCAGAGCTCTATCACATCTTAATAGTAAAGATTTCCAACGTATAAACAGTGCGATGGTGTTTGTGGTGTGTGTATGTGTGAGTGCGTGTGTATTTATTTATAAATAAACGAAATATAAGTATTTACAATTACAAAAGAGGTATATAATCCTTACTCCTTACTATATATTATAAATGCAAAAGTAACTCTGTCTGTCCGTTTGTCTGTCGCGCTTTCGCGCCAAAACTACAGAATCGATTTAAATGAAAATTGGTATACAGATAGTCTAGAGCCTGAGAAAGGACAAAAGGGGTGTAAGGGGTTGAAAGGAGGGGATGAAAAGTTGTATGTAAGTATATCGTCATTTTAAGAGCTAGAAGCTTGAAACTTATTTTTTAGGCTGTTGATTCAATATAAATAAATAACTTTTGATACAATAATTCAAAAAGTTGCCAGTGGCCAAGGAGGTTTGTTCTTTTTGGATGCTCCAGGAGGCACTGGCAAAACGTATCTTTTAAATTTATTATTAGCCCAAATCCGGAAAGGTAAAGGAGTTGCTGTTGCAGTAGCTTCCTCTGGAATAGCTGCTACGCTACTTATGGGGGACAACAGTAGTGTAAGCTGTTGGTTTGGGATGAATGTACGATTTCCCACAAAAGAGCAATCGAAGCACTAGATTCAAATTGAAATCAAATTCAAATGTCATTTATTCTCTCTTCACAATTGGTTAAAAATTACATTGTTTGTAACTAATGCAAATAATATTTTACCATTGTAAGAGACAGGTGCCTGAAGTAGGTTTATGAACAAAACCTGTGTTACAGGTCACCAGGGCTCCCCCATAGCAAAGAGTTAGTTAATTATATAACTTGTGTGAGTAACAACATAACAGTAACAACATAAATGCTAGTTTCAGTTTGAAAAACTATGACTGAATAAACAGCAGACAGTTACATAACAGGTGAAAAAATAAAAAAAAATAATAAAAAGTATTGAACAAAGATTAAATAAAACACACGTAAAATATAAAAAAGAAGCAAAAATAAAAATAAAAAAAAATAGAAATAAAAAAAATTATTAAAAAAAAAAATATCTTTTTTATATAACATTGCAGAAATGACAGTTGATGTGTAATGTAATGAGTAAAGTGTTGTGTCCTATGGGATGAGTATGTGAATGGTGTAGTGTACGAGAGCGAGTCTGTTGTGAGGATATGCCATGATAGGTAGAGAAAGAAAGAAGGTTATTTAAGAACTGTCAACAGATTCTCAGTTTTTTGATAATCAAGGCTTTTGAGGAACGTTTTAACTGTTCTTTTGCAATGTGATTTAGTTTTTGGATAGATATACAAAAACTGACCAAAAAAGCAAAAGAATCTCTGAGGGAGTGTAGATTTAAAATACGATGATGGACATACCCTTCCCTTACGCCATTTGTTATTGTTAAGCCTGGGGTCAAACTGTAACTAGATCGCACAATGAAGGATATTAAAGACAACCAGGATATCATGGGAGGAATGGTGGTGCTTTTAGCTGGTGATTTTAGACAGACCCTTCCGGTTATTACTAGAGGTATGCCAGCAGATGAAATAAATATCTGTTTGAAAGCATCTGTATTATGGGTACACGTAAAAAGTTTTGTCTCACTACAAATATGCGAGTATGTACAACTTCATAATGATTCAAAGCAGGGCAATATGCAGCTGCTCTTCTAAAAATTGGAGAAGATTGTATGCATACTGACAGTAACGACATGATTACACTAAGACGTGAGTTCTGTCAAATTGTTGATAACACAGATGACCTAAAAAATAATGTCTATCCTGATTTTAAAATAAATATGGGAAATCGAGAATGGCTGTGTGAAAGGACAATTTTGGCGCCGACTAAAGAGATAGTATTAATAATCAAATAAACGAACGAATCATGGCAGACGTGGAGGGGGATGTTGTAGAATACCTCTCAATAGATGATGTTATGGACACTGAACATGTCACATCATACCCTATAGCAGTTTCTCAATTCTTTAGAATTATCAGGAGTGCCTTCTCATAAATTAAGGCTGAAAGTTGGTGTTCCAGTCCTATTAATGAGAAATTTTGACGCGCCAAGGCTATGTAATGGTACACGGCTACAAATTACACATCTGGGGCACAACGTTATAAAAGCTACAATCATGACTGGAATGGTAAAAGAAGAAAATGTTTTGATACCCCGTATTCTAATAATGCCGACTTATTTGCCATTACAATTTAAAAGAGTGCAATTTCCCCTGAAAGCTGCATTTGCAATAACAATTAATAAAGCTCAAGGACAGACGGTTAAAGTTGCAGGAGTTCATTTAGAAAAAAAAATGTTTTTCTCATGGGCAACTCTACGAGTATGTGGCATGCTCACGTGTATCAAATCCGCAAAATCTTTATGTTTTGGCAAAAGATGGGAAAACAAAAAACGCAGTTTATAAAAATTAACTTAAATAAACTCATATTAATACTTTATACCTTATTTATTTAAGTAATTTAATAAGCTCTTTGCAGTGAAACACTGCACATAGCTCGTTAAAGTATTTATACGTATGTGCCTTACTTGTAAAATAATTAGCCTAAATAATTAAAAACACACTATTCCACGCGGACGAAGTCGCAGGCACTGCTAGTATTATTATATATTCACATTCATAATCCAGCCTCCTGTCCCGCCATCACCGGGTAACTTTCCAATTAATTGGCCACCCAGATACTATGAAACAGGCGCCGAGTGGCATAAAAAATAAATATAAATAGTTATTAAGAAAATATTAAATACATACTCGTATCATGATATAATATGTAGATTGCTACTTTGCTACATCAAGCAGTTTTTCAGTTTCCACATAGTTTTGGTTACATAACCATCATACTAATATTATAAACGTGAATGTAAGATTGTTTGTTACGCTTTCACGCGAAAACTAGGTACTTAACCGATCAACATGAAACTTTGTACACATATTCTTGGAGGTATTTGAAGTAACATAGGATACTTTTTATGAAAAAAAAAATATATGAAAGATACATAAACTCGGGTGAAACCGCGGGCACAGCTAGTTTACTATAAACACTAATATAAACACTGTCCTCGATGTGGTCAATATATTTCTTGATATAGAAGGTACATTATGTATATCAGTTGTGTTGTGTGTTGTTCAGTTGTTGTAATTTTTTGCATAATTATAGTAGTTTTCGCCTAATATTCAGATGCATACAATAAGCATTTTTTTTCATTTTAAATATTTCAGAATATCAACTCAATCAAAAAACAGGTAGTTGTTACAAGATCCACCGCGAAAGACAGATTTGGAGTCGCGCTTATAGTATATGTGAATCTGAGGGGGCTCACCTGGTGATCCTGAATGATGAAGATGAGGTCCGCATCGTCAAAGACATGATCCCTGAACTTACGGGAAATTACCACAAGTATGACGGATTTCACATAGGTCTAGTAGCCTGGGGCCCGAAGCGAATCTGGACTACCATTCACGGTAGGTATGAGACCGGTTCATTAAGGGCCGGTAGTGCATTTCATATTTCAAGCTCGTTATAATGCTCCGTGGTTGTACACTCACGCCGACCGGCCTGGAAAACGTGCCGCTAGTAAACGAGTATGGCCTAAGAGCTCCTGAGCCCTCCGAGGAACGGTCTATCTGTAGGTCTACGGTCTCTCAACCAATGTCTTTTAAAAACGTGCCCATATAGGACGATGGTCACTTAAGAAGGAGTTATAAAATCCAGCTTCAGTGCACTGAAGCTTCCAATGTTTGGAACATCCAAGAACTTATTTTTGTGACATCTCTGACCTCGTTTGGGATAAAGTTTGTGACTTTATGCATGTATGTTATGATTTTATTAGGGTTCCGAACATCCGAATGTAAAAACCAAACCCTTAGATCACTCGTGCGTCTATCTGTCTGTCACAGCAAATTTACTCCGAATGTACTGGCCCGATTAAGTTGAAATTTGCTACACAGGTGTATTTCTATGACCGCAACATGGACGAGTAATGTAAATAAATTAATTTGAAATATGGCGGTCACTTTTGAGGGGAAAATCGGAAAATTTAAAAATAAAGTTATTCAAATTATAGATTCGATTTTCGTTTGACTGACAAGAAGTTACAGGGCAGCTGGCTAGAAAAATAATGTCAGATTGCTGCTGCCCCAGGTACTGACTCTTTCAGCCTTACAATAGATATGCTCCTGGTATCAGAACAAGTATTTCAATAAATTCTAATGTTAAAAAGTATAAAATTTAGTGTAGTATAGATAAATATTAAAATCTTCTTAAATCCGTCAACTAACGAAATAACAGTATGGCATATTCCAATCAAATAAAACGTAAACTGAAAATGTCGTAGTTGTAACTCTAACATTTCTTTAAAGCTTGAGATGAACGTCTCTTACACTGTTTTTAGGATATGCCTAAAATATTATAGTAGTAGGTACACATAAGCATAGGTACAACTATAAAAAAAAGTGTGTGTGTACTTATGCACTTATTTCAGAAGTTATACTTCTTTGGCGTAACAAGATAAAAAACCAAACTGTCACAAAGTTTACAAAAGGAAAACAATCATTCTTCATGAACCACAGACGCAACATAGCTAACTTCAGGGTGTCGGTTCTAGCTAACTTCAACCTGTGAATTTTGTGTGACAGTGATGCACGGGCATCTTAAAATTTCACTCTCATCATTTTTTCATAACGCGCCTAAAGAAGTATAACTTCAATAAAATCTTTTTTGTAAAAAAAACTACCGACTTCCCCATTCGACTATATTTTTTTTGAAAATCGGTCCACAACTGACGGAGAAATCGGCGGACATACATAAAAAAAAACATACATACAGTCGAACATCAAACCTCCTCCTTTTTTCGAAAGTCGTTTAAAAAAAGAAAAGTGTGTCCTAAAAAGATTTTTACTTTTTTTTAAAAGCCAGTTTAAAAAAAATGTAATTCGGTAGGAACCCTTTGCGCGCGCGCCCGACTTGAACTTGGCTAGTTTTCTTTTTCCATAATTTTCACTTTTACTATACCTTTTTAAACAAGAAACAATTTCATTTAAGCAATTTTATTTTATTTTCAAGGATTTTGTATTTTGTACGATTTTTATCAAGTTGTGCAACTATTACTCTTAAACTAACCGGTCAAACTAAACCACAATAGTTTTACTTCAAAATCCGTTATTAGGGTTCCGTACCCGATAGGTCCAAACGGAGCCCTATTGCTGTCACTCACGAGTTCGTCTGTCTGTTCATCGTCTGTCACACAAGTTTTACAGCTAAACGGTTACAGTATAAGCATATTGTTGACCCAAAGCCACAAAAATAGTAAAAAATACATTTGGTACGGAACCCTAAATGTGCGAAGTCCGAAACGCACTTAGCCCGGTGTTTTATATACCTACTACCATCTTGTTTTTTTTTTCAGATTTTTCAAACGTGGAGTTTAGCTTGTATGAGGGAGGGGAGTACATTATTTCTAACAGCGCACTTTAAATTTTAATATTAAGTAAATTAAATTTTAAATAAACCACTGAATTTAAACAATGGTACCCACCCCCCACACAATGGGATAGACGAGAAAAGAAACATCCCCACTTAACGTGTAGGGAGACACTCAAAAATTTTTTTTTATGAAGTTTTTTATTAATAAAATAAAAACCGGCCAAGAGCGTGTCGGACTCGCGTGCAAAGGGTTTCAAACAAATCATATGTTTTTCAGAGTTTTTCAAACTACCTCCTCCTAATAGATTTTCCTGTAAACAGTAGGCAAAAAATAACTTTCTGTATTTTTGGAACGAAGTTCCTTATCGCGCGTTGTGAAAGGGGGCTAGACGGAAAAAATTCTTACGAAAAGTTGTCACGACATCAAAGAGACTGTCCATCCAAAAAGATTGTATTGGAAAAACAATCTAATAAAAAAAATTCTTACGAAAAGTTGTCACGACACTAATGAGGCTGTCCATCCAAAAAGATTGTGTTGGAAAAAAAATCTAATAAAAACTTCTTGTATTTTTGGTGGGTAGGTGCAAGCTACTTCGTTCCAACCGGGTGTCCCTTGACACCTCTCAAGTTTTTTTTCAAAATTTTAGGCCCAGTGGTTTCGGCGATAAGGAGGTTCATTTTTCATCTGTTCAATAACTTTAAAATTATGAAAAAACTACATTCGAAATCCTCGCAATATGCTCTTTTATTTGATATATTGCACGGCACAGTTTGAAAAACTTTGTTTTTTAATTTTCATCCCAAAAGTGACCTCCATATTCCGAATTAATTTACTTAGGATACACTTTTGTGTTTGGGTCACAGATAACAAATTTCAACTCTATCGTTCCAGCAGATTCGGAGCAATTGGCGGTGACAGGCGGACAGACAGACAGACACACGATTGATCCTATAAGGGTTTAGTTTTTTCATTGGAACTTTCGGAATCCTAAAAAAACAGCAAAGATTAATATTTCGCAAACGAGTTCCTGAATCGAATTAGTCTTTACAACCCCACAATGATTTTAAAAGACCTATCCAATGATACCCCACACTATAGGATAGGGGAAACAAAAAACCCTAACCTAATGAATTTATTTATCCGTTTCAGGTGAAAAAATAGAAACTGTGTTCAACAAATGGGGTAAAGGCCAGCCGGACAATTTCCAAGGGCACCAGAATCGGGGACTGTGTCTCTGGAGCGGCAAGTTAGATGACGTTGCTGAAGACTATATTCCATTGCAATTTATGTTCGTCTGTGAGAAACTTCCCGAATCAAGGTTTGAAAAAGTTTCATGCACGGAACAAATGATGAACTTGTGTAGAGAATCACAGTAAGCAAACAATTGATCCTCGAGTCACTGAAGTAGAATTTGGTTTTTGGGTTTAAAACCTTTAAAAATAAATATCGTAATACGAAATAGAAACGCGTTTTCTTTTCTCCAACTCTTTGTTGTAGTCATCTCTATATACATATTATTTACAAAAATCTCGTAAAATTATAAACTCCTTTTTTTAATTTAAACTGATACGACGTATCAAATATTGTTGGGTTTTTGATATGTTTCTGACTCAGGGTGCGGAGATAATGAAACGAGTGTCTTCATTGAACGCTGGTTTATTACTGAGGCCGACATGGGTTTATTCACATATTCACAATATAAGGACCATGAGTGAGTAGCAAGCGCATACACATAATTCCTCCACACTAATTTTAAAACCTGTTGACAAATAATATAATAATAATAAACATAACTTTGTAGCGACATCTATGACGCTACACAAGAACTAGAATAGATAAATTCCTACATCGCGCAAGCAGAGTTCTCCGCGCGATTTGAACATATACAACAGCCCGAAATCAACTATCGGGCAGTTGCCCGGACCAGACACAACACCCGTCTGGTCGGAGGATCCTCCCTTTTCAATGGAGGTTGTGGGACTTTACACCCTGCTCCGCATACCTCCACAATGGTGACCCTCGACTATGAACGTGAGCGCCGCCTTCGTGATGACGTCATCACCTCGTCAGCGCAGCCTTCGTGCAGCTACTCCAGCGTGACGTCATCATCATCACTTCCTCCAAGCTCTTTAGCAACGAGTCATACAGCCAGCCAGTACAACGACAACGCCGACAACGATAACGCCGACAACGATACGCCGACAACGATAACGCCGACAACGATACGCCGACAACGATAACGCCGACAACGATACGCCGACCACGATAACGCCAACTACGATACGCCGACAACGATACGCCGACAACGATACGCCAACAAAACGATAACGCCGACAACGAAACGACGCACCGCTCCGACTCACTGGAGCTCGCAGCAGTACTCCGACTCACTGGAGCCTGCAACATCATCCCGACTCACTGGGATATCATCACCGAAGACAGTTCCGACTCACCGTGAACTATGCGCCTCTTCCGGTTCCGACTCACTGGAACCAGCCTTCCACTGGCCCGGCAAGCATCACGTATGAACGACTCATCGAGAAGAGAACAATCGATCTCCGATCTCTGGAGGGGAGTGATGTAGCGACATCTATGACGCTACACAAGAACTAGAATAGCTAAATTCCTACATCGCGCAAGCAGAGTTCTCCGCGCGATTTGAACATATACAACAGCCCGAAATCAACTATCGGGCAGTTGCCCGGACCAGACACAACACCCGTCTGGTCGGAGGATCCTCCCTTTTCAATGGAGGTTGTGGGACTTTACACCCTGTTCCTTTATACCTATATCTATCTACTTATTTGTAAAATAAAGAATAATCTATATCCTTCCTGGCGAGCTTTGAACGTGCTCGATTGTCTTCCATGACTATTGAATCCTGCGCGGCGGCCGATGCTTGAGGAGCCTGGGTCTCTGATAAGTGAATATCCTCATCTATACCGGGCCACCACATTCTACTACGCGCATTACATTTCATTTTGACGATGCCTAAATACGTGCTATGTAGTTCCCGCAACATTCATTCACGCAATGTCATCGGAATTACCACCTTAGGGCCTCGCATTAGTATTCCATTTTCATATTGTAAATCCGTACGACATAAAAAATATGAGCGAATAGACTCGCAATGAATTTTTCGCGGCCAACCTACATTTGCATATTTAACAACAGTTTGTAGTATAGTCTTATCACTACAAGTAGCATTCTTTACATCTGTGAACAAAACAGCTGGCGCAATCGTATCTAAAAAATTAAGTGAGCAATATGCGTCATATCCGCCATCTCCTTCACACATAGTATCAGCAGGTGCACGGGAAAAATAATCGGCTACCAAGTTGTTCTCACTAGATATATACTGAACTATATAATTATACGCAGATAATATAATGGCGTATCTTTGCAAACGTAATGCTAAGGTTATCGATATGCCCGTTTTGTTATTAAATATTGACACTAAGGGACGGTGATCTGTTTTTAGGATAAATGGTTCACTTCTGCCGTATAGATATTGATTGTTGCCGTCGCCTCCATCTGAATTTGACTGTAGTTGCGTTCACTCGCCGAGAGCGAGCGTGAGGCATATGCCAGCGGCTGTCGTGGGCCCACTCCCACGGTGTGCCGCCATGCAGCAGCTCGTGGAGCGAGTCATAATGCTTGACGCATTTGGAATAAAATTTCTGTAGTAGTTGACAACCCCAAGGAACTTTTTTACTTCCATTATGTTTGTTGGTTCCGGAGCGTTTAATATGGCCTTAACTTTATCGCGGTTAGTACATGATCCATTCTTATCGATAACATAACCCAAGTAAGTTACGTTCTCCTTAAAAAACTCACATTTTTCCTTTTGAAGACGTAAACCTGCTTCACTCAACCTGCTTAAAACCTGAGCTAACCTCGTCATATGAAGCGTTTTTGGTGGCGCAGTTAAACAAATATCGTCTAACCATATACTAACACCTTCAATACCAGACAGTAGTACTTCCATCGCTTTTTGGAACAAGGCTGGAGCATTCGCGAGACCGTAAACTAGGCGTGTATATTTAAATAAACCCTTCGGTGTGTTAATGGTAGTCAGCTCTTGGGAGTCCTTAGAGAGAACAAACTGATTATACGCATTTTTTAAATCTATTTTCGAGTAATGTTTACCGCCGCCTAGTCTTGCAAACACTTCTTCAATTCTTGGTAACGGATACTTGTCTATAACCACAACCTTATTAAGTGTGACTGAAAAATCACCTGCAATCTTAACCGTACCATTATCTTTCAAAACCGGTACTATGGGTGTTGCGTAACGAGAATTACTAACAGGAATTAGTATACCCAAACTGACTAATCTATTTAATTTTGATTTTACTTTGTCTTTCAAAGCAAACGGTATTGGTCGAGTCTTAAAAAAATTCGGGACTGCATTTCCCTTTAATTGCAAATGTACAGACGCCAGCAAAAGTCGATAAGAATTCTCACAACGTATTAGTTTGACGTTTAGTTTGACTTACGACCTTCTATTTTCAAGTTTTCGCCAACAAATGATAGAAATACACAATTTCATCAACTTAGCATAAGTCAAAATGGCCCAGTGGTATAGAGCACACAGATTGAAGCGCAAATCAGTGTGCCGCAAGTTCAAATCCCACGCAATTGTTGACTTTTTTTGTAAGTTCTTACCCGATTTAACTAAATGTTTAGTAGGCCATTTTATTTTAACATATCCGTGATTATTCGTTAACAAACACTGTATTATATTGTGTTCACTTTCGTTTAAAACAGCTATATCTTTTAACTTGTGCCATCGCCTTATCTTAAGAATGCAGTGAACTTGCTATCAATTTTGTTGACAATAATCGTGATTCTATTTTGTTTTTTATTTTTCTACCCGCACTGTTCTAACATAATAGTTCAATTCGATTTAACTAAATGTTTAGTAGGCCATTTTATTTTAACATATCTGTGATTATTCGTTAACAAACACTGTATTATATTGTGTTTACTTTCGTTTAAAACAGCTATATCTTTTAACTTGTGCCATCGCCTTATCTTAAGAATGCAGTGAACTTGCTATCAATTTTGTTGACAATAATCGTGATTCTATTTTGTTTTTTATTCTTCTACCCGCACTGTTTTTACATAATAGTTCAATTTATTTTTCTCATCTAATTGACGATTATCTTGTGAGAACTAAAGTTCTTTTACCAGAAATTGAGGTTTAGTTTCAATCTTCTTTTCATCAAAAAAATGAACAATTAAGCTATGACCTCAATACATTCATTGTGACGTTACATAAAAATAAAATGTTTACAAAGTCTAAATCATGTATAAACAATTATATTTTATTTTATTAAAATTTTAATATCCTTTCATTGTTACGTTATTCATATTATGAATGGTCTAAGTGGGTATACTTCCAACAAACAATCTTACACGTAACATAGATAACAGTTACGAGATAACTTTTTTGTCTAGGTAACAATTCGACGTCACAATTCTCATAAATGTTTAATTTGTAAATATAAAGAATAAACATTTCTATTAAACAAATCTTTTTATTTCCACCTTACAACATCGAAAAGATGTAACTAAATAATTGCAAATTACGAATGTGATTTTTCTTGTGATTAATAGATCATATTCGTAATTTGCAACTATTTAGTGCAAAAAATGCAATAGTATTTTTCATAGAAATATAAAAAACAACTACGGTTATTTCTTAATTTTTAAAGTAAGAAATAACCGCAACGGACCGACCATGATTTGAACTCGGGCTACGTTATTTGCGAATCCAACACTTAGAAGTTTTTCAAACTTAACAGACAGATGTGGTGCTGAGGAGTTTATTGCGCCACTTTTTCTTCACAGCTAAAACACTAGGAAGTGATGATGGGGGGGCGTTTTTGGGGGGCTGTCTTACAAAACGTGCTGGCTCTCAGCCTGGTTTGAATAAATGACTTTTGATTTTGATTTTGTTGGGCGACTATTACTCTTAAACTAACAGAGCTAACTAGGTCGTAATAGATTTTCTTTAAAGTCTGTTATACAGGGTGTAAGGTACATGAACGCACATACGTGTTCCAGTGATTCAGTACATGATTCTGGACCCCCTAGCGTTGGAATTTTCCGTCGGCTTTTTCCTAGTTTTTGAAAAAAAAATCAGCGTTTTTTTTTACATTGAACTGTATAAAATCGTTATATCTATCTACCTCAATTAAATTTTTAATTAAAAAAATAATTAGTTCGCTTTTTTCGCAAAAAAACGCAATGTAAATAAAATTAAAAGAAGCTTCCTGCTCAGCTGATTTCTTAAGTTCACCGGAGGTCATCGCGGGCCCAGTAGGTACCTACGCACGCAATACCGGCCAAAGACCGCCGCCGGCATTTCTTTGTAGGCACAATGCTCACACAGACCGCCGAATTTCCTTTGTCGGCAAATGCTCACAGAGACCTATGAATCTAACAGACGCGACAGGTTAGGCATTTTAAGTGTCTACAAAAATTGATATCCCATTGACTACTTTTATTTGAACTTATTTTGAGGGGAGGTTATTTTTATAAACCTTCATCGAAATAAGTAAAGAAGATCTAAAAAAAATGTGTTACAGTTTACTGATAACGACTTATTTCTTAGATACATTTTTGATCAACAAAGTTAAGTTAAGTAATACAATACAACAACGTTACTTACTCATTTCGTTAAACCACATTCCTACATTTCGTATACCTACATCAAAATAATTACTGAGTGATTAGGTGGTAGGTACAACTTAACTCGTTTAAACCGGCGTGTACCACCGGTGGAGCACGGTGCTCCACCGGTGGTACACGCCGGTTTGAACGAGTTAATGCGATTGTACAGTCTATCAATTTCATTGACCTATGCGGTCTGTAAGCGTCGGCATATTCAAAAGCGTACCTACACTAATAAATAAAATTTTATTTCTTTAGCATTTCGCCGACGACGAATTTTTGTTTTTTGTTAGTTCCGTGTTTACGTTCATCGCAAACGGATGTGCAGTTGGTAGTGACTTTAGCTTGTTATCTTAAAGTTATAAAAAACAAGTTATTGTGTTTGTTAGTATGTGTGTTTTTTGTTTTGCTTGTTAAGTGTGTGCTTGTTGTGTGCGAGACTGTTTTTAAACAACACCTCAGTGCCCAGGCAAATGCTCATGCATGAAGCATGTAGGAGCCTCGGGATCGTAAGAAATGAACAAACTTTAAGGTGAGTTTGTTCATTAGTTAAGTACACGGTTAATAACCGCGTCCCTGACAGAGGTGTTCGTGGTTGGCGAGCGACAGAGCTGTAGGTACCTACGAAATTTCAAAATTCAAAATCACCAAGGTCACTTCTGTAGGGACGCGATTGGCGACCGCGCAGGCTGGAGCGCAATGTAGGTACTTACAAGCTTCTTTATTATTATCTATCTTAATCTTTATCTAACCGTATCTTCAGTATTCTTGAGGGATTAAAAATGTATGTGATATCAATGTTGTCGTCATTCGAATAAACAGTTAAAGGTGCCACGGAACATTATACGCATTTGTCGTTTTAAACGTTTAACGCACGTATGCGCTTATGTCTATTAAGTATCTGATCTAGTTGTTTATCACATCGATCGAAAACATCGACGTAAATGTATTTTTATCACAAAGTAGATAGGTAGTCTATCACACAGGAACAGGTGTGTCTGTTTGTATAAGACGTGGTAGGTAACTACGTACTACGCGCTCGCGCGGGCCTACTTCATTGCGAAGCGTTGAGATCGCATTGTTCACAATACATTGCGTGCTTGAAAATGTCAATTTCTGTAATCGATCATTACCGAGATTAATGACTATCATAATTTAGTTACTGACATTAAGTGTAACCTTTTCGCGAAGTTTGCGGTATCTTGTTCCTTACAGCCTGTATACATATACTACCATCATGTTTTTTTTCAAATTTTTCAAACCAGCAGTCTACTAACTACAAGGAGGGTGGTACATGACTCTGACAAAAATTATTAATTTAAAGTTTAATATTTCACAAACGGATCACTGAATCGAAACAGTGATAGGTACCCCACATGATGGGATAGACGATAAAAAAAAAATATCCCCAGTTTAAAACCATCATCATAATCTTCCTGCCTGTATCCCATGTTACTTGGGGTCGGCGCAACACGTTTTTTTCTTCCATTCTGTCCTGTCAGCCGTCACGCTATCACTAAATCCCTTTTCTTTTATATCACTCCTCAGACAATCCATCCGTCCACATTTTATATTCATAACTCTATAAGTTACATGTAAAAATAAATAACATATTACGAAATGGAAACGCGTTTTCTTTTCTCCAACTCTTTGTTGACAGTTGACTCTTTGTTGCGAGCAGTGGTGGCCCAGTGGTATTGGCCGCGACTTACAAGCTGTAGGTCGTGAGTTCGAACCCAGGCAGGCGCTTTAATTTGTGTAAATTATATCATCACCACTGCTCTCACAACGGTGAAGGAAAACATCGTGAGGAAACCGGCATGTCCAAGAACAAAAATTCGAAGACATGTGACATCCACCAACCCGCACTGGGCCCGCGTGATGGATTACAGCCCACACTCTCTCACAGAGAGGAGGCCTGTACCCCAGCAGTGGCGACATTAAAAGGCTGATGATGATGATGATGATGATGAACTCTTTGTTGTATTCATCTATGTAATTATACATATTATTTAAAAAAATCTCGTAAAATTATAAACTCTTTTTTCTGATTAAGACTGATACGACGTGTCAAATTTTGTTGAGTTTTTTTGTATTTGAAGTGATCTATTCACAAAATATTAATAACAGACTAACACATATAATCCGATGACGTTCTTTCAACCCATGTTGCCAAATACAGATATAAGTATATTTTAATTTGATTTTCTACACTTTAAAGTGAAATGGCGTACTAAGAAAGGATTTTGCAAAAGCAATTTTAAGGTAGAATTTTTTTTTTGGGTGCGAAACAAATAAACTTCTCCCGTTCTGGGTGGAGCGGGAGGGCGTGTCTTACTGACTAAAATCCACCCGTTTTCCTTCAGTTGCCTGTGCCAGGGCAAGGTGACTCATTCAAACACACCCGCAACCCTGGCAGCTATCAGCCCTAGTGGAGCCCGTCAATCCGGGAAACCGGGAATCGAATCGACTTGCGACTCCCAACACCCAGGGCGTCTCCTGCGGTGGCTAGGGACGCGAGGGCGTGAGGATTGCCTCTGCCTTCTCGTCCTCCTTCGCGAGCATTACTGCTTCACAGAAGGAGGTGGCAGCATTCCATGCCCTCTCGCTCCGTACCATGGACAAGCTAATTTGCATGCTTAAGTTGCAGTACCTACACACATAACGAAATCAATCAAAAACTGCGCAATGTAATCGGAAAATAGCTGATTATCTTCAATTTGTTTAAGTACCACCAAGATTAAATCAGCTTTCAAAACAAAAATAAAAAGTTTTTATCACTAATAGTGAGAGGAGGGTAAGGAAATTAATGTAAACAACATTACGAGCCGCAAAATATTCCATTGCAAGCACGGATGCAAAAAATTTTATGTTTAAGTTAAGTTAACACAATTTTATGAATTCTTTAATTTTAATTCTAAAACAGTTACAAATAACAACTTTATCACGAAAATTTGGCAATATCAATTAAAAAGGCGCCTGTACGACCTGATGATGTCCAGCCAGGGTCAGCACAGGGCTTCGGATGGAACCCGAGACCCTATGAATAAAACGCAGCAAGCCTGTTCCAACGGTATATTTCGCATCCGGGCCTGCGGACAGCGAGTAATGGGTAGCTCGTCGTCCGATCAGAACCAGGCCCGAGAGTCGACGGCGCGTAGTGTTCCACGCGCGCCCTAAAGAGTTGTCAGCAAACTTGACGGGTTCCGTCATGGCCGACGCCTGCCCCCGGGTTGAGGATAAATTCGAAAGAGCTACCTCGCCCCTGGGCATTCAGGGTCATTTAGTCAGTAAGAGTCTGTCACGCCCTGGAGATGTCATAGGATGATTTCAAACCCGCCAAAAAAAAAAGATACCATCAGGTGAGATAATGGTTAAACGCGAGCCTATCAATAATAATAAAAAATAAAATGTTATAATATGTAAATTATTCTAAATATTTCAGTTCTCACACCTATACACGAGCACTCATAAAACGTCAGAAACTAGTGCACTATTTCAATTGGTTGTTTCCTATGAATAAGATCCGGCAAGAAATTTTACAAACTTAATATTGATTTTAATAACTAGTCACATACTGGTGATGGATAAAGCTTGTAGATATTTTTCATGGGAAAGCCTGCGTCCTGGCCTTACAGGAGGCTCTCGGGCCTCCACTCAGAGGGCTTCTAAGCGTATGTTTGGAGAGGGGAGTTTCCGCTTCGTTGAAAGACGGGGAAACTGGTCCTGATCAAGAAGTCGGGGCACCCCGCGGACTCTCCGTCCGCTTACCGGCCCATTGTGCTGCTCGACGAGGTGGGCCAGCTCTTCGAAAGAGTAATTGCAGACCGCCTCTTCGCGTCGGGCAGCTGGCGCTCCACGGTGGATGCCATCATGCGCATACGAGCCCTCACGACGGGGGATGCAGTGGCCCGGGGTAGGGTCGTCTTGGCGGTGTCTCTGGACATTGCCAATGCCTTTAACACCCTACCCTGGGGTTTCATAGTGGAGGCACTCCGGTATCACCGGGTGCCGCCCTACCTCCGTCATGTATTCGAGGCGTATTTGACGCACAGGACCGTCATCTACCCCGGTCACCAGGGAGAATGGAACCGGCGAGAGATGTTGTGCGGTGTTCCGCAGGGATCAGTCCTGGGGCCGCCTCTATGAAACATCGGGTACGACTGGGTGCTGTTCAACGACCTCCCTAGCGGCGTCAGCGTAGTCTGCTACGCTGACGACACGCTAGTCCTGGTGCGAGGGTGGTCGTACGAGGTGGCGGCCGACATCATGACACGCGGGGTTGCGACAATCGTGGAGAGGATCCGGCAACTGGGACTCGAGGTGGCATTGCACAAGTCCGAGGCCATGTGTTTTCATGGTCGTCGGAACGCGCCACCGGCGGGTTCCCATATCACGGTAGGAGGGGTTTGCATCGGCGTCGAGGGTACGATGCCTCGACAGCCGGTGGAACTTCGTCGAGCACTTCCGACGTTTTACCCCCAGACAGGAGAGGGTCGGGGCCGCATTGAAGCGGCTCTTGTCCAATCTGCGGGGTCCAAATGCCTCCTGCCGGAGGCTCTGCGAGGGGATCGTGCGGTCCATGCCCTTTTACGGGGCACCGGTGTGGGCGCGTTCCTTAAGGCAGCGACCAGCTCACCGATTGAACTCGTCCCAAATGGTCATGGCCATTTGCATGATTCGAGGATACCGCACGAACTCCTCTGAGGCGGCGAGCCTCCTTGCCGGACTGTCGCCATGGGATCTGGAGATAAAGGTCCTCACGCACCTCTATGAGTGGCGCGAGGAGGTGAAACTCCGCTGCCGCAAAACCTCGCGGCTCGGCGGACAGAGCTCCAGCAGGATCTCATGGCGACATGGAGAGGGCGACTAGCGGCGGTAGGCGCCACGGCGTCTTTACCTTCCGCCTGACGCAGGTCCTCACCGGACACGGTTGTTTCGGGAGGTTCCTGTGTCGGATAGGGCGGGAGGAAACGCCCGGATGTTTCCATTGCGCGGATCGCCCAGAAGACACGGTGGAGCATACGGTGGAGGTCTGCCTCGCTTGCTGTCTTCTCCTTTTGCGAAGCAGTAATGCTCGCAAAGAGGGAGGCGGCATGGGTGAGGGAGACTCATCAACAGAGTCCACGCTCTCAGCAGCAGCCGCCTCAGGCGACGCCAGGGGCTTCCGGCGCCGCGAGACGATCTCCGGCCACCGTAGACCCGGGCCTGTGGACGGCGAGCAGTGGGTAGCTCGCCGTTCGATCAGTACCAGGCCCGAGAGTCGACGGCGCGTAGTGTTCCACGCGCGCCTCAAAGAGTAGTCAGCAATAACTACGGGGCTCGTCATGGCCGATGCCTGCCCAGGGGTTGAGGATAAATTCGAAAATTCGGTAAAGGACCACTTCCTAAGCGACCAGTGCTTTTTTTTGTGTGGCTCTCAAATCATCAAATAACTTCTCCCGCTCTAGGTGGAGCAGGAGGGCGTGTCAGAATCTTACTGACTATAACTCACCCGTGTTCCTTCTTTGGCTGTACCAGGGCCGCTGTGCCTCCTTCGCTCACGAGGAGCTTGCGCGGGTGTTAAGGCGGCACAAATAGTGAAATGTTTGAAACCACCGTTTGTGTCCATACTGAAGTGACTTTGGCAGGTGCCTAGCGCGACGTGACGGAGCGGCCTCGTCGGAGAGTGATCGTCTGTTGTTGTACCCTGAGGACTTACGTCTGGGTTCTACTGTCCGCTACAAAAACTCGCAATGCACTGACATCACCTAATCTAGCCTTTATTACCCGAATGCAAATTAATCTGTGATTGAACTAAAACTAATTCCACCGTAGATGGTGTATCAGACTGTTTGAAAAGTAACTGGTTAGAAAATTGAAAAGTTGAATTTTGCAGTCGGGTTTTTTGAAATTTAATGTTAATTTTTGCAGACGGGTTTTTTGAAATTTAATGTTGATTTTAGCAGATGGGTTTTTTGAAAATTTAAATTTCATTTTTGCAGTCGGCTTTTATGAAATTTAAAGTTGATTTTTACAGTCGGATTTTTTGAAATTTAAAGTGGATTTTTGCAGTCGGGTTTCTTGAAATTTAATGTCGATTTTTGCAGTCGGGATTTTTGAAATTTTATTTTGATTTTTTCAGTCGGGTTTCTCGAAATTTAATGTCGATTTTTGCAGTCGAAATTTTTGAAATTTAAAATAGATTTTTGCAGTCGAGTTTTTTGAAATTTAAATTTGATTTTTCCAGTTGGGTTTCTTGAAATTTAACCCGTTGACACCCGCGCGCGCGAAACTCGTGCATCCGGCATTCCCGCGCTATTTTCCCGCCATTGACTTTGTTTACATAAAACGGTTCGCTGACGCTTCTATTGGTGCGAGGCACTTGAAGTTTTTTTTTTTGGGTTGTTGAATAAACTGACCTTATCATAAAATGTAAACAATACTTGTGTTACGAGAGTTGAATTCTAATCAAATGCTGTTATCAACGATTTGGCGGGAATAGTATTTGTTCACGTATTAGGTTCATTTCTGATAAAACCACTGCATCAATTTACATAAAATTTTGCATGTTATACTATGAATATACAAGTAGTTTAATAACAGTGTTTTTTTTGTAGAGTCCGATATAATATTTTCCTATTATTCATTCTCAAACTTCATATCACGAAAACCAAACCAAGTAACGGCTTTTTCAAATTACGTTACTGCGTTTGCGTTGCGTTTTGTGATGCGTTTTTTTTCTAATACTATGTAATAACTACCTAACAATAAATAAATACCATCAAACTGTATTCAAACACACAGAAAGTCACATCATTCACCCTCACAATAACAATGTAGGTAAACAAAACCGGTTGACCTTAACAAGAAATGTCATAACGTAATAATTTTTCAAAATATTTATCTAAAACGATGTTATAATGACGTAATAACAACATAGTAATGAATATATAAACACAACATAACACATAAACAAACACGAAACTAATAAAAACACACAATATCAGCCAATTGTCGTCCGCCGTTGACAAACATAAACATGCAAATAAAAACATTTTTTTTAATTTTTCAAAACAGTATTTCTCTATGGAAAGTTTGTTAAAGTACGATACTATCACGCTCCGAGTGTGTAAAAATTTCCACAGGAATATGACGTTTCGTTATGTAATCATAGAGGTTGAAAGAACGCGTGCCACCCGCGGCCCGAAAGGGCCTTACGGGAAGTGCGCCGTATTCCGTGTTTGCGGTCCGAAAGGGCCTTACGGGAGCGGACGGACGATTTTTGCAGTCGGCTTTTTTGAAATATAAAATTGATTTTTGCAGTCGGGATGTTTGAATATTTTCAATTTTAGCATTGTAGAAATTCTACGAATATATTTCTTATAAAACAAATTTATATGGAACCACGATGACGCGTTGTTGTAGTTGTCATCTCGCACCCATTTGTGGCTCCCTGTAAAGGGTGGATTTTTGGACAGGTTTTAATGCGTGGATCAACACTAAAATTGGTTAAGACAAAAGAAAAAAAACTGCATTTTTTGATATGTTGATAAATAAATGATTTTATTTTTGTAAGTAGGTTTTAACAACACTTTTACAAGACAATTTTTTTTTTTTGCTAGATGAGGCCGGTTTTTCCTAGCTGACTACCCTGAGAAGAAACACAGAAACAAACTCAGAGGTCAAAGTTTTTTTTTATTGTTCAAATTCATACAATATGTATTGGTTAAATCATATGAGAACCATGTATGTTTATGTCTGGGATGAGCTTTTTCCAGACAGTGCAAGCAATTGTCAGTCATCGTGAAGCTCAACTCAGAACTTTGAGGAGCTCAACGAACCGACCAACAATACCAAAGTAAGGACATTTGAGTAGGCCGCAAAAATACTCAAACTACCAGACAATCATAAAATCTACATGAATATAACGACATACATAGGTCTCGCATTCACATTATTCTATATGAGGACCATGCAGCTTAGTGTCTGTAATGGTCTTGTGAAGAAAGAACCACACATATTTGAGTGGACCTATCCAGTCAGTGCAAGCATTTGTCAATAGTCGAATAGCTGAACTTAAAAACCACTAAGAAGCTCAATGACTCGACGAACAATACCAAAGAAACGACATTTGGGTAGGTCTTAAAAGTACTCAAACTGTCTGACAACGTTAAAAATTACTATAAAAAGGGGGAGAAAATAATAATAATAACCCACATAGTTCTCACATTTGCAATAATTAAGTAATCAAAAAAAATTTATAATACTTTACAAAGTAAATATTCATGTCAAACAAAATAGTATTATTAAAATGTCAATCAAAAAATAAAAATAATAATAAACCGTCAATCAAAAAAAAAATAAACAAAAATATAATATAATACTGTACAAGTATTCATGTCAAAAACGAATATAAAAAAATAATAATTAATCAGTGTTTATATACAACGTTGATGTGACAGAGGGGCATTAAATTAAACTACGTATACTATACGTGTTTAGTATTAATTCGATACGGTATAAAAATAAAAATAATAATAAGTGAGGTTTTTTTTTTTTCAAACAAACTAAATAGCTTACAATTCAGAGTAAAACGCAACCACCCTTTATACCATACTTTATACCCATTATCCTTGTTTGCATTGCCATCTTATAGCGAAAATGTACTTGTGACTTGCGTGAGAACGGCAACAACGCGTCGTATCGTAGGTTATACTCAGATTTATCGTTTTAAGGTGCATGACTTGTGCGTATAGACATAATCAGCTGTTAGGAAAGATACATCGTGTTCAAACGAGGCCAAAACTTAAAAAATCGTTTGTGACTAAACTACTGCTCCGATTTAATTGATTTTTGGTACAGAGCTTGAAAATAGTACCTAGTATAGGCAGTTTAAAGGAAAGCCCCTCTGTCGTATCAACTTTGTATAAGTAGTACATATGAAAACAATGGCTCATGTATATCGTTGAAGCAGCTCAATCCCACGCCTTTTTGTCCTCAAGGTAGTCATTAATTGTGTAAAAAGCTTTCTGGCATAGCTTACGTTTAATAAATTATTTAAATTTATTTATGCTTAGTTCTTGAATTTGGCTAGGAAGTTTATTATAGAAACGTATACATTGGCATCTAAACGAACCACCTATTTTTTTCTTGAGCCTGGTTTTAGGTACAATAAATTTGTGTTTGCTCCTAGTATTTATGCTATGGATTTCACTGTATCTTTTAAACAGATTAGTATTTTTATGTGCATCATGAGATTCTCATAAATATGTTGAGAGGAAACAGTCATAATATTAATCTTTTTTTTGTCTCTGAGGGAGTGTCTGGGACTTAAGTTATAAATTGCACGAATAGCCCTTTTCTGTAAAACAAAAATTAACAACAACATAATATTTTATTTCTCACGAAACTTTCATAAAAGAGGCAATCATGAAATTAAAAAAAAAAATATTCTGACAAAAATATGCACGGTACATTTACCTAATTCATTGTTTAAAAAAATCTAATCTAAGTAACTGTTGAACTCGTCTGATTAGATTCATGTGCGTACATGACCTTGCTAGTTGGTATCTAACATACGATGTATATAAAAGTCCGTTTTCTACAGTTCAAGATACTCTAAATTCTGTAGTGGAACGATACGGGCACAAAAATGTTGAAGACACATTATTTTGTTTGTATATCATTCTTATTTATTTTAACTGGTAAGTGTATTTTAAACTCATAATCTGCCTAGCCTTTTCCCAACTATCTTGGGGTCGGCTTCCAGTCTAATCGAATGCAGCTGAATACCAGTATTTTACATGGAGCGACTGTCTATCTGACCTCCACAACCGAGTTACTGGGTAATACGATACCCCTTGGAACGACTGGATGTCAGACTTTCGGGCTTCTGTCGACCCGTAACGACTGTCAAAGATCCACGATTGACAGCTGGGACCAACGGCTTTTTTTCCGCCGGCTATCGTGCTTTCCGAGGCACGGAGGAGTCTCGGCATGTAAAGATGGTCACCCATCCATGGACCAACCTCGGCAAGCGAAGCCTAACCTGATGGATCGACCCGGGCGGCTGTTGTTACTTTAGCCACGAGCTCCTCTGAGTGTATTTTAAACTATTATTGTAAAAAAAATACCGGCCAAGTGCGTGTCGGGCCACGCGCAGTGTAGGGTTCTGTAGTCGCCCGTTATAAAATGAGGTCTTAGAAGGGTGTTTTATGATTATTGCTTTGAACATATTAATAGATTTCACGGTTAAACGTACATTAACGTTTAACTAAAAAACGAAAAAAAAAAAATTGTTTCCATAATTTTACCCGTTTTAAATCCTACTAATATTATAAATGCGAAAGTTTGTATGTTTGTGTTTCAATCACCCAAAAACGGCTGAAGGGATTTGAATGAAATTTTGCACACAGATAGATTATAAGCTGGATTAAAACAAAGGCTATTTATTAACATGCGGGCGGAGCCGCTGGCAGAAGCTAGTATTAACTTCACCTAAGTATTTTTTTTACGGTTTTTGTTTTATTCGACATTTTCCAAATGGATACATTTCAAAAGTTGGGTGACTATTACCTACTCTTAAGGTGGAAGCGCCAGGGTAGCCCGCTAAATTCAAATTTTCTTACGTTTTTTGCAATTTGTAGGTCAGTGTCAGGTTGAATCTTGGTCAAAATTTTATTCGCGGCCATAGAAAGTATGTATTTATAGAATTAGAATCATGATAATTATCAATACAACTCTTTCAGTTAGAATTGATGTCAAATGTAAGTATTTCATGAATTCATGACATTTGGCATCAATTCAAACTGAGAGAGCTGTATTGATGATTTTAACACCTCAAGGCCCTGCGTCGACGAGAGGCGACAGTAATCAACACTGTCGTCAGGCCCCGCCGTCGCCTTATGGCAACGGCGGGGCCGGAGTAAAACCGTTCCTTATTAGTAATAATAGAGTTTTAAAGCGCGCGAAACTGCCGGTTTGATGACAGTGTTGCTTGCTGTCGCCTCTCGTCGACGCAGGGCCTTGAGGTGTTAAAGACGACATGTGATTCCTCAGAGGACACTCAACAACATTTATATAGCACTCGCGCAATCAGTAATCACATACTGTTTACCAGTTTGGGGAGGGGCCACTAAAACGACATTTCTAGAGTTAGAAAGAGCCCAAAGGTCACTTTAAAAAGTAATCTATATTAAGCCGTGTAGATATCTCACAGTCGACCTATATAGATTTAGTGGCCTATTTTCTCAGTCAGGAAACTTAATTCAATATTTACACAAATACATTCCGGTTAACCCAGAAAGCCAGGCTTGGAGACGAAAAGATATTGTGGCTTACTCTCCCCGTGGAGAGTAAGCCACAATATCTTTTCGTCTACGTACCCGTGTACGTAAGGTTTTTGCGAGGTGCCAGTATGTATGCCAATCAGCTATGCAATAAAATTCACGCAAATCTAAAGTTCCACCACGAGGTCTCGCATCATAGCAAAAAAGCGATAACAGAGTGGCTTAAAACTCTAACATATGAAGAAGCAGAGCATATTCTAGACAGACTTACATGAACATTTATTTTCTTTATCATAATGTTATATCTTGTGATTACATAGTTGGTGTTTTTTCAGCTTCGAGTATAGAGGCACTATCAGTACACACGTTATCACACACACAAACACACACACGCACACACAAACACGCACGCACAAACAACACAAACAAAGCCAGCATTACACTCTACTACAATCACACACACACATACTTATAATAACACAGAACTGTCAATTACTTTATGAGTCATGTATTACTTTTATTTCCTTTTCCTTCCTTTCCTTTTATTTAAATGGTATTCTTAAATGTAATTTTATAAAATCTCAATATTGTTAACGTTAATTAAGGGAAGGAGCGAAGCAACCCCAACACAAGTATTATTAACTACTTACTGGGGCTGTTTCATTCGCATTTGTAAATGTAACCGTTTGAGACACAATGAACATTTTAATTTTAATTTAATTTTTTAATTCAAACTAGGCTGAGCGTCAGCTCTTTTTAACCGACTTCAAAAACAAGGAGACTATCAATTCGGATGTTTGTATTTTTTTTTATGTATATTCGGGCATAACTCCGTCATATATTGACGGATTTGCAAAATTCTCTTTTGGTTCGAAAGAAATTTGTTCTAAAATGGTCCCATTTAAATTTCATATATGATGGATTTTAGAGACAGACAACGGAACACTTCAAAAATTGACAGCAAATCAACCGCGATTGCTGCGATCGTATGTCTATGAATTGTTAGCACAGTTTAATGTAGAACCACAACTAAAAAGTGAAAAATAAAAAACTTTTTTACAAAAAAATAGAACCGACTTCCAAAAAAGGCTAGTCGCTCCATGTAACCATATCCATGTAAAATCAGTGTTTTACATGGAGCGACTGCCTATCTGACCTAACCGATTCCTGTACCTGAGTCTAATCTCACAGTTAGACTGGAAACCGACTCCAAGATAGTTGGGAAAAGGCTATATGCTGGGAAAAGGCTATATGGTTCAATCAATCTACAGATTGATTGAACCATATTATGATGATAGAAGAAACAAATAAAATCCATATTTACCATTCAGACCTTGCACGAACCGAGCCTGACTACAAGTTCAACTTGGAAGCGGGTGGCTGGCTCAAATTGTACTCGACAGCCGAAGTTTGGGAGGAAGCCTTCCTGAGATGTCTCAATGACGGTAAGATTCACTCCTCTTATTAAGATCTATTCTTCCTTACTAGTAGATAAGGCGTGCTTTAGCGTTCCCTTGCGTGCCAAGAGCGGCAAGCCTTCTGCCAGTGTGGTTGACCATGAATCGCATAACTCAAATTGAGCGTGCGAGTGAAATGAGTGCTGCTCACTTCGCTCGCACATCTGCAATGTACAGATCTCGATGTGTTATGTTACAGGCGCGGTGCTGGCGTCTCCGCTGAACAACGAGCTCGCTAATGCTCTTTACTCTAAGATGCCACATTTTGGTGTGAATGGTCAAATATTTCTGGGAACACATGATTTATTCGCTAAAGGATATTTCAAAACTGTAGAAGGTTTGTCTAAGTTTAGTAAAATATTTTTTGATAAAATTTACCACATTGGTCATCACTGACAAAGGTGCTGCGATTAGTTTACATTGTTAATATTTTGGGGTGTATATTTCAGGAGTGCCTCTGTCTGATTTGGAATTGAATTTCAAGAGTAACGGAAGGGGCACCGGAGACTGCCTCATTATGTCTGTCGATGGAAGCGTGTCTTACTCGTCATGCAATAGCCCACTACCTTACATATGTTACAGGAAACTCGACAATCAAACGATGAACGAATGTGGCACTTTTGATAACGGTGAGTAAATTATCTGTTAGCAACCTGTTATGAAATAATAAATAATAATAAATGTTTATTTATCTGCACAAAATTATATAATAATGCTAGCTATTTCAGTTGACAGATAGTTTAGCAAAACAATTGTAATTTGTGAGAGATCTAGAGTCTAGGCCTGTATTTCAGAGCTCTATCACATCTTAATAGTAAAGATTTCCAACGTATAAACAGTGCGATGGTGGTTGTGGTGTGTATGTGTGAGTGCGTGTGTATTTATTTATAAATAAATGAAATATAAGTATTTACAATTACAAAAGAGGTATATAATCCTTACTCCTTACTATATATTATAAATACGAAAGTAACTCTGTCTGTACGTCTGTCTGTCGCGCTTTCGCGCCAAAACTACTGAATCGATTTAAATGAAATTTAGTATACAGATAGTCTAGAGCCTGAGAAAGGACATAGCCTACTTTTTACTGCGAAAAAAGGGGTGTAAGGGGTTGAAAGGAGGGGAAGAAAAGTTGTATGTAAGTATATCGTCATTTTAAGTGCTAGAAGCTTGAAACTTATTTTTTAGGCAGTTGATTCAATATAAATAAATATGACATTCAAAGTTTGTAAAAGTTTCACCCTCATGCCTAGGGGTAGCGGATAAATTCTTAACATGAGTTACCGCACCTCTGGGCACTTAGCCAGGGAAGGAACAGGGGTGGGTTTTAGTCAGTAAGAGTCTGATACGCCCTCCCGCTCCACCCAGAGCGAGAGATGTTATTGGATGATTTCCCACCCCACAAAAAAAAGGTGTAAAATAACAATACGGAATAGAGGATGAAAGTTTTTTCAGAATGAGCAGACCAACAAGAACTGGAGAAGTTAGTAGTGATTTAATGCGAGAACTAGATTACGATACTGTTTCTTTAATGCAACAAATAAACAAGCCCTTCCACTTTTAAATACAGAGCAAAAAATAACTTTTGATACAATAATTCAAAAAGTTGCCAGTGGCCAAGGAGGTTTGTTCTTTTTGGATGCTCCAGGAGGCACTGGCAAAACGTATCTTTTAAATTTATTATTAGCCCAAATCCGGAAAGGTAAAGGAGTTGCTGTTGCAGTAGCTTCCTCTGGAATAGCTGCTACGCTACTTAGTGGGGGACAACAGTAGTGTAAGCTGTTGGTTTGGAATGAATGTACGATGTCCCACAAAAGAGCAATCAAAGCACTAGATCGCACAATGAAGGATATTAAAGGCAACCAGGATATCATGGGAGGAATGGTGGTGCTTTTAGCTGGTGACTTTAGACAGACCCTTCCGGTTATTACTAGAAGTACGCCAGCAGATGAAATAAATGTCTGTTTGAAAGCATCTGTATTATGGGTACACGTAAAAAAGTTTTGTCTCACTACAAATATGCGAGTATGTACAACTTCATAATGATTCAAAGCAGGGCAATATGCAGCTGCTCTTCTAAAAATCGGAGAAGATTGTATGCATACTGACAGTAACGACATGATTACACTAAGACGTGAGTTCTGTCAAATTGTTGATAACACAGATGACCTAAAAAATAATGTCTATCCTGATTTTAAAATAAATATGGGAAATCGAAAATGGCTGTGTGAAATGAAAATTTTGGCGCCGACTAATGAGATAGTATTAATAATCAAATAAACGAACGAATCATGGCAGACGTGGAGGGGGATGTTGTAGAATACCTCTCAATAGATGATGTTATGGACACTGAACAAGTCACATCATACCCTATAGCAGTTTCTCAATTCTTTAGAATTATCAGGAGTGCCTTCCCATAAATTGAGGCTGAAAGTTGGTGTTCCAGTCCTATTAATGAGAAACCTTGACGCGCCAAGGCTATGTAATGGTACACGGCTACAAATTACACATCTGGGGCACAACGTTATAAAAGCTACAATCATGACTGGAATGGCAAAAGAAGAAAATGTTTTGATACCCCGTATTCTAATAATTCCGACTTATTTGCCATTTCAATTTAAAAGAGTGCAATTTCCCCTGAAAGCTGCATTTGCAATAACAATTAATAAAGCTCAAGGACAGACGGTTAAAGTTGCAGGAGTTCATTTAGAAAAAAAAATGATTTCTCATGGGCAACTCTATGTGGCATGCTCACGTGTATCAAATGAGCAAAATCTTTATGTTTTGGCAAAAGATGGGAAAACAAAAAACGCAGTTTATAAAAATTAACTTAACATAGGATAATTTTTATGACAAAAGAAAAATATGAAAGATACATAAACGCGGGTGAAACCGCGGGCACAGCTAGTTACTATAAACACTTATATGAACACTGTCCTCGATGTGGTCAATGTATTTCTTGATATAGAAGGTACATTATGTATATCAGTTCTTTCAGAGGTAACGCGTGATGTCATGTCAATGCTAGTTATAATTTTTTGCATAATTATAGTAGTTTTCGCCTAATATTCAGATGCATACATAAGCATTTATTTTTCATTTTAAATATTTCAGAATATCACTTCAATCAAAAAACAGGTAGTTGTTACAAGATCCACCGCGAAAGACAGATTTGGAGTCGCGCTTATAGTATATGTGAATCTGAGGGGGCTCACCTGGTGATCCTGAATGACGAAGAAGAGGTCCGCATCGTCAAAGACATGATCCCTGAACTTACGGGAAATTACCACAAGTATGACGGATTTCACATAGGTCTAGTAGCCTGGGGCCCGAAGCGAATCTGGACTACCATTCACGGTAGGTATGAGACCGGTTAATTAAGGGCCGGTAGTGCATTTCACATTTCAAGCTCGTTATAATGCTCCGTGGTTGTACACTCACGCCGACCGGCCTGGCAAACGTGCCGCTAGTAAACGAGTATGGCCTAAGAGCTCCTGAGCCCTCCGAGGAACGGTCTTTCTGTAGGTCTACGGTCTCTCAACCAATGTCTTTTAAAAACGTGCCCACATAGGACGATGGTCACTTAAGAAGGAGTTATAAAATCCAGCTTCAGTGCACTGAAGCTTCCAATGTTTGGAACATCCAAGAACTTATTTTTGGGACATCTCTGACCTCGTTTGGGATAACGTTTGTGACGTTATGCATGTATGTTATGATTTTATTAGGGTTCCGAACATCCGAATGTAAAAACTAAACCCTTAGATCACTCATGCGTCTATCTGTCTGTCACAGCAAATTTACTCCGAATGTACTGGCCCGATTAAGTTGAAATTTGCTACACAGGTGTATTTCTATGACCCCAACATGGACGAGTAATGTAAATAAATTAATTTGGAATATGGCGGTCACTTTTGAGGCGAAAATCGGAAAATTTAAAAATAAAGTTATTCAAATTATAGATTCGATTTTCGTTTGACTGACAAGAAGTTACAGGGCAGCTAGCTAGAAAAATAATGTCAGATTGCTGCTGCCCCAGGTACTGACTCTTTCAGCCTTACAATAGATATGCTCCTGGTATCAGAACAAGTATTTCAATAAATTCTAATGTTAAAAATTAAGTGTAGTATAGATAAATATTAAAATCTTCTTAATCCGTCAACTAACGAAATAACAGTATGGCATATTCCAATCAAATAAAACGTAAACTGAAAATGGTGTAGTTGTAACTCTAACATTTCTTTAAAGCTTGAGATGAACGTCTCTTACACTGTTTTTAGGATATGCCTAAAATATTATAGTAGTAGGTACACATAAGCGTAGGTACAACTATAAAAAAAAGTGTGTGTGTACTTATGCACGCATTTCAGAAGTTATACTTCTTTTGCGTAACAAGATAAAAAACCAAACTGTCGCAAAGTTTACAAAAGGAAAACAATCATACTTCATGAACCACAGACGCAACATAGCTAACTTCAGGGTGTCGGTTCTAGCTAACTTCAACCTGTAAATTTTGTGTGACAGTGATGCACGGGCATCTTAAAATTTCACTCTCATAATTTTTTCATAACGCGCCTAAAGAAGTATAACTTCAATAAAATCTTTTTTACAAAAAAAAACTACCGACTTCCAAAAAAAAATGTGTGTTAGTATTTTATTTCTTTGTTGACACCGACTTCCGAAATTAAAGTTATTTTTAAATTTTTAGTGTAGGTATTTTTTTTTTTGGAAGTCGGTAGTTTTTTTTGTAAAAAAGATTTTATTTTTTACTTTTTAGTTATTATACCCCAGAACTGAAAACCCCAGTAACATAGAACGTGGAATTTAAACATACTCGTAATTGGAGAAAACCAATACGTATTTTTTGTTTTTGTTCAGTTTTTCAAAAATCATTGAAGCAATTTCGATAAAATTTTTAAGGGACCACCTCGGCAGTATATAATTTTTTTGAAAATCGGTCCACAACTGACGGAGAAATCGGCGGACATACATAAAAAAAACATACATACAGTCGGACATAAAACCTCCTCCTTTTTTCGAAAGTCGTTTAAAAAAAGAAAAGTGTGTCTTAAAAAGATTTTTACTTTTTTTAAAAGCCAGTTTAAAAAAAATGTAATTCGGTAGGAACCCTTTGCCCGCGCGTCCGACTTGAACTTAGCTAGTTTTTTTTTTTCCATAATTTTCACTTTTACTATACCTTTTTAAACAAGAAACAATTTCATTTAAGCAATTTTATTGTCAAGGATTTTGTATTTTGTACGATTTTTATCAAGTTGTGCAACTATTACTCTTAAACTAACCGGTCAAACTAAACCACAATAGTTTTACTTCAAAATCCGTTATTAGGGTTCCGTACCCGATAGGTCCAAACGGAGCCCTAGTGCTGTCACTCACGAGTTCGTCTGTCTGTTCATCGTCTGTCACACAAGTTTTACAGCTAAACAGTTACAGTATAGGCATCTTGTTGACCCAAAGCTACAAAAATAATAAAAAATACATTTGGTACGGAACCCTAAATGTGCGAAGTCCGAAACGCACTTGGCCCGGTGTTTTATATACCTACTACCATCATGTTTTTTTTTCAGATTTTTCAAACGTGGAGTTTAGCTTGTATGGGGGAGGGGAGTACATATTTCTAACAGCGCACTTTAAATTTTAATATTAAGTAAATTAAATTTTAAATAAACCACTGAATTTAAACAATGGTACCCACCCCCCACACAATGGGATAGACGAGAAAAGAAACATCCCCACTTAACGTGTAGGGAGACACTCAAAAATTTTTTTTTATGAAGTTTTTTATTAATAAAATAAAAACCGGCCAAGAGCGTGTCGGACTCGCGTGCAAAGGGTTTCAAACAAATCATATGTTTTTCAGAGTTTTTCAAACTACCTCCTCCTAATAGATTTTCCTGTAAACAGTAGGCAAAAAATAACTTTCTGTATTTTTGGAACGAAGTTCCTTATCACGCGTTGTGAAAGGGGGCTAGACGGAAAAAAATCTTACGAAAAGTTGTCACGACATCAAAGAGACTGTCCATCCAAAAAGATTGTATTGGAAAAACAATCTAATAAAAAAAATTCTTACGAAAAGTTGTCACGACACTAATGAGGCTGTCCATCCAAAAAGATTGTGTTGGAAAAAAAATCTAATAAAAACTTCTTGTATTTTTGGTGGGTAGGTGCAAGCTACTTCGTTCCATCCGGGTATCCCTTGACACCTCTCAAGTTTTTTTTTCAAAATTTTAGGCCCAGTGGTTTCGGCGATAAGGAGGTTCATTTTTCATCTGTTCAATAACTTTAAAATTATGAAAAAACTACATTCGAAATCCTCGCAATATGCTCTTTTATTTGATATATTGCACGGCACAGTTTGAAAAACTTTGTTTTTTAATTTTCATCCCAAAAGTGACCTCCATATTCCGAATTAATTTACTTAGGATACACTTTTGTGTTTGGGTCACAGATAACTTTCAACTCTATCGTTCCAGCAGATTCGGAGCAATTGGCGGTGACAGGCGGACAGACAGACAGACACACGATTGATCCTATAAGGGTTTAGTTTTTTCATTGGAACTTTCGGAATCCTAAAAAAACAGCAAAGATTAATATTTCGCAAACGAGTTCCTGAATCGAATTAGTCTTTACAACCCCACAATGATTTTAAAAGACCTATCCAATGATACCCCACACTATAGGATAGGGGAAACAAAAAACCCTAACCTAATGAATTTATTTATCCGTTTCAGGTGAGAAAATAGAAACTGTGTTCAACAAATGGGGTAAAGGCCAGCCGGACAATTTCCAAGGGCATCAGAATCGGGGATTGTGTCTCTGGAGCGGCAAGTTAGATGACGTTGCTGAAGACTATATTCCATTGCAATTTATGTTCGTCTGTGAGAAACTTCCCGAATCAAGGTTTGAAAAAGTTTCATGCACGGAACAAATGATGAAATTGTGTAGCGAATCACAGTTAGCAAACGATTGATCCTGGAGTCACTAAAATTTGGTTTTTGGTTTAACCTTTAAAAATAATACGAAATAGAAATGTGTTTTCTTTTCTCTATTTGTTGTAGTCATCTGCTTGCCTGCCTGCCTAGCCTTTTCCCAACTATCTTGGGGTCGGCTTCATAGTCATCTAGATAATTATTATTTACAAAAACCTCGTAAAATTATAAACTCCTTTTTTTAAACAAGACTGATACGACGTATCAAATTTTGTTGGGTTTTATTGTATTCGAAATGATCTGTTCACAAAATATTGAGAATTTCATTTATTTCAATCTTACGCAGTTTACAATAATCCAATGATATATGAAAAGAACACGGTATGTTCGTAAGACGTTCTTGTATTGATGTTGCCAAATACAGATAGATATTTTAATTTCATTTTCTACAGAGTAAAGTGAAAGGGTGTTTATTTAAAAAAAAAAAAACAAATCTATTAACAAATGACATGCAACATGTTCATTAGTGTTACATGATATCATGTCCACAAGTCACTAAAGTTAGTCAGAGTGGTGTAAGTCATTGTAAAAAAAAACAAGAAAAAATTAAAGTTTAAAACACTCCTCTCCTTAGTATCGGCATATCTACAGTTTCGTACATGAATTTCCCTCAAGTTTCGGATAAAAACCTCTTCGAAGCTCCCAGTGAAGACCACATGAAGCTTTTATACTTTTGGACAGAGCTAGGCTATTTATGAGGCTGCGCGGTATCTTCTCGTCCCACATACCAGTGTCTCAAGACGAAAGTCTATAACCAGTGTGTGTTGCCAGTGATGAAATCATCATCAGCCTTTTAATGTCTCCACTGCTGGGGCACAGGCCTCCTCTCTGTGAGAGGGTGTGGGCCGTATCCCCACGCGGGCCCAGTGCGGGTTGATGGATGTCACATGTCTTCGAGTTTTTGGTTCTAGGACATGCCGGTTTCCTCACGATGTTTTCCTTCACCGCTTTGAGAGCAGTGGTGATGAAATAATTTACACAAATTAAAGCGCCTGCCTGGGTTTGAACTCACGATCTACAACTTGTAACTCGCGGCCATTACCAATGGGCCACTGGTGGCTGATATTTTAGTTCAATTATTACTCGTTTGGAACTTTTTTGTTGATTTTTACAGTCGGGTTTTTTTGAAAATATTCTTTTTTTATTTTCTACATTTTAGTGAGTTATATTTTTGGAATCGCCTCCTCGAACCCTTTATTTTGGTATCCCGGTAGAGTTCATCGACTTTCATATTTTTCTTTTTCATAATATGGCGTCTGGTTGTCGCTATATTGTATTTTGATTGCGAGCGGTGAAGGCAAACATCGTGAGGAAACCCCTCACGATGTTTTCCGTCACGGCTATGAGAGCAGTGGTGATGAAATAATTTACACAAAGTAAAGCGCCTCCCTGGTTTTGAACTCACGACTTCCAACTTGCAAGTCGTCGTGCTCTCAGTGATAAATATGAAACAGAAACGTGGTCGCTCACAATGGGCTTCCTCAGAATGCTTAAAGTCACCCGAAGGGCAATGGAGAGGGCTATGTTCGGAGTTTCCTTGCGTGATCGAATCATTCCTGATTGAATGAAATTCGCAAGAGAACCAAGGTTACCGACATAGCCCGAAGAATCGCCAAACTAAACTGGTAGTGGGCAGGGCACATTACTCGCAGAGCAGACGGGCGATGGGTCGAAAAATTCTGATGAGAGTCGCGGGTAGCCGATGGATGCGAGACGCACAGGACTGGTCATTGTGGCGACTTCGGGGAGGCTCATGTCCAGCAGTGGACGCCTTTCGGCTGAAATATGATGATGATGATGAGGTTATTTATGTTAGTCAGAAACCCCCACGCACAACGGACTGAATGAGAGCCTAAGTGCGGATTATGGAATCCATATACACACATCAAGTCCAGATACCTGCTTAACCTTTTCCGAACAATGGTGGATCAGCTTCCAGTCCAAACAAACGCAGCTTTTTTAATTATTGATGAGCTTGCGTTTGACCACTATCTCACCTGATGGTAAGCGATGATGTGGTTGAAGATGAAGCACACTTACATAGAAGTAACCTATTCACTCTTGACTTAAATACCCCCAGGTTGTAGCTATCAGGACATACAGACTCTGGCAGGGAATTCCAATCCTTAGTCTCTCACTCCTCACAATGTATGTGTTTGTAGGCTGAGTTGCCTACAACTCAGTCGCTGGATCACACAATACTTCTAGGTATGAATGATTATTGCAATTACGAGCGAATGTCAAAGATGTACGAGTGTGAGGTTTATGTGCTTTCTGAGGCACGAAGGAGTCTGGGTATAAATAGGTGACCACTGATCACCCATCCACGGATGGAGACTCCGGCAAGCGCTGCTTCACCTTGATGGGATGGGCCGAACTGCTGTTACTTAGCCAAAACTAAACATATTCGTGACATAATTGTTAGGTGAGTCCAAACCGAAACCTTAAATATCAACAATGACCCATGGTTTATATTAAGTCATTGTAATGATCCTTCACATACCGCACATATTAAATTTAAACGCAATGGTTTTATTACTGTCGTGTCCTTTGTAGGAGAAAATAGGAAATCTACGCGAACGAAGTTGCGGGCAAAGTGCTAGTCGAGTATAAGAAAAATTATTAGGCTAATTAAGTCATCATTCAAAAACTCGTCAACCGTGATCCATCTTAACATACCCAGACTCCTTCGTGCCTCAAAAAGCACGTTAAGCCGTTGGTCCCGGCTGTCAATCGTGGATCTTTGACAGTCGTTACGGGTCGTCAGAAGCCCAAAAGTCTGACATCCAGTCTTACCAAGGGGTATAGTACGAGTATTACCCTTGACCTGGTCAGTCACTCCATGTAAAATACGGGTATTCAGCTGCATTCGGTTAGACTGGAAGCCAACCCCAAGATAGTTGGGAAAATGCTAGGCAGATTGATAAAGAAAGTACTATAGTCACACCTTAGTGACAAAAGAAAATTTATTTTGCAAACTGTGATTCATCGCAAACATTGCACAATCTCATCAACTTCTCTGAGCATGGCGGTAAGTCTTCGAACCGTTTCGATTGGGGAGACTTCTCACAGGCGAACATAAGTTTTACTCCAGCCACACTGAGGTCGTCTAAACCGCCGTTCCAAGACCCTCGATTCTGGATGCCTTTAAAATTGTCAGGCTGACCGGGAAGCCATTTACTGTACACATCTTCTATTCTTTCACCTGTAAGAGACAAACGTTATTTACCTTCTATACTGACAGATATAAACATATTAGAGCCTGCAGTCGTTACGGGTCGTCAGAAGTCCGAAAGCCTGACAACCAGTCTTACCAAGGGTTATCGTATTACCTAGTTACTGGGTTGTGGAGGTCAGATAGGCAGTAGCTCCATTTAAAATACTGGTATTCATCTGTATCCGGTTTGACCAAGATAGTTGAGAAAAGGCTAGGCAGTACACAGAACAGAGCCTGCACGTACTATTGATGACAAAGGTGCATGGAGAGCCTAAGGTCGACTTTTGACTGTGAGGTTTTGCATTACGTATCATGACTTTCATGAGACGACTAGATGGCGCTGTTCAATCATGAAAATAACACTGCAAAGCTTATAAACCTTATTATGCAGAGGCAGATAATAAGGTTTTTAATACCTAAAATATAAAAATTACTAAGTAATAATAATATATTTATATTCAAATAAACAAAAATTACTATATTTTCTTATTTCCGAGTACTTAATACAGCGCCATCTAAACCAAACTAAATAAGCCAATTGGTACTATATCGGTTAATTCGACTACAGATGGCGTCGATCACAAAAAATAAAAATCCCTACATTCACAAAGTAGCTCTTATTTTCACGTTCCAGAATAAATAGTCAGTAGCTCAGGTGGATAAGCATGGCAGAATAACATAGATCGTTCAACAGGGCACCGGTTCGCAACCCAGCTCTCTGTCGACTTTTTTTAAATTTAATTATTATAATATATAATTTATATTCTATTTTTTGTATTTTTAAACGTTTTTATTTTATTTTTTGTTATAAATAATATAAAAAATATGAGGTATAAGATGTATAAATGAATATAGGGATAATATACAAGTATACGTAAACTACTATATATAACATTATATAAATATATATTATATAAATTACTTTCATAATTGGTGGTAAGTATTAGTATTATTAGTAAAAAAAAATTATGTAAGAAGATTTAGATATATTTTTCTTACAGCTTATGATTTACTAAGTTTAATTCTCGTAAAGGATAAGAAATGAAACTATTTTATTGATTATAGTTTAAGACATTTAATTCTCAAAGAAGAATACAATTTATGTCTTTCTTTCTTATAGAATGTATAACCTAACCTAGCAGTTTTACATCCAATTAACAATGATTTAATTCACTTGTTAAGGAGAAATACAAGTAAAATTTATAACTGAAAAACTCTATTACAAAATAGAAGACCTTAACAAAGTAAAACTGTATAATAGATATTATAAGTATTCTAAATCAAAACTGTGTTGTGCTATTCTTCTATTATTTAGTTTTATTTACATTATGTTATAATAACTTTCACTATATATGCAACCTTAGTTCTGTAAATATTTTACCTACTCATAAATTATAAAAATTTTACGTTTTGCATAATTATGTTTCCCGGCAACCCTATTTGCCAGAAAAACAATGCTCTTGAGCGTTATGGCAAACGCGGTTGCCAGCTTGGTTTGTTCACTTTAAATGATTTTTTTGCTGTGGTTGCGTTGATTGAGCTTTGAGAAGTAAAAAAAAAATGGCACTGTATTAAATTTCACGTCTTTTTTTCACTGGGCCCGCAAAGATGTATCAAACAACTCTGCGTAATATCTTGTTGGTGTAAAGCCATTTTCCTCATAACCTTGCACCATAAGTTGACGCTGGTCTGAGTCAATATGGCGTCTTCTGCCAGATCTACTGCGGTGTTCCAAGGAACCCTCTTCTTGAAACCGCTTTATCCATAAAGTAACAGTCTTTACCTATAAGGGAAATATATTATTTTCGTGTATCGATAACCATGGATAATAAAATAAATAACGAACAGTGATTTTAAAACATTACTTACGTTTAAGCCAGTTTCTCTCGAAATTTCAGAATAATTTAGGCCTTGATTATGCAATGCTATTATTTAGGCCCTCGTAGCCATATCAATATTAGAACGCGAACTCATGGTAAAGATAAATATTAAAAAATTGTTAAATGCAATCGTAACTGAATTCACTCAAAGATAGTAAAGAACGTTATGATTGAACAAAAAGATTTAATTTTTATACAGTCAATATTAAACTACCCTCAATTCTTTTGAGATTTATGATACAGGTTAAAGTCGCTAAACAACTTCGATATAATAAAGAGTAGGATAATTTCAACTCATTGCGTAATGACGCAATAGTCCAGTGGCTATGGTATCGGTAAATTTTATGCCACCGAGTTCGAATCCTTGTTATTACGAGCTTTGCTTTATAAGGTTTGTAATGTCGTAGGAGAATTTGTGTTAAAATTAAGTAATATTGTAACTAGCAAAAAACAAGATAATGTTCTTTAACGAGAGATGTATATTTTCCAATCCAACTACTATACTAGCGCCATCTATGTCGTTCATGCCGTATTATTAAGGCGATGAAACCCTGTGCAAACGATTTTGGTTTGGAATTCTCCATGCAGTTTTATCTTCATACATATCTATACTAATATTACGAGTATAAAGCTGAAGAGTTTGTTTGTTTGTTTGAACGCGCTAATCTTAGAAACTACTGGATCGAATTGAAAAATTCTTTCTGTGTTGAATAGTCCATTTATTGAGAAAGGCTAAAGACTATATAAAATCACGCTGTGGCCAATAGGAGCGGAGCATCAATGAAAAATGTGGTAAAAACGAGGGAAAAAAATATTACTTTTGAGAGCTTCCGTTGCGTGCGCTACGTAAACGGTTAAAGTTACGCAAAAATTATGTACTCGTATGAAGTAATTGTTCCCCTTTAAAAGTTCTAAAAAAATCCGCGACAACATATGTCCATCTTTTAAGGTTAACTCACTATAATATTTTTTATTGTAATCAAATTCGTTCTAAAATAATGCATTATTTGCGAAGGTGTTTTTATAAACATGACATTGATTCTTATCCAAATAAATACGTTATTCATCACAAGTATTTAATTTTGAACAAAATTGCCCTTGACTTTATTTGATATCAACGAATATCTTAGGAGACATCATAGTGTTAATCAAGTACCACGCGCACATTCATGATGTGCAAGGCAGGCGATTATGAGGGATGTGGAGAGCGAGGTACTATTTTGCACTATATAGCCTATTTATTGAGGAAGGTTATAGATTTTATATATAATCACGCTACGACACAGTAACCATAAACAGGGGTAAAACCGCGGGCACAACTAGTGTTGGTATAATCCACCCAACCGAGTTTCGATCGGTGGTCGTCTCAATGGAGATTAGCTAATTACGCAGGAGATATTATAGTGCAGAAACGTGTGAATGAACAGAGAATGCATCTCTGTTCCTTCACTCTCATAGTCCGGCGGGACGGCAATCCGACACGACCGGGGAGAGATCAGGCGCAGGACTAACGGCTTCACGTACTTTCCGAGGCACGGGGTGACACACCACCAACTTCCAGACTCTGAGCTGCTACGGAGTAATTCCAAATGGAAAATCACAATAGCACTTTTTGCCCGACCCGGGAATCGAACCTCTCGCTCAGCAGTCGCGCTTGCGACCACGAGACCAACGAGGCAGTCAAATGTTGGTATAACCACTGTGTTAATGCATAATATTTGACTTCAAAAATTTAAGACTGGTCTCATACCATGAATGGTAGTCCAGATACGGTCCTTGCCCCAGGTTCCTAGCCCTACGTGAAATTTTTCCAACTGGTCGGCCTTCTTCGTACGTGCAAGGAACATGTCTTTGACGATGATAGCCTCTTCTGCGTCATTCAAGATGACAAGGTAACCCCCCTCAGATGCACATACACTGTACGCACGGGTCCAAGTTTGTTTCTCGAGATGAATCTTGTAGCAGTTGCCTGTACGTTGATTCAGGTTATATTCTGAAATGTTTAAAGATTAAAATGTTTGTAACATATTTTTAAGTAAAGCTTAAATTATTTAAAAACTGCGAACAGATATATAGCTACTTTAATATTATTTAACCAACCATACGATGTCATAACATAACATCACGTCGAAACGGTATGTGACTAGATTGAATAGTTATGGTAGTACGATATTTTTTTATTTTTTGTATTATTTAATTAGTTAAACTCACCAGAATCAAAAGTGCCGCATTCGTTCATTGTTTGGTTGTTGAGTTGCCTGTAACATATGAAGGGTAGTGGGTTCTTGCATGATGAGTAATACACGCTTCCATCGACAGACATAGTGAGGCAGTCTCCGCTATCCGCTCCGTTATCAAGTGAACCCCATCTTATGTCCATATCAGATAGTGGTACTCCTGGAATATACACTCAACAAGTATAATATTGACATGAACACTAATCACAGCGCCAATTTATTCAATTTGAACATATTTAACAAAACTTTGACTAACCTTCTACAGAGACGTAATCTCCTTTAGAGTAGAAATCATGGATTCCCAAAAATATGTGACGATTCACACCAAACTGTGCCAGCTGTGAGTGGAGAGCATTAGATAGCTCTTTGTTCAGCGGAGACCCCAACACTGCGCCTGTAACGTGATTTTTTTTTGGTCTCAGGTTTTCGACAAGTCTTCGTACAAACCGGAGACGTGTAAGTGAAGCTGCAGTGTGGTGGTAATTGAAGAGTGGATTTACCGATAGTGTTTCATATAAACTGACAGTTTTTGTTTTTATTTTCTTTCTTTGTTTTTGTAAATGACGATGTTTGTCCAAGTATAAACTGTGTTATGGACACCGGCGCACTTATGGCAAAAGTAAGGATTCAGCTGGACGACAATCGATAACACCGATGTTCCCCAATCCATACGATAGCATGTGTCAACGTTCCCCAGCGTTTGGCCAACCAAAAAAGAGAAAAAAAAGTATTTCTTGCAAATAGATATTTTGATTGATTGAAGTAACATTACAAACTATTTCACCAGAACACCCGAAACCAACTGAACGCACTGAGCGCAGGCAAGCATAGTAAGTAGTTCATGAATTAAAGTTTGTTACTGCGATACAGTCTTGGTATTCCATGTCAATTTGACAGTGAGGAAAGTTCTTAGGATCGATATTTTAATATTTTGATACCCCAAATTATAGTAAAATTCTGCCGGCGGCTTCACCCGCGTGAAAGTAGGAGAAAGTTCCCTTGGGATGGCCCAAGGAAACGTTTTCCCGGAAAAAAAAATATCTATGTCCTTTTGCAAGGTCCAGATTAGACCTTGCAAAAGGACTCTTTCTCATCTTTATATCAAAATTTATGAAAATTGGTTCAGTGGTTTAGGCGTGAAAGAATAACAAACAATCAAACCAAAGTGGAACAGTAAATTTACCTTCATCGTGACACCTAACGAAAGCTTCCTCCCAGATTTGAGGCGATCTGTGCAGTTTGAACCAGCCACCCGCCTCGAAGTTGAACGAGTATTCAGGCTTGCTTAGCACATTGTCTAGATATAAAAGAAATAATAATTGTTATATTACTAAACGCCTTGTTGACTGGCCTGTTGGTCTAGTGGTTAGTGACCCTGACTGCTATGCCGGAGGTCGTGGGTTCGATTCCCACCCAGGACAAATGTTTGTGTGATTAGCACGATCATTTGTTCTGTGTCTGGGTGTAATTTATCTATAATATGTATGTATTTAGAAATATATAAGTATGTTTATCAGTTGTCTAGTACCCATAACACAAGCTCTGCTTAGCTTGGGACTAGATGGCGTTGTGTGATAGTTGTGGCATATTATTATTATTATTATATTATTACCTATTCTGCAGGCACATGCAACCTCGATTCCAATGATTTTACGATTTTTTGTTTCAAAAACCCTTGTGACAAACTTATTCAATAACTGAATACTACAATTAATGTATACTATGTAAAAACTTAAGAAATACTACAACAAAAACTCCTAATTAAATAAAACTTAAAATATTTCGTCAAAAATTCCTCCGCAACACTGTTGACTGGAAGTGTGCCCAAAAGACTGGCAGCATTGCCACGTTGTATGGCAATAACCTCTGGCCGAGGAAAAAGCCAGCCCTTGGGTCAAGCGAAGTGTCAACAAGGCGTTTAGAAAGATCTTTAAATACTAAATGAGCACTTGGACCCCACGGCCCAAGGGTTTCAACCACAAACGGCTCGAAAATGGAACTAGCGACGAGGTAGTTACGAGTATATTGCTGTCGCTTATGGTTCTCCGCAGCCGCAGTGGCGCAAGAGTATCGACACATGTAGCGTCCCACACTAAAGGCCTACCCAACTTCCACGGAATTAACACAAAATAAAACCCTTGAATCATTAAAAAATCTAATAAATAATTTAATTTAATTATTATTGAAATCTTTAAAGTTGCGAAGTACACTGAAACCAAAATTATAAGAACTGACTTTCCATCTGTGACAATACATGAATTTGGATAGAATTGAATTGAATCGTCGGAAAAGCAATATCTTTTTAATAAACGCGATGATTTTTTTATTAATTTTTAAAATAATAATTAAGCTAAAAGATAATAATTAACTTACCCGTTACGAATAACAAATATAATATGCAAACAAAATGTATCCTTAACATTTTGGTCCGCTTTAATGTTTCAGCATTTGTAATGGAAAGGAGATAGCACGCACTTATATACCCACAGTGTCATGTCAGGGTTGGCATATTTATAATAAATCAATTTAATGAGGATTACAGTGACGTACTCATCATCAGAGAGTCATGCTTCCGAAGACTATTTTTACGCGTTAACAGTGGTCTTGGTTCTCTTTAAGCTGCGACTGCGGGAATCCCGACCGAAGACCGCGGCAAATCAGGAGTACGTCACCAAAACCAATTACGATTCAGGAGCTATGAGTAGGTCGCAGGAGGGTTGGTCGGTAGAGTTTCAAAGAGTCTCCGCGGCCTGGAACGCACGCTTTTTAATCAGTAAGAGTCTGACTCAAATGGGGCTATAGGTTCAATTCAATAAAGTCGGTGTCAGTTAACGAAGAAATAAAATACAAACACCGACTTCCGAAATTTAAGTTGTTTTTCAATTGTAAGTGTATTTTCTTTTTTGGAAGTCGGTTGTATTTTTTGTAAAAAAGTTTTTTATTTTTCAATTTTTCGTTGTTTTACTCCAGAACTAAAATGAAATATTAAAGGTACGCCCGAATTGATAACCCCAATAACATTGAACATGAAATGTAAACATACTCGTAATTGGAGGAAACCAAAACGTCATTTAAGTATACATATTTTTTGTTTTTGTTGATCATTTCAAAAGCACATAAGCAATTTTGATAAAATTTATATGGGACCACCTCTAAAGTATACTCTTTCGGATAAGAAAAGAGTTTTGAAAATCGGTCCACAACTGACAGAGAAATCGGCGGACATTCATATAAAAAAACGTACCTGCAGTCGAACATACTCCTCTTTTTTACGAAGTCGATTAAAAATGGGGCTATAGATACTATCGTAAATGACCACATCTTCAACTTCCAACTCTGTTATTTTTATAAGGATCTTAAGCACCGTCCACCAAAGTGATGAGTTCAGCCAAACTCCAACGTAAATTGTTTTTACCAGACTACCCCAGAAGGAGAGTAATGTTAGTATATTAAGTGTGTATATCTATTTCTTTGGCACGCTCTGTGGCCTAAACGGAAGTATTATTAGATTGGTCTTGACCGCCAAAGTGAATAAGCTATATGAATTTAAAAAGAAAAAACAGCCGACCGCCATTAGGTAAGTGTAGTCGTATTTTTTGTGACCTGGTCATGTGGGGTATCAAAATAAAGACCTCAGGGAAACGATTCCAAAAATGTCACTCAGAAAAATGTAGAAAAAAAAATTAAAATATCAAAAAACCCGACTGATAAAAAACAACTAAAAAGTTCAAAACAAGTCACTTTTCAAGCAGTCTGATGCAGTTGGTGGCATCAAAATCTGTGATTGAAGTAAAATAAAATGCACCAAATGCATCAGACTGCTTGAAAAGTGACTTGTTTGGAACTTTTTAGTTGTTTTTTATCAGTCGGGTTTTTTGATATTTTCAATTTTTTTTCAAGTTAAAAATTTACAACTGCTGACATCCTTGCAGGAGTCAGGAGGCAAGTCAAAACTGCAATCGCGGTAGCCTCTTCCGGTATCACAGCCACAATGTTTCCTGCAACTGATAACTGCGTTATATTTTATCAAAATAGGTTTACATTCATCAGAACGTGTAAGATACATTATTATTTTAGGTTTATTTATGTTTTTAGGGTTTCGTACCCAAAGGGTCCATAGGGAGCCCTATTGCTGTCACTCACGTGGTCGTCTGCCTGTCTGTCCGTCGTCTGTCTCCAGGTTTTACAGTAAGAAGCTCAAATTTTCACAGTATTTGTATCTTGTTGACCAAAAGCCATACAAATTATTAAACAGCATTTTCATAAGTTTTTAAACTAAAAATTGACCTACCCCTTTGATTGGGGTATCGTTATTTAGAAGAAATTGAAAAAAACTTGTTACCTGTGAAGCCCCGCGGCCAAATCCGGGTTGTCAAATTGAACCCCGACGACAACCCGGGTTGACAGCCGATTTTTTTTTTTTTTTTTTCTCTTTAATTTTTTTTTTTTTGGTCCGACTCACCGATGAGTTTCGGGGCTTAATAAAATTGGAAAACAAAGAAATGTTTTTTTTTTTTAATTCCCTCTTTGGTACGGAACTCTAAATGTGCGAAGTCCGACACGCACTTGGCCGGTTTTTAGGGTTCCGTACAGTAGGAATTACTTTTTTATATTTATCCTATAGTGTATGTTACCGTTGGATAGGTCTTTCAAAATCATTGCGGGGTTGTTAAAACTATTTTTCGATTAAGAGATTCTTTTTTGACTGGTCTGTTGGTCTAGTGGTTAGTGACTCTGACTGCTATGCCGGAGGTCGTGGGTTCGATTCCCACCCAGGACAAATGTTTGTTTGTGTAATGAGCACGATCATTTGTTCTGTGTCTGGGTGTAATTTATCTATAATATGTATGTATTTAGAAATATATAAGTATGTTTATCAGTTGTCTAGTACCCATAACACAAGCTCTGCTTAGCTTGGGACTATATGGCGTTGTGTGATAGTTGTGGAATATTATTATTATTATTATTATTTTGCAAAATATTAAACTTTAAAGTGTTATTTTTTGTTCGAGTCGAGCGTGCCCCAATAAAAGCTAAACTGTTGGCTAGAAAAATCTGAAAAAAATTGTGATGGTAGTACATATAACGAACTTTGAAGGCAAACTATCACTGCTTAGTTAGTCAGTTAGTTTAAGAGTAATAGTCGCCCAACTTATAAAATGTACCTACTTGGAAAATTTCGTACAAAACACAAATCCATAGAACTTTTTTTCGTTTGTAATTTAAATGTTATTGCCCATCAAACCGTGAACTCGATTAATATGTTCAAAGTAAAAACATAAAGCCCCCTCCTAAGACCCTTCCTCCCTTTTGGTGAACAGAACCCTACACTGAACGTGCCCCGACACGCACTTGGCCGGTAGCCGGACGCATGGCGTTATCGGTGACAGCGTAAAGGTTAGGTTGCATTATTTGGGCACAGAGAGCAAGGTAGGATATGCACCATTGGTATAGGTGTGTCATGTGTACCCTCTATTAGCCTTAAGGCGCAGTTATACGACTTTTAATGGTTTTTAATTGAACAACACGTCTAATCGACTTGTCTTATTTCTTAAAAAAAAAATATATATGTTCCTCTTGACGACAACTCCCGTCCTAATTTGATCTGAGAATACTTGAAATCATATTTTTATAACATAGTGTAATTAATTTGTAAAGTTATGTCTAACGCGGATAAAAAATTGAGAATCACGCAAAAACTATAAAGCGTATTTTCATGAATCCTTCACCATTTTAAAGATCATTTCAACATCAGCCTTTTAATTTCCCCACTGCTGGGGCACAGGCCTCCTCTCTGTAAGAGGGTGTCGGCCGTAATCCACCACGCGGGCCCAATGCGGATTGGTGGATGTCACATGTCTTCGAATTTTTGTTTCTAGGACATGCCGGTTTCCTCACGATGTTTTCCTTTACCGTTTTGAGAGCAGTGGTGATGAAATAATTTACACAACGTAAAGCGCATGCCTGGGTTTGAACTCACGACCTACAACTTGTAAGTCGCGGCCAATACCACTGGGCAACCACTGGTCTTAAAGATCATTTAATTATTTATAAATTAGTTCAAGTAGTTTAGTATAATACTTGTTGTTTTATGTGTAATAAATTAAAAATGCGTCTAATTTCAGACAGCGCTCCTTGATAGGCGAGTCGTATTACTGGGTGGACGTACGACGCGTTACGTGAGCTCAGCACATAACACGGAAGCTAACCACTCAAGGTCATTGGCAGTTAATAGTGTGGCGATTGTATACACAGCCTAAGTCCGCGTGTGAGTACCGGCCTTCAGCTGGCAGTTGAGAATATTGAAGAGTGGTTCGAATATAGAAGGTGTAGGTCATAACGTTTGTTTCATGAGTTATTTCGGTCGCCCTTTCAAAGAGGGCACATGTATTTTTGACTGGCCTGTTGGTCTAGTGGTTAGTGACCCTGACTGCTATACCGGAGGTCGTGGGTTCGATTCCCACCCAGGACAAATGTTTGTGTAATGAGCACGATCATTTCTTCTGTGTCTGGGTGTAATTTATCTATAATATGTATGTATTTAGAAATATATAAGTATGTTTATCAGTTGTCTAGTACCCATAACACAAGCTCTGCTTAGCTTGGGATTAGATGGCGTTGTGTGTTGTTGTTTGCTGCTGAGCCCGTCAATCAGTGCCATGCGTAGACTACTTAGTATTTGTGAAAAGTATGCACGAGCCCATGGACTCAGATATAATGTGAGGAAGAGTGAAGTGATGGTGTTTAAGGCTGGTAATAAATCTGTCGCTAATGTTCCTCCTTTGTATCTTTGTGGTGCCAGCTTAAACAGAGTGTCTAATTTTAAGTATCTGGGTCACTGGGTCTCAGAGGATATATGTGACAACCTTGATTTGGAGAGGGAGCGCAGGGCGCTGTCTGTGCGCTGTAACATGCTGGCCCGCAGGTTTGCACGGTGTACCGAGCAAGTCAAAGTGACATTATTTAAGGCCTTCTGTCAATCGTTTTACACCTGCAGCCTGTGGACTAAGTACACGCAGCGTACATACAGTGCTCTGCGAGTACAATATAATAACGCGTTCAGGGTGTTGTTCGGGCTGCCGCGCCATTGCAGCGCTTCAGCAATGTTTGTGATGAAAAGCGTGGATGGTTTTCATGCTATCATGCGGAAGCGCTGTGCGTCCCTTATGAGGCGCATGCGGGCCAGCTCGAACAGCCTTCTGAGTGTGTTCGTGGACCGCTGGGACTCGCCGATGTGGCGGCACTGGATGAGACTTCACACTGAGGGTGGTCGCGTCCAAGGCCTGGCATAAGCTGGCATTCCTGTGCGGTGCCACTTTGTGATTTCTGTGTCTTTTTATTGTATGTACTAACAATAGCTTATAAGGTTTTTATTATTATTATTCCATTTATTTTATAGTTTAAACATACAATTTACATTTTTAAATATTAAAATATCAAAATATAAAAACATTTAAAAATATAAAAAATAGTATCCCACCGGTATCGGGATAGGGTCCAAGCTACCGGTGGTCAGGGCTCCTGGGAGAGGAACCTCCTAACTATGCGCGCCGTGTCCAGGAGTACTGCCTTCTGGATCAAGCCCTTGATCCAGCTGCCCAACGAGAGCCTCCTTAGGTGTTCGTCGAGGCTCTTGGCTATTAAGCCATTGGCCGTCACGACTATCGGCACAATGACTGCTGTATCCACCTCCCACATGTCAACAACCTCGCGAGCCAGATCAAGATACTTTGTTTTTTTATCTTTCTCAGCCTTCACGAGGTTCTCGTCATGAGGGACAGCTATATCAACAATCATTGTGCGACGCTCTAGTCGATCTATCACCACTATGTCAGGCTTATTGGCAACAACAGTCCTGTCAGTGATGATAGATCGATCCCAATACAACGTGATATTGCCATTTTCGAGAACTGGGTCGGGCTCATACCTATAGTACGGTACTTCAGATTCCACAAGATTGTATTTAAGAGCAAGTTGCTGATGGATAATCCTGGCTACAAGGTTGTGTCTATGCAAATAGTCTCCGTTAGCTAGACGAGAACAACCAGAAATAATGTGTCGGATTGATTCCCCGGGTCGGTGGCATGCCCGACAGATGTCAACCGTACCGTCCTTCACAATATATTTCCGGTAGTTATTCGTCATCATAACTTCGTCCATAATCGCACAGACAAAACCTTCGGTTTCCCCGAATAGGTCACCAAAGCGCAGCCAGGATACGGACGCTAAGAGGTCTACATCAGGTCCATGTAGGACCCGGTAAAAGCGTCCGTGAAGCTCCTTGCTCTGCCATACTTCCCTGCGGTCATTAGTATCCAGTACTTTAAGTTTGCGCCAGTTCTCGTTTGCCAAGGAGAGCGGGGTGAGGCCCTTGTCCACAGCGACCACATCTCGATGCATACCCACGTCGGTTTCTAGGAAATATTCCCTAAGGCTGCATACCTCGCGGTTGTGTAGGGTCTTAGCATTTAAGAAGCCACGACCCCCACATTTCCGCGGGATATACAGCCTCATCACCGATGATCGTGGGTGATGCATCCGATTTGCGGTCAGCAGTGTGCGGACCCTCCTATCCAGGGCGTCAAGTTCCGTCTGAGTCCATTTGAGTATGCCGAAAGAGTACATCAACACCGGCATGACCCAACCGTTGAAGGCGCGCACCTTGTTCCCGCCTGATAAAAGACTATTTAGTACTTTATTCAGGCGGCCAAAGAAGCGCTCCTTCAGCGACTGTTTCACGTCAGCAGTATTGATGCCTAACGCTTCCGACATACCCAAATACTTGTAGGTTTCGGTTGAGCAGAGGGATCTAAGGTGTATGGAATCCGAGAGTTGAGTTCCCACGGATTCCATAATCTCCCCTCGTTTTACATGCATGACTGCACATTTGTCCACACCAAATTCCATCCTGATGGCGCTACTGAAGGTTTCTGTTACCTTCAGTAGCTTCATCAGTTGCAAGTTGTTGGGGGCAAAGAGTTTCAGATCATCCATGTAAAGGAGGTGTGATATGACCTGACCACCTCTTCTCAACCGATAGCCCTGTCCCGAACCCTCCAGTAATGTACTGAGAGGGTTGAGGGCCAGACAAAACCACAGTGGACTCAGACTGTCGCCCTGGAATATGCCACGCTCGATCCTTATCGGTTCGCTGTTCTCCTGTATCTGCCGACATCCTGGATAGTGAAGGACTGTACTCCACTGCCCCATACACGACATCAGGAAGGTGCGCAGAGTTGCATCAACTTTGTACAACTCCAGCACCCTCATGAGCCATGTATGTGGCACCGAGTCATAGGCCTTCTTGTAATCTATCCAACATGTCGACAGATCTCTTCGAGAACGACGAACCTGTTGGCTAATAGCAATATCGATGAGGAGCAGCTCCTTAGTACCACGGGACCCATTCCTACATCCATTCTGGGAGGCTGATATGATACGATTTTTATCAATGTGGATGTTAATTTTAGCTCTCAGAATGGATGTAAGAACTTTATAGACCGTCGGTAAACACGTGATCGGTCTATAATTCTTAGGTTCCGCAGTACTACCTGATTTATGGAGCAGGTGGGTTATTCCTGTCGTAAGAAACTGGGGCAGCGACCCTGACTCTAAGGCAGACTGGAACTGAGCTGCCAAGCGAGCGTGCGACCTTTGGAACCATTTAATCCAGAAATTGTGCAGCCCGTCCGGCCCTGGAGATTTCCAGTTAGGCAACGGACGGACTGCACGAGCTACATCTTGGGGGCTGATGGTAATTGCCCCCATTTCTGGTATAAGGTCGCACGCACGCTCGACCTCTCGAGTCCAATCACCCTCGGTGTGCCTGACAGGCACCGACCAAATGCTGCGCCAGAATGAACTCATAGCGTCATCATCCGGTAGATGCCTATCAGATACACCTTGGTCCGGTCGCTCCCAAGCCCTATAAACCCACCTTTCGTTGCTTTGGAAAGTGCGATTCTGAGTGTACCGCTCCACTCGCCGCTTGTACCGACGAATACGATTTGCCCATGCATAGACCTTCTGCTTCAGGAAGTCAATACGCTCTGTGACGCGGGTCAGATAATCTCGGGAACTAATATCAGTCCCCGAGAACGCCCGCCTCACGAAACGCATCACCCTAGGGCGAGTGTTGCCCTCCCTGAAGCAGATAAGCTTGCCGATGAGTGCTCTAGCCTCACCGATACGACGCTCAATTCTACACTGCCAAGCTGGTACAGCAGGTCGTGTAGCTCTGTCACAACTGGTGAACTTGACGTGAGCTACACGACATGCCGCTGCAGCTGCGCAGTATAAGATTGAGTGGGTATCGGCAAGGTCTTTGCTGTTATCAAAACAATTTGATAGCTGCGAATCTAGAGCACACACCAGCGCCTTATTTTTCTTATGCATGGGCAAACGAGGTAGACGAGGTCTAAGCCCAGGTGGTGTGGAGCGGTACTCCCGGAATGCATCCTCCAAAGCGCTCCTCAATCGGTCATTGCATTGAGTACTCACGGATATAGCCGCGTCATCATCATCTTCACCAACGTAGTCGGGTCGCGGTGAAGCATTGGGTTGCAGTTGCACCGCGGCCGGTGGCAAAACAGGTGAGACACGGCTACTCCGTGATTCGAGGCGTAGTCGATCAAGTACGTTATTATTATTATTATTGTGGAATATTATCTATTTAGAATCAATATAAAAGTCCTGGGCGCTATCCCTTTTCCTTTCCTCACACTTTACATGTAAGTCAGTCACTCTAACACAACACACTCTCTCAAGCAGCGAGTAAGACAGCTCCCCAAGCTATAGAGCACCCCTGGAGCCCCGCGGGCTCCACAATAGCACCTTAACTACAGTAGTAACAATAGCATACAGCAGATACCGCAGGGATGAACTGTTTTTGCCAGGGCCGCGGGAGTGTTTGAGAGGGTTTCCGGGGCCCTAGAACCTAAAGGGCAACTGAACTAACACGGGTGGGTTTTAGTCAGTAAGAGTCTTATACGCCTTCCTACTCCACCCAGAGCGGGAGAAGTTATTTGATAGATAGATAGATAGATAGATAAAACATTTATTCAGTGCACCCAAAAGACACACAAAATCACAATAAAATTATTTAAACTTACGTATATAAAAACAAAGTGCCAATAAACAAAAAAGGAAAACATACATATAGAAATAAAAGTGACACTTGGAACATTTCAAATAATAACGAATGTACACAGTGCGGTGTGCGTCTCAAGGTTGCACCAAATGGGAGTCCAGCTCAGCACGTGTCAGGCAAATATACCTGACGCTGATATTCTGCTGAATCCCTGCAGTGACATGCGGACGCTGAGCAGACGTGACAATTATGTTGGTGTTGTGACATTATTATGCAAGGAGTATTTATTGTAAGTATACCCGCAACTTTTTAATTACAATAGAGTTGCAACAATTAGTACAGTATAATTAAATACGTTTACAATAAATAAATATAAGTACGTAAATAACATATTTATGTATGTGTATTTTAATTAAATCTAAGAAATGATTCCCAAGTTGAAGAGAACCCGAGTTCCCGAGTTGTTGAGTTGTTGAGTTGTTGAGTTGTTGTCAGTTGTTTTGATGACCCTAAAAATAACAAAGGGTTCCGAACAAATCATATTTTACCAGGTTTTTTTTTAAACCACCATCTCCTTATAGGTTTTCCTGTAATCTACAGGTAAAAAACAACTTTCTGTATTCTTTTTTCAAAATTTTAGCCCCAGTAGTTTCGCAGAAAAGGGAGAGGGGAATGGTGTTTTTTCATCTATTTTTAACCGACTTCGAAAAAGGAGGAGGTTATCAATTCGGATGTTTGTATTTTTTTTTTTTTAAGTATATTCGGGCATAACTGCGTCATATACCGACGGATTTGCAAAATTCTTTTTTGGTTCGAAAGGGGTTTATTCCGAAATGGTCCCATTATAATTTTAAAAAGATCTGATGATGGGTTTCGGAGACAGACAACGGAACTCTTCAAAAATTGACAGCAAATCAACCGCGATTGCTGCTATCGTATGTCTATGAATTGTTAACACAGTTTAATGGGGAACCATAACTAAAAAGTGAAAAATAAAAAACTTTTTTACAATAAAATAGAATCGACTTCCAAAACATGTGCAAAATAACTTTAATTTCGGAAGTCGGTGTCAAAAAACGAAGAAACAAAACAGGAACACCGACTTCCGAAATTAAAGTTATGTTGCACATTTTTTGGAAGTCGGTTCTATTTTTTTCTTGAATAACATTGAAACTATATATTTTCAAATTAAGAAAAAAATACCCTCACAATGTGCCCTTCCATTTAATAAGTCGCACAGCGCAGTTTGAAAACCTTTGCTTCTTATTTTCCGATGTTCACCTCGAAAGTGACCCCAATTCGAAATGAATTTATTTAGGGTACACGTTCGTGTTTGGGTCACAGATATTCATATTTATGTTCACCAAATTTCAATCCGATCGGCCCAGCAGATTCGGAACAAATTGTCTTTGACAGAGACGTTTCTTCATTTGGACTTACGGAACCATAAAAAAAGAGATAAACTGTTCTAGATTTTTATGAAAACAACGAAGATCCCTCCAGATAAGAAAAACGTTTCCATTAAGAATGAAGTGTTATTTTATTGATTTAACAAATAACCAAAAACAAAGTGCTAAAATTACAACTGTGATTCATCGCAAACATTACACAACCTTATTATTTTTTCCGAGCATTGCGGTAAGTCTGCAAACTGTTTCGATTTGGGAGATTTTTCGCACACGAAACCAATTTTTATTCCGTCTATACTGACGTCATCCAAATTGCCGTTCCAAATCAAAGCCCCTCGGTTCTGGATGCCCTCATAGTCGTCAGGCTGACCGGGATCCCATTTGTTATACACATCTTCAAATCTCTCACCTGAAAGAGACAAAAATAATAATTATTAGGTAAATAAGTTCATTACTGGCAGTTACAAACATACTCTCACCGGCAATAAATGTGTCACAAGCCCTTTTTTTGTGGGGTAGGAAATCATCCAATGACATCTCTCGCTCTAGGGTGGAGCGGGAGGGCGTGTCAGACTCTTACTGACTAAAACCCACCCCTGTGCCTTCCCTGCCCTGAGTGCCCAGGGGCGAGGTAACTCTGTTTCGAATTTATCCTCAACCCCTGGGCAGAATGCAGACTTGTAAATAAATTAAAATTTTAATGTAACTTTTTAGTAAAAAGTGCCAAGTTTTGTGGGTGGTTTAAATTAATTATTTCATACCACGTTACTTTTAAAATTGACTTACGTAGGAATTTAGGTCTGAGCTAATTTAAGTTCTACAGAAATGTAAATATAATATAAAGGCTGTAAGGAACAAGATACCACAGACTTCGCGAAAAAGTTGCACTTAATGCCACTAACAAAATTATGATAGTCATTAATATCGGTGTGTTATTAATATCGGGGGCTTCAAACGCGATGAGGTAATTTTTTCAACAAAACAGATATATGAGAAGGTTTGGAAGACCATGATTAAAGTTACCAAAAACCAAAGCAAGGACCAGACATGCCACGCGTTTGACTGAACTATTCCCCACATCCATAACAATCTCTATTTTGAGCAAAGGATTGATAGGATATAATCAGAGTAATGTCCTCTTGGTCATTTAGAAAGTTTTTATGACCATCTTGCGCTACTACAAAAAATTGGTACATAGACATTTGTTCAAATTACGGATTCCTCAGAAAATCTATGACGTGCAACTCGGTTGTATCTACGAGTAGCATTTTCTTATTCTAGTCTACTCTTCTAGTCTTATCCTTCCATTTTCCACTCCACTGATTGCATTTGCAGCTTTATTAAGGTTTATCTAACTAATTTTATAAAATAATTTTAGTTTACTACCAAGCGAAACCGTCGCTTATCTTAATCATTATGTTTTTCCTCATAGGAGTGAATTATTGTGTAAAATAAATTTTCTTAAACCGTATAAATGAAAAGGTAGTGCCTTAATGGAGGTATTCCACATTGGGCACCGGCAATGGAGCGAATGGCACCTAAGTTATTCTACATACGGCACCTATCAATATTTTTCGCAGGTGCCATTAGTGGAATAACTTATTATTTAAAATTTCATTCGACAAATGGCACCCACGGATCAGTAGGTCTAGTACCTAGTACCTGTTGTGACATTTTTTTTAGGACCTCAAAATCAAAAATTCGATTAAAATCAGTAGAAAGTTTAATAACATGATAAAAATATAACTTCTTTAAGTTTTTAATCATTTTAATATCACAATCAGTTTTCTATATTGGTATTCAGCTGCATCCGGTTAGACTGGAAGCTGACCCCAAGATAGTTGGGCAAAAGGCTAGGCAGATGATGAATCAGTTTTCCATAATCACAGTATTGCAAGATCAGCCTTGAGTTACAATAGAATTTAGAAACAAATATTTTTTAGGTTTATTTACGATTGTTTCTCTTCTTAGTTAGGTACGTTTGTCATCTTAATTTTTTTTTTAATATGACACATAATCAATAAATTGGCACTTATATTGCAAAATCAGTCTTGAGTTGTTTAATTTATGTACTATAGACATTTAAAAATATAAAATGCTTAAACATAGTTATGCCTCACAAGTATAATTTTAAAAGGTCAGCGCATAACTTACATGTGGCTAAATATTGTCAATGGCTATTTTATTAAAAATTAAAAAATATATGTAATAGGTATTTGAATTCAGAATTCGAGGAAATTATCCAATTTTGAAACAAAAACTCTATACCTTACAGGACAAAGTTCAAACTCCATTACAACCCATACACACAGTTCGACTAGTTTCGGTGATATGGGGGGAGGCGAATGGTTAATTTCCATTTATTTTCTTAAATAACTTTGAAGGTATTTATTTTTAAATATTAAAAATACATTTAAGACCCTGTAATGCCGCAGGATACAGTTTAAAAACCTTTATTTTTTAATTTTCCGATTTGCTCCTCGATAGTGACTCCATATTCCAATTTGTCCATGTTTGGGTCACAGATATTTAGTGTGTTCCAAATTTCAGCTCAATCGATCCAGTAGATTCAGAGCAAATTGGCTGTGACAGATGGACAAACAGACAGTGAGACAGACACACGAGTGATCCTATAAGGGTTTCGGTTTTTACATTCGGACGTTCGGAACTCTAATAAAAACCGGCCAAGTGTGTGTTGCGCCACGCGCAGAAATACGGTTCCGTAGTAGCACAATAATGCGGACTAAGAATATAACTTTTTGTTGTTTCATGAACATTTAAACAGTTTCGGCGGCTCAAAACGTCTAAAAACAGGCCCACTTAGGACGATGGTAACTGAAGAAGCGTGTGATTTTATTTTTGTATATTTTTTATATAGATCATAAACGTATATTTACTACCTACCTGTTTTACAGAACTAACAACTTTATTTAAGTAATTTTTCAATGGAGTTTGTGCAAAATTTTTACTTTTTCAGTTATTGATTGTGTCATACTATAAAAAAAAAAATTAATGACAAACGTATTTAAGTACGAAGAGAAATAATCGTAAATAAACATAAAAAGTATTTGTTTCTAAATTCTATTGTAACTCAAGGCTGATTTTGCAATACTGTGATTGAGGAAAACTGATTGTGATATTCAAATGATTAAAAACATATTTATATCATGGTATTAGACTCTCTAGTGATTTTAATCGAATATTTGATTTTGACGTCTTAAAAAAAATATAAATCCCAACTCTAGTACCTACTGATCCGTGCCATTTGTGGAATTAAATTATAAATAATAATTTATTCCACTAATGGCACCTGCGAAAAATATTGATAGGTGCCGTATGTGGCATTCCTCAGGTGCCATTCACTCAGGTGCCGTAAACGGGTGCCCAATGTGGAATACCTCCCTTAATGAACTGGTCTCATACCGTGAATGGTTGTCCAGATGCGCTCCTTGCCCCAGGCTCCCAGACCTATGTAAAATCTTTCCCACGGGTCGGACTTATCCGTACGAGCAGGGAACATGCCCTTGATGATGTTGGCCTCTATTGCGTCATTCAGGATGACCAGGTACCCCCCCTCAGATGCACATACCCTGTACGCACGTGCCCAAGACACTTTTTCGCGATGGACCTTGTAACAACTACCTGTTTGCTGATTGAGGTGATATTCTGAAATATTTAAGAATAAAATGTTTATAGTAGGTATGCTTAATGGGCTAAAATTATTACGACGAACTTTTACGATCACATCGAATAAAAATGTACTTTGGTGCGAAGATTATAAAACTTACCATTATCAAAAGTGCCACATTCATTCATCGTTTGGTTGTTGAGTTTCCTGTAACATATGAAGGGTAGTGGGTCCTTGCATGACGAGTAATACGCGGTTCCATCGGCAGACATAGTGAGGCAGTCTCCGGTGTCCACTTTGTTACAATGTGAACCCCATCTTAGGTTCATATCAGATAGTGACACTCCTGAAATACACAAAAAGCATTAACAATGAGTACTATAACCACAGCGCAAATTTGTTCGGTTTGAAAATATTTTACAAAACTTTGTCTGACCTTCTACAGAGACGTAGTCGCCTTTGGAGTAGAAATCATGGATTCCCAAGAAAATGTGACCATCCACACAAAACTGAGCCAGCTGTAAGTGAAGTGCATTAGCTAGCTCTTTGTTCAACGGAGATGCCAACACTGCGCCTGTAACAAGAAAGATTAGTCTGTACAAGAGAGAGTGGAGCGAGTGGCAATGCACGCTCGGACAATTTGGTTGCAATTCAAGATCGGACAAACACGAGTCGGGCGAGTACAGTGGACAGAACAGGAGCGGTTTTTTTTTTTGGGGTCGGAAATCATCCTATGACTTCTTTCGCTCTGGGTGGAGCGGAGGGCGTGTCAAACTCTTACTGAATAATACCCACCCTATTCCTTCCCTGCCCTGAGTGCCCAGGGGCGCGGTAACACTGTTTCAAATTTATCCACGACCCCTGGTCTGGCATCGGCCATGACAGGCCCTGTCATGTATTGCTGACAATTCTTTGAGGCGCGCGTGGAACACTAGGCGCCGTCGACTCTCGGGCCTGGTGCTGATCGGACGGCGAGCTACCCACTACTCGCCGTACGTAGGCCCGCGTCTACGGTGGCCGGTGACGAGTGGTTTTGCTGGCTATCTGTCATAGAAACTAAGTCTTATGGGCAGTCCACAACCACAAGTGACATGACGTGGCGCTGCGCGCATTTTTTTAAATAAAAATTCAATATGGAACATTATTTAATAGGTATGAACACAAAAAAATTACACATTTTGTAAAACTAGTTACTTAATGTAAGTCGAGTTAGCTGGCGCTCTGGACTGGGGTAAGTCTTTATAATTGATTTTTGACTACCATGTTGTCTCGAATGGTCTTAAATTCGTCGGGAACATAAGAGGAACAGAAGATCTTACCTTCATCGTAACATTTAACCAAGGCTTCCTCCCACGTTAGTGGCGTCCTGTGCAGTTTGAGCCAGCCACCCGCTTCGAAGTTAAACAAGTAGTCAGGCTCGCATCGCACTATGTCTAGATAAGGAAGAAACTAATAAACAAACGGAAGAAAGTGCAAAATAATTTTAATTTTGGAAGTAGGGGTTTCTGGTATTGTTTCTTCGTTTTTGACACCGACTTCCGAAAATAAAATTATTTTGTTTTTTAACCGACTTTCGAATAAGGAGGAGGTTTATGTTCGACTGTATGAACTTTTTTTTTTTTATGTATGTCCGCCGATTTCTCCGTCAGTTGTTAACCAATTTTCAAAAAAAAAAAAATTATCCCTAAAAATGTACTACCGAGGTGGTCCCATATAAATTTTATTGATATTATTTCAGCGCTTTTTGAGAAACTGAACAAAAACGAAAAAATACCTCGATGACGTTTTGGTGTTCTCCAATTACGAGTATGTTCAAATTCCACGTTCCATGTTATTGGGGTTTTAGTTCTGGGGTATAACAACTAAAAAGTGAAAAATAAAAAACTTTTTTACAAAAAAAAAAAAACAACCGACTTCCAAAACAGAAAATACACTAAAAATTATAAAATAATTCTAATTTTGGATGTCGGTGTCAAATAACGAAGAAATAAAATACAAACCTTCCGAAATTAATGTTATTTTTTAATTTTTAGTGTATTTTCTTTTTTGGAAGTCGGTTGTTTTTTTTGTAAAAAAGTTTTTTTTTGGAAGTCGATCATATTTTTCACTTTTTAGTTGTTGTTTCCCATTTAATTGTAATAACAATACATAGATAAACGATCGCAGTAATCGCGAGTCATTAGCTGTTAGTTACTTAAGGGTTCCACTGCATAATTTCGAAGATCTTCATCATATCCTTATGTATTATGTATTAAAACCTTTCTTTAAAAATATGCGTTTGAATTATGAACCTCATCCAAATCGGATCAGTAGTTTCCAAAAAAATTGCGGAAAAACATACATACATACGGGTCGAATACAGAACCTCCTTTTTTGAAGTCGTTTAAAAAGGCTTAATTTTTTTTTATAAATGTAACAGTAGAAAACTTTTTGTCATAAATCAGGCCACTTTGTACGATTATAATACAATAAAACTCACCAGTCGCAAATAACAAGCATGATAAGGAAACAAAATACAATATGTTCAACATGTTTGCGTACAGTAGGTACCTACTGTATCGTCTCACAGCTGAGGACCGAATGTCTTGAACTGAAGATAGCATGCAGTGGTATATGTATATGTTAATATGTTATGGACCAAGTAATAAATAGGGGCATTTTTCATAATGCCCGCGCAATATGAAAAAAGACAAGCTACTTAGGTTGAAATAAATAATCCTTATTTATCACACTGCCTCGACATTATAAATATTGTCGTGTGGTCTTTGTTTGAGAAATCTGATATTACGATATTACACAGGTATGATGTGGTGGCGTGCGGGTTAGTATCCAGTAGAAGACAATAGTTACAACACGAAGAAAAGTTTAATACCGAAACACAGTAACTTGACACAACAGAACTATGGATAAGTTTATCTTTACGGGTCACGGTGCAAACAAACAAAAAAATAACGCCGTCGGAAACCGGCTGTACTTTTTTCGTTTTTTTTTTCATTGTCTTTTTTTTAAGTATTTTGTCCAAGAGCGAGCGAAGCGAACTCGGGAACATAGAGCACCCCGACTCAGACAGGTTAGGGTAGATTTTTTTTAAAACCATTCAGAACTAGGAGCCCCACGAAGCGGGGCTCGGTCAACCACTTCAACTTATAAGGGCTTCATCGTCTTTCCTTATTTACGACTTTCGTTAGCACATAACATCTCCCTATAATATTGATTCTACATTTAAAATAAAAATAACAGTATCAAAACCACCACCGTAGCCATATTACTTTTCTATTATCGTTTACGCTAACGCTTAGTACAAAATGTATGGCAATGACATTACAAGCGAAAAGAAGTGTCACGTGACTTATCGCAGCTTATTGGGCATGTTTCAAACTGCCCAGTTTGTAAAGCGTCAATTGCATTTTTTAGTATGCGGGCCGCACCGCATGCGCTGCGGTGCGGTCGTATAAACTCGCACGCGCTCGTGGCAGTGGAGAGGTCATTAACCATAGTTAACTGACGATATCGTGGAACGGGTTCCTTCTATCTGGCAGAATCTTGATGCTCCGAAATTTATTTGGCAATACACACTTGGCATAACCTTCTTTAAACGAATATTTTTAGGGCATAAAAATGATTTAATATAATTATTGTTTGGCCGAATGTTTATAAGTTCGAATTTACGATGGCATACTTTTAAGATGGCAGAATTTTATTTGACACCTTTGGAAAAGTTAAAATTTCGCATAATTTCGTTTATCATAACATTTATTTAGAGCGTCGATTATTTGGTACAATTTTACTTGGCGATGACAATGGCAGAATTTCATTTGGGATAATTTTGAGCATATTGCCATTTCTATAAAATGGCATTTTTAACCTTAATAAAATTAAAATATTGTTTAAAAAGTCAGTTGTGCTTCAAAAGTTAGTGACAGAAACAAATTACTGTAAAACCGACTACACGTAGTCTGATCTGCCCTACACCTAGAGTGTAATTAAAGACCGCGTAGGCACGGAGGGGCGAGGCGGGCCGCGAGCTTAAGAGCGGGTGGTGAGCGTTGAAACCATCTGCAGCGACAAGCTTGCGTGCGGTCGCCGGCGGCCCGCAGCGCCGGCGCCGTGACAGAAATCATGCCTGCTGCATGTTGCATGCTCACTTGCATGCTGCATGCTTGCTTGCATGATCAATGCTACGTGCTTGGTGCATGCATGGTGTATGCTTCTAACGAAATATAATAACGAAAACTCCTTCCAAATTGGATCAGAAGTTTTCGAGAAAATCGTGGACAAACAAGATACATACATACATATATACGGGTCAAATGTTATATATTGTTATGGTAATGTGAAGAGGAGGGATGAAACACATGTAACTATAAGAGTTACGAATATAAATGTGGATGGATGGAGAGGGAGAGGGAGGCCAAAGAAAAGATGGATGGATTGTGTGAGGAGTGATATGAAAGAAAAGGGAGTTAGTGATAGCGTGACGGCTGACAGGACTGAATGGAAGAAAAAAACGTGTTGCGCCGACCCCAAGTAAAATGGGATAAGGACAGGAAGATGATGATATGGGTCAAATACAGAACCTCCTTTTTTAAAGTCTGTTTAACAGACCAGATCACATAAATGTTCACAATCAACTGTTTTATTGAGTGATAGATAATACATGCATAGAGATAATTAATTTAATAATGAAATAAAAAATCTCAAAAAATCAATCAATCTAAATCAATGCTTTCAATAAATAAGGATATTAAATGTATACCAAAAGATGATTCTAACTGTGAACTTTCTGAGATTTATGATAGTTCTGCCTTTTAATGACTATCGATATGAAATGTATGCCAAAAGACGATTCTGACTGTGAACTTTCTGCTATATGATGGTCTTCTTTTTAATTATTATGGATATGAAATTCATGCCTAAAGATGATTCTGACTTACAAAATTATGAGTTTTGAATGTATGATAAATGAGTGTATGCCAAACGATTTTCTGCGAAATTAAGTTTATGCTAATAAGCAAAATGCACGCTGTTATGCAAAATAATATTATGACATAAAAAGTTCTGCTATACAGGGTCGACCCGTCGCAGAACATCTTAAAGTGTAATTCGTGTCATATTGTAGTTATAAGTGAAGTTCTTGCGTTTGTGCAGAATAAAATAGATGTCATGGACAATGTAAGTCTAATACAAATATGCATCATGGCATACAAAGAAGAGGAGATAAAATGTGATAAGTGTTTGTTATTCCAAGCGATACCCAACGCAAAACGTATGGTCTACTTCTTCTTTTCGTGTCGTGGAACATTTAAAATTTAGTTATACTGTATGGGCCCAGTAAGTGGCCACGTTTATAGCGGCATCGGAGGCCCTGTTCAGGTCATCGAGGGTGCAGGTGAAAGCACATTTGGGACACTCCAGCAGATGGGACATAGTTTGAACAGGAGCACCGCACTCGCACTGTGTATTAGATGGATCGATGATCCCCCACTTCGCCAGATAGTACTTGCAGCGGCCCACTTGGGTACGCAACCTATTCAGGGCCCTCCATATAGGCCACTGCAGTTTTCGACCGAGAGGCAACTGTTCCTTGGGCTTACGAAGTCGTAAGATGGTGGGTACTTCTCTTCCCACAGTTTGATTCTCTCTATAGGTGGTCTATCCTGGATCGACTTTGTAGATCGCAAGAAACTCTTGCGACTTTTTAGTCTACCAGGAGTTGGTGTGTAGTCGTAAAGAGGATTTCGGCGATCGGATTCCAGGTTCTTTTTTTGTAGCGCGCAAGCGACTTCTCTTGATCTCTCGCGCCGTGCCCTGGTTCAGGCCATGGTACGGAGCGAGAGGGAATGGGAAGCCGTCTCCTCCTTCTGCGAAGCAGTAATGCTCGCGAAGAGGGAGGCGGCATACGTTAGGGAGACTCAACAACAGCAGAGTCGCCCTAGCGCCCTCAGCCGCAGCCACCGCAGGAGACGCCAGGGGCCGCGAGACGATCTCCGGCCACCGTAGACCCGGGCCTGCGGACGGCGAGTAGTGGGTAACTCGCCGTCCGATCAGCACCAGGCCCGAGAGTCGACGGCGCGTAGTGCCACACGCGCCTCAAAGAGCTGTCAGCAAAAGAACGGGGCCTGCCACGGCCAGTGCCTGCCCGGGGGTTGAGGATAAATTCGAAAGAGTTACCTCGCCCCTGGGCATGTAGGGCAGGGAGGAACAGGGGTGGGTTTTAGTCAGTAAGAGTCTGACACACCCTTCCGCTCCACCCTAGAGCGGAAGAAGGCATAAGATGATTTCCCAACCCCCCCAAAAAAAAAAAGCGACTTCTCTTCTTACGGCAGGTGGTGCGATACCTGCAAGTGGGAAGAGTTTAATGAGTGGAGTCGGTTTTAAACAAACCCCGATATTATCCGATACGTCTCATTTAGGGCAATGTCTACTTGCTTGGTATGGGCGGATCGCTGCCACACTGGACATGCAATTTCACCGGCAGAAAAGCATAGACATGCCAGTTGTACGGAGCACAGCTGGTTGAAATTAGGCGACGGAGCAAGTTATTCCGAGTCCCGACCTTCTGCTTTGTATTGTAACAGTGTGACTTGTATGTTAAGGCCACATCAAACGTATGGTATCTAGGAAGAAAAAGGGAAGGCGACTCGGGATATGGAAGATATCATAGTTTTATTTAAGGGTCTACTACCGGACAAGTGGCGCCCTCAATTAATAAAAAAAAAAGGTTGATACAAAGAGGATAAAGTATTTTTACGTTGTTAAAACAGGTCTCAAAATGTTTCGTATCCAAAGTAACAGGCAAAAGTACCAAAAAACGGCCGTTTTTTACACTTTTATTTGGATACGAAACATTTTGTTTTGTGGTGTAATTTATCTATAATATGTATGTATTTAGAAATATATAAGTATGTTTATCAGTTGTCTAGTACCCATAATACAAGCTCTGCTTAGCTTGGGACTAGATGGGGTTGTGTGATAGTTGTGGAATATTTTGAGACCTGTTCTCTAACAAGTAAAAATATTTTATCCTGTTTGTAACAAACGTTACTTTGGATTCTTTAATATTTATTTTCTATGGTATGCTACGATTTTTAATTCAATGAGGGCGCCACTTGGCCGGTAGTAGGGCCTTAAAGTCACCGACCCTGAAGCGGTACCAACTTTTGTGGCTCGTGATTTACATAAGCTGTCACCTGTGAGTTTCGATCATGTATATGTGACAAAGCTCTTGAAAGATGTCATTAATCTGCAAACAGAAATTAGGTTGATAAAAGAAAACTATGTTTCTAAAAACCATTTTGAAACCATGGCCAGAGCCAACAAGCAAGGAGGAGCGAAAATGTCGTCTGGAGACGCCGAATATCAATATGTTGATTTGGAAAAAGGTACACGAGCCTCAGTCTTATTTTTGAACGACAATGATGATAAAATGGTGACTCATAAGGATAACAACACACCCGCAAAAGACATTAATAATGATGTAGGTAATAAATAAGGCGGCGAGGTCAGTGACCGAGAGCGTAATAACACAAGAACAGGTTGTCGTGTTAGATGTGTCTCCGGCAGGTACAACTACCTGTCTCGTGCTCACCGGTAGATAATAAAATATAAGTAAAGATCCTGCTTGCGCTCAACTTAAGGAGCGGTGCACTGTGCTATCGAATCAACCGGTATGGGCGCTCAAACACGTGGAGGCCTCCACTGCGGTTACGAACAAACCATCTGCAGTCTCGATATTGATAGCGAAACTAACGTTAGCTACCGATCGCTAAATTACTAGCCGCTAAAGAACTCCCTCATTATGAGGAAAATTTTTAGATCATGACCTGAAAAGAAATTGATTTTCTTGAAATATGTACAGAGACGGCGTACATTTTAATTTGCAAGCACTACTTTTTATGAAAACTTATAATTTATTTAAGTTTAAATGAATAACTTTTACCGATTGTAACAAATAAATTAACTTGTCAAATTATTAAATTACATAAAAGTTTACCTCCTTGCGATATTAATTTCTTAGCGATCGAATTCGATCGTAAATTATTTTTTTCAGGTTATTATCTAAAAATTTTGCTCACAAATGAGGGAGTTTTTTTAATGGCTAGAAATTTAGCGATCTAGAGCTAGAAGTTTCGCTATCAATGTCGAGACCGCAGGTCTTGGTATGTGCGTCGACGGTGGTGATAGTGGGAGCTGAGCGATGTGAATTATCGAACGAACAGGGTATGAGTGAGCGGTACACAGATTGCAAATCGTTAGAAGAAACAGCTCGAAATGTAATAAACAAATCTGATGATGGTTGGATGAATCACTAGATATTATAAAACAAAGTCCCCCGTCGCGTCTGTTCGTGATAAACTCAAAAACTACTGGACGGTTTTCATGTTGTTTTCACCAATAGACGGTTTAAATGTATAATTTGTACGGTTTGTACCCGAGCAAAGCTGGGGCGGGTCGCTAGTGTAACATATAAAAGGCAACAGAAAAATAGGTTTGCAGGAAATAGAGGAAAGGCGAAAATTTAAACTGTGGAAGTTTTAAGGCTGCTGAGGTAAATATACCTTTTTATATTTATAACGTGGACAAAGAGCCTTAGTGCAGGATATCGCTAAATATGTATTAAATAAAACACAGATAGAAGTTGTACCTTCTAAAATAAAAATGAAACAGCTCAAACAATACGAGGCGTACATGTTCTATAGAAGGGATATATTATCCCTTATAGAAAATTAAGTATTTTATGGACGAGAACATGTGGCCAAAAGGTGTAGCTTTCCGTCGTTTTGTTTATTTTAAGAATAATTATAGAGGCACAGAGCAGACGTCTAAACCAGTTAACCCCTTAAATCGATAAATAGATGAAAGTAAACAACGAATACCTAAGTTTAGTTTAGTAAGCTTTAATTGTAAGGGTTTTAAAAGGTCACTTGAATATATCCAGCAGTGACTTGAATTTGTTAAGTTGCTGTGCAAGTCATGATTTATAAATATCTACTTGTTCTTTGGAATGCACAAATTGTCAAGGCCGGTCGTGCTCTAATATTGAATCACAAACAATGGAGGATTCGTTTGATTCCGACGAAGTGTCATGCGATACATCGCTATTGACGCAATTTACTTGCATCCAAAATGAAGATGAAGAAGAAGCAGGAGAAGAAGAACAAGAAGAAGATCAAGAAGAAGAACAAGAAGTATTTTAAACTTATGAATCAGGCGAATGAACTTCACCACTTTTTTTTAATTTACATCGCTTTTATCTTTTCCAATCTTATAAAATTTCCGTTATTTTGCAATAGTTTTACATTAAACAGGATCACAACTGAACCGTGGAGTAGGCCTACTGGGGAAACCACGTTAAAAAAAAACGCGCTAAGTACACTACCTCATAGGTGGCATGGAAACCTGTGCATATTATGACGACAACTTTTATAACTTTTTAAATCGTTATATCTCAGAAACGGTGGCTCGTAAGAAAAAAGTATTGGTTTATTTTTTATAGATAATTTTATGATCTACAATTTTTGTCTGAGGTACTTTTATGATAAAACTTACCGTTTTGCTGAAAATCGCGAAAAACTAATTTTTTTTAACTTTGACCTTGAATAAAAATTTTTCCATACAGGGTAATGATGGGGAACTTTTAAACATTGTTTATAATTATGTTTTGAACAACTTTACTGATTTTCAGATTGTTGGGACTTTATGTACCTTCGAATGTCTAAATTGACCGGACTAATTGAGCCAAGATTGAACATTTCCTTTTATGTTTAATATTAAAAAAATTGTTTATGTGATATACTGTCGTCAGCGGCGGCGTTGTGCTCATGCCGTAACGGTCGCACGAAGCCCAATTTTCAGCGTTAAATAAAAATTATAAATAATGGAGATAGAATTCTGAGATTCGGAATTTTCTTATTGGAAGTTTTTTCTTCTTTAACGATCATTTTTCAAAAGTTCTTATATAAAAATAAATATGAATAGTTTTTCAGTTATTAAAGAAAACCTAAATTTCTTATTTTTATACTTATTTTTTTATACTTTAACAGTGTGTGTGTATGTGTGTTGTGTTGAGGTGTGTGTGTGTGTGTTTTGGTGTGGTGTCATGTCCTTCTTGTTTTTTTAATGGTTTAGCCGACTGCGGCATATAGGAGTGTAGTGTGTGTGTGTGTGTTTTGGTGTGATGTCATGTCCTTTTTGTTTTTTTACTGGTTTAGCCGACTGCGGCATATAGGAGTGTAGTGTGTGTGTGTGTGTTTTGGTGTGATGCCATGTCCTTCTTGTTTTTTTAATGGAATAATAACAATTGCATTTTTTTTATGTCCCAGTAAATCCTAGAAATACATTTTTCTAGACGTTATTCCGAATCGTATAAGCTATTGCACATATTTTTAGGAGCTTAAACAAGAATAAACACGTTTTTTAAATTATTTACTAGACTATGGATTCCCTTGTGAATGTTGGAGACACAGACGGATTGGCAGGCGATTGAAAACGTTTTTTTTTATGCAATAATCGTGCTGGCTACTGCGATTATTCTAAAAATGAGGTTCTGCCATGAAATTCTTAATTTTAATTCTTTATTGTACACCAAAAAATTCACATAGTACTTAGTGGTTACACAATGCATGTACAAAGGCGAGCTTAACTCAATGTTGAGTTTTCTCCCAGCAAACCTTTGAGTGATAGAGAGAGATCACATTTGAGGGTAGGATCCAGTGCACAAAACATATAAACCTACATAAATAATTCCAAATATATATTATACCTACATACTAATAAATACCAATATATACTAATATTATGTCAATTTGAAAGGAAGTGCTCTTTGATTTTCTTCTTGAAGACATCTAGAGAAGGACTGTCGCGTAGTGAGTGTGGGAGAGAGTTCCAGAGACGCACTGCAGTAACAGAAAAGAAGCCATTATAGCGGCTGGAAGTGTGACGCGGAGTACGAAGGAGAAGAGAATTGACGGTGCGACAGGGTTTACCCCTCGGGTTGAAGTACTCAAACCGTTCACGAAGGTATTGAGGAGAAAAAGGATTGTGCAGGATAGTATAGAGAAGAGATAGGGTATGGGTATCTCGCCGACGCCGAATCGTCAGCCACCTCAATTTGGTCCGAAACTCCGACACATGGTCGTATTTGTGGAGGCCAAAAATGAAGCGGATGCACAAGTTCTGCAGTGGCTCGAGTTTATTTAGGAGTACCTCCGTAGCATCTAGAAAACAGACATCTGCATAGTCTATTAGCAGTCTAGTCTATGCAGATGCAAGAGTGACCTTAGTGTGAAATGGTAAGAATTATTGGAGACGTTTAAGAGACTGAAAAGAGTAGAAGACCCTCTTACTAACATTTGCAATATGTACTTCCCAAGAAAGGTTAGTGTCCATATGGACGCCTAGATTTTTAGCGCTTTTCGAGTACAATATGGGCACCGAATTATACACTACCGGTGGGAGAGACTGGTGATCTAAAAGGCTGAGCATGTATCTGCCACCAATAATGAGCGCTTGCGACTTTGTTGGGTTCAGTAAGAGTCCAAAGAATATAGCACACTTGTTGATATTTTCAAGGTCATCATTGATAGCATCCACAGTCCCAGCGAGTTCACCCACTTTAAAGTGACGGTATAACTGCAAGTCATCTGCATAGAGATGATAGTTAGAAGTTAGGACCTTAGTGATAGCGTTTATAAAAACTGAGAAAAGAAGAGGAGAGAGAACGCCACCCTGAGGTACACCCGCAGCCAAATCACACCATTGAGAGGAACCCTCATCAGACCGAACAGACTGCGAGCGGCCCCGAAGATAAGATTTGAACCACTCAATTACCGGCGCAGAGATATTAAGGGAGGAAAGAAATCCTAAGAGGATGTCAAAGTCAACGGAGTTAAAGGCACTGCTGAAGTCCAGTAAAACCAACACTGTCAGACATTTGTTTTCCATAGCCAGTCTTATGTCGTCAGTTATTTTGACAAGAGTTGTCACGGTGCTATGGCCAGGTCTGAAACCAGATTGGTAAGGACTCAGCAGGCCATTAGAGGACAGATAAAAAGACAGTTGCCTCTGAACAACGCTCTCGAGAACTTTGGAGAGGATTGGGAGTGAAATAATTATTAATGCATTTTTTTTGTCATTGGGTTGATCCATTTTCAGTGGACTAGCGGTATAAAAAATTATTAGGTTTGGGTTTATTGGGGGGCTCGAATTTTAAAAACTCTTTCCACGCTATCGGATAAAATGCACTTTTGCACTGAGATTTCGAATGACAAAAACAATCTTTCCAAGGTTGTGAGGCGAAAATGAAATAATGTGTCTTCAACATTTTTGTGCCCGTATCGTTAACGCTACTGCAGAATTTGAAGTATCTCGAACCAAAGAAAACGGACCTTTACATAGATGTATTTAACGTGCCGTTGTCTTCACGTGTGCAGAAAACAGACCCTAACCTAACCTAACGTATCAACGTTAGGTCAGGTTAGTGTCTTTACGATAGGACAGGGCGTGGCATACGCTGGCCGAGTGTGTCGCATGGGAGGAGCCGCGTCGTGCCTTTATTTCGGAAATCGGAGGCGACCTGTCGCTGCCGGCCGTGGTTTGTCCATGGTCGGCAGTGCAGAGTCTTGGGATGCGTTGATCTCCTTCTGTGAGAATGTCATTTCGCAGAAGGAGGCTTCGGAAAGGTAGAGGGAGATTACTAGTGCACTCCCTTCCCGAACCACGCGCACCGGGTGTCGGAGAAGGGTGGATAACGCCCTCTTCCAGCCCCCCTAAAAAGGGTCTAGGGCCGACGGATTCGGGGACGTCCGTTGGCCTATCAATTGGGACCCGCAATGGCGGCGCGTAGTGTTCCACATGCGCCTCTCTTAGACGTGAAGAGGAGTTAACACCTCACTCTCCACCACGGGACGAGGCCCACAAACAGCGGGCTGGTACTATTTCGGGGCAGCGAAAGTCTCATTCGCACCCTCAGCCCCCGAGTCTAGTATATGAGGAGTGTCATGATTTTTGACATCAATTGTAACTGTAAGAGTTGTATTGATGATTTTAATGATTTTAACTCTATACATACGTACTTGCTACGGCCGCGAAACATATTTTGACCAACATACAACCTGACACTGACCTGCAAATTGCATAATTCGTAAGAAAATTTGAATTTTGCGGGCTGCCCTCAGCTTCCACCTTAACGCGGGGGAAACCGCTGGCAATAACTAGTTTTGTATAAAGATAATTACTAAGTTATCATCGAATGGAATGACCGATGACTCATAACTATGTTTACATTATACCTCACACACACTGACCCTGATACTGTTGATATGCTATCGTGGGTATTTTTGTGGGAAAACCCTAGTGCAGCAAATGCAAATATTTAAAAATAACTCCTCTGGCTCGTCCGTCAACACATATTTCTAAGTGACAGTGCGGTCGTCTGCATATCTAAAGGAATTCAGTGGAATAAATGTGCAGCAAGAACAATTTTGCTGAGAGTACTGACCCCTGAGGGACCCCGGCACTAATAACCAATTGGCTAGACGAGCAGCAATTGATAACCACTCGGATGAACCAATCACTGGGGAAGTCTGCAGTACAATACCACAGTCCAGTGGGTAGACCGAGGGAAGAAAGCTTAATTATAAGACTGTAGTAAAAAATCCTATCGAAAATTTTCGAGATGTCAAAGGAAAAGCTTTTCCAGGAGCTTCTCGATGGCCTCACTCTAGATGTGTATGATAGCATACGCAATATCATCATCAGGTCAGAATTAGAAGGGGCTTTATGTTTTAAATAACTATAAACATTACATTACATTATTAAAATTGAGTTCACGGCTTAACGGACAATAACATCCGGATGTCTACACAGACGGAGCCACGGGCAAGAAGCTAAAGTACGAGAGCTCATGATCAAAATTTTTGCTTCATCGTTTTACGACCAAACCCGTACAAAATCGATAGATTTGGTTATTTTAATTCTAAAAAAAATAATTTCAGAAATTTGCCGCGTCACGCCTGACCTGGCCGCATTTTCAAATGTTTCAAAGCAACCTGTCTAATTTTTCAGAATGTAGTTGAACGATAGATTCTGGAAACCAAAAACACAATTTTCAGATACCAGTAGCGTCACACGTACCAGGGACCATTTGAGAAAATTAAAAATGAGGTAAAAAAAAACCATAGCAATCCGCATTGGGCCCGCGTGGTGGATTACGGCCCACACCCTCTTGCAGGGAGGAGGCCTGTGCCCCAGCAGTGGGGACATTAAAAGGCTGATGATGACGATGATGAGCAGACCGTCTGAAAATCTTGTTTTCAAGTGAACATTGGTCAGTTGATAAGAATAAATCATTTTCAGAATAAAGTGTGAGCATCTAATGTCATTGTGTTGAAACCATTTTATACGTGTTGAAAAATTTTGCCGATCGGCAACATAGCATTCTGTCTGAAAATTGTTGGACATTATGGAAAAAGTTGTCTAGATGTGGAAAAAAATTATGTCGGTCAAATTTAGTGAAGCGCCTTACTAATCAGACAACTTTTCTGAAGTCAAATAAATTAATAAATCGTATTGCGGCATATTTACGTCACGTTCTCAGATAATCATTAATAAAGAGATTACCCGAAACCATCGAACTGAAATTGAAGGACTTTTTTTTAGTAAATTGGACAAAAGAATCGTTTGAAAAATACTGTTTTTATAAAAAAAAATCCAGGCCCGCACTAAATTCAAACTAACAGCCTGGCCACGGGCACTAGCGTTCGCCGCCGCGACCAGTATAGACCGAGAGTGGAATGTCATTTTCAAAATTTATCTCGCTATTGCTTGGAATGGAGTAGTTTTTTGGTTCAAGATATTATATTTTGAAGGAGTACATGATTTGAATAAGGATCGGGATAAAAATGGAGAATTCCACAAGAAGTACGATAAATACAGACTATATCCAGATTTTAGAAGTGAAAACTTCTTTAGGCGCGTTGGGCATTTTTGAGATGGGAAAAAACTTTTGAACTCGCGCGATACCGACACCAACACCGACGCCAACACCGACGCCAACACTGACGCGACACCGACACCGACACCGACACCGACGCCAACACCGACACCGACAACGACAACGACAGTGATACCGCTACGCGGTAGTGAAGTGAAAACTTCTTTATGCGCGTTGGGCATATTTGTTCAAGTTTTCACTTCTGTCGGCACTCCCAGAGTGCCACTCTTTTTTTTTTCAATTATACCCGCATAAGTGTCGAAACCTTTGATTATATTCTTATAAACATACAACCAGGACTGAAGAAAACGGTAAATGCAGTTCTGTAGAAAAATTGTTATTGACGTTAAGGTATGTACACTACATACGACATAATGTATGTAGGTATATAAAATATTTAAAGATTTAGGGACACATATTTAGACAATTATGTTATTTATTTATTTATTTATGCACACACAAAAACAATTACAAGAGAAAAATGAACAAATACAGATAGAAGAGCACAAAGGTGCTGCTTATTTCAAAAGAAATTTCTTCCAGCAGACCTGCGACTGGAAAGTTGGTTGAGAAATGTAGACACAGTGTGTATAAATAGATATAGAAATATAAAATACACTAGAGTACATAAATAATTCATACATAGAATATACCTAACTTTACAATAAACCAAAGTACATAATTAAATATAAAATAAATATCAATAATAAATATAATCACGGAATGGTGGAGAGGTAATGCTCTTTGACTAGTTTCTTGAATTGGTAGACAGTTTTAGAATCACGGATATTAGGCGGAAGTGAGTTCCACAATCGTACCGCATGAACAGAAAAGGAGTGGGAATAGAAATGGGTTTTATGGGATGGGAAATTGAGATGATGCTTAAGGCGGGATCTACAAGGGGCGTCGGCAGGGCGAGTGAACGAAAAACGATCACGCAGGTAGCCAGGATATTTAGGATTACAAAGGATGTTATACAGGAGACATAATATCCGAGTGTTCCTGCGAAGACGGATAGGGAGCCACTTGAGATCCTTGCGAAACTGAGAAACATGGTCGAATTTCCGTAGACCAAAAACAAAACGAATGCACAGGTTTTGCAAACGCTCAAGCTTGTTTAAGAGCTCCTCAGTGGCATCCAGATATTATTTATTTGAATAAGTAATCTAAATTATGTGACAACGGCTCATCGAAAATAAAATTATTTCTAACTTTTTAATCAGCCTGGTTCCTGCACTATATGCCACGGGGCATACGCCGTACTCATTTGGGGCATTTGTTTGAGTCGCCCGCCGTGCCGCCAGACGCTCTTGCGATTCGCTTGGTAAACTTCGCCGGTCGTGCTGCTGCCGCTACGCGTGGCATGATTAGTACATTTCTATTCATTTGTTTTATTCGCCAGACGCTTCACCGGTCGCACCGCGCGAAAATTAGCAGCAGCGAATGTCCCGTGGCCAGGCTGTTAAGGCGTTGTATGAGAGCGAGAGAGACGCGCGTCTCCGTAAACGGGACCTAATGTTGGCTCAACTGATAAACTTTTACAACGGACCTATAAGGTAGTGTATTCGTGTTCGGCCTACAAAAGTAGAGCCAACATTACGGCATATTACGACTATTTGACACACTGAATGCCTGGAATTCCCTATTCTGTTTGTTTAACACGATTATAATCTGACAATGAAAAAAAAACACGATTGTAATTATTTGTCAATTTTTATTTTAACCTACCAACTAAATAGCATTTAGCTACTTCTAGCAACTTTTTTGAGTAAAAAAATCTGACAATCTAGCAACTTTTTGCAAAATGTCTAGTCAGTACTAAAGGTAGCAGTTGGCAACACTGCAGGTGTATTCGTTATCCCGGCCCTGGTCCAGGCCATGGTACGGAGAGAGAGGGAATGGGAAGCAGTCTCCTCCTTCTCCGAAGCAGTAATGCTCGCGACAGAGGAGGCGGAATGGATGAGGGAGACTCAACGGAGTGGCCCTCACGCCCCCAGCTGCAGCGGCCGCAGGTGACGCCCTGGGCGTCGGAGGTCACATGACTATCTCCAGCCACCGTAGACGCGAGCATGCGGATGGAAAGTAATGGGTAGCTTGCCGTCCGATCAGCACCAGGCCCGAGAGTCGGTGGCGCGTAGTGTTCCACGTGCGCCTTAAAAGAGATGTGTGTCGGTCACCACTGACAGGGTCCACCATGGCCGATGCCTGCATGCCAAGGGGTCACGGATAAATTCGTAACAGAGTTACCGTGCCCCTGGACACTTAGGCAAGGAAGGAACAGGGGTGAGTTTTAGTCAGTAACAGTCTAACACGCCCACGAATGGAGCGGGAGCTCCACCCAGAGCGGGAGAAGTTATAACATAATGTTCCACCCAAAAAAAAAGGTGTATTCTCGAACTCAGCAGACAGTTCCGACTCACCATGAACTATGTGGCTCTTTCGGTTCCGACTCACTGGAACCAACCTTCCACTGACCCGGCAAGGATCACAAGATGCATGGCCGACTCATCAAGAACCATCGATCTCCGATCTCCGGATGGGAGCGATGTAGCGACATCTATGACGCCACAAATGAACTAAAAACCAACAAGTCCTTCATCGAGTCTGTCAACAGCACTGGAGTGGGCCTGGTTAACGAGCAGGCAAGAAAAAGCTGAGTCCTGTATTTGAGAGTCTCCTCGTGGCAAGGCATTACTTCAAGGCTCAGTGAGCTCGTGAGATAACGGCTTCCCGCGCCTCAGGCACTCCTCAGGCAGGCCTCGGCATAGCAAATAGCCTGATATATTCGGCCTGCAGCTTGGACAAAAAAGGCGTTTTTAAGATATCAGTGAAAGCGAGAATCCATGAAATAAGAAATTACAAATTACGTGGATGGATGGAGAGGTAGAGGGAGTCCAAAGAAAGTATGGATGGATTGTGTGAGGAGTGATATGAAAGAAAAGGGAGTTAGTGATAGCGTGACGGCTGACAGGACAGAATGGAAGAAAAAAACGTGTTACGCAGACCCCAAGTAACATGGGATAAGGGCAGGAAGATGGTGGTCATGAATTATGAAACCACAAATTACATTTCAACTTATTCTTGCAAAGACACACCAAAATATGTAGACATAAATAAAACGTTGCCACTGCACTGGTAATAATTTAAAATAACATCATAGCCTTTTCCCAACTATTTTGGGGTCGGCTTCCAGTCTAACCGGATGCAGCTGAATACCAGTATTTTACATGGAGCGACTGCCTATCTGACCTTCACAACCCAGTTACTGGGTAATATGATACCCTTTGGTAATATGTGCCCTTCGTAAGACTGGTTGTCAGATTTTCGGGTTCCTGACGACCCATAACGACTGTTAAAGATCCTCGATTAACAGCTGGGACCAACGGCTTAACGTGTTTTCCGAGGCTCGGAGGAGTCTTGGTATGTAAAGATGGTCACCCATCCATGGATCGACCGTGCTTCTGTTATTACTTTAGCCACGAGCTCCTCATTATATCAATAATCGTATGGTCATAATTTAAAATAATAAAAATACAATACAACGTGTTCGTGCTTTTTTTCAAGTCGCATCCTGCCAAACTTTTATTTTCGTAATTTTTTCAGAGCATTCGAGGTTCATAGATATGAATTTTTTGTAACCGGTTAGCTTGTCCAAAAAGGCGTGATGCAACGAGGCTCTAGAGCGTTACGCTGCAATAGATTTAACCTTTATAGTCCCGATAACAACCTGGGCTGTCACCGGGCTTCTTCGAAAACCCAAGGTTAACGTTTGCTTGGAAAAAAATTTAACCTCTTAGGATCCGAAACTCAACTGAGTTTGAAAACAAAAAAAAAACAGCCTCCTACTTCTTGAGATCCGCGGACAAACCCGGGTTGTCGAAGAAGCCCGATGACATCCCGGGTTGTCATCGGGACTATAAGGGATATACCCATGCAAAATTATAGCTTTATATTACTAACCGTGTCAGACGGACAGAACGAAAACTATAAGGGTTCCGGGGAACCCTATCAAGTGGTGCAATTTGTTGATACGGTTCAGGGGCGGCGGGGTCAGCTAGTAATGTATATAAGTTCAATTATCTCCAGTTCATGATATTATAATTTCTGCAGTGAACCTATACAGACACAAAAATGTTGAAGACATATTTTTTTGTTTGTTTGTCATATTTGTTGATTGTGACTGGTAAGTCTTGTATAATTTTTAGTATTTTTGGTAAAAAAAAGTGACAACCGTTTTAAAAATAATCGAAAAAATTCTTGAATTGTGTTTATTGTTACCCGAGTGCACGATGCAAGAGAGGGTAATATGTTAATCAGTCTATGTATGTACGACACAACAAAAATAAATTAAATATACCTCAATCTCGACTGGAAATGCACTCAACCAGCCCTTTAGTTATGTCCATCAAAATTTATAATAAGTTGCCAAAAAATATTAGAGAACTAAGCAAAATAAATATATTTATTAATAAATTGAAGCGATTTCTCGAATCATAGTCTTACTACACAGTAAAGGAGTTCTTAGATGATAAATCGATTCCAAAATAATTTCTTTTTCTCTCTCTTTTACACCAAACATTTTGTAGAAAAATAGAAAACCCAATATAAACATAAATAATATAAGAATACGTAGAATAATTTAATACTAATATAAGAATAAGAAGAATACTTTAATAATAATATAAGAATTTCATAATAATTACTTACAATTAATAGCAATTTAATATACCTATATACGCAAAACTTATATAATTATATAATAATATATAAAATTATACACCCAATAAACTACAACTAATAATTAATATTGCTTAATTGAATAACTACTACAGAGAAGAGGGCTATCCTCTCTTCTACTTTGCTGTGCCCGACAGGGTCCATATTGATATTTTATTATGTTATACCACCTATTTAACAGGAATGCAATAAAGTATTGAGTATTGAGTATGTATATATTAGAGACCAAACGCGTGGGCTGATTTTGATCATTCTTACTCAATTGATTCGTTTTAACATTGCATACTAAAAACATGACAGTATACAAAATACAATATGGCGATAACCAGACTCTCCCGGGATACCAAAATAAAGGGTTCGAGGAGGCGATTCCAAAAATATAACTCACTAAAATGTAGAAAGAAAAAAAAAATATTTTCAGAAAAACTCGACTGTAAAAAACAACAAAAAAGTTCCAAACAAGTCACTTTTCAAGCAGTCTGATGCAATTGGTGGCATGAAATCAATAATTGAACTAAAATATCAGCCACCAGTGGCCCATTGGCAATGGCCGCGAAAAAAAAAAATGGCGCTTTACTTTGTGTTAATTATTCATCGCCACTGCTCTCAAAGCGGTGAAAGAAAACATCGTGAGGAATCCGGCAAGGGTCTTAACGGAGCCCTGTCACTCACGTGCCCGTCTGTCCGCCTGTCTGTCCGTCCTCTGTCTCACAGGTTTTTACAATCAATCGGTTGGAGCTACAGTCTTCAAATTTTACACAGTATAAGCATCTCGTTACTCCAAAGCCATACAAATAGTCAAAAACACATTTCACAAGCCCCCCCGAAATGGGAGAAGTGATTTTACGATTTCCCAACATCATAAAACAAAACCAAGTATATCTGAAGCGGCAAACACACTAGCTTTTAACTGTTTATTGTAATATTCCAGGATTACCACTGTCTGACATGGACATACATTGGGGTTCACATGGTAACGGAGACTGCATCACTATATCTGTCGATGGAAGACCGTATTACTCGTCTTGTAAGGAATATGGCACCCTTGATAATGGTAAGTAAATTATCTTTTAACTACTAGCACTAAAATACTTAATTAATATAAAAAACTTAACAATTGTTGTATGGAACCAGTATAGTTCTAGATAAAAAAACTTTTTTACAAAAAAAACAACCCCACTTCGAAAAATGGAAAATAAATTAATAATTAAAAAATAACTTTAATTTCGGCAGTCGGTGTTTGTATTTTATTTCTTCGTTATTTGACACCGACTGCCGAAATGAAAGTAATGTTTTAATTTTTAGTGTATTTTCTTTTCGAAAATCAAAAAAACTTTTTTACAAAAAAAAAAACAATTTTTTGTAAAAAAGTTTTTTATTTTTCACTTTTTAGTTGTTATACCCCAGATCTAAAAATCCCAACAACATGGAACGTGCAATTTAAAAATACTCGTAATTGGAGAAAACCAAAACGTCATCTAGGTATACGTATTTTTCGTTTCTATTCAGTTTTTCAAAAAGCGCTGAAGCAATTTCGATATTTATATTGGACCACCTCGGGAGTATATTCTTTCGGATCAAAAAATATTTTGAAAATTGATCCAGAAATGACAGAGATATTGGTGGACATACATAAAAATAAAAAATAGATTTGAACATAGAACCTCCTTTTTCGAAGTCGGTTAAAAATAGATATAACTACGACGATAAGAAAGATGAAGTCTTTATGATTGAAAGTAGGAATTTTACCTGGGTACTAGAATAAGAATTCTATTTAGTCCGTAAATTAGATTATAAAAAATACCTATAGAAAATAGATACGTGTTCAAAATTGTTTTTTTTTTGTAATCTAACTCTACCTATTCCCAACTATCTTGGGGTCGGCTTCCAATCTTACCGGATGCAGCTGAATAACAGTATTTTACATGGAGAGACTGCCTATCTGACCTCCACAACCCAGTTACTGGGTAATAGGTACGATACCCCTTGATAAGACACGACTTAACTTACCAACATCACGCTTAAAAATGCTTTCAACAGGCCCTCAGGTAATGTCAATAGAAATATATAAGAAGCTACCCGAAACGCTAAAAAAAGAAAAAAGCTTCACATATTCACGAATAAACTAAAAAAACTATTAATAAGCAAATGTTATTACAGTCTTAATGAATATTTTAATGATAATTCCATAAAAGTTATGAAATAAATAATAGATAAAGTAATTTTTAATAATTTTTCGAATATGCTAGTTTAAAAAGATAAAAGATAAGTCCCCGTCTCTACCTAGTATTATATTATTTTCTTTGCTGTGCCCGACAGGGTCCATGATTGTTATGTAAGTTAATGTTTACCACCTAAGCAATGTGTGTAGAATGCAATAAAGTATTGAGTATTTAGACTGGTTTGATGCTGGTTGGTAATTTAACTGACAGACTAAATAGATTTTGTAGAAAACTACCCTATTATTCTAGCTCTATCACCACTGATAACAGAACAAGTGATAGATCGTTGTCACAATGATTACACGATATTGCACTTACAAGTCGATTATCCCGAAAAAATGTTCCACCGCGTAGCACGATATCTGACTCTTATAGGACTTCATTACGTTTGCCGGCGGTTAGTCCATGGAATTAAAAACCGGCCAAGTGCGTGTCGAACTTCGCACATTAAGGGTTCCGTACCGCAATGTATTTTTGACTATTTGAATGGCTTTTGACAGTTTAAGCATCTTGTTGGCCACAAGATGCTTAAACTGTGAAAATTTGAAGACTGTACTGTGTACTGTGTTTGTGTGTAAAACCTGTGTGACAAACGACGGACACGTGAGTGACAGCAAAAGGGCTCCGTTTGGACCCTTCGGGTACGGAACCCTAAAAACAATACCGACGTCACAAAAAAAAAAACTTAAAGATAATAAAATAATCAACATTGAGCGGGTTGATTGGGCGAGCTTAACTCAACATTGAGTTAAGCTCGCCTTTGTACATGCATTGTGTAACCACTAAATACTATGTGAAATTTTTGGTGTACAATAAAGAATTAAGAATTAAGAATAATATGTTTACTTAATTATTTAAAATCGTAAAGAGAAAACTTTACGTAATTTATTTTCTAACGTAATTTATTTAAAACCGACCTTATCGCATTCCGCGATCTCTTCCAGGCTACTTGGAATGGACAGAGATTGCCTGGACACGAAATGGGTTTGCATTTCACGAAATGGGGTTGCATTTGCATGGGGCTAAATAAAGGAACCCAGTTGTTAAGTCAGCTTATATTGATTACTTTGATTACTATTGTGTATATTCCAGTTTTTCAAACTTTACAGACAGATTTGTTGCCGGGCAGTTTATTGCGTCACTTCTTCTTCTCAGTTAAAACACTAGAAAGTGGTGACGGGCGACTTCTGTTTATGGGGGACTGTCTTTATGTAAAACTTTGTCGTTCAAGAAGTGCTGGTTTGAGCCTAGTTTGAATAAATGATATTTGATTTATTTCCTTTTTTAAACTCGGCTTTAAATTACTTAAGGCGAAAGAATGGTTAACTTGCGTGTTCTGAGCTCACGTAACGTTTCGTACGTTCACCCAGTAATAGGACTCGCCCATCAAAGAGCGCTGTCCGAAATTAGACAAAGAAGCAACAGGTATTATACTAAAACGCGTATACCAAAATATAAATAATTAAATGATCTTTAAAATGGTGAAGGTTTCATATAAATACGCTTTATAGCTTGTCTCTGTGTGTACATAAATTGTTATACAAATAAATATTTTATTCAAAGAAATAAAAGTAGTCGTTTAGACGTGATCTTCAATTAAAAATCATTAAAAGTCGTGATGGTGGCTGGCAAGTGGTAGCACTGCCTAACTCCTCTCGCTAGGTACCAAAAGTTATAATTATGAAGTTGTGACCAAAAGTTTTGGAAAAACAAACGGTGCCTACAAATTTATTTTTTCTGTAGATTTTTTTTAAGTACTTTTAGTTATTAAGGCCCTTCTCGCGGTCCAGTGGCGCCCTCATTGAATAAAAAATCGTAGCTTATCACAGAAAATAAATATTAAAAAATCCAACTTCACGTTTGTTACAAAGAAGATAAAGAATTTTTACGTTGTTAAAACAGGTCTCAAAATGTTTCGTATCCAAAGTAGTAGGCAAAAGTGTCAGAAACGGCCGTTTTTGGCACTTTTGCCTACTACTTTACGCTACGATTTTTTATTCAATGAGGGCGCCACTGGACCGCGAGAAGGCCCATAACTTTGCTTTTTTCCTAAGGACGAGTTTTATAGTGTCTGTTGTCTTTCCTTAGGAACACGTTATTTTACTAGCTATTATAAACCTAGCAATGTTTGCTTGATCGGGTCAAATCTTGCAAGCTGTTTGAAACTACTTCCCCTTATCCTACGGAGTTGAATTTTAACATGTTGGTTCAGTTCCGTCGACATTGCATTTCTGTGGTAAGCATTACCTTAATGGGCATTCAGGATTAACTCCAGATTGAGAAACTCTTCAAAGGTCAACAGCACAAACACGAAAATTTGTGTTTAAAAAATACTTTACTATTTTTTTTTATTTGTTTGTTACTTTCATGCAAATAATTAATCCACACATTCAAAATCAATCTCTACTATCCAGACCTTGTTCGATACGAGACTGACTACGAGATCAACTCTGAAACGGGCGGCTTGCTCAAACTGCACTCGACGCCCGCAGCTTGGGAGGAAGCCTTCCTGAGATGTCACGAAGACGGTAACATCCAGCTTCTCACGTATTACTTACTAACAAAGCATGCTCTAGCGATCCCCTGCGTACCAAGAGGCGCAAGCTGCCTGTCGACGCGGCTGACCGGGTATTGGTCAACTTGGACCGAGCGGCACTGAACGCTCGTGACGCTCGCTTCGCTCGCTCTTGTGCGTTTGTGCAATGTAGTACAGATATCAATGTGTCAAGTTACAGGCGCGGTGTTGGCGTCTCCACTGAACAAAGAGCTTGCTCAAGCTATTCTCACACAGATTACTGATCTTGGAGTGAATTCTGACATTTACCTGGGAATTCATGACTTTTACTCAGAAGGACTATTCGCCTCTGTAGAAGGTTAGTTTAACTTATCGAAATATTTTCATTTTGTTATATTTATTAGCATGTCATATTGTTATTGTAAACCATCCAGACTTAAGTGGACCTGTCCAGTCAGAGCAAGCATTCAAATGTTATCGTGTAGTTAATGCTCACGAAGTAACAGAAAGCTTGAGATGGATGCCAAACAAGATGGTGAAATCGTAAGCCTGCTGGATGGTCAGGGTCGAAGTGTCCAAGCAGGCTGATCCGGTCCTGGTCCAAGCCATGGTACGCAGCGAGGGGAAATAAGAAGCAGTCACCACCTTCTGTGAAGCAGTAATGCTAGCGAAGGAGGAGGCGGAACGCGTGATCCCGGGAGACTCAACAGAGACGCCCTCACGACCCCAATAGCCGCTGCAAGAGACGCCCTGGGCGTCGGGGGTCGCAAGTCGATCCCCGGCCACCGTGGGCTCGGGCTTGCGGAGGGCGAGTAGTGGGTAGCTCGGCGTCCAATAAGGACCAAGCCAGAGAGTCGACGGCGCGTAGTGTTCCACGCGCGCCTCAAAGAGATGTCAGCAGTATCTGATGGGTCCCGCTAGGGCCGATTCCTGCCTGGGGTCGCGGATTAATACAAAATAGAGTTACCGTGGCCCTTGGCACTGAGGAACAGGTGTGGTAGTCAGTAAAAGTCTGATGCCCTCCTGTCAATCAAAAGTCACCTCAACCGCTTTGCCTGCGTTAAGGATCTGTTGCTCTAGAGCATCACGCAGTGGTCGATTAACATCGCCATGATCGCTGAGTCATACTTTGACCCATCAGAGATGACTGTGTGGAGGACCTGAGCGGCGGAGTGACCCTAATTTCATCGGTCATGGCTAGTACCCCGTACTTCGAGGCTGTCAAGAAGGGTCAGGGTTGGCCGGATAAATTTGAAAGAGTGACCGCGGCCCTGGCATAGGCAACTGAAGGAACAAGAGTGGGTTTTAGTCAGTAAGAGTCTGACACGTCCCGCTCCTCCTAAAGATGGCGAAGTTATTTGACGATTTCCCACCCAAAAAAAAAAGTTTCATGGTGTGAAAAGAACAATCAGTAGCATGCAGTTCTTCCCCACTATCGCACTAATTTTGCATTAACATACACGTCATGTTAGCTTAATTGACGGAGCCGGTGCCTACCAGGGTTGTGGGATTGTTTAAAAGAATTACCGCAGCCCTGGATCGCAAAGGGAAACTGAAATAACACGCGTGGGTTTTAGCTTAGCACTAACTTTTAACTGAAATGTTATGGTGATATTCCAGGAGTGCCATTGTCTGACATGGACATAAAGTGGGGTTCACGTGGTAACGAAGCGGACAGCGGAGACTGCCTCACTATGTCTATCGATGGAAGCGTGTATTACTCGTCATGCAAGGACCTATTACCCTTCATATGTTTCAAGAAACTTGATAATCAAATTACTAACGAAAGGGACGCCTTTGATAATGGTAAGTAAACGTATCTATTAACTACTAGCACTGAAATATGTACTTCTTCTTTTTCTTCTTTCGAGTTGAGGTTTTCTAGCTTTTCAAATACGCTGGGCCCAGAAGCTGGCTACATTAATTCCAGCTTCAGTAGCTTTCATCAGGACCGCCATAGTGAGGTGTATGGGCACTTGGTGCATTCCAGTATGTGAGTCATGTGCTGCAGTTCTCGTCCGGGTGGCAAGTGCTCCTGAGGTTTCAAGAAGTCAAGGGGGGAGGGGGGTAAGGTTTTTGCTTTTTTTACAGTTTGCGTCTCACTGTTTCTGTTTGATCTTGGATGGGATGTGTGCAGCGAAGGAAGCTCTTCCGGCTCTTAAGTCTACCCTATACACTATATCGAAAAATTGTTCTACCGCGAAGCACAATACCCAACGCTTACAGGACTTCGTAACGGTTGCCGCCGGTTACTCCATGGAATTACAAAAAAATACCAGCGTCACTAAAAAAACCCTAAAAACTATTTAAAAAAAAAAACAACGATTTGAAAAAAATAAAATACACTAAAAATTATAAGGTCGGTTGTATTTTTTTGTAAAAAAGTTAATTTTCACTTTTTAAATGTTGTACCCTAGGACTCAACTAAACATAATTGGAGGAAACCCAAAACATGGTTTGTTTTGGTTATTTTTTTCAAAAAGCGCTGAATCAATTTTGATAAAAAAAATTATGGAACCACCTTAGGAGTAAACTCTTTCGAATAAAATAATTTTGAAAATTGGTCCACAATTGACCGAAAAATCTGTGAACATACATTAAAAAAATACTTACAGTCGAACTTAAAGCCTCCTTTTTTGAAGTCAGTAAATAGTAATAAATGTTCATTTAAATAATTATTCTATAGTGTTCACCAAGAAAATAAATTACGTAATGGAAAATTAAACCTAAAAACTTTTTTACAAAAAAAAAACAACCGACTTCCAAAAAAAAAATACACTAAAAATTAAAAAAATAACATTAATTTCGGAAGTCGGTGTTTGTATTTTACTTCTTCGTTATTTGAATCCGACTTCCGAAATTAATGTTATTTTTTAATTTTTCGTTTTTGTTCAATTTCTCAAAAAGCGCTTAATTAATTTCGATAAAATTTCTATGGGACCATCTCTGATGTATGACCTACCAAACAAAAAAAGAATTATCAAATCTATTCACAAGTGGCAGAGAAATCGCGTAACATACGAGTACATACAAAAAAAAAAAAACATACAGACGAATTGAGAACCTCCTCCTTTTGGAAGTCGGTTAAAAATACAATTTGCGACCATATCGCACAAATTGGAATGGACAGAGATTGCCTGGATATGAAATGGGTTTCCACATGATGCAAATATAAAGCTTAACAATATAAGTTAAAAGGAAATAGATAAATAAAACAATACAATATCTGTATACGTATATAAAATTCAAAGTCCTGACTGATATATCAACGTACAGACTAAATCGCTGGTCCTAGAGATCTGAAAGGCTGTTTATAATAAATCGATTTATTCTAAATATACCAACCCTGAGAATACCTAGAAAAAAAATATGATAATCATGATACTACATGACACTGTGGGTATGGAGCAACTGCCTATCTGACCTCCACAACCCAGTAACTGGGTAATACAATACCCCTTGGTAAGACTGGTTGTCAGACTTTCCGGCTTCTGACCACCCGTAACGACTGTCAAAGATCCACGATTGACAGCCGGGACCAACAGCTTAACGTGCTTTTCGAGGCACGGAGGAGTCTCGGTATGTAAAGATGGTCACCCATCCACGGACCAACCCCGGCAAGCGTAGCTTAATCTAATGGATCGACCTGTGCGGCTGTTATTACTTTAGCCATGAGCTCCTCCTTCTTATAATTTTGGTTTCTGTTGTTAAATTGAAATCTTAAAGTTGCGAAGTACAACTTTAAGATTTCAATTTAACAAGGGTTTTTGAGACAAAAACTCGTAAAATTATTGGATTCGAGGATAGCCTCATGTGACTACGGAATGAATATACTTAATATTCTTTCTTTTTTATTTAGATAATGAGCTAAGCAAGCTTGAATACTCATTCAACTTCGAGACGAGTGGCTGGCTCAAACTGCACACGACGCCTTTGCAGGAGGAAGCTTTCGTTGAGTGTCACGATGAAGGTAAAATTGCTGTTCCACTTTGGTTTGATTGCTTGTTATTCTTTCACGCCTGAACCACTGACAATTTTTTCATAAATACGTATAAAAAACTTCAAAGTCCCAACTGACTGACTGATGTATCAACGCCCAGCCTAAACCGCTAGTCTTAGAGACATGTTTGGAAGGTGTGTTATTTGTGAAGAGGAGGCATCCATTAAGAAATGGTTTTTCAAAATTCAACTATTAAGGGGGTGAAAAAGGGGTTGAAAGTTTATAACGGGTGAAGTACTAATTCCACCTGAGTGAAGCCGCTAGCTGAAGCCAGTACTTAAGGCTTGTATTCACGCTAACGGCCTTGAATGGTTAGCTAAAGTTAGATTGCGTGTTCTGCGCTGAGCTCTAGTGGACCAGTGATATGGATAAGTGAAATCATTAAATCAGAATCTATAATTTTTAACATCTGTTTAGCATAACAGTAACTAATCGCAAAGACAATGAAACATCAACTGAGCAAGCGCATCGTAGCCACGTACCGCTTTCGAGGACGTCTGACGCGTCGCGTCGTTCCGCGGTGATGTTGGCGTGCCGTGCGTTATCACAATTATCACATCACGTCAACGTGTTTAGCTTACGTGTTCTGTGCTGAGCTCACGCAACACGTCCTATGCCCACCCAATAATAAGACTCGCCCATCAAGGAGCACTGTCTCAAATTAAACGCATTTTTAATTTATTATAGTAAAAATAATACATATTTTTGAAGTAACAAAACCAAATCATTTTCTTTTAGATTGCAAATAAAATAAATAATAGTAATTAAATTTATTTCAGACCAGAGTCCATAATTAAAAACATTACAATCAGATAACATACACACACACGTACAATCAGAAATTAAAAATACACATTAGAATAAAAATGTCAAAATTAAAATGAAAATTAAAAACAAAATTAAAAACAAAATTAAAATCAAAATTACACAAATTACATATGTTTTTTATACTCTTTTGTTAAAAAATGAAGAAGTAAAATTGTTTCATCTCAACGATTTGGAGGTGATTATTTTGGTGGTTTCTTTTCTTATTATGTGGTACTGATAGAAAAATTATGGCAAAATACAATTACGTATCATATCATGTAGATTACAAACAATTTTTTTCAGATGTTATTTTCCTGTAGCGCGGAAGAAAAGCTGCTTCATCTGCACGCTTATTTCAAGCTTTTTTCGAGAGAGCAGCCTTAAATAGATACATAAATACATACCTATTATACGATAAATATGTAGGCAAGAAAATAAGTGATGAAGTAATGTTATAAGTTAATTTACTGAAGTAGTATTATTATGATACTAACGTCGTCATGTAGGAAGACCGCTACATTTAATTTACTAAGTTTTATTTTACTTAATTAGCGGGCCCCCGACGCGACGACCATAAGCCCAAACATGATACGAGTACCTCTGGGTCCTTCAGTGGGCCTAGTGTGAGTTTTTTAACGCGCTCGAACTCGTTTGCGTAAACGTTCGCTTATGTCAAATCGTATAGAAAAAAGAGGTTACCCGCTGTTGTCACCAGGCGGCGCTTATACAGTTTTAGTACAAATTGAAGTTTACGCAAACGCTTTCGAGTGCGTTAAAAAACTCACACTAGGCCCTCAGATTCCATATTATGTAATCGATCAGACCTGTGAAAATTGCTCCAATTTCTTCAATAATAAAATAACAGATTATCGTAAAACGACAGAATTGATTATCTGAAATCCTAGCTAACATTAATATTCCAAGTCACCATTCAAACAAAAAAAAACACTAAATTAAAATGTGTTAACCCGTTTAGGAAGTACGATGCCACAGACAGACACATACCCACATACACCAAACATCACACACACAGCCACTTACAGACACACCGACACACCGATACACAGGTTTACACGTTTAACTAATAACACTTATTTTTTGGCAGCTATAATGTATAATAATGTAAATTACATCCTGGGAAGTGACGATTTCTATGGAAAAATTTAATGAGATGTATCGTGCATGTATAATATCTTTATCTTTACATTATAGCTGCTGTGTGTGAAGTGCTTTACAAACTAAGAATTACACTTTACTTTTAAAATATTTCAGAATATCACCTCAATCAGCAAACAGGCAAGTGTTACAAGGCCCATCTTGAGGAGCAGACTTGGACCCGAGCTTATGAGATATGTGCATCTGAGGGGGGCCATCTGGTCATCCTGAATAACGAAGAAGAGGCCGACATTGTCAAAAGCATGTTCCCTGTTTATGAAGGGATACAATTCCACATAGGTCTACGAGCTTGGAGTGACGACCGTATCTGGACTTCCATACACGGTATATTAATAAAATATTATTTATTTATTATGACTCTGTGCTATCCCACGGCAGAGCAAAGGCCTCCCTTCCCTCCTTCCACTTTCCATGGTCTTCTGCAATTTTGGCCCAGTCATTTGAGAAGGATTTCAACTCATCCCGCTATCTTTTTCTGGGCCTGCCGCGTTGTCGTTTCCTTGCGTTTGGGGTAAATAAAAAAATAGAAATAAAAAGCACCTCTCTGCTCAGCCATTTTTATGGGAGCTAAATGATTTAACACATGCGCCACCATCAGTGAGATGAGTGAGTGTGACAAACTCTCAAATGCAGTTGAGTGTTTTACATGGAGTGACTGTATAACCAATAACTGGATAACAAGATCGAACTGGAGTCAGATTTTATGGCTTCTGACTACGGGTCTCGGTCACTCATCCACGGACTGACCTCGGCAAGCGTTGCTTAACCTTGAAGATTGGCCTTTTTTTTTTGTTGGGTGTGAAATCATTCAATGACATCTAGAGAGAGGGCATGTCATACTCTTACTGACTAAAACCCAACCCCGTTCCATCCCTGCCCTGAATGCCCAGGGGCGAGGTAACTATGTTTTAAATTTATCCTCAACCCCTGGGCAGGCATCGTCCATGACGGGCTCCCTCATAAATGCTGATAACTCTTCAAGGCGCGCGTGGAACACTACGCGCCGTGGACTCTCGGGCCTGGTGCTGATCGGACGGCGACCTCCCTATTACTCGCCGTCCGCAGGCCCGGGTCTACGGTGGCCGGAGATCGTCTCGTGGCGTGGGAAGCTCCAGGCGTCTCCTGAGGCAGCTGCTGCTGAGGGCATGAGGGCGACTTTGTTGTTGAGTCTCCCTCACTCATGCCGCCTCCCTCTTCGCGAGCATTACTGCTTTGTAGAAGGAGGAGACAGCTTCCCGTTCCCTCTCGCTCCGTACCATGGCCTGAACCAAGGCAGGGCAAGTTTGACCCGTGCGACTCTTATTGTTTAGCCACGAGAGATTATTTTAAAACCGTAGTTGCAGTCTGAACGTCTTAGGGCCGATTTCACCAAATCTAAGCGTTTAGCCGCTGTCATAATAATAATGTTTATTCATCAATCATAAGGTAAATAATAAATACAATTTTGGCTTAAATTTACGTAAAGTTCACACATGTTATGTGCCTGACCTAGGTAATCCTGTGTTTCAGTCATAAAGCTGAAGAGTTTGTTTGTTTGTTTGGTTGAACGCGCTAATCTCAGGAAGTACTGGATCACATTGAAAAATTATTTTTGTGTTTTTGTCCATTTATCGAGGAAGGCTGTAGGCTATATAACATCACGCTGCGACCAACAGGAGCGAAGCATCAATCAAAAATGTGGCAAAAACGGGAAAAAAAAAACCGTTTGAGAGCTTCAGTTGCGTGTGCTCCGTAAACGGTTAAAGTTACGCAAAAATTATGTAATACGGACTTGTTCTCCTTAAAGTTCTATAAAAAAGTTCGTGACAGGATATGTCTATCTTATAAGGTTAACTAACTATAATCATTTTTATGGTTTTTATTTTTTACGCTATGCTTAGTTCAGTAAAACTTAGTTTATAGAGCGAATGGTGAAATCAGCCCTTATTAGTGCAACGCTTTAAATTCTGTATTATACCTAATTATTATTAAGACAAGCTTTTATTTAACTTGAAAAGTTTGTACACACTAACTTTGCAAGTTAAATAAAACTCGGGTCAAATCTATTTTTTTTTTTTGGGGGGGTGGGAAATCATCCAATGACTTCTCCCGCTCTGGGTGGAGCTGGAGGGCGTGTCAGACTCTTACTGACTAAAACCCACCCCTGTTCCTTCCCTGCCTGAGTACCCAGGGGTGCGGTAACTCATTTTCAGAATTTATCCGCTACCCCTAGGCATGCAGGCACCGCCACGATGGGCCCCGTCAGTGGTGGCTGACAATCATCTCTTTGAGGCGTACGTGGAACACTATGCACCGTCGACTCACGGGCCTGGTGCTGATCGGACGGCGAGCTACCCACTGCTCGCCGTCCGCAGGCCCGGGTCTACGGTGGCCAGAAATCTTCTCGTTGAATTAGAACCACTTCCTCTTATCCTACGGAGTTGTATTTTAACATGTTGATTCAGTTTCGATGACAATGAATTTTTTTGGTGAGCATGACCTGAATCGACATCCAGGATCAGATAGAGGAACTCTTCAACAGCATGGACACGAAATTTTGTATATGCACTTAATTCGACGGCATGGTTGGCGCAGTGGTTGCGCGATAGGCTGCTGCGCTGCGTGTCGCGGGTTCGATTCCCGCATGGAACATATTTTTGTATAGCCTACAGATAGTTGTTCCGGGTACCTTTCTTTCCGTTATGAGGGCCGGAATCGTGTCTATCTTAAAACAATTGTATAAAATGATAGCGTACTCAACTACTCACAGTTAAAGAGTAAGTAAGACAACGCATAAATAGTTGTTGCATCGCACTCAGCGATGCACGCTGCTCTGACTAGCAGCGAGAACGTTAAAAAGTTTAACGTGGCGTTGCGTTGTGGTATCGTAGTGTCTTTTTTATGTGAGTTTACATGTTTGTGAACGCACCCACGATTCAGAAGTATATCTTAGAGTGGGGAAAAGTTTTTCAAAAAATAAAAACAAAACAAAAACAAGAATTATGGCAGCTGATATAAAAGCTAGTTTAAAAAAATGTTTTTTAACTACTAATTACTTTTTAAAATATTAATCTCTTTCAGGTGAGAGAATAAATGATGTATTCAACCATTGGAATGCCACCCAGCCTGACAATTGGTACGGCACTCAGGATCGAGCCACTTTTCTTAGGAACGGCTACTTGGATGACGTCCAGGCATGGACAGTAGCCATGTTCGTCTGTGAAAAGTCTCCTAAATGAGTCGAAACGGTTTGAAGCCTCACCACCTTGCTTAGAGGAGCATACATATGCTCCTATAGGCAAGGTGCTGAGGTGAGAGGAAGCAATAAGACTGGAACAAAAATTTATTCTGCCAATCGATGGTCAAGGACCTTAGATATATTGCATAAACCTAGCAAATAATCTATTTATGTAGAAACTAAGATACCATGTTATACGTAAATTAAATTAAATGTTTACAAATTATGTTGCTGCTTTATTTTGTATACTATAGAACCAGCCTTCTTTAGAGTTTCATAGTCCTAACAAGGAGTAGCAACCCTTAATAGTTTCGGTATATCCGTCTGTCCGTCCGAGGCATAGCGTAGAAACTGTTAGTATTAGGAAGTTTTAATTTTGCATGGGTATATAATTATATTAATCACGCGGCGAAAACTTTGAAAAAGATTTAAAGAATTCCGTACCCGAAGGGTCCAAACAGAGCCCTATTGCTGTCACTCACGTGTCCGTCCGTCCGTCTTTCCGCCAGTCTGTCCGTCGTCTGTCACAAAATTTTGTTCCTAAGAATTTTTTAACTTTCCATTGACCTATGAACTTGAAATTTGGTGATAATATTTATTACTAAGTACATTTTACTAACAAATACCAATATATTGATAAATCAGAATTTTTCTTTGATAATTTCCTCATTTATTTATTTATGTAACAATTTATGTACACACAACGACAAACTATTAATAAAAACATAATAAATATGAGTATTATGTACCTTACAAATCCAAAATTTCGACTATCTAGTAGTATTTGAAAAAGGGCCCCGCTGGCTGGATCTTTGTTTAAATAACGAATATCTTTTAATTAACGAATAACTTCTAAAGTAAAACTCACAGAAAGTCGAAATTTTGGATTTGTAAGGTACACTGTAAGATAAATTTTTCTTCCACCGGCTAGCGTCAGAGTTAACTTTCCTCATGAGACCCTATATGCCAATCTACAGGTTCAGTGCTTGAGGAATGTTTGTGGTAAAATAATATAGTCCATCAAGTAGGTCTTCACTTCACACATTTATTAACAACACAGTGACATTAGATTAGGTAGTCCTATAGAAAATTGTATGTAGCACTTACAGTTGATGGTGAATAATTATTACCCATCATTCTAAGATCAAAGATCAAGGTCCAGAGAGAAGATTCCACAAGTAATATCGCAGCTGTGTGCCATACAATCCTGATTATCCTTGGACTGGTGGACGTCTGTGTTTAGAACCCATTGCTAAGACCGCACTGTTCCTCCGAAAAGAAATGAGGTTAAGATCCGACCATTTTATTAGGTTTTTTCCATAAAAAAACTTAAGTGTAACCTAGGAACCCTGTCGACAATATTCTTATTGTCGACAGGGTTCCTAGGTTACGAATGCCATGTGTAAAGTTAGCGTCTCTTTAGAAAAAATCCCAAAGTAGTACTTACAGTATCTTCATTCTTATGCATATAGCATTTGAACTTGACTCTGGTCCCTTTAACTCCTCGAGACATGATAAAGTCCTTTTAAGAAGTCTTTTCCAATAAATTTAGTTCAATGAGTTAGACTTGCTCCAGATCAAGTTGGAAAAAAGAAACGTCAAACGTCATCTGTCATCTTGCAAAATAACGCTCCATTACACGAATCTAATTTATCATATTTTTAAGTGTTAATGGTTTCTAATCCCAAGCACTATTGGGCGATCTGAAAGTATAATAACAATAAAAATAATGATATGGGGCTCGCTAGCTAGACACTTCATGGAAACGTCATTTAATCAAAAACTAGGTATTCAAATAAGGTACAAAATATATCTTATTTATTTTCTTTAGGTACAAAATAATTTTGTAATGAAAAGCTATCACCTGTTGATAAAGCTCGATAGACTTCCACTGGTCTTCCTTGCTTCATTTTACCTATCGGTCCCATCCAGGTATGTAGTTAACTTTTTGGCCCATCTATCGTATTGTTGTCTTGCTACATGACCTGCCCATTTGCACTTTAGTCTAAGTGCGTGTGAAACGGCGTCAAATGCTCCTGATTTCGATCTGGTTTTTGAGTGGCAGATTCTATGCTGTTTTTTATGTTAAGCATGCTGCGCTCCATTCCCTTTGGCATGAAATAATTTTGTAGTTAAATTTTCATGTTTGACATGCATATGTTAGGCATAGGAGGAGGTTTGAATCCATTACCTTTTTCTTCAACTCTAGCGGGAGGTCGCTTTTGAATACTTCTTTAAGATTCCAGTATTTATTCCATGTTTGTTTGACTCTTCGTACTTCCAGTAAGTTGCTATTTTTATCAAATTAAATTTGTTTCCCTAAATAAGTATAATGCGATAGTGGATGTTTTTAATATCATAAGACGTAATAGAGACACTTTATTAAACATGAAAGACAATCAATTAAAACGTGCTCAATTGTGTAGTGATTAATGAACGCAGTGGCTTGCACTTCGAACAATTACACCGTAACCGAGAATTGTAAGTACTGTGGAACCCGCAGGGCTCCAGGGATATTCTAGTAGCTTGGAGGTGTGAGACAGCTGTCTCACTCGCTGCCTGCGAGAGTGTGGTGTGTAAGAGTGACTGGCTTATATGTCGAGTGTGAGGAAAGAAAGACGGATAGCGCATAGGACTTTTATATTGATGGAATAAGTATTACACATGTGGCCTCTTCCACCGGGCGAGCTGAACTGACTCATAAAACAAACGCTACAACCTATTCTTTCTACATTCGAACTACTCTTCAATATTCTCAACTGCAAGCCGAAGGCCGGTACCCACACGCGGACTTAGGCTGTGTATACAATCACCACAGTACCTACTCGTACCTTTGTAAATAGCGAACATTTAAAAGTAAATAAGTCAGTTCATTAAAAAACATTGTCAAAAAGTTGATTCCTATTTTTTTTAATACGCCATAAAGACTTCATTAACTAATTATGAAAATTATTTTTTGTAAGATAATAAACTTGTATAGTACTTTCGTGTTCAGTAGGTTGTAGGTAAAAAAGTATTTAGGACATTCCTAAGCCCGTAAAAGTATGAAGGGAAAATTGGAATACTTTTAGTTACCTAAGTATTGTGTTTCGTTAACTCACGAGTAAGTAGTTTTCAGCTGTAGCGCGTGAGTCAACGACTGCACGTGGTTTGCGTCAGCATTGCGCAGGCGCCCGCTTGCTCGCGTGTGTTACTATTGGTTCGATGTCGCTTTCGGGTCCTTTGTTTCTCACAGTGTTAAATCTGGATTTTTTTGTTTTTTATTTTTTATTTATAAATCTATTGTACTATCAAGACAAAACCATTTCGCTGCGGGAAAACAAGCACTAACATTTCAGCCTGTATTTAATATATTTTATTTCTTTCTTATTTAAAAATAGGCAAACGTTATCTAAAACTATTCTAAATTTCAATTTTAGTAGCATTAGTAGTTCTTGGGATATCCAGCTACGACAAACGGACAAACAGACTGTGTCGCACCATAAGTGTTCCTTTTTACCATTTTGGTACGGAACCCTAAAAATGAATTGGCTGTTCCCAAGAATGTGACGTATACCTACAATTTCCATCTTTTTGTGATCTATTTCGGATCCACTTCAATTCCTTATCATCTCGTAAACGTGTGATAGAATCATATTGTTGACTTGTGTCGATCACAAGATTTACAGCGAGTTGGCGAGCGGCCACACGTCAATCAATGCGAACTATGCATAATGGCCAACAGGTAGACAAATCTCATTCTGACGATTAAATTAGAATTAATCAGAGCTAATTAAATACTTAGGTATCGAGTCCATTAATGGTGTTTGAGTGAATGAAAGTAATCATCATTTTCTTTTCTTAATTATTTATTAATTGAACATTGCAATGTTAGTTGAAGTGTGTATAAACATAATATGATGTGTAAAATCCGGCCAAGTGCAAGTCGGATTCACATGCAAAGGGTTCCGACGAATAATACTTTTTTAAAATGTTTTTTTAAATCTTCTGATAGTTTTCCTGTAATCTATAAGTAAAGAACTACTTTGTGTATTTATTTGAAAATAATTGGTTCAGTAGTTTCGGAGATAAGCGGAAAATAGATGAAAAATTACCATTCCCCTCATTTGTCAACTTTCTTATATAACAAGCGGCAAAACCCGGGTTATCAAATTGAATCCCGACGACAACCGGGGTTGACAGCTGTTTTTTTTTTCACATAAATATTTTTTTTTTTTGTCAAACTCACCGGTGAGTTTCCGGGGCTCAGAGGTTAAACTATTTATATAAAAATTATTAAAAATATTATTTGAAACCCTCACAATGTGCCTTATCATTTGATTAGCTTTAAGTCAGTTCAAGTGTAAGGTCAGTGTTTGGGTCACAGTTATTCATGTGTGTACCAAATTTCAACTCAATCGGCCCAGTACATTCGGAGCAAATTAGTTGTAACAGACGGATGAACGGACGGACGCACGAACAGATAGATAAACAGACAGACAGACGGGCAGACAGACGCAGAAGTGATCCTATAAGGGTTCAGTTGTTACATTCAGATGTTCGGAACCCAAGGAATGCGGAAATGTCGTGATAATAGTTTTGAATATATGATTATGCATGGTTGTAGGGGAAGACCAAAGAAATTATACACGTATCAAGTAAAAGATGATGTAGCTAAAAAGACTTTTTATAAAAAAAACAACCGACTTCCAAAAAAAAAAAATACACTAAAAATTTAAAAATAACTTTAATTTCGGAAGTCAGTGTTTGTTGTTTCTTCGTTCTTTGACGCTGACTTCCGAAATTAAAGTTATTTCTAAATAGTATGTGTATTATTGTTTTTGGAAGGCGGTTGTTTAATTTGTAAAAAAGTTTTTTGTTTTTCACTTTTTAGTTGTTATACCCCAGAACTAAAACTAAATATTAAAGTTACACCCGAATTGATAACCAAAATAACATGGAATTTGAACATACTCGTAATTGCAGGAAATCAAAATGTCACTTATGTTTACATATTTCTGTTTTTGTTGATTATTTCAAAAAACACTACAGCAATTTCGATAAAATTAATATGGAACCACCTCTAACGGATAAAAAAAGAATTTTGAAAATGGGTTCACAGCTGACAGAGAAATCGGTGGACATACATAAAAAACAAAAACTAAAAACCAACCTCCTTGTTTTTGCGATGTCTGTTAAAAAGAGGTTATTACTGATTTGACAACTGATACAAAAGTATGGAACAAGAATACAAATTGGGCGTACCCCAAACAAAATGTGATAAGGCCTAGAGAATAATGTCGATGTTACCTGTCCCTTCACATGCGCATGCAAGCATCACTACTCATGATGACTAACGGATGCATGATGCAAAAATCAAAGTATCCAGATTTTTTCAAGCAACCATCATTCACTGTATTACACGATATGTCATCCATCAGTCACAACCTGAAAATGGATAGCAAAACCTACCGTGTAGTATTTATTTAGGGACAGCCACAATAATATAAAAATTTACTTAATAATAAAAACATTAGTGTTAACAAAATTGCAGCCCACTGCATTATCCGCGTTTTAACAAAAAAATTTGGTAATGTGTGCCACTAAACGAGCAAGATTATTTACATAATTATTATTAATTAAACTAATTAAATTATAAAAAACATATAATTAAGAATAAATTGTTGATTTAAGTAAACTAATACAAAAAAAAATACAATAAAAATAGTAGACTCCTTACAATTAATAATGGGTCGGAGGTTGAACCAACCGTGACCAGACAATTTCAGAGCGTGTTCCTGTAATTTAGCCGTACATATATTAGATTAACAGCTTACGTAATCAGAGTAAAATTAATTAATCAGTTTTAGCCCAAGAGGCGAAATCACAAAGTAAATCAAATTACACAGCAAGTAGAAATTACGGTTTGAATAAATTCAATTCATTAACTACAATAACGAAATCGTATTTTATTGGGGACGATTGAAACAAGCCATACTTGATTCGGAAAACGTACCGCTTTGACGGGCACAAAGCAAATCAGTTATTTGGAGCTAGCAATTTGAAATTCGCGTTCGTTTTTGATTTGATTTACAAAACTGTTGAAACAATCTTTTATGATGATTTTAAAGTTATTCAAAATTTCCGATTTTATGTTAAGAAAATGTGATGGTCCAAATAAATGAACTAGAGCAAGGATAAAACGAAAACATAGAGATAAAATAAACTCATAATTGAAAAGTAATATTACTATGGTATTCAAAAGGATTTGGCCAGTATCATCATTCTCCTGCCCTTATCACAATTATTTAGGGTCGGGGCAACATATCTTTTTCTTCCATACTTCTCTATTAGTCGTCATCTCTGTAGTTACCTCCTTTTTACCCATATTTCACACAGTCCATCCATCGTTTTATTAATTATATTGATTAATAATGCATCTATATATATAAAAATGAATCCCTAGTTCTTTGGTCACGGCATCATGCGTGAACGGTTGGACCGATTTCGTAAATACTTTTTTTATGTTTGTTAATTGTCAGGAGAAGGTTCTTATGAAAGAAAAAATTAAGAAAGTTGCGCGGAAAATTAGAAAAAAGTAAACTTAACGACTATTTAAACTTCGCGCGACAGTCTATAGCTAAGACAGGACGTCTGTCGGGTCAGGGTGTAAAAATACACATCACATAGCCGTTAACTACGCATATTGTACTTCTAACAAAGTAGCTTTGCGCAAATATTATTGCTGGGAAACGACGCCCTTTTACTCCAAGCCACGTAGGTACCTACTTGTCGGATACGATCGATATTCATTGCATTTTTGTAACTTGAAATGCGTAATTTCGAAAAAAAAAATGAAAAATAAAATACACTAAAAATTTAAAAATAACTTTTATTTCGGAAGTCGGTGTTTATATTTTATTTCTTCGATATTTGACACCGACTTCCGAAAATTAAAGTTATTTTTAAATTTTTAGTGTATTTTTTTTTTGGAAGTCGGTTGTTTTTTTTTGTAAATAAGTTTTTTATTTTTCGCTTTTTAGTTGTTATACCCCAGAACTAAAACCCCAATAACATGGAACGTGGAATTTAAACATTTGGAGAACACAAAAACGTCATCAAGATATGCGTATTTTTCGTTTCTGTTCAGTTTCTCAAAAAGCGCTAAAGCAATTTCGATAAAATTTATATGGGACCACCTCGGGAGTATATTCTTTCAGATTAAAAAAGAATTTTGAAAATCGGTCCACAACTGACGGAGAAATGCGCGGACATAAATAAAAATAAAAAATAAAAAAAACATACATACAGTCGAACATAAAACCTCCTCCTTTTTCGAAAGTCGGTCAAAAATTCAGGTTATGTTTGTTTGGAAAAAAGTTTAATAATAACACTTGGAATTAATTTTCGTTAGAAAGTAAAAAAAAAAATAATGCTTCTATAACCTTCAATATATATCTCCAGATCCAGTGGTATCGTCTAGTGGAAAAAAAATATCCAAATCATGGGTAGAATATGTGGCTTTCGGCTTCAAACTGTCTTTGTACACCCTATATAATAATAGTAGCTTAATGCACTCCTTCTCCATAAAAACTTTAACTGTACTTTTCATACTCCTCTGTCAAAAAAGGTCGAAAATTCGTTATATAATAATAGATAAAGGAGTATTGTATCTAGTTATCCATAATTTTCAATGGTCCCGGGTACGAGTAATATCCGCAGTGTTGAGAAGTTATATACCAGCCAAGCTACTCCTCCCATGATTTTACGAAGCGAGAATATATTTAATCACATTTATTTCGTTTGCAACTAGCTGTACAGATGACAGAGCAATGCGGATGACATGCCATACTTGGTCGACGGTGGCCATTCTGACGTGTCTCATTGCTTCGATTGATTTAATACTGACCAATTTTTCGTTTTGGACCATTTCTATTTCGATTTTATTGTTGTTAAATTAGATTAATTTGTAATATGCTACTTAGTCTTCAACGGTAAACAGCACAGAAAAAAACCGGCCAAGTGCGAGTTGGACTCGCGCACGAAGGGTTCCGTAGCATCATCTATAAAAACCCTTAAATATTTATTTTATTCTGTTTTTTAGTAGGTATTTGTTGATAGCGGCAACAGAAATACATCATCTGTGAAAATTTCAACTGTTTAACTATCCCCGCGCCTGCGGACGGCGAGTGATGGGTAGCTCGCCGTCCGACCAGCATCAGGCCCGAGAGTCGACGGTGCGTAGTGTTCCACGCGCGCTTTAAAGAGTTGTCAGCATTCATGACGGGGCCTATCATGGCCGATGCCTGCCCAGGGGTTGAGGATAAACTTGAAACAGAGTTACCACGCCCCTGGGCTCTCAGGGCAGGGAAGAAACAGGCGTGGGTTTTAGTCAGTAAGAGTCTGACACGCCCTCCCTCTCCACCCTAGAGCGGGAGATTTCATTGCATGATTTACCACCCAGAAAAAAAACCGTCTAACTATCACGGTGACAGACGCATAGACGAACAGCGGAGACTTAGTAATAGGGTCCCGTTTTACCCTTTGGGTACGGAACCCTAAAAAAGCCGAAAAATTGTGTACACATTTCAATACATTTGTTTTTAAAAATATGTTTTTCTATTACCTTATTACAATTTATGTCTGTTGTCTGGTACTTTACTAGCTAAACGTTTATGAAGATTGCTTTGTGTTTTTTTACCGGGAGTGCGTGTCAGACTCTTACTAACCCACCCGTGTTTTTGAAACACTCCCGCAATCCTGGCAGACGTGTAATAACCCTGTAACATAAGGCAAGTCTAGAAAATACCGCCATGAAACCTTGTCTTACAATAACACAAGTCTTGAACCGCCAGCCTTTCTGTGTGTGAGGCCCTTCTCAGCAATAGAACGGTAACTCTTCTCTTCTGCCTAGTCTTTGCCCAACTATCTTGGTCGTCAGTTTCCAGTCTAACTGGATACAGCTGAATACCAGTATTCTACATGGAGCGACTGCCTATCTGACCCCCACAACCCAGTTACTGGGTAATACGATACTTGGTAAGACTGGTTGTCAGACTTTCGGGCCTCTAACGACCCGTAACGATTGTCAAAGATCCACGGTTAACAACCGGGACCAACGGCTTAACGTGCTTTCTGAGGAGCGAAATAGTCTCGGTATGTAAAGATAGTCACCCATCCATGGACCAACCCCGGCAAGCATAGCTTAAACTGATGGATCGACCCGTGCGGCTATTATTACTTTAGCCACGAGCTCCTCAGCAATAGAACGGTAACAAGCTGGTATTACTGAATGAAAATAAAATAAAAACTGTCAATCAAACTTCGTAGACAGCAGTTGTTTGACATTTTACATTGATGCCTCACGTCAAGTTGAGCATGAATGAAAGATGCATCGAATATCAGGCATGCTTGCGGGTGATTGACAATCTCCTGTGGTTATAAATACTTAGATACTTACTGACTTATATTGTCATTGCAGAAATTTGTACGTGTGTAAAAGACCACATAGCTTCTGTAGAAAATGTTTTATCCGAAGATTTTTTCCTAGACATCTTTTTTTACGGTTCCGTACCCGAAGGGTCTGCCCCTTCGGGTACTCATGTGTCCGTCTCTCTGTCAGTCCGTCCGTCGTCTGTCACAAAATTTTGTTACAATGAATTGACCTGTGAACTTGAAATTTGGTGATAATGTTTATTATTATGGATAATTTACTAACAAATACCAATATTTGGTAAACTTTTAATGTGCGAAATCCGACACGCACTTGGCCAGTTTTTTAGGGTTTCGTACCCGAAGTGTCCAAACGGAGCCCTATTGTTGTCACTCACGTGTCCGTCTGTCTGTCCGTCTGTTGTCTATCACAATTTTTTTTTTTACGAAGAAGCTTTTAACTTTCCATTGACTGAACTTGAAATTTCGTGATAATATTTATTATAACGTATACTTTTTTAACAAATACCAATATTTGATACGGAACCCTTAATGTGCGAAATGCAACACGCACTTGTCCAGTTTTTTTTTTTTACTTATGGTTTATAGGCACGCGTTTGACCGCTATCTCACCTGATGGTAAGCGATGATGAGGTCAAAGATGGAGCACGCTTGCCTAGAATTAACCTATTCACTCTTGACTTAAAGACTCCTAGGTTGTAGCTATTAGGAAACCCAGACTCTGGCAGGGAATTCTATTCCTTAGCTAAATAATATAAAAATGTTTATTTCAATTACAATAGACATTTTGATACATAATTATTGGAGATCACCTTTTAAGCAAGGAATTGCTTGTATTAGGAGACTCCGCACTTCCACTTGTCATTTATACGCAATTGAAAGGTAGACAATGTAAACATGCAAGAATAAAAATAAAAAATAAATAATAATAAAAATAAATGGTAAAAGTAAAAGGCCAGATCGCGCGTGTACGTGTGGTATGTGTATCATGAGTGAGTGTGAGTGTGAGTGTGGGTGTGAGTGTGACTAGTGAGGTTGTGTGAGTTATAATGAGCAATGATTAGTTCAGTTATTCCAGTTATTAATATCCTGTCTGTTTATTTATGTATTTGTTTGCTTATTAGCTTATTAATCATGTTTTTGCGCCTAGATGAAGCGTAGGTCCAAATGTAGGTTGTTGGTTGTCGGTTAGCCCTGCGAAAATGTCTTGGGATCTAAAGAAACTAAACGAGTCTTCTTTAACTAACCATGCGCACAACCACCCAAATGTAACTAATTTGGTTGTTGCAAAGTAGATATAATACACTCAACTGCGTCGTAGGTTTTAGTTTTAAGCCAATCGGTTACAACTTTTTTACAGTCCCGGAGCTTCATGGAATATATACGTAATTCTTTATTCAGCAAGTTGTATAGAGAAGATGATTGCCTCGAGTTTAGCTGTACGTACCTACAATCAATTTTGCATGCAATTGGCCAATTATAATTGTAAAGCACTACTCAACCTCCAACCGGATAACATTGCAAAAACCACGTGAGCTAAATGAGTTCAAACCGATATTAATAGACAAAGAAATGCTTTCCAATTGATCTTAAATCACCCGTTATTCATCACACCCACTAAAAGATAGTTTTTATTTCGACACATCATAAGTTTCGAATTAACAAATGACAGATAGGGAAATACATTTTAAGATGGCCACGTGACAGAAGGGTAAAAGTAGATGTAGTTGGCGCACGGACGTGTTGCGACATTACGCAAGAGGGTGAACCTCCCAGTTGTGCGCCCCAAAAATTAATGTCATTGTTAGGTACCATTTTTAGGCCAATCTATTGTACCTACGTTTGAGGTAAGAGGTCATTTGTCTAGTTAATATAATTTTGGTTTGGTGCTGTTGTACTTGAATGCTTCATTTAGTTGAGTATCTATGTTTAAGGGTCTACTAACGGTCCAGTAGCGCCCTCATTGAATAAAAAATCGTAGCATAGCACAAAAAAGAAAAAAAAATCCAACTTCACGTTTGTTACAAAGACGATAAAGCATTTTTACGTTGTTAAAACAGGTCTCAGAATGTTTCGTATCCAATGTTAAAAGTGTCAGAAACTTTTTTTTTTTGGTTGGTGGTGGTTTGGTGTTTTAACAACGTAAAAATGATTTATCCTCTTTGTAACAAACGTGAAGTTGGATTTTTTAATATTTATTTTCTGTGCTATGTTACGAAGTTTTATTCAATGAGGGCGCCACTGGACCGTTAGTAGGGCCTTAATACTCGGCTTTGAGGTTATGTAAAGGTCTTTGTAACTGTAAGCAAACATGGCTGGCAAATGAATGGATATTTTATCGATTAGGAGCATCATTTTGGCCCTAGCACTTATTCAACTTACCGAAATTTATGTTTTTTCTATTTCATTTTTTTTTGTTCGTAGGCACACATTTAACCAAAATCTCACCTGATGGTAAGCGATGATGTGGTCGAAGATAGAGCACGCTTGCCTAGAAGTAACTTATTCACTCTTGACTTAAAGACTCCCAGATTGTAGCTATCAGGAAACACAGACTCTGGCAGGTTATTCCACTCCCTAGCTGTACGCACAATGAATGTGTTCTCAAAACGTTTTGTTCGTGTGGATGGGATGTTCACCATGTACCGGTGGCACATCGCCGTACGTCTTGTGGTCCGCTGATGGAACGGGCTTGGCGGAATCAAATTATGAAATTCTGTCGCACACTCCCCAAAATGTAACTGATAGAAAACCGACAGGCTAGCAACTCGGGTCTATGCTCAAGACTTTGGAGCTTCGACTTGTTTATATAAAACTGATTTAAAGTTTTTTTATTAATTTGTAAGTCGCTTGGACTAGGAAAAAGAAATTCAATGCCCAGCAGTGAGCAAAGTCGGCTTGTGGATGATGCACATAATAAAAATGACACTCTGAAATTGTAAATAACAAAAAGTATTTTATGCGTTTTTAAGCTGTAGCGACATCTATGATGCCACATACGAACTAAACTCACAAATCCTGCATTGTGCATGCTTGCACTATGCTTAGTTCTCCACGCGATCCTCCCTTTTCAATGGAGGCTTGCGGGACTGTACACCCTGTTCCACATACCTCTAAAGAGCCATCAATTGGAGTATCCACCCTCCAATCAAAAGATTGAGTGAGTCGCTACAAGCGATTTATTTATGTTCCACCTTGATCATGCTTTCGTAGCTCTCCCATTCATAATGCGCCGTGATGAGGCCTGATAGTACCGCTATAGGTTAATGTTACGTTGGAAGTTTGACTATAGTTTAAATGACTGCGTGACAGAAGCAAACTATGGGAAGACCTTCACCAATCACCTCCTGACTTCTTGAAAGCCTGTATGGAAAGCACTCAATCGGTTGCGTATCCAAGCAGGACTCTAAAAAAACTACTTAGCAAAATGGTGTTTTATAGACTCGTCTGGAATGGAATGCCCCAAGTGCTCATTACACCTTGCACTATGGAGGACCCAAGGAACGCTAATGATGCTGCAATTAATGTAATGACGCCAGCTTCTGGGCCCAAAAGTTAGGAAACCATAGATTCGGAAGAAGGGGCTTTGTGAAAGGGTTGCGTGGTGCAACTTGTAAGGGGCACATGTGTAGCTCTGGACTGCATGCATGCAATAAGTGTGAGTTATCTTTCACTTATAGGTATGCCACAGGAAGATTTTAGGACTAGAGTAGGGATTGACACATTCCTAACTTCAAATACTCAACTTCAAATAGATACTCAACTTCAAATTCTTAATTCTAAAATCGAGCGTTAATCCTGGCCTTTATCGCTTGATTAAAGTTCCCGTTGCGTTGCAGTGCAACCGGCCCTATCGACCGGTGAGTATTGCTTGTCGAACACCGCCCACATGCCTCTTAATCAATATTAATTGGCTCAGTGTGTTAATGTTCTTTATATCGAGTGATTCAGCCCATCCGACCGAGACGTAGTGAGGTGAGCTCGCTATGTGTGATATGTGTCCGTGATCGTTGCTTTGTGAATAGTGCAAGCCGTGATTGTGTTCAACAAGGTTCTAATCCAGTACTTGCGGATATTTTGGAGACTCTTCTCTTAGCTCGCAGCATTCGGGTAAAATATTCTAAATAATTACTTTCTTTTTTTAACAACCTTTCTTCAAGTTTATTTGTAAAAAAATAATAAATTTATACTATTCTAAGTATGAATATATTATTTTAAAATCCTTAACTAACTATAATTATAACATAGAAACCTTACTTAGTAAAACTTAAAAATTCGCCAAGAAGTGTGCCCAAAAGACTGGCGGCATTGCCAGATTTGTATGGCAATGCTTAACCTCTGGCCGCGGTATAATTACTAGATTTTTCCCACGACTATGCTCCCCCGTCCCATCCCGCAGGAACCGAGTAGTTTTTCAAAATAAAGCCTTTAGCTCTCGGCAATAGTGTATTTTCTTACATATGAAAGAAAATTTGTGATCGGATTAGACTTTCTTTATTTTTTTTATTGATGGACTCGTGTTTGACCACTATCTCACCTGATCGTAAACGATGATGTAGTTTTATTAGTATAAAGTTCAAGAAAGAAAGAAGCGAGCTTGGGAACTTAGGCACCCCGACACGGAAAGGTTAGGTTCGAAGGGCATAAAAGGGGCGAGTGAGCGAGCACAGCGAGCGAACGCAGCCTCCTTCATCATTTTCGTATTAGGTTTCTTTAAACCCTGCAGACAGGAATAGGTGTCCCGTGAAGCGGGGTTTGGCTTTCCTTACTTATGACCGTCGTTAGCCCATAACACCTCCATATTTCAACTATTCTGTTAGATGTAAGCTTACCTGGGCCTGCGGACGGTGAGTAATGGGTAGCTCGCCGTCCGATCAGCACCAGGCCTGAGAGTCGACGGCGCGTAGTGTTCCACGCGCGCCTCAAAGAGTTGTCAGCAATAGAGACGGAGCCCGTCATGGCCAATGCATGCCCGGGGGTTGAGGATAAATTCGAAACAGAGTTACCTCGCCCCCGGGCACTAAGGGCAGGAAGGAACAGTGCTGGGTTTTAGTCAGTAAGAGTCTGACACGCCCTCCCACTCCACCCAGAGCGGGAGAAGTCATTGGATGATTTCCCACACCACAAAAAAAAGACGAGAAGTTAAATCAACTGATACTGCTTGTATAATTGCAAGTTCAAACCCAGCTTGCACACGTCTACTTTTTGGATTTTTTGGGACTCTTTTTGCAGATTTTTATGCAAAGAACAGTATTTTTTTAACTTTTTTGTGGATTTTTGGAACATTTTAACTACTTAAAAGATTTTATTTACAAACCCCATTTTCCGCTTTTTTGACAAAGTCAGCACTGGCTGCAATTCGGGTCACGGCGCTGGCTGCGGAGGCACTCCCTATTTTATAACACTGGTTATGAACTCCAGCCTATGAATTTTATTCCATTTATACGCTACCTACGAAGCCATTATTCTTTAAAGTTTGAAGTTGTTGATGTAAGTACTACTAACTACTAATTAAACTGTGAGTCTTGGTGACTCAGGCCAACTTCTGCGTCTGATTAATACCTACTGAAAAGTCTAGTCAATGTTTTATTAATGAAATTGTACATTATATTTTTCGAATAGAAATCTTTTCTTAAGACGGCGGCGCGGGGAGCGGCGTACGAGCGATGCGCGCCAGTCTAGCGGTGCCCGCGCGTCTGCATTGACGTAGTGTTGTGTATTTTATTTTTTGGCTTTTTAACGACCGATGTTTCAAAATACCCGCCGAACTGATGGATCAAATTAAATAAATAATTCTTGTTCCCGAACAAAGACACTAATTTCTCATAACACAAAACTACCGACCGAGTCTGCGTCACCGCGCCGCACCCCGCACCGTCGCCACCATCGCTCCGCCGGCCGCTGACTTCGTACCCGCGGCCTTAAAATAACATTTTTACTTGCTACCAAACGTGAAAAAATTTACTTTGACTTTCTATAAGAAAGTTGTCTATTTCTATGGGCAGATGTTGTATATTAAATATGACCACGCACTTTTGTGATACCCTGTACTATAACTACAGCTCCTTTGCGCTAGTTTTAATGATTTAGATTGAAATTGATTGAACATAATTAATCTCGTCGCTAAATAGATATTGATCAATAGTCGTTGATGTACAATCGTAGATCATTGTAAGCAAACACTATTTTTAGGTCTTGAATGTTGGGGCTTCGTGTAGGTGGGTTTTTAAGGATAACTAACAGTCAGAGTATACAATGTGTTCTTTTTGATGTCCCATAACTCTAAGGTTATAAACTATATATAATTATATAAACAATACAAAAAGTCCCAGAACGGGTGTTCCAAAAATACATAGTTTCGAAGATACGAGTAACATCAATCATAATTCATTAGTTAAAAGTTGTCACCCGTATGACGAATCTTTATTTGGCGAGTAAATCATTTTCATTCGAACCAATCATTCATGTTTAAAGCTAAGAAAATGCGACGTGATCATATTATTTAATGTAAAGGTGTCTTACTTACATAATCGTGACTTTGTCGAATTATTTTGTATGAAAAAAAAAAACTCAATATGCCAGTTGATTCTTTGACAAGGTCTCATTAATACACTAAAACACGCAAAGCACACTCAATCGGTCGCTGCAAATACAACTTGGCAAAATGGGGTTTTGTAGACTCGTTTGATACCCAATGAGATTACGGTGCCACTGTCCGTCCAGAACATGATGGTCTGCCAGGTACCGGACAGCTTGATACAGCAATTCCAACTAGGACTGTCAGCACAGCTGAGTTGGCTGACTGGAAAGACCATAGGGGTACTTGTGCGCGAAGTTACGTTATGTGGTGTCGCACGCCCCAGAATGGGGAGAGGTGAAAAGTAGCAGATAGGATAGGACCAGAGAGTACCAAGGGTCCGTATACCGCAAGGAACACGTGCGTTACTGATGTTTTTTTTTTTTTGTGGAGCGGCAAGGCGTGTCAGACTCTTACTGACTAAAACTCACCCCTGTTCCTTCCCTGCCTGAGTGCCCATGAGGTGTGGTAACTCATTTTCAGGATTTATCCTCAACCCCCGGGCAGTTATATTATAATCAGGCCTGTTGGTCTAGTGGTTAGTGACCCTGACTGCTATGCCGGAGGTCGTGGGTTCGATTCCCACCCAGGACAAATGTTTGTGTAATGAGCACGATCATTTGTTCTGTGTCTGGGTGTAATTTATCTATAATATTTATGTATTTAGAAATATATAAGTATGTTTATCAGTTGTCTAGTACCCATAACACAAGCTCTGCTTAGCTGCGGACTAGATGGCGTTGTGTGATAGTTGCGGAATATTATATTATTATTATATTGTTATCACTGGCTGGTTTTAGTCAGTAAGAGTCTGAAACGACCTCCCGCTCCACCCAGAGCGGGAGAAATCATTGGATGATTTCCCACCCCACAAAAAAAAAAAGTGATAACAATAAGGCACTGAAATATGGTCGCTCACAATGGGCTAAATCAGAAGGCTTAACGTCACTCTAAGAGCAATGAAGAGGGCTATGCTCGAAGTTTCCTTGCGTGACGGAATCAGGAATGAAGTTATCCGCAGCAGAACCCAGGTTACCGACATAACCCGAAAAATCGCCAAACTGGAGTGAGAGTGGGCAGGGCACATTGCTATAGAAAAGATTTTCGATGGGGCCGATAGTTTCTGGAGTGACGACCGCGTACCAGAAGATGCAGCGTTGGAAGGCCTCTCACAAGGTGGACCAATGACCTGGTGAGTGTTGAGGGAATCTGATGGATGCAACACGAACAGGACCAGTCGTTGTGGTGACACTTGGGGGATGCATATGTCCAGCAGTGGACGTCTTTCGGCTGAAATGATGATGATGGGTTTTAACTTGGATTAAAATGTGAGAGACGTAATCTACCAGTCGACCTCAGGGTGGAGTAGAGAACATTGCCGGATAATAATAATAATATTCCACAACTATCACACAACGCCATCTAGTCCCAAGCTAAGCAGAGCTTGTGTTATGGGTACTAGACAACTGATAAACATACTTATATATTTCTAAATACATACATATTATAGATAAATTACACCCGGATCAACATGTTTTGTCTTTCACCTGAACACTTAGATGGTTCAGTCATCAAAAGTTAAAAGATAAAAAAGATAATTTCATTTGTCTAAACATGCGTATACATCCAAATTAAGCATGCAGGATGTCACAATATTAATACTTCGTACGTACTTGTTTCACCCGTAAGGCGTACTTTATAAAATTTACAAAAAAAAAAACTAAATAAGAAAGGCACTTCAATCCAAGTACATAATAGTCAGTAATAAACATTGATGTCAGTAAAAAAACATTCTATCAAAAAATGTTACAAAAATTAAGGATAAAAAAGTGTCAATTAGTTTCATTCAAAAACAATAAAAAACACATTAGAGATTATGTAAACAATAGTCAAAAACCTTCATTCACTTTGAGAAGTAGGAACAGCCCATTATCATATCAACGTTTGATTTATTATCATTCGATAACATAATAGCTTCGGTCTTCTTATAAAATTCTCCTTAAGATGATCTGGCTCAAGTCATAAATTCTATAATTTGTCATCATTTCTGCTTTTTGAAGTCGGGCAGGCGTCCAAGGTATGTCAAACAGTGCATTGGTACTAATCAGACGCCACATTTAACTACTTATAATACGGGTTATAAATATCACTCACATATTGTCATTAGTTCTGAATGAGCTAGAAGATTGATTTAAGATATATTGGTTACGTGTGGGAGTAATCTATCATCACTACATAGGTATTATAAAATAAATTCCCCCGCCGCGTCTGTCTCTCTGTTCCCGATAAACTCAAAAAATACTGAACGAATTTTCATGCGGTTTTCACCTATAGATAGAGTGATTCATGAGGAAGGTTTAGGTGTAAAATTTGTACCCGTGTGATACTGGGGCGGAGTGCTGGTTTTTAATAAATGTATAGTCGACAATAGCATTTAGAAAGAAAGAAAAATTCGGACAATTGCGTGACGGACTTCGCATATTATGGGTTCCGTACCAAATGAGGGAACTATAAAAGAAAAATAAAGGTATTAATAAACAATATCACCAAATTAGAAGTTCACAGGTCAATGAGAAGTTAAATAATTCTTCGGGACAAAATTTTGTGATAGATGACGGATAGACAAACGGGCAGACCGACACGTGAGCGACAGCAATATGGCTCCGTTTGAACCCTTCGGGTAAGGAACCATAAAAAATGTTTATTTGCGACTCGCACAGGAAATATACAAACGAAAAATAAAAATTGCTAGAAAAAACCGTATATAGAGACCTGTGCGAGGCCAAAATGCTCCACTCACAGCATATGGTCGTTTCCCCATTAAAGTTATTTGTGAATGTGAAAATAGAGCAGTAGAAATCCTAGAACTTGGACTCTGTGTTTCTTCAAAGTTATTACCTGCAGGCGTAGCATGGCCAATTCTATCTTTATTCTACCAAGAATAGACAAAGTTCTTTCTATCCAACTCTACATCTCGTCTACCCGAGCACGGGGCGACCTCTAGACTCGGGTTTCTATGAAGACAAAGACATATTCATTCTTTCAATAGCAACGAGGAGGTAGTTAGTGATGTAGATAAACTAAGAATTCTAAACGGCAAGTTCTAAAACCTTTTGAACGAACCTATCGAACCAACCTTTGCTTTGTGACTTCCAACTCTTGATTAATGCCTTTTGTGGAAGATTCACCACAATTTTGATATACTGAATGAGTCACAGAATTGAGACTTTAAAATTAATATAGATGTTGTGCTAATTCCAGTGTGACGTAGACTATCTGACACTTGTTAAGAAGAAATGTTTCTACCCCCAAGTGTAAAAAGTAGAAAAAAAATGGTCGTCATGCTTTACATTGTAGACTTTTGTCGACAGAAGAATAGAACCATTTCTTCTCTTCAGTTTTAACACCGCCATGCTTAGGATGGTAGACATCTTTCTACAATCTGTCATTTCGTCTATTCTTCCGTCGACAAAACCCGTTTCTATGGTGGTCATGCTACGCGTGGAGGCCTATATATCAGTCCAGAGCACGATTGTCTAAAAGTAAAAGCCTACTCAAGGTTACTTCTAGACAATGTTGCTCTATCGTCGAACACATCATCACTTACCATCAGGATAGGTAGTGCAGATCAAAGCGAGATTATCAAAAATAACTGAAAAAATTAGTTAAACAAATAATGCACGACCATAAATAACGAGGCACCTAAAATTAAACTTTGTTAAATTTTAATTTAATTGTTTTTGGAAGTGGTAAAGGAATTCGCATCACTGCATATTTGTTGATTCGTAGAGCTCACATTCCTCGTAGCACAGCCTGAGCTACGCCGTAGCCCTGCGCGTAGCATTGGTTTTGTGTGCTACGCGAATGTGGTACAGTCATTTCACGGTTGGCGAGGTGGTTGAGCGATTGGCTGCTGCATTGCGTGTCGTGGGTTCGATTCCCGCTCGGAACAAATATTTGAATGACCTACAGATAGTTGTCCCGGATCTGGGTATGTTGTGTGTGTGAGTTTAAGTGATTCTGAACGCGCTCACGATACAGGAGTAATTCATAGTGTGGGGTAACGTTTTTTATTGTCCTAGTCTTAGGTGACGGTTAATTACCGAGACGATTTGCGTTAAATGTACATACTTGTTTCGGTAGTGCGTCCACTCGTCGACCAGCCTGGTGACTAGGAATAAAAAAATGATCGGCTGATATTCCTTGTTGAAGCGTCAAAATGTTAGTTATTTAACCATTGTGGAATATATAATTTAATAATATATGATCAATTGACTATTATAAATACCGAATCTAGTCTTAATAACCCACTACTGGATCCTTTTTGCATTGCATTGCATGGAAGCCCACATTTATGTATTTAAAGACATTACTAACTACACTATGTTATAAAACATAATTTCAAATATTCACATATCAAATTACTATGAAAATTGTCTAGACTAACATTTATATTTTTTTCATAGAAATAAAAATAGACGTATAGACGTGATGTTCAATTTAAAATCATTAGAAGTCGTGTATCTGCGCCTTAAGGCGTCTATTACATATGCTAATGCAATCGTCATTCAATTGAAAAAGTTCTAGGAAAGTAAAATCTACTTAGGGATTACCTTCATACACTTTCTTATGATAACACTAAGGATCTTCTGCTGGGTAACATACAGTAATTTATAGTGATACATACAAAACACCTGTATACACTTACATACCTCACACACAAAAATACTTTTCATGCGCTTTAAATACTGAATTTTAAATTAGATATAATTGGTTTTATAATTGTAATTCATTTGTATGTTAACTGTTATCCATTATTTATTGTAAAATGCCTGACACATATTGATTGGCTTTATTTGTACGCAGGATCACTGATTCCTAAGTCACAGGAACTTACACCTAGTTTAGGAGTCAGAGAATTTAAAAATGACCAGTTTTTAGGCCTTCAATCAATTTATTTTATTTTTGTATTTAATTGTGTCTATTAATTTTTTTATTATTTAATTGTGTACATTTCACTTTGTAAAACTGACTTATGGTCAATAAATTATTATTATTATAGTTATAACTGATGGTTGCATGTTTCAAGGATCAAAGTATCGAGATTTTGTCATGCAACCGTCAGTCACTGTATTGGACGATAGGTTATCCGTCAGTCACGACCTTGACTGTGGTTAAACGGACAGCAAAACCTACAGTGTAATAGACGCCTAAGGCATGTATATTCTAAGTCTTTCTGAAGGACGCGCTCTCCATTTCAATCTACTTATTATTCGACGTTATAGCGCACACGCTATACCAGTCAATTTTTTTGTTTCGAGGTTGAGTTGAGTGGAAGAAATGAGTTAGAATACAAGGGTTACTAGCGCAAGTGGTTGACTAGAAAATATTATAAAATGAAAATACTATATAAGCATAAAAAAAATAATTTAAAGGTTTCAAGGCAGTTTCAAACAAAAAAGTAACATACAAGTACTCTAATTAGCTACTCATATCAATACACAAATCAAGTACACTTTAATACACAAAGCAAGTACACTTTAATACACAAAGCAAGTACACTTTAATACACAAAGCAAGTACACTTTAATATACAAAGCAAGTACACTTTAATCCTCCTGTCCGAATTTCGATCACGGTGGCAAATCTCAACGGAGATTAGCCAAGTACGCAGGAGATATTATAGTGTACAAGCGTGTGCGCAAACACAGGTGCACTCTCTGTTCCTTAACTGTCATTGTCCGATGTGACGGCAATCCGACGTGACCTGGGAGAGATCAGGTCCAAGACCAACGGCTTTACGTGCTTTCCGAGGCACGGGGATGTCACACTTTCAACTGCCAAATTGCGGGCTGCTACAGAGTAATTTCAAATGGAAAAACCCAATAGCACTTTTTGCCTGACCCGGGAATCGAACTCAGGACCCTACGCTTGGCAGTCGCGCTTGCGACCACAATACCAAAGAGGCATACACTATATGATAATAATCATTACGCAAATATTCGTTTACTAATGAATAAGATACGATGTTAGTATAAAAATATTATGTCACAAAAATGTACCTTGTGTATACAGAAGCAGATTTTCTTTATCAGTAACTGCCCCGAGCCAGGAGTGTAGGCTGTATGTTTAACAGGGACCTTCTTGTACACCAACCTTTAAATATGATGGCTACGAAACTAGCGGATTTTAGAAGTTACTAATTTGGCCAAGACAATTTTAACTCCCTCCTCCACGGGTCAGCTGGACCCGTTCGCTACTAAACCCGCGGGTCCACTTTTTTTTTTTTAGACCACATAATTTAGTATCTATATTTTATTGCTTAACTGGACCCACAGATGGCGTAGTGGTTGAGCGTTCGGCTGCTGCGACCAACAGCTTAACGTGCTTTCCGAGGCACGGAGGAGTCTCGGTATGGAATTATGGTCACAATTAAAAACCTATGTATGACGAGGGGCCTGACGAATTAATATTATATCTAGGAATACTATTATAGAATACATTGACATGGGGCGTTCAAATCGCAAAATTTGTAATAAGCTGAACCAATCTTCATATGCATTGAACGTGTTGAAGACAACTGTAGGTAAATTAACATTACTAACCGCACATCATGAACTAGTTGCATCATGTTTAAGAAATGGCAGAATTTTGTGGAGTAATGCAACTGGAAAACAAACTGCATTTATCGCTCAGAAATGATGTATCCGAGCTATCTGTAATCTATAAAACACTGACAGCAGTAAACCTTATTTTAAACACTTAAAAATATAAACTTTACCGTCCACGTACACTCACGAAACTGCCCTTTTTGTCAGCCGCAACCTGTTTAAGTTTTCACAAGTAGGCAGCTTGCGCAGAGTTGGTATGCTACATTTGGTTCCAAACAAAACTGCAATATTTTGGAAGAGCATATTCGCAATGGCTCCAAAGTTTTATTATACCAAAAAAAAAGACAATCTTAGTGAATTTAAAAATAATTTATTTCTATTTCTGCACGAGCAGACATATTATACTCTATTGAGGAATTCCTTAACGACCGAATACAATCTTTTTTTAAGTAATTGGCTGTAAATTATTGCTAGCTTGTTAAAATAATGGGGTTACATGTGTAAATTGACTGATATTCTAATTATGTAATCTAATGCTTTTATCCGACATTTCCTGCTATTTCAATATTGTAATCATGTTTTATTGATATTATAGTATTATTATTATTTGTACACCATCAAGCGGTAGGACATAGAGATCTGATATACTTGACTGTAACACAATGTAGCCTATGTTCAAAAATAAATAAATTGAAATTGTACTTTTAATGATCGAGTTCGACTCTCGTTTGCCTAACAAATGAACGCTACATTTTCGTCAAACGTTCAATTCGTGGCCACACCGACCCCGCCCCTTGTCTTAAGGGACAGTGCTCACAACGCTTTGTTTGACAAGTGGCCTTTAGACATTAAGACAACATTATTTTTATGATTTTTTTCATTAAAAACAACCGCCCCCATGTTTGCCCTTTATTAACTTGTCAACTTTGTCGGGTCGCTTCAAACATGGTTATTTGGAACTTCGTGTTCTCGAAGTCGTATTTTGTTGTTTATATTATTTGTAAGTCTTATTCCAAAATTATTCTTACAAGCCTTTTAAACGACTTCAAAAGGGAGGAGGTTCTCAATTCGATTATTCCGCCAATGATTTATGAATATTTCTATTGCTGATTATTTTTTTATGTGGTAGGTATAAAAAAAAAAACAAATACTGAATCAGCGCTTTTTGAAAAAACTCAACAAAACACGAAGTCGCATAATGATGCGTAACTTTTGACATCTCACCTTGGTAATAAGCAACATTAACATTCTATCCTGACTCGTGGCTAAAGTAATAACAGCCGCACGGGTCGATCCATCAGGTTAAGCTACGCTTGCCGGTGTTGGTCCATGGATGGGTTACCATCTTTACATACCGAGACTCCTCCGTGCCTCGAAAAGCACGTTAAGCCATTGATCCCAACTGTCAATCGTGGATCTTTGACAGTCGTTACGAGTCGTCAGAAACCCGAAAGTCTGACAACCAGTCTCACCAAGGGGTATCGTATTACCCAGTTACTGGGTTGTGGTGTGTGTGTTCAGATAGGCAGTCGCTCCATGTAAAATACTGGTATTCAGCTGCATCCGGTTAGAGGAAGCTGGCCCCATGATAGTTGAGAAAAGGCCAGGCAGATGATGAGTTCCAATTTCGACTGCGCGCAGACTTAACGTGCGCGCGTTCTACCATCATTCTGACGGCCAACCCACAGCGCGTGCTCTTCCTCGGCATCCTGTTACTCCCGTCCCATTTCACGAAATCACTCCCACAGGTTGCAGGAAAGCGAGAGGAAAGATGTTACACATCAAAAACTAAAAAAATATATTATATTGTGTACCTACACAGTTGACGTTTTTTGGTTTTCTCCAATTATGTTCCAATTCCATGTATTTGCCAACCAATTCGGGAATAACTTTACTATTTAATTTTAGTAAAGGAGTACAAAAAATAAAAAGTCCAAAAAATACAGTCTTCCAAAAAACGGTGTCCCATTGTTTCGCAGACAGAAATGTCATAGAATTTCGTTTTCCAGAAAATGTTTCATATAATATTTAGTCCTTAAGGGTCTACTACCGGTCAGGGTGGAGCATACGGTGGAGGTCTGCCCCGCTTGGGCTGAGCACCGCCGTGTCCTCGTGGATGCGATAGGTGGCGGCGACCTCTCGCGCCCGGCCCTGGTTCAGGCCATGGTACGGAGCGAGAGGGAATGGGAGGCAGTCTCCGCCTTCTGCGAAGCAGTAATGCTCGTGAAGGCGGAGGCGGGACGCGTGAGGTAAGCTCAACGGAGTGGCGCTCACGGCTCCGGCCGCTACCACCGCAGGAGAGGTACTGGGCGTACTGGGCGTAGGACGTCGCGAGACGATTTCCGGCCACCGTAGACCCGGGCCTGCGGACGGCGAGCAGTGGCTAGCTCGCCGTCCAATCAGCACTAGGCCCGTGAGTCGACGGCGCCTAATGTTCCACGCGCGCCTCAAAGAGATGTTGTCAGCCACCACTGACGGGGCCCATCGTGGCCGGTGCCTGCATGCCTAGGGGTAGCATATAAATTCTGAAAATGAGTTACCGCACCTCTGGGCACTCAGGCAGGGAAGGAACAGGGGTGGGTTTTAGTCAGTAAGAGTCTAACACGCCCTCACGCTCCACCCAGAGCGGGAGAAGTCATTAGATGATTTCCCACACCCCCCCAAAAAAAAAGGGTCTACTACCGGTCAAGTGGCGCCCTCATTGAATAAAAAAATCTTAGCATAGCCTAGATAATAAATATTAAAGAATCCAACGTCACGTTTGTTACAAATAGGATAAAATATTTTTACGTTGTTAAAACAGGTCTCAGAATGTAGATCCAAAGTAGTAGGCATAAGTACAAAAAACGGCCGTTTCTGACACTTTTGCCTACTACAAACGGAGCTCTATTGTTTCACTCACGTGTCCGTCTGTCTGTCCGTCCTTCGTCTGTCACAAAAAATAAGTACTGAATTCTTTTTTATTTATGACTTGTAGTTACTATGGGTAAAATGTATGTGTATGTACAGTGCCTGAAATAAAATGATTTATTATTAATACAAAATTGACATCGTTTCAGTCTTCCCCAAAATCCAATCTTCTCCACCTTTTTAGGGTTGCGTAGTCCTAAGGGCCTTATAACACCAATGGATCGAACGTCGATCAATATGGTAGAATGCATTAGTCGACGTCGATCGATGGTTTCTATTACACCGATCGATCGACCGTCGATAGACCTTCGATCGATGCTAGAATGAATTAGTCGACGTTGATCGATAATTTCTACTAGGTTCACCAATCGATTGACCGTCGATCGATGGTAGAGTGGATTAATCGAAGTCAACCGGTCGATTGTTTATCGAAAGGAAAACTATCACGGCCAAAAAATAAGATTAAATTTCTTCTCTTCCCCAGGGTAATGCCACCAGACATGGCGATTTCGATGAGGCACACGAAGCTGAAGGCCGAGGAGGCGGCGCTCCTGGCAGGCGAGATCAACAAGCCCTCTTGGGAGTCCAGGAACGAGGGCATCCATGAGAGGGTCAGCTTCGAAGACACCATCTGGGGCTTCGATCTGGCCGGTGGAATATTTTATAAGACTCCATTGAGAGTTACTTTCGTAAGTTTTATCTAATGATGCAGTATTTTGCAAAGTCACTATTGTATCATATGCAAAGTATCAATAACATTGTCGAAACGTATAACTAAAAAACATTATATGTAGTTTAAATAAAAAACACGCTTTCATAATTTCATTTTTTGAATTCTTCTCAGCAAATCAGTTCATTTGATAGCATAAAAAAAAATAGCATGCCCGCCTTCTTAGGGAGTCCGCCATGTGCGGTCCATGACCATTTACGGTGCACCGGTGTGGTCACGTTCCCAATGGCGGTGACCAGCCCGCCAGTTGAACGCGGTCCAAAGGGTTATAGCCATATTATATATATATAGGGTTATAGCCCGGCTGCGGGGGCGCGCGTCGCCCCACGCCAACGCTGCAGGAGCCACCGTCTAGGACTAACCTGAACAAGGTTGCCCCCTTGTCACGCGCCATAAGATTGTTAAATATTATCTCAAATGAAGTGGATATATTTCACTGCAGCCTGATGAAATTGACAGGAGTAGCACTGAAGTGCATTGAGAATGTTGAGAAGCAATTTTAATTGTATTTTTAATCGCATTTTTATTAAATTTTATTTTGAATTGTATTTTGAATTGTATTTTGACTTGTATCATTTATTTTGAATTCTATTTTAATAGTATTTTAAATTGTATTCTTAATTGTATTTTTTAATTGTGTTTTTGATTGTATGTTCGATTGTTATTTTAATTGTGATTTAATTTGTTTTTTCATTGGTATTTCAAATTGTATTTTGTGGTAGTAACATTGCTTTGGCGTTATGCTGTTAAGGTGTTATTTACGTAATTTTTAATAAATAAATAAATAAATATTTTCGTGCAGGTGAAACCGGACAGCCGAGCAGAGAAGGCGGGCATCAGGGCCGGAGACAAGCTGCTGAGGATCAACGACCTGGACACCTCGACCCTGACCATCCAGCAGGCTCACGACATCATCATAGAGTCGGGCATCCATCTCAAGATTTCTGTTACTTCGTGAGTATTGATGACACTGATTTACCAAGGCTTAAGAATAAAGAATTTGAAATTGTGTAAAAAGATACTAGCTGCTGCTTACAATTGGCAGTTTTCGAGTTGGTACTTATTACTACCACGAGAGTCTTATGGCTTACTATTTTATGATGATGATGATAAAGATGATATTTTCGACTTTCGGTATCTAGAAGGAAAGAAGAAAGAAAAACTGTTTTTTCACGTGAAAGCGCAAATACGTTTTGTTACATAAACAATTAATACAAAATATATTATAGACGGAAATATAACGCTCAGCTATTTGCAGCGGCCCATGCACGCAGGCACGAATCCACGGCGCTGGTTTCGGCGTGTCGCTGTGTCCTCGGTTTGCTTGTCCAGGGTGATGATATAGACCGAGATGTAACGCATAGAATCAACTCAGGATGGATGAAATGGCGACAGGTCACTGGAACAACTTGCGACTCACGGATGCCCCTCAAGTTAAAGGGAAAAATCTATAAGTCGGTGATTAGACCGGTCGTACTATTCACTCAGTCATTATGGATCAGAATGTCGGGCTGTGATGAAAAAGACGGATAAAAAAAGATTGCATTTGGCGGAGATGAGAATGTTGAGATGAATGTGTGGAGTAACGAGAATGGATAATGTGAGAAACGAGTACATTAGAGGTAGCTCCAAAGTGGCGACATTGGCAGAAAAGTTAAAATAGAACCGCTTATCTTGGTATGGTCATGTGATGGGGAGGGATGAAAGACATGTAACTAAAAAAGTTATGAATATAAATGTGGATGGATGGAGAGGGAGAGGGAGGCTAAATAGAAGATTGATGATTGTGTGGTGATTGTGTGTGTGTGTGGTTGTGTTATTGATAGCGTGACGGCTGACAGGACAGAATGGAAGAAAACAACGTGTTGCGCCGACCCCAAGTAACATGGGATAAGGGAAGGAAGAAGAAGATGATGATGACAATGATGATATTTTGGTTTAAAAATCTTAAATTGGTTTAAATAAACAATTTTACACGTCAAATAATAATTCAACAAGTCCCTATCTTCTTCTTTGATATTTTAAATCTTTTTCTCTCGCTATGCAAAGTTCATGTCGTGGAAGAAATATAAGCTTTTCAGCGTGGTTGATTATAAGTTGCCATCCAGATCTTTATAAGCAATTCATCTTTTTGAATTCTTAAAACAATTAAAAAGGGCTTAAAATCGTTTGTTTCACCTTTCAGGCCTGAAGACGAAGAAGATTCTTATTACTGCTATGAAGATCCACTTGTAAGTACTAAATATAGGTTAGTCTTACTCTGTGGCTTCTTCTTCTTTCGAAACTATGGTTTCCTAAATTTCTAAATACTTTGGACCCAGAAGATAGCCACATTAATTGCAGCATCCGTAGCATTCATGAGATCCTCTATAGTGCAGGTGTATGGGTATTTGGTGCGTTACTGTAGATGAGTCATGTTCTTGACAGGATCACCGCACACACATTGGGTATCAGACGAGTCTATAAAATCCCATTTTGCCAATTTGTATTTAAAATCTGTGGCACAAAACAATCATTAATGTACAGTTACCGAAAGCAATTATTTATATGTTAAAGTTGGTCCTGTACAGGCATACGCGTGTAATGTAACAATGCAAGATTCAATTTAAGCATAAGAAGAAGATGGTCTGACGGTGTACGCTAGGACAGATGCATGTCTGGGTCGCGGATAAATTTGAGAGCGAGTTACCGCGACCCTGGCGCAGGCAAGTGATCCCCAGGGGTGGGTTTTAGTCAGTAAACGTCTGATACACACTCCCGCTTCACCCAGAGCGGCAAAAGTCATTGGATGATTTCTCACCCCACAAAAAACGAAAAAGAAAGGGGAAGATGGTCACCTTGCACAAAATTAATTCGCAACTCGATGTTAGTTTAAAAAACCAAAATTAATAGTTAATATGAATTTAATATCACTATTTTGTTAAAAATATAAAAATTCTAATTACAATGCGATCGTGAATTTCAGTAAAAAAAAAACTCGAGGAAACACGTTAAATCTTGTTAACTCTCATAGTTAGAGAGATAGTCGTGATGTTCATCAAGCGACATAGTGCTGGCATGTCTATCCACACAAGCAAACACGTATTTGTACGCCATTTTGTTGTTTGTTTATTCTTACTGTACGGATATGCAACTTATATGCAGGGTGTCCACTTTCCCTACGTTACAATAGCACGTCTGCTCAACCCACTGTTTAGGAACATTCACTTTTGTAACTGATCGAGCTGTGAACTTTAAAAATTGAGAACGTTACAAACAATATAGCCATTCAAACGTCTAGGTGTAATTAAGTTTCTATTGATATAACCATTTCCTATGTAAGTAGTCGATACGTCTATTATTCTCCTCTACTAATCGTCAGGGCACTGACATATTTACGAGTATAGTCTTAAACCATACCTATGCAACACATACCATCAAATATTTATTTTGCTGTCCAGATCGATGGTTACGACAGTGAGGAGGAAAGGCGAATTGAGGAAGAAAAGGCCGAGAAAAGGAGGGTTTGTGCTAGAGTGGTACGTATTCTTACTATTATCGTTTACCCATCTTTTGCACACATTTTATTGCATTTTAAATATTTCTATAGAAAACACACGAAATAAGATTTAAAAAAAATATCCGACCGGTATCGGGAGCAGGGTCCAAGCTCCCGGCGGATAACTTAGAGCTTACAATGCGAACGGTGTCCAGAGTTGCGCTTTCTGAGTGAAGTTCGATCCAGCCGTCTAATCAGGGTCTCCTCAGGTGTTGATCGAGCCTCGTGGCTATAAAGCCATTGCTCATGATATGAACAGATTTCCTAGACCGGTAATTCTATCCCGTTCATTGGTTAGACAAGTTCTTAATAATGAATTAATTATAATTCATAATTTACAATAGAATCTAAATAAATGAATACCTACTTTTAACTATAATCAGATAATATTAATATTATTGCAGGACCGAAAATGAAATTCTATTAATATTATAAATGTGAAAGTTGACTGAACATAATTATCTGGATCACATTTGGTACATACATAAAATGATATACACACACATACATATATATAGATAATGGTCTGGAATAGCACATAGGCTATAATTTATAGCCGGGGAAGTACGCAGATGAAGCTTCTGGCAAAAGGTAGTATACAAAGTTGATACGACAGAGGGGCTTTCCTTTAAACTGCCTATACTAGGTACTATTTTCAAGCTCTGTACCAAAAATCAATTAAATCGGAGCAGTAGTTTAGTCACAAACGATTTTTTAAGTTTTGGCCTCGTTTGAACACGATGTATCTTTCCTAACAGCTGATTATGTCTATACGCACAGGTCATGCACCTTAAAACGATAAATCTGAGTATAACCTACGATACGACGCGTTGTTGCCGTTCTCACGCAAGTCACAAGTACATTTTCGCTATAAGATGGCAATGCAAACAAGGATAATGGGTATAAAGTATGGTATAAAGGGTGGTTGCGTTTTACTCTGAATTGTAAGCTATTTAGTTTGTTTGAAAAAAAAAAACCTCATTTATTATTATTTTTATTTTTATACCGTATCGAATTAATACTAAACACGTATAGTATACGTAGTTTAATTTAATGCCCCTCTGTCACATCAACGTTGTATAACAAAGGAGATAAAACATGTAAAAATTTCAAAAGGGACTAAGTACTGATCCTACTCGATAGCCGTGGGCATATCCACTAAAATACCCAGAATCATACTCATTCAAATATTTGTAACAATATGCTCACATAGGCTTACTTTGTTCGATCTATTTTTGATGATCCGTTGTTTATTTTGCAGTGAACGTATTGTCATACAAAATATTTTTGGCAAATGTTACTGATAAACTACAACAAAATTATTCATCAATATTAGCTCTATCGTAATGTTTTTTTGAGACCTATTTTTCCATTAGTGTATTTTTTTAAAGAACGAATTAAGTTTAATATGTAGCCAGTAGTGGTACTAGCTGACCCAACCGACGTTGTCTTTTCCGAGTTCATCTAAAATCCCACACAGAAAAGTACTTCCAGTATTTCCTTTCCAATTTTTCGGACAACTTTACTTGCCCTAAGAACCTTCCTCGGACTGTGCCGAAAATAGACTAAAAACTAAAAAATATGAACCAAATCAGTCCAGCCGTTCTCGTGATAAAAATTACAATATGAATTCTACTTAAAACTAAGTAATGTTCTTTCGTCGCTACAATCTAACTTCTATTCCAGTATTCCACCTTTTTTCAAGGAAGACAATATTTCAATGAACTCTTAATTACATTTCAGAGCCACTACTGGAGTTTACAATGGCCTTGGGTTAGCAAGAAACGATTTATCTACAGAGAATCCAACTGTTTCATGGTGCCCAGCAAATACGAAGACGCACGAAGGTGAGTAAAACGTTCTTAACACAAAGATGAAAGTAATTCGATCTTAAAAGAAACTTGTAATAAAATTCAGAATCTGATGAGAGGATCTAGAGAAAATTAAATACAAAAAAAAAACCGGCCATATGCGTGTCGGACTTCGCTCATTTAGGGTTCGGTACCAAATGTATTTTTGACTATTTGTATGGCTTTGTGTTAACAAGATGCTTATTGGCTGATCTGTCAGACAACAGACACAAAAGAAAATCTATTGTTCGTGGTCACATATGACCTACGTGACAGATGAGGTTTTAAACTGTGAAAATTTAAAGACTGTAGCTCCAACCGTTTGGCTGTAAAATCTATGTGACAGACGACGGACAGACAGACAGACGGACACGTGAGTGACAGCAATTGGGTTCCGTTTGGACCCTTCGGGTACGGAACCCTAAAAATTATGGATTGACATGAGCTGCAGAAGTGTCAAGTGGACTGACTCCTATATATTTTGGAGTTTTGACAATCTTTATCGGTGATAGAACCTCACTTTGTCTAGAGCTCAAATACAATCGTGAAGAAAGAAAGAATAAACCGTTATTTTTAAATCACATGAAATTGATATTTTTCTTGGATCAGCGTACTTGTGCGTAATAGTAGTCATGTAATAATGCTATAATTTTAATTCAGTCACACATGTTTTGTTTTTAGCTGGGACTCCGACACTGACTCTGATATACTAGGAATTTAGGATCATCATCAATCTATCAACAACTTGTCATCTAGCGCTTGTAAAGGTTGCCAGCAGTATTCAGTTACACCCGGCCCGAAACCTTGTGATCTGTAACCCTTTTTAATTCAAGCTTCTTTGATGCACCTGATTAATATTCCTGATATTCTGTTCTATAAATACTATATTAACTATCAAAACCCTTTTAGAAAAATATGAATGTGGTATTGTGGCCGTCATTAATGCATCGCACGAAACCCTATTTCATACCTCACAAAATTCTGTGTAGTAAATTAACTATATGTTTTCTTCTTTTAGGGACAAATATCCTCCTCTACCAAGCATGCGATATACCGACGACATTGTCCACTTCAGTAAAGATGGAAATCCCGAAGGTCAAGATAACACGAAACGTATACCTTCTTTGTGGGAAGTCAAACAACAGGCCAGAAAGGACAGAAAAGAACGGCTATCAAAAGCCACAGCAGTGGATAATGGAACTGGTGGAACCGATGAACTAGATAGCGAAATAACTGATGATGAAGAACCAGTTCAAGAAGTTAGGCAAAAGTCAAATAAGTCAAGAAGATCCACATTAAAAGTAGAACGACAGGAAACAATAGACGAGTCGGAAGAAAAAGAAGAAGGTTCAAGATATCAAGAAGAAGAGAATGAGGAAATTAAAGCTATGAATGAAGAAACAAATTTTGAAGCGAATACAGAAAACAATAAAGAAATAGAAGCAGAAAAAAATGAAGAAATGAAAGAAGAAATAAATGACGAACAAAATGAAGAAGTAAATAGTGAAATGAACGAAGACTATAATGATGTAGAAGAAACTGCTACTAAACCTGAAAATGAAAACAACAATGACGTTCCTAATGATCTTGTTATTCCAGTTCCTGAAATAAATAAAGGAAATAATCAAGCAGTTGAAGGTGCAGAAGTTGAAAACGCTGTAGAAGATAACAATTTCGAAGCAAACAGTGAAGTCAATGATGATGAAATATTAAATGAAGTGCTAGGAAAAACTAGTGACAGTGCGTCTAGAAGTGAAGAAGACAATAATATACTAGATAGTATTCTAAGTGACGACGGACAGAATTTGGAAAATTCTGAATCTAACAACGAAAGATAAAGGATTTGTAAATCCATAATCTTTTCACATGGTTGCTCTCGCCAAGTCCTTTGACGGATAGGCAGTGAGTAACAATCGCGAATGACTATAATAGCGTAGAGTTCATTCCACTTGTGATACTGATTAATCCTGCAGCTCAATTTTCATCCTCATCTATTTAGCATTTACAACAATAAATGAAAGCAAATTCATATTAGTAAATCATTCCTTATTACCAGTGCTAGAAAAGACGATGTCGAAACTTTTTATCTTTATATAGGTTGTGATTAGTGTCATTACAATTGGTTCAATGACTAACTGGAATTCCGGTCAACTGATCGTGAATTTGAACCTGTGCCAAAATCATTGTTGTAAACACACCTGTGTAATAAACCAAAGTTAAAAATAGTACAAATGCAATCAATCATAATGTTAAATATAGATTTAAATGTTACAAACATTTAGTTGTTAAACAATAAAATTGTGTAATAGAAGTTATGTTAACTCTGAATCTCAAATTATAATCTAACAAACTATGGAGCTGTTTTATTTTTAACTTTTGAAACGCGTCAACGTTTGAAAGCGTCGCAATGATATTATAGGCGACAAACAAGTCAAAAACTGGTCAAAACGGAGGAAAATTAGATGTGTTTTTGATAAATTGCGACAGATATACAAAGGTTACGTAACAATAAATTTAAAATAATCCGGACTGACAAAAACAGCTTAAAAGTTCGAAAAATTTCACTTTTTAAGCAGTTGGTAATGCAGTTGGTTAAATTTATTTTAGTTCAATTAAAGCTTTTTGGTTTTTCTACGTTTTGTGAGTTACATTTTTAGAGTCGTCTCTTTAAACTCTTTATTTTGATTCCCAAAATGACAATATCAAAAAAAATACGACTACACTTACCTAATGGCGGTCACCATTTTGTTTTTAGTTCAATATTCATATATGCCCGCCACTTCGGGGGTTAAATTTACAGAAAAAAGTTCTTAACTTACCCTATAACATACATACTTATGTATAAGTAAAAAAACTATGTTCTGTATATTTTTTCAAATTTTTTTTTTTGTTTTATCGTCATTATTCATCAATTTTATTAATTATAATATTTAAATTAAACTAAATATTAATAATTTTAAAATTGTGAAAAGAATACTATTTGAGGCTCTGACAATATTTCATTTGATGTGTGTATATGAAAATATTTGTTGGTAAATTTTCCGATTTGAATCCCATTATGTGAACCCTATATTTCAAAGTCATTTATTTACGCTACACAGTTATTCATATGTGTACCCAATTACAACTCAATCAGTTCAGTAGATTCAGAGAACAAAGGCTGTGTCAGACAGACAGACAGCCACGAATGATCCTGTAAGTGGCCCGTTTTTTCATCCGGACTTCGGAATCCTGAAAACAAATGACAAAAAACGTTTGTTTTATTTAATCTATATACGTTTAATTGAATGTGTATGTAGCAAATGATAAAATAATAACTTTATTCAACGTTTTGAACAAATCTCCATATTTTTATCACGGGTCAGACCTTTTTTACAAGCATGTAATTTGCCTTAATTAAATAAAAATTAATATCTTAATGTTGTTTTTTAATAACTTAATGATGTTTACGTATGAAATTGTAGGTATGTAAATGATTATTATATTAAAACACTAGGTTCTGCCCGCGGCGTCGCCTGGGTGAGAAGAAATTATCCCAACTTACTATCAGGCTGTAATAGTCCCTCCTAGGGTCAAGGGAGTGCTCTAAGGAGTCACCATGGTCCTGGCACGGGAAACTGAAGGAACACGGGTGGCTATTTTTTTTTCATTATTTATAGGTTTGCGTTTTATCACTCTTACGAGGAGCACGCTTGCCTAGAAGTGACCTTTTCACTCTCGACTTAAAGACTCCCAAGTTTTATCAGGAAACACTGACTCTGGCAGGGAATTCCACGCCTTAGCTGCACGCACAATGACACACCCTCCCACTCTACTCAAAGCGAGAGATGTTACCTATTTGGTGATTTTCCAACCTCTGAAAAAAAGGTTGTAATCTCTATCTTTTTTTTTAATTGTTTATTTTTAGGGACTTTTATCCTTTTAAGGCATGTCAGCCTCATCGTAACCTAACCTAATTTTACATTTCAACTTATAATATTTAAACATTAACAAGAAGTTATACTAACGACACATTGCCATGTCATAAACAATTTTAGCAGTATCACTGCCTGGATTTGCCAGGATTTCAAAAAACGTACCTATGTCGAGTTTACGAAATCTTGACAATCTTTCCCTACCCGTCCGGTTCTTGACACATTCCACCAGAAGATGTTGGACATCATCAATAACTCCACACATATCACAATTTGGGGAATCTAGTTTTTTCATCAGATAACAAAATCTTCTTGTGGAATAGTGTCCAGACCGAAGTCTTAAAGCCGCTACAAAGCGGGAGATGTTACCTATTTGGTGATTTACCAACCTCTGAAAAAAGGGTGTAATCTATGTCTTTACTTCTATATTAATCTATATCTATACTATCTATACTGTATAGTATATATACTATAAAGTGGTGCGTTCACATGGACGAGAATTCGTCGAGTTGGCGTGTCCTGGAAGCTGGTGTGCCACAAGGCGGTATTTTTTCTCCATTGTTATTCTCAATCTTCATAAATTTTATAACTCACTGTCTTCGGTGTTCATATCATCTATATGCCGACGATCTTCAGCTGTATACAGCTGCGTGAGTAGAAGGTTTGTCAGACGCTATAGACGATGTAAACCGAGATTTGGATGCAATCAATGATTGGTCTGATAGATTTGGGGTGTCTGTGAACCCTTCAAAATGTCAGGCCTATAACAATTATTGGAAGCTCACGCATGGTGGGTTTTTTTTTTTTTTTTTTTTTTTTTTTTTTTTTTTTTTTTTTTTTTTTTTTTTTTTTTTTTTTTTTTGGGGAGGTGGGAAATCATCCTATGACTTCTTCCGCTGTAGGGTGGAGCGGAAGGGTGTGTCAGACTCTTACTGACTAAAACCCACCCCTGTTCCTCCCTGCCTCGAGTGCCCGGGGGCGAGGTAACTCTTTCGAATTTATCCTCCACCCCCGGGCAGGCACGCATGGTGGGTAGAGTGGCGATTAGCTCTCTTCCGCCTATTATTTTAAATGGTGCTGTCATCCCCATCAGTCCTAGCGTGAAGGATCTCGGTTTGCATCTTGACTCGACGCTTGGCTGGCAAATCCAGGTTTCTAGTGTCTGTCAAAGAGTCAACGGGACTTTGCGATGTCTGTATCGTATGAGGAACTTTTTGCCTGCGAAGACGAAGACTATGCTTGTGCAAACTTTAATTTTCCCTATAATCGACTATGTTGACGTGTGCTACTTTGACCTGAACGCGGTTTTGCTGGATAAGCTTGATAGGCTCCTCAATAACTGCATCCGGTTCATTTTCAACTTGAGGAAATATGACCATGTGTCAAGCTTTAGAGCAGAGCTCAAATGGATGCCCATTCGCCAGAGAAGAAGTTTGCGTGCTCTGACTACACTTTTCTCTCTCCCCAACTCTCCCACCCCTCCCTCTTATCTTATATCTCACTTTCAGTATCTTTGCTCCACTCAAGCCAGGAATTTGCGTTCTGCTAACAATCTCTTACTGCATTGTCCTTCTCATACTTCTAATTTTATGAACCTTCTGTGGAATGCGCTTCCCCTCAATATCAGGACGGCCACCAGTCAGTATGCATTTAAGCGAAAGTTGCGGAATTACCTTCTTAACAAGTAAAGGAGTCGTCTCAAAATCCTTATCTCTAACTTTATATATTATTTTTTTTTAAGTAGGTATATTATATTAAATATATATGTATGTTTATTTTAACTATATATATATACTTTCGTAGCTATTTTCGTCTTAGTATTTTTTTATTTTTTTTTCAGTTTATGCACCTGCCATGTTATCTCTCCACCACCCTTGGTTGACTGGTAGAGAATGCCTAAGGCATTAAGTCCGCCTTTGTACATTTGTGTTGCATGAAGTTTTAATAAATATATAATATTATAAAGAAGAAATATTTGTATTTTTGTATGTAACGAATAAACTTAAAAACTACTGGATCGATTTTAACCATTTTTTCACCAATAGAAAGCTGAATTATCAGCAAGTAACATAGGCTACTTTTTATCCCGGGAAAAATAACAGTTCCCGCAGGATAGGTCACGGGAGCCGCGAGCAAAGTGCTAGTGTTAGATAATGCAGCGAGGCCGAGGGGACAAAATATTGTCTTACGACACGAGCGTTATACTGAATCGCGACCGTAACGAAGACAGAGTGAGGGAGTTTAGAGTTAAACTTACGAGCGAAACGACTGAGTTAATACTAGAATCTTGAATCTAGTGAGAGATTTAAGCTTGCCCTTGGAAAAGATATGTTATCTCCCAGAAGCATGCTCACTTTCACAATTACTGACAGATAATTGAAAGCAAGATATAAGAAGTTGTGACTGGCCATCGCTGCTGGTGGTGCATATCGCACGGTCATAGTTTTCATACGAATTTTTAGTTGAGGTTTCCATATTTATTATAAATTTTATTATTCTTTTGACATGAATATATACTTTGTATTTTTTTTTTGATTACTTAATTATTGTAATATAAGGACTATGAAGGTTTTTATTATTTATTTTTTTCTCATTTTTCTAGTAATTTTTAACGTTGTCTGACAGTTCGAGTACTTTTGCGGCCTACCCAAATGGCAATGGGGTTCTTTGGTATTGTTCGTCGAGTCATTGAGTTTCTTAATAGTTCTAAGTTGAGCTATTTGACTACTGACAAATGCTTGCTCTGACTGGACAGGTTCACTCAAATATATGTGGTTCTTTCCTCAAAAACTCATCTCACCACATTTAACCAGTACAGATTGTATGGACATTAAAAGAGACTTTGACCTGTGAGTTTGTTTCGGTGTTTTTTCTCAGGGTAGTCAGCTGAGAAACACCGGCCTCATCAAGCTTACACTGACAAAAAAAATGTGACGTGTAAAAGTGTTGTTACTAAAAATAAAATCATTTATCATTTACAAATCACATTACTGACGAGCGAGTTAAAATGAAATTCAGTACAATACTGTTGCTCGGCTACAGCCCGGCAGCAGCAGGGATACACCCCTGCCTGGCACCGGGTAATAATGACGTACTTAGGTTAGGTTTGCATGAGATACAATTTGAAGTTTGCAAGTAGGAGGTGCGAAAAAGATCCTGTCTTTATTCAGGTCAATGTTTATCCGTGTTCCAAGTAACATTAATATTACAGCGGTTTAGAAGTGAAAACGCAGCAGGCAGATATACGCATTTCTTATATACTAGTTTGCCAACGGTTTTACTCACTTGAAAGTCGGTAATTATCTCAATATCATAGTTTCCGGATGAAAATCCCATATCCTAGTAAAAAATCATCCAAATCTGTTCTGGCGTTAAGACATGGGTTAAACAGACAGTTTTTTTTTTGTTTTTTTTTCGCCCCTGGCTAGGAATTATTCGTGTATCGTGGGTGCGTTTACAAACATTTAAACTCATAATACACCAGACACCCAGACCCGGAACAACTATCTGTAGGCCATACAAATATTTGTTCCGTGCGGGGATCAAACCCGCGACACGCAAATAATAGAGAATAAATTTAATAAATCAATTGAAATTAATTTAGCCATGTTTAATTCAGTAATAATTTGTTAAATAAAATGTATTACTAACGTAACAGTAGAGGTTCCTATCAGGTGATGCCCCACTGCTTCCAACATTTCGATTCTTTGAAGCGGATCGAGTTCAGTTTCAATCGTTTAAAATGTAGTTTTATTTTTAATCGGAATTGTACGTTATCAGATGGTTTACATATTTCACTTTTAACTCATTTGTAGCTCGAGTATTTAAAATGTTTCAAGTATTTTTTTGAATTGGTCGATACAATTCAACCGAGGTCGAAAGTTTTATATGGTACACTGCACCTAAATGTTGTATTGAGGCCCTACCACGAGGACTTTAAATCATCATGAATCCGTTGTGAGAAAGGGATAGTGCTATACGGAATGTATAGCTTTGTCTCTCTCTGACACTGGTACTTTGATGATTAAGACGTTATGACCCAGATAGGTATAGGTACTGTTGAATTTGGGGCAAGGTGCATGAATAATAATAGCAGATTGAAGAAAATTAAATTTTTCATCATAACATCAATCCTACACCTTAGATTGTACTCAACTCACGCTACATTGACTTTGCTTAGCCTGTTAAGGGACTATTAACTGCCAATGACCTTGAGTGGTTAGCTTGCGTGTTCTGTACTGAGCTTACGTAACGCGTCGTAGGTCCACCCAGTAATAGGACTCGCCCATCAAGGACAGACTTGACTGGCCTGTTGGTCTAGTGGTTAGTGACCCTGACTGCTATGCCGGAGGTCGTGGGTTCGATTCCCACCCAGGACAAATGTTTGTGTAATGAGCACGATCATTTGTTCTGTGTCTGGGTGTAATTTATCTATAATATGTATGTATTTAGAAATATATAAGTATGTTTATCAGTTGTCTAGTACCCATAACACAAGCTCTGCTTAGCTTGGGACTAGATGGCGTTGTGTGTTAGTTGTGGAATATTATTATTATATATTATTATTATTAAGGAGCGCTCCTGCCCAGGGGGTTGTGAATACATTTGAAACAGAGTTACCGCGCCCCTGGGCACTCAGGGCAGGGAAGGAACAGGAGTGGGTTTTAGTCAGTAAGAGTCTGACACGCCCTCCCGCTCCACCTTAGAGCGGGAGATGTCATGATGGATGATTTCCCAGCCCAAAAAGGAGTGCTTAACGAAATTAGACGCATTATTAATTTATTACACATAAAACAACAGATATTAAACTATAACACTTAGACTTAATTATAAATAATTAAATGATCTTTAAAATGATGTAGGTTTTATAAAAATACGCTACATACCTACCTAGTTATTTATTTATTATTTATTTAACAAAGCAGCACAGCGCAGCGCGCGCAGCTCTAGTTATTGCGTGATTATCATTTTTTTATCCGCGTTAGACATAACTTTATTAATTAATTACACTCATCATCATCATTCTCCTGCCCTTATCCCAATTTATTTGGGGTCGGCGCAACATGTCTTTTTCTTCCATACTCCTCTATTAGTCGTCATCTCTGTAGTCACCCCTTTTTTACCCATATCCTCTTTCACACAGTCCAACCATCGTTTCTTTGGCCTTCCCCTACTCTTATAGCCATCCACATCCACACACAAGACTTTCCTCACGACATTTTCTTCATTCCTCCACATCACATGCCCATACCACGACAACCGATTTCCACACAACTTTTCAGTCAGCGGTGCCACTTTCAGACTTCCTCTTATATACTCATTCCTAATTCTATCCATGCGCGTAACACCACACATCGCTCTTAGCATTCTCATCTCAGCTACATGCAATTGCTTTTCATTCATCCCTTTTGTGGCCCAACATTCTGAACCATACAAGACAGCAGGTCTGACCATTGTTTTATAAATCTTCCCCTTAAGTTTTAGGGGAATGCGGGAGTCACAGATAGTCCCGGTGACCTGCCGCCATTTCATCCATCCAGTGTTAATTCTGTGCTTAACAGTCCGATCTATTTCGCCATCGCTTTGCACGAGTGAATCGAGATACCGAAAATCGGAGCAGGCTGGAAGAAGCGCAAAAAAAATATAATAAAATATAATATCAAATATTCTCAGATCAAATTACGATGAAAATTGTCTGAAGTAACATATATTTTTATCAAAGAAATAAAACCAGCCGTTTAGACGTGATGTTCAATAAAAAACCATTAAAAGTCGTATAACTGCGCCTTAATGTACCTAGCTTAAAACTAGCCTAGAGCTAAGAAAAACTACACGTTTTCCCATAAATAATAATAACCTTTTTTATTTCACACTAAGTTTCACATCGGTATTACACAAGATATAAATATAAATAAAATAATCAAAACGCATAAAACATGATTCTGATGAATGACAGGATTCTTTGTGAATAGACCTAAGAGTCTAGGGGCTGAATCCGTGCTATAAGTATCCTGGTACATCTTAATGTACCAGGATACTCGTACTTATAGCACAGGTTTTATCGAGTACGGGCTCCTGTCTCCCATCTTAAAACTTTTCCTTCATAACTGAAAAAAAAAAAAAATATAAATAAAAAAAAAATAAATAATAATAAATATAAATAAAATAATCAAAACGCATCAAACATGATTCTGATGAATGACAGGATTCTTTGTGAATAGACCTAAGGGTCTAGGGGCTGAATCCGTGCTATAAGTATCCTGGTACATCTTAATGTACCAGGATACTCGTACTTATAGCACAGGTTTTATCGAGTACGGGCTCCTGTCTCCCATCTTAAAACTTTTCCTTCATAACTGAAAAAAAAAAATATATAAATAAAAAAAAAAAATAATAAATATAAATAAAATAATCAAAACGCATCAAACATGATTCTGATGAATGACAGGATTCTTTGTGAATAAGGACCTTAAAACTTCAACTTCACTAAGCACTAACTACACACACTAAAGAAAAGAAAGAAGAAAAGAAGAAAAGAAAAGAAAAAAAGAAGTAAAGTGCTTAGCACTTCGCTAAGCACTTTACTTCTTTAAGGATCTTAAAACTTTTCCTTCATAACTGTATCCACAGTATACTAGCACTTTACCCGCGGCTTCGCTCCCGTGATCTATTCCACGCGAATTATTATTTTGTCCTGGGATAGAAAGTAGCTTATGTTACTCGTTGATAATTTAGTTTTAGATTGGTGAAAAAATACAAACAAATAAAAAAATCTTTGTTCTTTATGATATTAGTATAGTTACTAGTATTATATTATCTGTGGTATAGTTTAGATATGTTACAGCTAAAACCCGAAGTGCGGCTACATCTAAGTTTTAGCCGGCTAGAACTAGGTGTGGCCGGTAGCAGTTGGTTAAACTTAGGTGACGTCTATTAATTCACGGCTAGAACTACATAGGTGCAACCGATTTCATTGGACGTATTATTGTAACCGAACCTCAAAACACATTCAAGTTGTATAAAAGGCGTAGTCGGAGCCCTGCTTCGCAGGGTTGGTGGGGCCTGAGTTCGCTCGCCTTCGAGGCAAAAGTACCAAAAACGGCCGTTTCTGACACTTTTGCCTACTACTTTGGATACAAAACATTCTGAGACCTGTTTTAACAACGTAAAAATACTTTATCCTCTTTGTAACAAACGTGACGTTGGATTCTTTAATATTTGTTTTCTATGCTATGCTACGATTTTTTATTCAATGAGGGCGCCACTTGGTCGGTAGTAAACCCTTGAATATGCATTACCTTTAAATTTAAATAAAAGTGGTAGCGTTATAATCGAGGACTCTACCCCAACCAGATTTAGCCCCTTTTAACCTCAAACTCTTGTCAAACGATACTAGATCCAACCCCACCTAAGTTTAACTGCTACCAGCCACACCTAGTTATTGTCGGCTAAAACTAGGTTTGGCTACACCTAGTTTTTTCGGCTAAAACTGCCGCGGCTAGCCGTAACATAAATAAAAAAAACCTAAACCATTACTTTGCATAATTATAAAATTCACTCGCGTTTATTGGCCTGAAAGCCAATCAATCTATCTTAATTTAACTCGAACAAAAGTCTTGATGAAAACTTAATACTACTGTAGAAATTCTTGAACTCAATCAATCAACTCAACTTCAACCCACAACCAACAACAACAACAACAACCAAGAACAATAACAACTCAACCACCACCACCAACAATCACCACACACCACATGCAGTTTTCACCAATAGACAGAGTCATTAATGAGAAAGGTTGAGGTGTATAATTTGTACCCGTGCGGAGCCGGGGCGGGTGGCTAGTTTTGTTATATTAGTGTTTTTTTTGTTTTTTTTTTGGGGGGTGGGAAATCATCCTATGACTTCTTCCGCTCTAGGGTGGAGCGGAAGGGTGTGTCAGACTCTTACTGACTAAAACCCACCCCTGTTCCTCCCTGCCTCGAGTGCCCGGGGGCGAGGTAACTCTTTCGAATTTATCCTCCACCCCCGGGCAGGCACCGGCCGTGGCAGGCCCCTTCCCTTGGCTGACAACTCTTTGAGGCGCGCGTGGAACACTACGCGCCGTCGACTCTCGGGCCTGGTGCTGATCGGACGGCGAGTTACCCACTACTCGCCGTCCGCAGGCCCGGGTCTACGGTGGCCGGAGATCGTCTCGCGGCCCCTGGCGTCTCCTGCGGCGGTCGCGGCTGGGGGCGCTAGGGCGACTCGGCCGTTGCTGAGCCTCCCTAACGTGTGCCGCCTCCCTCTTCGCGAGCATTACTGCTTCGCAGAAGGAGGAGACGGCCTCCCATTCCCTCTCGCTCCGTACCATGGCCTGAACCAGGGCACGGCGCGAGAGGTCGCTGTCGCCTATCGCATCCACGAGGACACGGCGGTGCTCTGCCCAAGCGGGGCAAACCTCCACCGTATGCTCCACCGTGTCCTCTGGGCGATCCTCGCAGTGGAAACACTCAGGGGTTTGTTATATTAGTGTGGTCTTCATGAAGCCTATCGCTTTAAGTTACCAACAATTTTGTATCTAGGAATTGCTTTAGTTCGTAAACAATTTAACTTAACGTTTGCTCTGTTTAAGTTATAGCAATGAACTTAAACGTAGGCCTACTTAGATGTTCCTGTATTTACTAAGACCTAACTTGAAACAATTTACCAGAACTTTAGCTGACCTTGTTTATTCTGAGGGAGTTATTTTTGGTCAATGTACCATTTACTACGATCTCAAATATTTGTGGTTAATTGGTATCTGAGCCATACGAAGAGGCACAGATGGCGAAAGCATCAACCAACCATACTAAACCAAACCAACCAGCGCTGGGGCTCTGTCTCGCATAGGGTCGCAGCATTATGCTGAGCGATGACTGGTTTGCGTGGATATGACGTATGTTTTGCGTGGATATGACGCATTTTTTTCTTTTTTTCTTGTTTGTCTTTTTTTTTGCGTCATGTTTACCGCAAATAAACGTATTTTCTTTCTTTTTTCTAAAATAGAAAATTATTTCACGTCGGCATCGGGGGAATCACGAACCTCATTAATGGGGAACAAGAAGCGAGGAGGAGGTATCTGAACATAAGCATTACTTCTCTAACTACCTCGCTGTATTTGTGCGATAATGCTACTGGTTCGGAACTCTAAATAATAACAGCAGCATGGGTCGATCTTCTGCCAGGGTCGCCGGAGGGTTAGAAAGTGCCACTGCGGCCCTGGCGCAAGCAACTGAAACATCAGGCTCGGCTAAAGGCGCTGTGATGGACCACAAACAGCAGATTCTACCGAAGAACATATGCGATGAGGACGGCTTGATCAAGGTGGAGAGTAAGAAGAGGAAGCCTACTTATCGCAACCAGTGTGGGACGGCGCCGGCAGAATCTAACATGCTGCTACGTCCTGTAGTACCGACGACGCAGCTGTACGTGTCCCTTTTGCATCACTCTACGAAGACTGAGGATACATGGGTGAAGACCAACTGGACCTTGAAGGTGGAGAAGTTGGAGGCGCGCCATAACACCAACTTCAAGTCGTTCATGGTACGCGTTCCGACTCACAATTTGATGACCTTCCTCAAGGAAGAGTTTTGGCCAAAAGGTGTGCTGTATTATAGTATAAAACTATAGCCTATGCTTTTGTGCTATGCCAAACTATAATCTATATCTGTGTCAAATTTAAACCAGATCTGTTCAGCCGTTCTGGCTTGATTGAGTATCAAACGTCCATCCACCCATCCTTTTTTTTTTGTGGGGTGGGAAATCATCCAATGACATCCCCCGCTCTGGGTGGAGCGGGAGGGCGTGTCAGACTCTTACTGACTAAAACCCACCCCTGTTCCTTCCCTGCCTGAGTGCCCAGGGGTGCGGTAACTAATTTTCAGAATTCATCCGCTACTCCTAGACATACAGGCATCGGCCACGATAGGCCCCGTCAGTGGTGGCTGACACTCAAATTTTTGAGGCGCGCGTGGAACACGCGCCGTCGACTCACGGGCCTGGTGCTGATCGGAGGGCGAACTACCCACTGCTCGTCGTCCGCAGGCCCGGGTCTACGGTGGCCGGAGATCGTCTCGCGACGTCCTACGCCCAGTACCTCTCCCGCGGTGGTAGCGGCCGAGGCCGTGAGGGCTACTCCGTTGAGCTTCCCTCACGCGTCCGCCTTCGCGAGCATTACTGCTTCGCAGAAGGCGGAGACTGCCTCCCATTCCCTCTCGGTCCGTACCATGGCCTGAACCAGGGCCGGGCGCGAGAGGTTGCCGCCACCTTTCGCATCCACGAGGACACGGCGGTGCTCCGGCCAAGCGGGGCAGGCTTCCACCGTATGCTCCACCGTGTCCTCTGGGCGATCCGCGCAGTGGTAACACCCGGGCGTTTCCTCCAGCCTGATTTGATGCAGGAACCTCCCGAAACAACCGTGTCCGGTGAGGACTTGCGTCAGGCGGAAGGTGAGTACGCCGTGACGCATCTCCAGCCACTCCTTAAAGAGGGGCACTACCGCCGCGATGGTGGCGAGCCCAGCGCTCGGTTGCGCCAGTCGCTGTCTCCAATCCACCCATCATAACTTTCGCATTTACAGTTTGAATAAAATAATATTATCTAGTGATTTTGACATTGTAAGTACTTTATTAACTCAAAATATCTGTTATATAGATAAAGAGAAAAACCTAAAAATATGGGTTTTAATTTTATTCGGCTCTTGTGTAATATATTGATATTGAAACTCCAATCTCAAAGTATATAAATATTGGAATAGTTCATAGTTACGTTCATTAATAAAATTTGTTTCTCCGAAAAACATTGAGTCTTTGAATGTAAATATACTATTAAAAATCTGGTTCGCACAATTTCGTTCCTATGTAGGTATTTATTACTCCAGAGCAGTGGTTCTCAAACTTTTTTTACCCGAAGACCACTTTGGTTTCTTAGTTGTTAGCAGGAACCAGAATTCCAGAAGATAATTAGCTATGTTAATCTAAAACACAACTAATAATATAATAAATTGAAAACTTGTAGCACATCTAGGTATTCTTTAAAATCAAAAGTAATGAGCATTGTCATAGAAAACACAACACTTCCGATAAAATCAATCTGCCTAGCCTTTTCCCAACTATCTTGGGGTCGGCTTCCAGTCTAACCGGATGCAGCTGAATACCAGTATTTTACATGGAGTGACTGCCTATCTGACCTCCACAACCCAGTTACTGGGTACTACGATACCCCTTGGTAAGACTGGTTCTCAGACTGTCAGGCTTCTGATGACCCGTAACGACTGTCAAACACCCACGATTGACAGCCAGGACCAACGGCTTACCGTGCTTTCCGAGGCATGGAGGAGTCTCGGTCTGTAAAGATGGTCGTAGTAGTAAGTAGCCTAACCTTCGAACCGTGCAGCTGTTATAACTTACAACACACAACACAACACTTCCAATAGCTACTTGAAATTATTTCGCATTAGTTTGACATTTCGCGAACCATATTATAGCTCTTGCGGTCCACCAGTGGTCCACGAACCACATTTTAGGAACCACTGCTTCAGAGGTTTTATCGTAATTTTTTCTGATCTAAAATATCAGAGGTATTATTAATTTTGCGTCATATTTGAACGGTCTGGACTAATTAGTTGAAGAGGGACGCGAAAATGAGACCGTTTGGGCTTTGTCGCATAAGCCAGAGTATTTAAGAAATGTTAATTTTGTGATTCAAAGTGAAAGTCGAAATGGCTTTGGAAACAGAAATAGGAAATTAATTCTTTAGTCGATTTTGAGTAGGCAGCTACTTACAAAGACGATTGTCGATTGTTTTAACGATGATGTTTCCTTATTGCTTTCGAGCTATTAAGATCTTACTACTACTATCTTCAAAAGGTCTTATTTCATTTTAGAATTTATTTGAAGGTATGACATGACCTAAAGCGTGTTCACTCGTGGCTGGAGAGGCGTCACGGCGCCCTCACCTTCCGCCTGACGCAGGTGCTCACCGGACACGGCTGTTTCGGTAAGTACCTGTGTCGGATCAAGGCGGAGGTGACCCCCGGGTGTTTCCATTGCGAGGATCGCCCAGAGGACACGGTGGAGCATACGGTGGAGGTTTGCCCCGCTTGGGCAGAGCACCGCCGTGTCCTCGTGGATGCGATAGGCGGCAGCGACCTCTCGCGCCGTGCCCTGGTTCAGGCCATGGTACGGAGCGAGAGGGAATGGGAAGCCGTCTCCACCTTCTGCGAAGCAGTAATGCTCGCGAAGAGGGAGGCGGCATACGCTAGGGAGACTCGAACACAGCCGAGTCGCCCTAGCGCTCCCAGCCGCAACCGCCGCCTGAGACGCCAGGGGGTTCGGACGCCGCGAGACGATCTCCGGCCACCGTAGACCCGGGCCTGCGGACGGCGAGTAGCGGGTAACTCGCCGTCCGATCAGCACCAGGCCCGAGAGTCGACGCGCGTAGTGTTCCACACGCGCCTCAAAGAGTTGTCAGCCAAGGGAAGGGGCCTGCCACGGCCGATGCCTGCCCGGGGGTGGAGGATAAATTCGAAAGAGTTACCTCGCCTCCGGGCACTCGAGGCAGGGAGGAACAGGAGTGGGTTTTAGTCAGTAAGAGTCTGACACACCCTTCCGCTCCACCCTAGAGCGGAAGAAGTCATAGGATGATTTCCCACCCAGCAAAAAAAAAAAAAAAAAGCGTGTTCACTCTCGGACCGCATAGAAAAGAAAGAGATGCGCAATGACACAATACTTGTAATGTGAAGCATTTTATCGATTTAAGGTATATCAACAGCACACTTAACAACTCGGAAAGGGATCGTCACCGTATCAACTCGAGCCGTGCAGTATTTTTTGTATGAAGCTCTCTACTGCAACGCACACTAATCGAAATAGTAACGTAATCGCCTCGCCTCGGGACAACCTCACGAACCACGGTGCAGTGCGTAGTCAACTTTCTTACGGCTCGTCGTCCCCGCGCATACATCTCACCGTGCCCTCTCAGTCTCACCCCTCCCGCGGCCTGCCTGCAGCACACTACTGTTGCCGAACGTACTGTCATGTCAATCACTAGATAACTGACACTCGTGTTGCGCGCGTGTTTTATTGAATTTGTTGGTTAGATTTCAAACAAACAAAACAGATTCAAACTGTGTGCCAGCCAGCTTAAGTATTCGCTAACTCGGTTGACATCAATTTGATAGGCACGTTGCAGTACATTGCTGCTTTGACGTATAGGAAAACAAAAATGTACTATGTTGTGCCTATTATAATCGATGTCAACAAAACAAAGCAGCAATGTACTGCAAAGTACCTATCAAATTGATGTCAACTGAGTTAGCGAATACACCTGCAGGTCAACCAGCGGTCGGGGAGCCGTAAGTGCAGCGTCGCCTAGCCGTAGCCGAGTCGACGTACCGGAGCTGCCCCCTTAGTCAAATAACTTTTGTAGTAGCGCTAACTCTAACGCTTCGTGCAAAATGTATGGCAAGGACATTACCTGCGCCACGGGGTCTCATCTCGAACAAAGAAAATTTAGTTCAAACAAACAATAGACGGCGTAATATGCATCGATTTCGTATTTAAGTTTAAGTAACATTGAAATTTTGAAAAAAGAAATGGTAAAAACTGTATTTTCTTATTTAATAAACTACCTTAGGCATAAAATTGTGGAATAATTGGCTCCTAATTCAACTTTAGAGGTTTATTGGAACGAATCCTCAGGCATTTATATTTCTTTTACCAATAGATGGCGCTGTTTGAAGTTTTAGAGTTTATCTATTCGCCTCTTTAAAATTTGTTTATTGAAACATTTTGAAACAGTAAAACGGTTATGAAGTGCCAAAAATATTATATAGTAATTCCTCAATGTGTGAGAAAATATTGATAAGACTTTATGTAAATTCTTTCAACTTGCAAGCCGTCGCTGCTAACTCCATCTAGCGAGGTGTAGAGAACGGGCCCGAACGAAGAACAAAAGTTGCCATTGCAAGTCGGAAACCCGTAGTTACGGCGGTACCGTTTCTTGGTATGGGATGAGGCATCTGTACGCTAGTATTAGATTATCTGTGCCTGCGCAGAGAACTGTCACGTGACTCACGCCCAGTAATGTCGTCAAGCGTTAGCGTTAACAGAAAAGTATTTTGTCTAAAGGCTCTGGTGATCCGCTTTGATTATGTGCTTACGTTAGGTTGACGCCTGTTTGACGACAAGGCGAAAGGCGATACGATGGCGATCCGTTTCGCAGTTGATGTGTGATGTGACCTTTATTCAAAATCGAGTTGAGCTATTAAAAATTTAAAACAACGAAACAAAAATCTAAAATGTGAATGCGAGAACTATGTAGGTCCTTATGTTCAAGTAGATTTTATGATTGTCTGGCAGTTTGAGTACTTTTGCGGCCTACCCAAAGGTCCTTACTTTGGTATTGTTCGTCGGTTCGTTTAACTCCTTAAAGTTCTGAGTTGTGCTTCACGATAACTGTCAATTGTTTACACTGTCTGGACAAGTCACTCAAATCTGCGTGGTGCTTGCCTCAAAAGCTTATCTCAGACATTAACGTACATGGTTCTCATGACCAGTACAGATAGTATGGGCATTAAAAGAGACTTTGACCTGTGAGCTTCTTTCGGTGTTTCTTCTCAGGGTAGTCAGCTAGGAAACACCAGCCTCATCTAGCTTACATTGAAAAAAAAAATATGTTGATGTATAAAAGTGTTATTAACCTATTTACAACAATAAAATCATATCTCAATAACAAAGTTTTTCATGAAGATTCGATTCATTATTTTTTATAAATTTTACCGACGTATGTTAACTAGTAATACGGGATTTTTTTCAAAAGTTGGTGCTAAGTTTGGTGATCATTTCTATCGAGGATTTTATTTTTAAATGTGTTTCGGAAACAACTAAGTTCTCAGAAGTATAGCAAAAATTAACAAGTATTTTCCTACTACTTCAAACTAAATCATCATCATCAGCCTATAGCAGTCCACTGCTGCAGGCGTAGCATGACCATTTCTATCTCTATTCTACCAAGAATAGACAAAGTTCTTTCTATCCAACTATGTCGAGTTTGAGTTCTCTTCTGCCCGAGCATGGGGCGCCGGGTGACCCGTAGACTGGCGTTTTTATGAAGACAAAGACATGTATTCATTCTTTCAATAATTATTAAAATATATTACTATATTACGCGTGCCTATCAATAATATTTAAAAAAAAAACTATTTATTTAAATACATATATATTGGAGTTGCCCAAGCGTGTAAATAGCCGTGGGTCTCTGCGGATGTAGAACAGAAGTACGACCAAGCACTTAGAGGGAATGCTGGCCCAAAATTGCCTATATTTGTCTGTATAACTTCAAGTCAGGAGTGGTCGGCAGTGATATGTAAGCATTAACTTGTTGAAGAGCTTTGAGGGAAATCCAAGCAGCAGTCTGAAACACCATCGCATTGATATAATGCTCGGGAAAAATAATTATCAGTGTCCTAAGAATGAATTGCGGTTCGACTTGACTATGGTAAGTCGAATAAACTAAATTACAACTATGTAATGGCGTACCATTGGAACGTATAATATGAACCCTAAACTAAATTAAACTAAATTATGTAGTAATAATAATCTATTGAGTTGGCAAAGGATACAACTTAGTGACAGGACGTTTATACGTGCCTGACGCGGTTTTTATTGAAGCGACTCGAATTACACCATCCGATCCCGGAAAAACTTCCTCTATGATACCTAATGGCCAAGTCAATGGAGGTACGTTATCTTGACCCAAGAGAACGACAGTACCTATCTCTATAGGGCGATCGGGAGTGCACCACTTCTGGCGAACTTGCAGCGTGTGCAAGTACTCAATTCGCCATTTATTCCAGTAGGATAACACAAGTTGATCCAAGAGCCTTTTGCGGTTGTTTAAGTTTATGTTTTCTTCTGCCAATTCAGAAGAAGGCAAATACGTGAGTGGACTGGACATTAAAAAATGCGCGGGCGTGAGTACCTCTGGATGTGGGTCTGACGAAATGACACTAAGTGGTCGAGAGTTCAAAAGGCACTCAATTTGCACCAATACGGTCGAGAGTTCCTCGTAAGTGAGAAGTTGTTTACCTACGACTCTAAACAAGTGAGTTTTAACACTCTTAATATTCGACTCCCAAATACCTCCGAAGTGTGGAGCTCGCGGCGGTATTCTTGTCCACTCGATGCGTGATTTAAGAAGCTCATTTTTAATATCCGTTTGAACAGTTGAATTTAATAAAAAAGAATAAATATCATCCAATTGCGCCTTAGCGCCAACAAAATTGGTACCATTGTCTGAGTACATAACAGACACCGGACCGCGGCGAGAAATGAATCTCTTAAATGCGGATAGGAAAGCCTCAGATGTGAGATCCGAAACAAGCTCGATATGTATGGCTTTAGTCACCATGCATACGAACAAACATAAGTAAAGTTTCTGCGAACGTTGACCTCTACGTCGAATAGGTATATAAGCAAGCGGCCCGGCGAAATCTACACCGGTGTGTACAAAGGCTTTAGCATCACGGACGCGGTATCCAGGAAGTTCAGCCATTTTGGGTACTGGATGCTTAGGATTTAGACGGAAATAAGTATTACATTTCCGACAACGAGAACGTATAACCGTTCGGCCATCCAATATCCAAAACCGCTGCCTTATAATGGACATCAATAACCCTGGGCCCGTATGGCAGTACGTATTGTGATAGTGATCGATAATTAGATCGACTACGCGGTCGCGTTTAGGTAAAAGCGCGGGATGCTTGGCTTCATACGGTAAGTCAGATTTAGACAATCTGCCCCCAATACGTAAGATTCCGAAGCTATCAATGAAGACAGATAAACAGCGCAACTTCTTAGCTGGAAGTTCACCTGCTTTAATTAAATTTAAATCGCTCGCAAAATGTAAACTTTGAACTAATCGAACAATGAAATTTTCGGCGGTTTGAATGTTTTCAACAGAACTATGACTATGTAGTCTGTTTGTAAATTTAAGAATGTACATAAATACACGTAACAATTTATTCCATGAGCAAACACGGTCAGCTATAGTATCTAAAATACGCGGTTCAGTATTCGAAGTTTCTACAAGAAAAACCTTTGATTTAAACTCCGGCAATGTTTCACATTGAGCAGGAGCGAACTTTAAAGGCCACTCGCTCATGGGCTGATGGAGCCATGTGGGGCCGTTCCACCACAACGAGTGTCTTATTAAATCCGACGGCAGCATGCCGCGAGACAGACAATCGCTAGGATTCTCTTTCCCGGACACGTGACGGAAACAAGCGGCAGGTAAGTTTTCCTGTATTTGAGCAATGCGGTTGCTGACAAAAATAGACCATCTATGGGGAGATGAGTGGATCCACGAGAGAGCTATGGTGGAGTCCGAGAAAGCGTGGACACCTGTAATAGGTACACGAGCGGAAAGTTTTTCCTTGACTACGCGAACAAGTTTAGATAGAAGTAAAGCGGCGACAAGTTCTAATCGCGCTAGCGTTGTTATTTTAGCGGGGGAGACTTTGGACTTTGCACATAAGAGTCGGACAGTGATATCACCAGTAGGGTTGGTAATGTGTAAATAAATACAACAGCCATAACCAGTAAAGCTGGCGTCGCAAAAGGCTACGATGTTCACTACAGCTTCTCTAAAGACGCCAATGTGGCGAGGAACCTTTAGAGAAGAGAGTGAAGGAAAATCGCGCGTAAAAGCGGCAAACCGATTTGTGATAGATTCCGGTGGAACCTCATCCCATCCTACTTTAGCTAACCAAAGTTCCTTGATTAATGTGCGCATCGCTAAATAAGGACTAGGTTTTAGTCCGAAGGGAACGCGGTTAAAATGAAAGGTGCGAATAGGCTCACCTTTGCTAAAACGATACAAGATTCGTAAATATTTGCGGTGGTGCTCTCTTACACCGATACATTTGTTTTATATCCGCTGTCATCGCGACAGGGAATGTACGAAAATCAAGTAATAACAAAAACAAGTCTGCTTGCAAATTAGGTCCGACATGCAAAATGTCATTGAGCGACAACCTCGAGTGAGTCATATAATCCGCGATAGTTTTATTATTATTCTCGCGTAGGGTCACCAACGCAAACTTACGCTCAAGCGCAAGTGAGCGCCAAGGGGCGTAACCGTGCGAGCTACCTAGCCCGCCGGGTGAGCGCGCAAAAGGCAGATCGACAAAGTATCTGCCGTCTTCAAATAAGACTGAAGAATTAAAATTATTTTCACACTCTAATTCGTGCGGACCAATAACGGAACGCGGCGCGGCGCGGCGCGGCGCGGCGGTGGCGGCGGGTGGAATTTCCTCTAGCTCAGAAAACTTATATAAATTTGACTCGACTTCAATGTCGGCCTGCGCGGTAAACGAAGATGTAATGTGTGTCACATCACTACTACAACAATCAATATCACCCATAAGTACATAACCGAAGCTAGTCAGTACAGCAGGGGGTGCGCGGGTACCTGTTTCGACCCTGTCTCCCAGGTAAATAAAGGGGAACAATTGTGCTCCAAGCACGACGTCTACCGTGCCCGGCACGTTCCAAAGCGGATCAGCGAGCTGCAAGTTACTTAAGTATGACATGTTATCATTGTTATGTAATCTAATTAATTTCGCGGGAAGTCTATCTGTAATACAATCAACAACTAACGCTTGTATCGAAAACTTCGTATGAGGGTCAAACCGAGATTCTATGTTGAGATGAATAAAACCGTGTATTGGTTTCGATGACATTCCAACACCTTGTAAAAATGAATTGCGTAATTTAATTATGGGTAAGTTCAAACGTTTACAACAGTCCACAGTAATTAAATTATTTTGCGATCCGTTATCTAGTAGGCACCGAACCACCTCCTTATCTCTGATGTCGCTATAGTATGCATATAACTGCGCGGTCGCTAGCAAAATGGTTGACCCAGTTTTAACAGCTGTAGTGAGCGAAACAGATGTATCCTTAGTAGGCGCTTGCGGCTCGGGCGATAATGACTCATGTTTTTCTCGGAAATGTAAGAGAGAATGGTGGTTCTTCTTACAAATTTTACAAACGTTACGTGACCTACATTTAACCAAAGAATGGGATAGACTTAAACAGTTTATACAGCCACGTTTAGCTTTAATAAATTCAAAACGTGCAAGCGGTGTTCTAATATTTTTAAACTGCGGGCAATAGAACAGCTGATGTCGTACGTCATCCTTATCGCAAAGCGTACATTTGCCATTCGAAACCGGTTCATTACGCGACACGAATGACTTAGCGGTATTATTTTTTGTTTGATGATTAACTGAACTAGACTTAGCGCGCGGTTCCGTCTGTAAATTATTACCGTATGAGCGTTGTAGTACCTTAACATATTCTTGCATGAATGTTATAAACTCCGCATAGGAAGGTAATTCTTTTTCACTCACACGTGATTCAAACTGTAAGACAGTTTGCGCGTCAACCTTTCTTAAACCACAGTGTAATAAAACAAAATCCAGTAAGTCTGGAATGTCTAACTGCTTCAAGGCTGCGACGGACGCTGAATATCGTTCCACAAAAGTATTGAGGCTCGCGGCATTTCCGGCGCATTGTTTAATGTCCAGTATATTATTGAGATAATGAATCCCTAAACTACGCTTATCTTGATACCTTTTTACGAGACTGTTCCACATAACGTTGTATGTATCACCTGTAGGAACAATGCCCGCGGTCAGCTTCAAGGCATCATGAGTCAATTTACTGATCAAGTACTGGACACGCTGCGAGTCAACCAGATCGGTATTTAAATGAACATTGCTTCGAAACATTTCATAAAATATGGGCCAATTTTCCGCTTTACCATCAAACGTTGGCAACTCTATGGGCGGTAATTTTATCCGAGTACCCACTTTGTGTTCCGATGTTTCGTTTTTCGAAAGTATGAGATTACGTTTATATTTAATATTAGAATATAAGTCTTCAATAGAATATAGACTCGAATAGTCTGGTGCGGTTTGGTCAATTTCGAATTGCAATTCATTCATTTGTTCTACTATTTCCTCAAATTTGTTATATTGCTCAGTAATTGTTTCTGACTGCGCTAAGAATGTCTCATTTGAACGTGAATCATAGTTCGAGATGTTTCTGGAATCATTATATATGCGATTAACTCGCTCGAAAATCATTTGTTTTTTAGCGGTAAGCTGAGCCAATTTAGCTTCTTGCTTGCGGGACGCCATTTTGGGGCACTAATAAAGTTATGTGCCTACCGTAATGACTTGTACTTAATTTGTACTGAATTTTACTGATGCCTATCCAGGCTCGAAAAGACCATCTTATGGAGTTGCCCAAGCGTGTAAATAGCCGTGGGTCTCTGCGGATGTAGAACAGAAGTACGACCAAGCACTTGGAGGGAATGCTGGCCCAAAATTGCCTATATTTGTCTGTATAACTTCAAGTCAGGAGTGGTCGGCAGCAGTCGGCGAATGTGGCCCTACTTACAATTCGTAAAACAAGTGGTACCTTACTTTCCGGGCTGTTCTCGATGGTTGCACGTCGAATTGTCGAGTGGCCACTCGTTCTCTTCACACCAACACTCCTGATTATGCTTGTTCAGTAGTTAACGGACGCGGTAAATATGGGTTATTTATTATTCCCGGAGGATCCCCAACGTTTACGGGATTTACTCGGGATTTTAGCGTATTTGCGGGGACGATATTATTTTAAGACATTAGTCTGCGGTGAGATGCGCGCTGTGCCTCGCGGCGTTAGACACACACACTGACGTCAAACTGACGTGACGTCGATTGTTGCATTTTAAATTGTCTATACCTCGCGTAAAGCCGGCCACTCACGTCTGTCTGACAAATTAAAGCGAGACACACACGCGACGTGATACCAACCCCACCCAACTTGCAGAGTGGCGGCAACTCGCCACACCATATATATATATATATCTGTCTGTCTGTTTGTCCTTCGTCCGTCTGTCGTCGTCCGTGTGTCCGTCTGTCAGTCTGTCTGTCCATCTGTCCGTCATCCATCTGTCCGTCTGTCCATTTGTCCAGCTGTCCGTCTATCTGTCTGTTCGTCGTCCGTCTGTCAGTCTGTCCGTCTGTGAACCTGTTCGTCTGTCCGTCTGTACGTCTCTGCGTCTGTCAGTCTGTCTGTCTGTCCGTCTTTCCATCTGTCCGTCTGTCCGTCAAAGTTGTCTCGTACCTTTGAAACCCTCGCGACGCTACGCTCAGGTTTTTACATTAGAACCACTCGCTTCGCTAATGGTTTAATCCTAGAATTCTTCGCTAGCTCAGGCTTCAATATAAGTATTTGCGCCAAAAAACAACTTTGCAGCCTTGCATGACAAATAACAATTTTTTTGAAAAGCTATTATGTCGGCTACATTAAAACTTTTCTAAAAAAAACCTATCATGTTTTTAAAACCAAGTTCAAAAAAAAAAACGACGCTCTGTGACTTCAACTCTTGGTTTAATGGCTTTTGTAGAAGATTCACCACAATTTTTGATGTAGGTAATGAGTCACAAAATTGAGTGTTTTAAAATCAGTAGAGATCTTGTCTACGTCTAATGTGATGTAGACTATTTGCCCCTTGTTGAGAAAAAATGTTTCTACCCCCAACACGGCGTAGCATGACCATTTCTATCTCTATTCTACCAAGAATAGACTAGATAGTTGGATAGAAAGTTCTTTCTATCCAACTATGTCGAGTTCGACTTTTCTTCTGCCCGAGCACGGGGCGACCCGTAGACTCGCGTTTTTATGAAGACAAAGACATATTCATTCTTTCAATTTCGTCTGTCCGTCTGTCTGTCAGTCCGTCGTCTGTCACATTTTGTGCGACTAATCGGAGCCCAATTGCTGTCACTTACGTATCTGTCTGTCCGTTTGTGCGTCGGTCCGTCGTCTGTCCGTCTGTCTGTCTTTCTATTTGTCTGTGCGTCTGTCCGTCTGCCCCTCTGTCTGTCTGTCCGTGGTCCGTCTGTCCATCTGTGGCTCTGTCCTTCTGTCCGTCTGTCTGTCTGTCCGTCTATCCGTCTGTCCGTCTGTCCTTCTTTCCATCTGTCCGTCTGTCCGTCTATCCATCTGTCCATCTGTCCGTCTGTCCGTCAAAGTTATTCTGCGTCTCGTACCTTTGAAACCCTCGCTACACTCAGGATTCTACATTTTAACCACTCGCTCCATCAGTTCAATCCTAGAATCCTTTACTTGCTCAGGCTTCAATACAAGTAATCGCACCAAAAAACAACTTTGCAGCCTTGCATAACAAATAACTATTTTTTTACAAAAGTTCAACTTAGGATGCTATGTGACTTCAACTCTTGATTAATATTAGGCTCTTGTGAAAGATTCACCACAATTTTGAAATATTGAATGAGTCACAGAATTGAGTTTTTAAAATCAATAAAGATGTTATCTAGGTCCAATGTGATGTAGACCATTTGACACTTGTTGAGAAGAAATAATTCTAACACTTTAAAAAAAAAGTGTTAAAAGTAGAGAAAAATTGGTGGTCATGCTTTACATTGTAGACTTTTTTCGACTGAAGAATAGAAACATTTCTTCTCTTCAGTTTTAACATCACCATGCCTATGACGGTAGAAATCTTTCTACAATCTGTAATTTTGTTTATTCTTCCGTCGACAAAACCCGTTTCTACGGTGGTCATGCTACGCGTGCTGGACATAGGCCTCTCCAATTGCACGCCATTCAGCTCGGTTCTCGGCAACTCTCATCCAGCTGCTACCAGCCACCCTGCGAAGATCATCGCTCCTCCTAGCCTGAGGGCGTCCTACCTTACGGTTGCCGATTGCCAAACTAAATAGATTTGGCAAATTTTAGTTTTAGAAATCCAGCAATTTTGAAGTTTTTACAAATATCATCGTCTTAATTTATCTCGAAATAACATGATGTTGGGGATGTAGATTCGCTAAACAGGTAGTTGGTAGCAACACCATTGCTACCAATAATCCTAATTGGCTAATCTTTCCAAGTATGGTCGTACCAGCGGCTTTGTTCACGTAACCCCACTATAAAATTAAAACCTATGTGCTATTAAAGACTATGATCTATCTCTGTGCCAAATTTCATCCAGATTCGTTCAGCCGTTCTGGCGTGGTTGAGTAACAGACATCCATCCATCCGTCCAAATTTTTGCATTTCTAATATTAGTAGTGTAGCGACGTCTATGACGCCACAAAAACAAACTAAAAACCAACAAATCCTTCATCGCGCAAGCAGAGTTCTCCGCGCGATTTCAACATATACCCATTCACTATTACATAAGTATTTAAATTGTTATTCTATACTATTTTTCCTTTGTCTTAATATTTAATATGTTTAAAAAAGTAAATCTGGCTGTTAACACGAAAAATAGATTGGCACAGTCCGCAGTTGTATAATCTCATTTTTAAGTAACCCTACAGCTGAACACGTTACAGGTTTATCCTAGTTTGAGAGGCAGGGCTCACAATATCTGTATACAGACTTTTGCAGCCTAGTTACCATCTGTTAATCAGTGTATACTAATGTATGTATAATTTTTTTGTGTCAAACTATTTATTATTATTTTTAAATTTATAATATACAATAGTCCAAAATCAACCGTCGGACAGTTACCCGGACCAAACACAACACCCGTCTCGGTCGGACGATCCTCCCTTTTCAATGGAGGTTTCTGGGCCTTTACATCTCGTTCCGCATGCCTTCAAACTAATGACCCTCGACTATGAACGTGAGCGCAGCCTTCGTCATGACGTCAACACCTCCAAAGTAGGATTTCAAATTTCATAACTCACTGATTATTTCTAATTTAAATGCACCATAATATTGTATTTTTTTATTTTCAATCCAACCTTGAACACACTAAGCACAAAGTCAAACACTAATAAATGCGACGTTATAATTTATTCCTATTGAAATTTCGTCTCTTCCAAAATGAATATTGGCAAGTCTTAATATTGAACACGCTATATTGTAGTACAGCGTGGGGACTCATCTCCTTTTTGATATTGCGCCTTTTACAATTTTACTTCGCAGACGTTTTTTTGCGACTTTTGCTGAAAATATTATTTATGAGTTCGAATGTAGGTATTTCACGTACAACGTGTATGAATTTAAGCTATGTGTATTTTTCCGTCAGTTAGAAAACGTTTGTGGCATGAGTCCTTTACGGCGAGTAATGACTGTATTTTTGAATAATTTTCTGCAGTAAAAAAAACTAAAAACACTTATTTTTTAACCGACTTTCGAAAAAGGAGGAGGTTGTATGTTCAGCTGTATGTATGTTTTTTTTTTTATGCACGTCCGCCGATTTCTCCGTCAGTTGTGGACCGATTTTCAAATTTTTTTTTTTCTGAAAGCATATACTCCCGAGGTGGTCCCATATAAATTTTATCGAAATTGCTTCAGCGCTTTTTGAGAAACTGAACAAAAACGAACAAATACGTATACCTAGATGACGTTTTTGTTTTCTCCAATTACGAGTATGTTTAAATACAACGTTCCATGTTATTGGAGTTTTTAGTTCTGGGGTATAACAACAAAAAATTGAAAAATAATGTCGGTGTCAAATAACGAAGAAATAAAATACAAACACCGACTTCCGAAATTATAGTTATTTTTTAAGTTTTAGTGTATTGTCATTTTTGGAAGTCGGTTGTTTTTTTTTTGTAAAAAAGTTTTTTTCTTTTTCGTGTTCTTCTCACCAACCCCATATATCATGTCCAGGTAATTACTGTCCATTCTAGGTTGCCTGGAAGAGATCACAGAATGCGATAAGGCCACCCATTGTATTTGTTTACGAAAAAAAAAAACATACTGACAAATTGAGAACCTTTTGGAAGTCGGTTTTTTTTTCGGTTAAAAAGTTAACAGAAAGATCTTATTTTAAATGTAAAGATACATAGTTCAAGTCATGTTATAGGGTCACAGCACTAAGCTGAGCGATGGCCGTTTTGCGTGGATGTGACGCATGTTTTCCCCCAGCTTTTTCTTTTTTGTCGTGTTTCTCTGTCTTTTGTGTCATGTTTACCGTAAATAAACGTATTTTCTTTCATTCTTTATACTCGTATGTTAAGTATACTAAACCACCTCTTATTAATAGGTAATATATAGGTAACTTATTGAAAAATTTAATTTGAACATAATATATAAAATTTAACAATACATTAAACAAGTTTTTATTGTGTAGGGTTCGCAGACCCACATTTTTAAACTAAAGTTACACAATTTTATAATAAAATAAAATAATTTGTTTTTCTAAAAAGACAACGAATAAATTATATTATTATTAGGGTTCCCGAAGGGTCTAAACGGAGCCCTATCGTTGTCACTTACGTGTCCGTCTGTCTGCCTGTCCGTCCGTCGTCTGTCACAAAATTTTGTTAGGAAAAAATTTTAACTTCCCATTGACCTATGAACTTGTTGGTGATAATGTTTATTACGTATACTTAACTAACAAATGCCAATATTTGGTACGGAACCCTTGATATTGCGAAATCCGATACGCACTTGACCAGTTTTTAGGGTACCGTACCCGAAGGGTCCAAACGGAGCCCTATTGTTGTCACTCCTGTGTCCGTCTGTTTGTCTGTCCATCAGTCGTATGTCACAAAATTTTGTTACGAATAATTTTTTAGCTTCCCACTGACCTATGAACTTGAAAGGTGATAATGTTTATTAGAACGTATAATTTACTAACAAATACCAACATTTGGTACGGAACCCTTAATGTGCGAAATCCGAAACGCACTTGGCCAGTTTTTAGGTCTTTTATCTGATATTTAACTAACAAATAATTTTTTGAATATAAATACTAAAACAATTGTTGGATGTCACATGTCTTCGAAGTTTTGGTTCTAGGACATGCCGGTTTCCTCAAGATTTTTTCCTTCACCGTTTGGGAGCAATAGTGATGAAATAATTTACACAAAGTAATGTGCCTGTCTGGGTTCGAAACCACGACCCGCGACTCATAATCACAGTACGTCGGTACCACTGGGCCACCACTGCTCTAGAGAGTTAATGGGCCACTAAGAACTTAAAATCGGCCAAGTGCGTGTCAGATTTCGCACAGTTAGGGTTCCGTACCAAATGTATTTGTCACTATACTGTGAAAATTTGGAGACTATAGCTCCAACCGTTAGGCTGTAAAACCTGTGTGACAGATGACGACAGATAGATGGACAGGCGGACAGACGGACAGATGGACAGACGGACACGTGAGTGATATCAATAGGGCTACGTTTGGACCCTTCGGGTACGGAACCCTAAATTTGATTAAAAAGTTTTAATTAGAGAAAAAGATAAATACATTTATAAGGTTACAGTGGTACTGAGCTCAATGTTTGTTCACAGAAATTGTTTTTTTTAAATTTTATTTGAGATGGGTTTGCTCTTGACTCTAGTCTAGGTCAAAGGTGACAGAGACAAAGTCAACGATGGAGCGAGCTTACCCAGAAGAAGCCTGTTCACTCTAACTTTGAAGAGATTAGGGTTGTATGCGTTCGGAAACACAGACGAAGGTAGAAAGTTCCTGCGCGCATTATGAAGACGTCTGGAAATGCTGATTTGATTGTAAATAATTCCAATCATTCGAATACCGACACTCTCGATACGTTTAGGAATACCATTCATATGCATGCAAATATTTAAAACAATTGTTAATAATAAGAATATATAGAAAAAAAAAACCGAAAAATATTGTACATGCACAGGAAATCCAAAAAATCATAAATAAGAAAAGATTCAAATAATAATAAAGTTTTTTATGTTTCACTTTTTAGTTGTTATACTTCAGAACTAAAAACCCCAATATAATGGATCGTGAAATTTAAACATTTGGAGAACACCAAAACGTCATCGAGGTACACGTATTTTTCGTTTTTGTTCAGTCTCTCAAAAAGCGCTGAAGCATTTCGATAAAATTTATATGGGACCACCTCGGGAGTATATTCTTTCAGATAAAAAAAGAATTTTGAAAATTGGTTCACAACTGACGGAGAAAGCGCGTAACATACATACAAAAAAAAAAAAAACATACAGACGAATTGAGAACCTCCTCCTTTTGGAAGTCGGTTAAAAAGCCTACGCCAGATCCAAAATGGTTTTATATCCCTATACAGTTACATTTTTAACCACCTACGCAAAAAGAGGAGTGTTATAGTTTTGACCGTTATGTGTGTGGGTGTGTGTCTGTCTGTGGCACCATAGCTCTTAAACGGGTGAACCGATTTGGATGCGGTTTTTCTTATTTGAAAGCAAGTTTTCTAGTGATGGTTTTCAGACATGTTCAGCTGTTTCAAAGTCATCAGCTCATTTGTATTTTTAAATGTTCGCTTTTCTTTTAAGCGTTGGGGGTTGGCATCTTGTAAATAATGTTTCTGCCCATAGTAACACCACTAGCCACTGCCAGAGTCTCTGTTTCTTGATAGCTACAACCTGGGAGTCTTTAAGTCAAGAGTGATAGAATAGGATACTTCTAAGCAAGCGTGCTCCATCTTCGACCTCATCATCGCTTACCGTCAGGTGAGATAGAGGTCAAACGCGTACATAGATACGCGTTTGACCGTTTAAAATTAATAAAAAAAATACTAAAAACTTTCTTCTTGAAGTAATAGACAATTTCGAAAACAATTTGGACCTCCCATACTAATTTTGATCAGCTATTGATAATTTTATACGATAAATCCATTTTTTTTTTGGGAAATTTCTATGACTTTCTTAGAGAAAGTTATAATGCGAATACCCATGGGCAGAAGCCGTATTTAAAATATAACTATGCATTTCTGTTACACCCTGTAGACCCAACGGTACCCAAATAATCTCACTAGTTAACAAATAATCTCACTAGTTTACAAATAATCTCACTATACTATGTTTCAGATAAATTTGCAATAAAGTACATTGACCTTTCCCTAATAACTCTTCGTAGGTACCTGAACAATTAAATATAAATCGTTTTTCATTATTAGACAATGTTAAGGATCACGAGAGATGTTGATTCGGGACAGCTTTGAGTCATTAATTCCGTTTTTCAAATTAAAAATGTCAATAAATGTAGGTGGGTAAATGACCGTTATTGCACGTTTATTTGGAACAACCTTTAGTTAACAAATAATCTGACTAGTTAACAAATAATCTCAATAGTTAACAAATAATCTCACTAGTTTACAAATAATCTCACTAGTTAACAAATAATCTCAGTAGATAGCCAATAAATTGAAAAAAAAGTAAACCGGCCAAGTGAAAGTTGGACTCGCGCGTGAGAATTTCGTACCATATCGTACAAGATTACGCGTCTACTTGTTGCCATTATTAAGATCAAGCCAAAAAAAAACCGGCCAATTGCGTGTCGGATTTCGCACAGATAGGATTCCGTACCGAGTATAAGTATTTGTTAATAAAGTTTATGTAATAATAAACATTCTCACCAAAATTTCAAGGTCATAGGTCAATTGGAAGTTAAAAAATTCTTAGGAACAAAACTTTGTGACAGACAGACGGACACTTAAGTGACAGCAATAGGGCTCCGTTTAGACCCTCCGGGTATGCGGCAACATAAATACATATACTGTAAAAATCCCAACTGTCTACCTATTACGGATCATGAGATACAGCCCGTTGACAGACGGACCGACGGACGTACAGCGGAGGCTTAGTAAAAAGGTCCCGTTGGTTACCTTTCGGGTACGGAATCCCAAAAAAAGACAATTCATGGAAATATGAAAGAACTGTGGTCGAACACAGACACACCATAATAATTAGGTAGGTACATTCCCCGACTAATTCCAAGACCTAGTCTACTACCAGCTGTAATCAATGGAGATTACTGTGTTGTTCGTCTCGGACGTGACACAATCTTCTTATCTTTGGCAATCCCGAGCTGTGATTATAGCGAGACGTGACTCAGCAAGACCTAGGACTTAGGTGTTATCTACAGGTAGTTAGAACTTTAGTGCCTCAAGTTATTAGTAGAGATCAATTTATAAGCTATCGCTGTTCGCAAGTCATGAAAACAGAAGTCGAACGTCTAGAATTATTTGATTTGACTTTCAACTCTAGCCCGATGAATCGCCACATTGCTTGCAGAAAAGTGGTGTCTCCCTTGCTTCGCAAACAGAAATTTCATAGAATTTCGTTTCCTAGAAAATTTTTCATATAATATTTGGTCTTTGTATTTTTATTTCCAATATTATTGTTTTAACTACTATTTACAGCTTCTCTACTTCTTACAAGGTGGACCGATGACCTGGTAAGGGTCGCGGGTAGCCGAATGATGCGAGACGCACAGGACCGGTCGTTTTTTTTTTTTTTTTTTTTGGGGGGTGGGAAATCATCCAATGACTTCTTCCGCTCTAGGGTGGAGCGGAAGGGTGTGTCAGACTCTTACTGACTAAAACCCACCCCTGTTCCTCCCTGCCTCGAGTGCCCGGGGGCGAGGTAACTCTTTCGAATTTATCCTCCACCCCCGGGCAGGCACCGGCCGTGGCAGGCCCCTTCCTTTGGCTGACAACTCTTTGAGGCGCGCGTGGAACACTACGCGCCGTCGACTCTCGGGCCTGGTGCTGATCGGACGGCGAGTTACCCACTACTCGCCGTCCGCAGGCCCGACGCGGCGACACTTTGGGGAGGCCTGTATCCAGCAGTGGACGTCTTTCAGCTTAAATGACGATAATGATGAACTTTATAGAATAGAAAACAGATTAATAAAAATTTCTATATTATGTCTATTCACCCTGTTTGTAAGTACGAACTTTTTTGAAGTTATACTTCTTTTGGCGCGTTAGGGCAAACATTTTTGAGATGAGAGTAAATTTTTACGATGCGCTCGCACACCGTCACAAAAAAACGACACTCTGAAGTTAGCTAGAACCGACGCCCTGAAGTAACTATAGTCATGATAATGTTCATAAAGAATTAATGTTTTCCTTTTGTAAACTTTGTGACAGTTTGGTTTTTTATCTTGTTACGCCAAAGAAGTATAACTTCTTAACACACTTTTTTTTCAGACTCTCAGTATCTATAAGGGCAAGTTCCTAAGTCGACATTGACATCATAAAATATGTCCAACTTCTCACCCAACGAACTGTAGATGGCTTAACTAGCAACCTTTCTTGGAACACGTTCATCAGACTTATTCATCCCTTATTTAACCGACTTCAAATAAAGAAGGAAGGTTTTCAATTCGACTGTTTTTTATAAATGTTTGAATTGACGATTCTTTTTTATTTGCAAGCTGGTGCTTCTCGTGTGGTCCCATTTAAATGGGAAGATCGGATTGGTGAAGATCTGTGAAGGACTTTGGAGATACACAATGGAACTCTTCAATTAATGATAGCAAACCTTCCGGAATTGCTGCAATCGCATGTCTGTTTATTGTTTACACCACTTCATAACGTAACATCACGCTGATATGCTCTGAAGGCGTACACAGATTTGTACAGTTTACCCTGATACACCCTAATTTCCCCAATTGTGTTTAAATTACATTTTTTTGGGGCTATCAATTCGGGCAGAACTTTCTTTTTGATGTGTCAAATAACGAAGAAACAAAACTAGAAACACCGACTACCGAAATTAAAGTTATTTTGCATTTTTTATGGACGTTGGTAACTTATCATACAAGTACCTAGATAGTTTCGTCTGGCTGTTAGTTTGTGAGATATTCTTGATGTGCTTACCTACGATTTTAGAGAAATTTCAAACAAGATTTTAAAACAGAATTTTACAACATCCCTCACATATACACGTGCCATCTTATCTCTTCAACACCCTTGTTTGACTGGTAGATACTGCTTGAGGCATTTAGTTTGCCTTTGATGAAATATTAAGTTTATACATATGAAATTACCGTTTTATAAAACTGCTCACTTTGAGCTGTCATAACTTCGGATAGACTGCGAATTATAAGTTCAAACAAACTTAATAATTAAGGCAATTCATACTTTTTCTAAATTTAGCGATTTATTTGTTTCTTTGGGTTTTAATTTTTTCTGTAATGTTGATATTTAAATCATCGTTATAAATATGGTAACCTAACGGATTAAAAAAAAATGTTTTTTCATAATGAGAGTTCCAACGTGGATATCATGTGTTTCAAAAGGCACTCAATATCAATGACGTATACCTACTACTACCTGGATGGGTTTTGGTTTAATAACTTTCGCTTTGGTTTTATCCTCTAACCGGTCAGAGAAGAAGGGTACCTAAGTTGTGAGTTAAAGGGGAATGCCTGAAATGGACAGAAACTACTAATAGTCCTTAATTCTAATTAGAACAAAATATGTATAATGAAGTAATTCTTAAGTTTGTTTAACTATGGTAAAAATATATCGATCACTAAAATATTTAACTTGATATCCGCCTTATTTTTATATTTGAGGTCGTGTTTATTTGACGAGTAAGTGACATTCAGCCAAAGAGAAATCGACAAATAATCCTTATCGAACTATTTTATTGAATAAATGAACAGTTATCATTAATGTAGTTTAATGCGACCTATATGTACCGTAAATCTAATTAAAATAATATTTATGCATGTCAATATTTCAAAACAATTATTTTAAAAAGAGAAAACGTATCGTAGGCTGTATGAATCACATGTCCTTTGCTTTACTGACCGTTTGACATTACTACATTTCTTGTTATTTTATTTTTTACTTGTCATAATTTTGCGTTGTAAGGCGGATATCAAGTTAGATATTTTAAGTGATCATTATATTTTTACCCTATTTAAACAAACTTAAGAATTATTTCATATTTTGCATATTAATTATTGCATATTTTATTGTAAATAGGACTAAGGGCTGTTAGTAGTTTCTGTCCATTTCAGGCATTTTATATATATAGCTGATGGGCATTCCCCTTTCCAAAACAAAAGCGATTTCATTGAATCAAAAAAATACAAAGCTCATTCATTAACAGTTCTAAGTCCGTATACGTCATTAATATTGCGTACCGTATGAGATGCATTGTTTACACGATAGTACTCATATAATGTCAACATCGACAGGTTTAAACACAAATAAATACTCTGGTTTAAGGCAAGCATGGCTCATGTTAAAGATACCGCGTCCAGCTTCTAGAAAGAACGAAAATATTCTAAATTGTGCTACAGTGATTCCCCTAGCGTCGAGAAGCAATCACTACAAACATTCATTCATAATTATACAACTCTTATTCATATTAAATGTCCCACTGGTGCCGAAAAGCGCAAAGAGTTATCCAATATTCCATTCATAAATAGCTAGTGCTGGTGACGCCATCTGGCAGCAGGTGGCGCGAACCGAAGCTATATTCTCATCTTGCTTCGGCTGAGCAACAACAGATGGCGCTACTATATATATCTCAGTCACAACGATGGAGCACGCTTGCTTAGAATTTCATTAACCTATTCACTCTTGATGTAAAAACTCCCTGTTTATAGCTGTTTGTATAACTCGACAAATAACTGAACTGCTGATTTTTGTTTAGTGAAGTTGATCATTAAGATGACTTGATGAGTTTTGCCAGTTATTGTTGTGTTATCGTGTCCACCCTGTAAATTGAGCCTGGCTACTTACCATACATACCTTTCAAACTCTATATTTTCATATAGGTACCTCACAAGTACCTACCTAAGGTGTGTCGGTCCGTCCAACTACAAGGCCACTCTTAATCAGCATTCCCGAACAAACTAAATATCGGGTTAATCACGCTCTGACGTCATCAGCCGTCAGACAAATATTAGTACTACGTGTCGGCGCTGAACAAACTGATCTTGTTGTGTTTGTTCCTTTTTAGGGTTCCGCGAAGGGTCTAAACGGAGCCCTATTGCTGTCACTCACGTGTCCGTCTGTACGTTGTCTGTCACACAGGTTTTATAGACAAACGGTTGGCTACAGCTCTTAAAATTTTCACAGTATAAGCATCCTGTTGACCCAAAGCCATACAAATAGTCAAAAATACATTTGGCACGGAACCCTAAATGTGTGAAGTCCGACACGCACTTGGCCGATTTTTTTAGAGAAACTCGATATGTGGAGGTGATTGGGATTATTTCTAGGGTTGTTGATGATGTTTGTATTAATCATTTTCGTAAATAAGCTTGTGTGAATTCGCTGATTAGATAACCCGTAGGTTCTCGAACGAAAATTGTGAATCGTGTTAAAAGTGATGTGATTGGTCAAGTGCAGTGCGCAGGGGTTGAGCAATTGGCTGCTGCACTGCGCGTCGTGGGTTCGATTCCCGCACGGAACAGATATTTATATGGCCCAGAGATACTTGTAGTTGATACGGGTCTGAATGTCTTGTGTTTGTGAGCTTAGATTTTTTGTGATCGCACCCACGATACAGGAGTAATACTGTGAGAGACTATTATGGGACAACGTTAAAAAATATGTCTTTTGATAAGTTTCCTATGACGAAAATTTTGTATAGAAAAAAATGGGGTTATGAGACGGTTATGGTTATTACCTGCTGTTATAAATACATAGAGGGTGTAACTGAAAGGTGAGATCATATCGACCTTTTATGCTACAAAGGGTGTAAAATTTATTAACTTGAATATTTTAACCCTACCATGTACCTTTAAACGAGCAATTCTTGTAAATATGTATATTCTATAATCTGATTCTCGGAAACGGCTCCAAGGATTTTCATGAAATTTAGTATACAGGAGATTGCGGGGGCGATATATCGATCTAGCTAGGTTTCATTTTTAGAAAACGTCGTTTTATCCGTATTGGAAGAAATTAAATTGCCACAGAATATAATTTCAAGATTTTCAAGCAATCTTAATAAAAAACCGACCAAAGCTCGTTCATCCAAGTACAGCTTGGCACAAAAGAGTCTGACGCGGTGACAGTTAAAACTAAAAAAATACTGGACATTGAAGCCTTCCATGGTGTCTGCATAGCGTCCAAGGGACTGAACCACCCGCTTGGGAATGGGATCATATCACCAAAAATAACAAGTTTCCTCTTAACAAAACTGTTAAGTCGTAGTATTCCGGGTTGCCACAGGTGCGATACTGGCGACCTCATTTATTCCACACTCTTTTTTGCCAAGCTATAATATATCATACTTGAAATATGTAAATTCGCTCATAAAAACCAAGACTTTTACACTAAACGTGAAGACATACAAACAAGATACTCGTACACACTCCGACACAAAACATGACTAAACTTACCAACTTCACGCTTAAAAATGCATTCAACAGGCCCTCTGGTTATGTCAATAAAACAATATTACTAATGGGGAATATGCATGGTATTTTTTTAATTGTTCATTTGAAGACTTCTTAACTACAGTGAACAAATATGAAGGAATTTTCAAAATATCATCATCAGCGACGAAGTTATAAAGCTTTAAAGTTGATAATTAGAAAGAGAAGTCCGACGTGTTCTTTGACGTCAAAGGACATGACGCCCATACAACTGCCACAGAAAACAGCGTTTTCGAGAGAGGGACAAATATATTTGTTTAAAACTCTTATATCTCGTTTAATATTCGATCAATTTTGATTCTGCTTTCACTGTTCGTACTCTATTTTAGTATATTTATCGATAAACCGGTTAGATAACAAATATTTTTTTTTGCATATTCCCTATTATTTTTTCATTAAGTTCTTTCCAAAAACAATGATTAATATAACTTTCCAATAGCGAAAGTTTTAACCAATTTTGGAGCCAATAATGACTGAAGTTTTTGCTTGAGTTCTGAAAGCAATTCAAATACAGCGAGATCTTAGAGGCGATAACAATATCGTTTGCCGATAATTTCCTAAGTTTAAACAACAGATCTGAACCAATGTTTGTACTTACTATGTAGAATACCAATTAATTTTTAGGTAGAATCAACGTATTCTAACAGAAACTTGTCATTGTATATGGTGCTTACAGCTCACACATCAACAAGGCGCCTCAAAGCCGCCACTCCTAGACACAGAATTTTCAAACTTTCCTTACAAAGTAAACGTGTAAATGAGTTTCATCGTTTACTCATAGAAATTAAAGGTTTGTGACGATTCTGACTATGGCAACGGCATGACGACTACAAAAACTTGTGCTCACTCACTAGCCCTATCCCCTTTCCAGCTGGGTGCATTACTCCAGCTTGAATCATAATCTGATTCGCGGTTGTCAAGGGATCGCAACAGCGATCCGTGTTTTTTTTGGGTTTCGTAACCGAAGGGTACAAACGGAGCCATAATGCTGTCACTCACGTGTTAGTCACGTGTTGTGAGGTTACCAACATAGCCAAAAGAATCGTCAAACTGAAGTGCCAGTGGGTTTTTTTTTTTTTTTTTTTGGGGGCTGGGAAATCATCTTATGACTTCTTCCGCTCTAAGGTGGAGCGGAAGGGCGTGTCAGACTCTTACTGACTAAAACCCACCCCTGTTCCTCCCTGCCCTACGCGCCAGGGGGCGAGGTAACTCTTTCGAATTTATCCTCAACCCCCGGGCAGGCATCATTTATCATTTAGCTGACCTTGTTTATTCTGAGGGAGTTATTTTTGGTTCCGTAACCTAAAGGTCCAAACGGAGCCATAATGCTGTCACTCACACGTTAGTCACGTGTTGTGAGGTTACCGACATAGCCAAAAGAATCGTCAAACTGAAGTGGCAGTGGGTAGGGCACATTGTTCGCAGAACAGATAACCGATGGGGCTCAAAATTTCTGGAATGACGACCACGTACCGGAAGACGCAGCGTTGGAAGGCCTCCCACAAGGTGGACCGATGACCTGGTGAGGTCGCGGGTAGCCGATGGATGCGAGACGCACAGGACCGGACGTCTTTCGGCTGAAATGATGACGTGTTCGTCTGTCCGTCTGTCCATTTTTCCGCTACCCCTAGGTAATCCGCTACCCCTAGGCATCCCATTGCCCCATGAGCATGTATTTGGTGATAATGTTTATTATTATATATATTTTACTAAAAAATGCCAATTTACTGATAAATCAGTAATATACTGATAAATCAGTAATATACTGATAAATCAGTAATATACTGATAAATCAGTAATATACTGATAAATCATAAATTTTTTCTCCTCAGGAATTCACTCAAGTCAAGCATAAGTAATAATCAGCCTGTTCTCTCTCCGTGAGAGAGTGTGGACCGTAATCCTACGCGTGGGCCCAATACGGGTTCGTGCATGTCTTCGAAGTTTTGGTTCTAGGACACGCCGGTTTCCTCACAATGTTTTCCTTCACGGTTTTGAGGAGATACTTTAGGCAAGGCTACTGAAGTGAATGTGTAATGTGTGATACAGTTTTTTCGCTGTTGACCTCCCCGGCCTAATTTTAATTCGAAGATTAGTCAAATTGATGATTTGCTTTGTCTATTCTTTTTATTTTTATAATTCTCAATATGCAAAATAATCAGTTTGATTATTGATTACAATATATGTACGAGTACATATTATCGGAGGAGTTAGGGGCTAAGAGGAGCTCATGGCTAAAGTAATAACAGCCGCACGGGTCAATCCATCAGGTTAAGCCACGCTTGCCGGGGTTGATCCATGGCTGGGTGACCATCTTTACATACCGAGACACCTCCGTGCCTCGGAAAACACGTTACGCCGTTAGTCGTGGCTTTCAATCGTGGATCTTTGATAGTCGTTACGGGTCGTCAGAAGCCCGAAAGTCTGACAACCAGTCTTACCAAGGGGTATCGTATTACCCAGTAACTGGGTTGTGGAGGTCAGATAGGCAGTCGCTCCATGTAAAATACTGGTATTCAGCTGCATCCGGTTAGACTGGAAGCCGACCCCATGATAGTTGGGAAAAGGCTAGGCAGATTGATAGTTACATAAATTATAAATAACTAAACTAATAAATAACTTGATAAATAAAATATGTACAAGCGGCATAAAAGATCCGGGAGGAGTACAGCTCATTGGGCATCGAAAAATTCGTCCACATCGCTGTCAATGGGAACAGTGCCCAGAATGCTAGCAGCATTGTCATTGCCATCTGTTTGATAAATAAAAAACTTAATTACCTTTTCAGAAATAAGTTGATATAATACTGTGTGAATTGGGGTGAAAACAGGCAAAACGTACATTAATAAGCTTACGTTAATTTTGTTAATCTCATTCGTGACCTCGATCTCGTAATTAGGTAATTACGCACATTCCAAGCATGTTTTATGATTGACACAGTAATTGATTTTGTATTACGCAATCATCTATAGACCCAATATGATTACCTCGATGGTTATAAACCACGTTGTATGTTTTATTAATTATGTAGAAAATAAAATAGTAATTTTGTAATTATAAATAAATATTTTTTTAGTGGGGTAAATCATCCAATGACTTCTACCGCTCTGGGTGGAGCGGGAGGGCGTGTCAGACTCTTACTGACTAAAACCCACCCCTGTTCCTTCCCTGCCTTAGTGCCCAGGGGTGCGGTAACTCATTTTCAGAATTTATCCGCTACCCCTAGGCATGCAGGCACCGGCCACGATGGGCCCCGTCAGTGGTGGCTGACACTAATCTCTTTGAGGCGCGCGTGGAAGACTACGCGCCTTCGACTCACGGGCCTGGTGCTGATAGGACGGCGAGCTATCCACTGCTCGCCGTCCGCAGGCCCGGGAAATGTGAGTACCATGGGGCAATTAATTAATTAAATTATTAATTCTATTATGTTACTCACTGTTTTTTTTTCTTTTTTGACATGTACGAGTACGAGGATGGCTGCTGAGAGTTTGTCATGCTCATTCAAATGTCTCGCTGAAGGTGGCACGTGTGGCTGGTCATTAGTTGTCGTCGGTTGAGACAAGTCATCTCTTAACTGCCAACACTGGCTTATTTTAATCTTTATTTTTTTTTTTATTAACATTGTTCTCATATAATAGAAGCAACATGATATAGGTATGTAACCAGGCTTTCTAATAGATAACATGGTTTAAAAGAGTGGCCATGCAGTTTCTTGCACGTTCTTCTCCATAGAGATCTACGCTTTGGAATGTGCAATTAGCTTCATCTTTCTGACTAACCGACTTATTGACAATTCAAAAGAGCCTGTAAATGTTTTATTTGAAATAAATGATTTGAATTTGAACAAAGACTACTAAACCCTTAATCAATTAATTAATTGTAGTTTAAATCTACCATAAGGATATCATCATCAGCCATTTAATGTCCCCACTGCTGGGCACAGGCCTCCTCTCTGTGAGAGGGTGTGGGCCGTAATCCACCACGCGGGCCCAATGCGGATTGGTGGATGTCACATGTCTTCGAATTTTTGGTTCTAGGACATGCCGGTTTCCTCACGATGTTTTTCTTCACCGTTTTGAGAGCAGTGGTGATGAAATAACTTACACAAAGTAAAGCGCCTACCTGGGTTTGAACTCACGACCTACAACTTGTAAGTCGCGACTGTTACCACTGGGCTACCACTGTTCTCCATTCAGACAATACACTCAGACGTCCACGTGTCCAAGGATGATCAGGATTGTATGGCCACATCTACGATATTGCTTGTGGAATCTTCTCTCTAGACTTTAATCATTGATCTTCGAACGATTGGGTAATAATTGTTCACTATCAATTGTAAGTGCTACATACAATTTTCTATAGGACTATCATGAAACCTAATCTACATATGTGACACAGTGTTCTGATAAGTGTCCAATATGATGCACTATTATTTGTTAAAAATAGTCCTCATGCAATAAACCTGTAGATTAGTAAGATGAGACTTATGCAGAAGTCTATCTTTGACGCTAGCCGGTGTGAAGAAAATTACTTTACAATTGGCAATGCTCTCATAAGGAGATAATCATAACATAATCACTGCTGGGACTCTGGCCTCCTCTCGAGGGAAAGGTTCTTAGGCAGTTGTCCCGCCACCAGCGAGGAAGTGACTAACTTTCGCCTATTTTGACGCTCAAGAAACGTACAATAGATTTACATTCCGTGTAACCATATGAGGTGCATAATATTAATAGTTGATCGCTGACTGTTCACGCCACCGGCGAGGACTCGCTCCACAAGTTTTCCGCTGAGCGACAAGAGCTATCAAAGCAAGAGATATCACTCGCTCAGTGACACTCGTTTGGCGGTCAGAACTCATGCCGAGAGACCAACCCGAGCGAGTGGTGAGAGTAGGTAATCACCCGTCACACTCGAACACTCGCCCAGGGACTAAACTATCGGAACTACCACTCGCTAATCGCTGCTCAACAACTCGTTTTTAGGTTGAACCTCTGCTCGCTTATCGCCGGCGGTGAGACAAGTGCCTTGAGGTAAAGTGTAAGTGGACAGGCCATGATCGTGATAGAAACTGAAGACATGATCATCATCATGAACTGATCAAGGGCAACTATTAAAAATCATGTCATAGTTCCAATTTATTTGGGGTTGGCGAAACATAATGTCTAAACATTATCACCAAATTTCAAGACCGCTTAACATACTCGTACCTATTTATTTGGTAGCAGAGGAATTTGACTACTATAGTCGCCGCTTTAAAAACTGAGTCATTTGGCCATAAATCATTGTTAGTAGTCTGTCTCGCTCGCACATATGGAGCTTAAACGAGCAGGTAATAAACTATCAATAAAAAGCAAGACTTTGCACATTGTTATACCAATGACTCAGTTCTTAACGCAAGTACTATACATAGAAACTACCAAGGCACTACGGCGTAGCAAGCGCGCTATCTACGATTGCTACATGTCGTAGCAAGTGCTACGAAGCCATAGATAAAAATAACGACATTTTTTATTAAATTACTTTTTATTTACATTGCTGATTTTATGGGGTCCAAAATGACATTTGGACATTTCATAGACAACATTTATCCTCAAAAACCAAATACGAAACATAAAAGAAATAAACATCTCTCGAACCCCCAGAGCAGAAAACTTATTTGCCCGAGAATAGTGCTCTTCACAGGAAACCTCACAAAATAAAATATTAATATAAATAGGTCCTTGAGTGTTTTCGATCAATTTTAGGAACGTATTGGCACCTTCATATGTTTTCATGGAAACAGGGCTGTGATCAAAGACTTTGATTTAGGCCCAGTTACTTCATCGAAAGTCTTTGTACACATAATTCAGTTTATGGTCCATTTGGACATACATTATATGAAATAGATTGGTTTTAGGTGGTTATTTATGTGTACTGGTGACATTCTGTTCTGTGGTATTTTATTATGTTTAGAGGTTATATGAGGTCAATGAATGTAGTTTTAGCAAATAATGTTATTTAAAAACCTGCCAAGTGCGAGTCGGACTCGCGCATACAGGGTTCCGTACCATCGTACAAGAATATACGCGTCTACTTGTTGCCATTATTATGAACGAGCAAAAAAATTAAAAAAAAAAACATGCTTCTAGTAGGGGAGCCACCTTTTATTTATTTTTATTATTTGTTGTTATAGCGGCTATTTTTAATTTAAAAATTAAGGCGGGCACCCTGGGGAGCCCCTTAATTCAACAACTCCTGAACTTTGATGCGTATTATCCGGAGTCTGTGTTTCCCGATAGCTACAACCTGGGAGTCTTTAAGTCAAGAGTGAAAAGGTTACTTCTAGGCAAGCGTGCTCCATCTTCGACCACATCATCGCTTGCTATCAGGTGAGATAGTGGTCAAACGCGTGCCTATCAACAATAAAAAAAAAATCTTATTCATTTTTTATTGGTAAAGCAAAAAATTCCTGACCAATTTTTTTTGATAATCTAACTCACGGATTAAATAGAATTATAATTTTTATATCCAAGAAACATCCCTATTATTTATGTCGTGGTTACCCTAATAGGGTATACAAAACAAAACTTTAGGCGTTAAACAGCGAATTTTATAAATACCAGATTTGTGGCTTAACGCCTACATAAATAGCATATCAATTAAAAACCAAAACAATAGGTACCAGACTCATTTGAAACTTAGAGGAAATAAAATATAATAACTATGACAAATTCATTCACTGAACTAAGCACATAATTTATGAATTATGTTTTATTTTATTTCTACTGTTTTGTTTAATTATTTATTGTGTATACATCTTAATATTAAATACATTCATTACACAGTTCATGTACAAAGGCGAGCTTAACTCAAAGTTGAGTTTTCTCCCAGCAATCCTTTGAGTGATAGAGTGAGATTACATTCGAGGGTAGGATTGTATACAATATAAACCTATATTAATAAGCCTTAGGTATATATAAAATACTTACAAAATACTTTATACTAATACATACAAATATACACTCCAATATGTCATTGAGAAAAGAAATTGCTCTTTTATTTTCCTCTTAAAGACGTTCAAAGAAGGGCTGTCGCGTAGGGAGTGTGGAAGAGAGTTTCAGAGACGGACTGCAGTTAGAAGCCATTATAGCGGCTGGAAGTGTGACGCGGAGTACGAAGGAGAACAGAAGAGGCGTTGTGACAGAGTTTGCCTCTCGGAACGAGGTATTCAAAGCGTTCACGAAGGTATTGAGGAGAAATAGGATTGTGCAGAACAGTATAAAGAAGGGATAGGATATGGGTATCTCACCGATGCCGAATCGGGAGCCACCCTAATCTGGTCCGAAACTCTGACACATGGTCGTATTTGCGGAGGCCAAAAATAAAGCGGATGCACAAATTATGCAGTCGTTCAAGTTTGTTTAAAAGTACCTCCGTAGCATCTAAGAAACAGACATCCGCATAGTCTATGAGCGGTAGAAGGAGAGATTGAGCAAGAGAAACCTTAGTGTGAAATGGTAAGAATTTTTGGAGACGTTTAAGAGTTTATTATATTTTTATCCATTGAAATGGCTACAATGGACGAATGATGGCAGCATCAAATTCATTAGTCCGCGTTCGATGAACTTTAAACAATGCTAGATGAAATAAAATAATGATTGTTTGTTTGGACCTACATTTATGTTGAGCAATTGTTATAAAATAAGTAAGTTTGAAACAAAAAATTAAAATACATTTGGTGCTATAAAAAGTCTTCAAATTATGTTTTAATTGCCCTATGTAACAAGTTTAATAGAAATAACTTAAAAGATATTTATACAAACTAATAATAATACCTAAAATGTACAAATGCGTATGAAAACTACTCATTGGGGATCATCCACATCGCTGTCAATGGAAAAAGTGCCCAGAACGCTAGCAGCATTGCCACGTTGGATAGGAATGCTGATTTGTTGGCCATAGAAAAACCCAGCCCTCAGGTCACGTCCACCGTAGACGCGGGCCTACGGACGGCGAGTAATGTGTAGCTCGCTGTCCGATCAGAACCAGGCCCGCGAGTCGACAGCGCGTAGTGTTCCACGCGCGCCTCAAAGAGTTGTGAGCCACCACTGACAGAGCCCATCATGCCCAAGGGCCTGCATGCCCAAGGGGTAGCGGATAAATTCGTAACAGAGTTACCGCTCCCTTGGGCACACAGGCAAGGAAGGAACAGGGGCGGGATTTAGTCAGTAAGAGTCTGATACGCCCTCCCGCTCCACCCACAGCGGGAGAAGTCACTGGATGAATTTCCACCCCAAAAAAAAAACCCCTCCCGTCACGTGAAGAGTCGACTAACAGCTTGTTGACATGCCGAAAAACTCGATGAGCACTCGAACCACATGGCCCTAGTGTTTCAACCTCAAACGGCTCAAACATGTAACTCCCAATACGGTTGTTATATTTGCGCCGTTTGAGGTTTTCTGAATTTTTTTTTTTTGTGAATTTATTGAAACTAAATTATATAAAAACTACTAAATACAGACTGGTAATACCCAACAAAAAAAATGTTTTCTTGGAAAAGTTGTTTGTTATTATGAGTACAATCACGTGACGCGTCAGGCCCCTCGCGTTACCATAAGGAAACGCAAAAACATGTTTTTAATTGTGTCTGCTAATGAGGGGCTTGACGCGTTAAGTATCGGTCACTAATTACCAGTCACCCTATCTATACATACAAAAATTTATTTACGGTCGAATTGAGAACCTCCTCCTTTTTTTTTCGTCGGTTAAAAAGTAATAACTTTTAATAAGTATGGCGTTGAAAAATTCCTCCGCATCGCTGTCGACCACCAGCATTGCCACATTGTATGGCAATGCTTATCCTCTGGCTAAAGAAAAAGCGAAGCCCTGGGTCACGTGAAGTGTCATCAAGGCGTTTATATAGATCTTTTAACAATTTGTGAGCACTCGGACCCTACGATCCGACAATTTCAACCCCAAACGGTTCGAAAATATAATTACCAACAAGGTTGTTATATTGCCGCCGCTTGATGTTTTCCGCAGCGGTCGTGACAACGCCAGCACAGCATGACGAGCTCGGAAGAAGGGATGGTGCAAAAATATCGACATAAGTAGCGTCCCACACTAAAGGCCTACCCATCTTCCATGGAAATGAACTCATGCAGTTCGATCTCATATTTTTCTTTGTTGATATCTATATAGTTTCATTATCAAGATGTCGCAAATATGTTTAGGGAATACTTTATTGTGCGTACCGCTAATAAAGTAAGATCCCAGAACCACAAGACATTACTTATTTTCTGATTACCAAATTATAATAGAATAGAATACACTGCTCTTTATTATGTACACCATTTTGATTAAAAAAAAAAAATTAAAATTGTGGGATTTAGTAGTGTTTATTGTGTATCCACAATAAACACTACTAAATCCCACAATTTTAAATATCAATTTTGAATATATTTTGGAATATCTTCCAAAATATATTCTAAAAATACCATTTTACCTGTCTGCGCGACGCAAGGGAGGGTAATGTGTTTATCAGACTATATATTTATGTTTGTTCCTTTGTGGCACTATAGAGACCAAACGAAAATGGACTCAACATAAACGGAAACCTTGAAAACCTTAATCACTTACGTTTCGCAGATGATTTAATTCTGTTCTCAGAATGTCCAAAAAAACTAGAGCAAATGCTACAAAAACTAGCAGATCAAAGCATAAAAGCAGGACTTTCTATGAACACAACAAAAACAAAAATTATGACTAATGCTTCACAGACATACAACATCACTATAAACATGGAGAAAATTGAATACGTAGATGAGTACATATACCTAGGCCAGCTAATAGCCACACAGGGTACTATGCATAAAGAAATTGATAGAAGAATCGCCAACACGTGGAAAAGATTTTGGTCTCTTAGCGAAGTCATGAAAAACAAAGACATGCCAATTAAAGATGAAAGGAAATTATATAACACATGCATTTTGCCATGTATATCATATGGCTGTCAAACATAGTCATTAACTGAGAAATTAACTAAAAAGATAATAGTGTGTCAAAATGGAATAGAAAGAAGTGTAATCGGAGTAAGACGAAAAGATAAAGTAAGATTAAACAAAATCAAAAATATAACAAAATTTAAAGATGTAAATAAAGTATGCAATACACTAAAATGGAGATGGGCAGGACATATTATGAGAGAGAAAAATAAGAAATGGTCTAGGAAAATATCGGAGTGGTACCCCAGGGATGGCAAAAGGAGAAAAGGTCGACAAATGGAACGCTAGGAAGACGACCTCAAAGAAGTCGCCGGTCCAGAATGGACCAGAATAGCAAGAGACAGAGATAGGTGGAAGTCTTTGGAGGAGGCCTTTCTCGAAGCACAAGCTGTTGTAGGAATAACTGATCGTCAGTAATAAGTTTACTATATTGTAATATTTTAAACAGCAATAAAGCCTTATTTTATTTTTATTAATTTTATTTAAGAGACCAAACACGTGGGCCAATTTTGATAATTCTTACGTCTATTGATTCGTCTTAATCTTGCAAGTGCTAATAAAGACACGACAGTAATCAAAATACAAGGGACACGCCGTATTGTGAAAAAGAATATAAAAAATAATAAAGTCGACGTTACATATTAAGTGTGGTATCAAAATAAAGGGTTCGAGGAGGTGATTCAAAAAATACAACTCATTAAATTTCAGTTGAAATCAAATCGCCCGTCACCACTTCTTAGTGTTTTAGCTGTGAAGAAGAAGTGGCCAACAAACTCCTCAGAAACACATCTGTCTGTTAAGTTTGAAGAACTTGAATCTATATAATTATATGCAACAAATCTTAACATATGTAAAACAGAAAAATAAATATATGTCGTCTAAAATATAATCAAAATTAAATTATCCGCCACTTGTTAGCTAGCACACTCACACACATAATCGCTGATATAATATTTATGTCGATAGAAAGATATGCCCGAGGGGCTACTCCAACACATGACAACAAAAAAAGGCGTGGGATTGAGCTGCTTCAATGATATACACGAGCCATTGTTTTCATATGTACTACTTACTGATGAAATTTTTTATATATATATTTTTTTGTAATATTCGTTTTTGACATGAATACTTGTATAGTATTATATTATATTTTTTTTTTTTTGACTTGAATATTTTGTTAAGTATTATATTTATTTTTTGATTGACATATTATGATTACTATTTTGTTTGACACAAATATTTACTTTGTAAAGTATTATATTTTTATTTTTTTTATTACTTAATTATTGTAAATGTGAGGACTATGTGGGTTATTATTATTATTTTCTCCTCCTCTTTACAGTAATTTTCAACGTTGTCTGACAGTTTGAGTACTTTTGCGGCCTACCCAAATGTCTTTTCTTTGGTATTGTTCGTCATGTCATTGAGCTCCTTAGTGGTTTTTAAGTTGAGCTATTCGACTATTGACAAATGCTTGCACTGACTGGACAGGTCCACTCAAATATGTTTGGTTCTTTCTTCAAAAGACCACTACAGACACTAAGCTGCATGGTCCTCATATAGAATAATGCGAGAACTATGTATGTCGTTATATTCATGTAGATTTTATGATTGTCTGGCAGTTTGAGTATTTTTGCGGCCTACTCAAATGTCCTTACTTTGGTATTGTTCGTCGGTTCGTTGAGCTCCTCAAAGTTCTGAGTTGAGCTTCGCGATGACTGACAAATGCTTGCACTGTCTGGACAGGTCCACTCGAATTCGTGTGTTGCTTTCTTCATAAAGCTCATCCCAGACATAAACGTACATGGTTCTCATATGATTTAACCAGTACACATTGTATGGATTTGAACACTAAAAGAGACTTAGACCTCTGAGTTTGTTTCGGTGTTTCTTCTCAGGGTAGTCAGCTAGGAAACACCGGCCTCATCTAGCTTAAACTGACAAAAAACATTGACGTGTAAAAGTGTTCCTTGTAAATATACTGAATAAACATCATTTATCATGGCAATTGGAGGTGAAGCCAATACGTGAGGCATTAAATTCAAACCGGGGTCCAAGGAACATGGATAGGATCAATGTTGAGACAGATCTAGGTTATTACTGTAAAGGGAATTTGATGCTGATATAGGGACTATCGAGTACCTACTTAGGTGGGATCAAAAAGGCTTAATGTTTTAACGTGATTGAGTCACTAACCTATTTCTGGGGTTTTTCTTAAGTATGTATCTTTGTATTTGAATGCATATAAATAGCGTTAAATTTCTAAACTGCACTTTAAACAAAAACTTTTTTACAAAAAAAAGAACATTGTACTTCCAAAAAAAAAAAACAATAAAGTGCAAAATGACTTTAATTTCGAAAGTTGGTGCTTCTGGTTTTTTATTTAAAGTTATTTTGCACTTTTTTTGTATTTTTTTTTTATTTTTCACTTTTTAGTAATGCTTTCCTGTTAAATTGTGTTAACAATGCATAATTTATGCGATAGCGGCAATCGCGGTTGATTTGCTGTTATTTTTTGAAGAGTTCCGTTGTCTGTCTCCAAAACTCTTCATCTTAACTATGTATATGAAATTAAAATTGGACCATTTAGGAATAAACCCCTTTCGAACAAAAAAAGAAATTTGGAAATTCGTCTATGTATCATAATTATGACGAAGTTATGCCCGAACAAACTTATGTCCGAATTAAACTCATCCTTTTTGAAGTCTGTTTAGTAACCGACTTCAAAAAGCCTCAAAATTATTATTTAAAATAAATTCAAGTACTTACTGCATGTCACTCAAAAACATTATTTAACTCCTACAATTTTCTACTACACTTCAAACGTTCGTGACTATCAAAGCTGTACTGTGACGTCACTCAACTTGATACACCTCGTTTACATCTAATTTTTTGTCCTTAATCCGTCAGGCCACAAGGCTTAATTCGTCGGGACAATAGGTTTTTAATTGTGTCTGCTAATGAGGGGCTTGACGGTACAATGAATAATTTTACTTACTCACTTTAGTCAAGCATAAATTGCAATTTCAATATTATAATAAAATTTTAGTGAAATTTAAAGTATTTTTTACGAATATGTGTTTACTTTGACACATATATTTTTTCGTCACTTCCGGCATTATTGAGAACGATACGTTTTGAGTTTACGTTTAGTTTAATCAAAAACATGCAACATAAAATAATGAATTGTAAAATATGTGACGAATGAAAAATTCAAACAAGTGTAACACATTGTTTCATTGGTCCAATACAATGTTTAGTTAAAAATAAAAATTACGTAAGCTACACGATAAATGACAAATGCTTGCTCTATCTGGACAGATCGTCTCAAATCTGCGTGGTACTTTACTCAAAAGCTCATCTCGGACAGTAACGTATACGGTTCTCATATGATTTGACCAGTACCGATTGCATGGACTTTAAAATAGACTTTGACCTCTGAGTTTGTTTCAGTGTTTCTTGTCAGGGTAGTCAGCTACTGTCAGTGTCACGGGAATGTTTAAAATACTCTGCGACCCTGGCACAGCCAACTGGGGGAACACGGTTACCTAGTCAGTTAGGTTCATCATCTTCCTGCCCTTATCCCATGTTACTTGGGGTAGACGCAACACGTTTTTTTCTTCCATTCTGTCCTGTCAGCCGTCACGCTATCACTAACTCCCTTTTCTTTCATATCACTCCTCACACAATCCATCCATCTTTTTGTTGGCCTCCCTCTCCCATTCCATCCATCTACATTTATATTCATTGCTCTTTTAGTTATATGTGTTTCATCCCTCCTCTTCACATGATCATACCAAGATAAGCGGCTCACTTTCAACTTGTCTTTGACTGGCGCCACTTTTAAACTACCTCTAATGTATTCATTTCTCACTTTATCCATTCTCGTTACTCCACACATCCATCTCAACAGTCAGTTTCATTTTAGTCAGTAAGATTCTGATACATTAAATAACTTTTTCCGCTCCATTCAGAGCGGGAGAAGTTATTTAACCGTCAAAAAAGGGTAGTCAGCTAGAAAGCCCCAGCCTCATCTAACATAAACTAACAAAATATATTGACGTGTAAAAGTGTTATTTATAACCTAATAAGGCGGGTCAATACGTCCATAACTTTTCGAATTTCCCGCCTCTTCACATTTAGGTACCATGGGCATGTTTTGACCGCTAGCCTCAGAGACGATGGCGACATTGAGAGAGAGCGGAGGGCGCTGTCGGTCAGAGCCAATATGTTTGCCCGCAGGTTCACGCGTGCTTCTATGAAGGTTAAGTAAACACTGTTTAGTACCTTATGTTCGTCTTTTTACACCTGTAGCCGTACAGCACCCTTTGCGTTCAGTATAATAATGCTTTCAGGGTGTTGATGGGATTACCTCGCTTCTGTAGCGCATCAGGAATGCTTGCGGAAATGCGTATTGATTGTTTTTATGCATTAATGCGTAAAAGATGCGTATCCTTGGTGCGCAGGGTGCGAGCCAGTTCCAACAGCATCCTGGGCATGATTACTACTGGACTGTTGTGTCATTAATCGTTACTCCAGTATTTCGACTGGAATACTGAAGCAATGAATAATTTATTTATTAATGATCTGTTTATCTGTGTATGTCGCTGTTGATGTTGTATGGTCTTATGTCTTACTAACATAGTTACAACTATATTTATTGTTACTAACCCTATGAGTCTCCTTGTAACTCGAAATAAACGATTAAATCATAAATAAATATTTAGTTCGTGTTTGACAGCCATTGACAGCAGACTACCTCGTCATTTGAGAAGAAAATGGAAAAAAGTAAATTTTCCTCCAGGACAATGCAAGGGTGCACACATGTGCAGTTTCTATGGCAAAAATCTATGGATTGGGCTACGAATTGCTCCCTCATCCACCCTATTATCTGGATTTAGCCCCGAGTGACTATTTCTTGTTCACAAACCTGAGGAGATGGCTCGGCAGAAAGAGATTTGACGCCAACGAAGAAAATATCATCTCATAAACAAATACCTATTTTGATAGACGAAGTGTATAGAATTCAAAGGAGACTACGTTGAAACATAAAATGATTTTTTAACCAAAAACCTGTTTTATTAAAAAAGTCACGAACTAATTAACCCGCCCTCGCCTTTACAAAATATTTTTTTTTTTACGTAATATAGAACCGACTTCCAAAAAAAAACTTTTAACAAAAAAGTTAACCGACGAAAAAGAACTAAAAAGCAAGAAATAAATACCTATTAAGTATTGAGTATTGAGCTTATACTTATAATATCAAATTTAATATAAACTAATTTTGAGTCGGCGCCAAACAACAATCTGATTAATCATCTAAAATTTATTTGTGCGTAGAAATGAAATAGGCTCTACGTAGGTAATTAATCATTTTACAATTTGGCGCCGACTCAAAATTAGTTTATATTAAATTTGATATTATAAGTATAAGCTCAATACTCAAGACTTAAAAGATCTATTTATTTCTTGCTTTTTAGATCTTTTTCGTCGGTTAATTTTTTTGTTAAAAAGTTTTTTATTTTGTGATTTTTTGTGGCTCGCGTCATCTTTCAATACTCTGAATATTCAGAGGCTAATTTCTAATCTTTTATCATTCCTCTTGCCACTGAGCTGATGATGTAACCATCCTTCCTTGAGGATCCCAGGATAATTGACCAATTGAGGTTAACTACAATATTGTAAAACGTCTTTTCTTCAAAGCGTATCTGTCACTAAAACCACGGTTCTTATATCTAACTTCGAATGGTTTAGCAAAGGTATGGTTTCCATCATCATCTCAACTTCATGATGTGATAAGTTATGAAAAGTAAACAGAAACACTATTGTGCTCTCAATTTTCGAGGGTTTTTCTCAATTTTATCAGGATGTTCTCATCATATCCTGGTTCCCATAACATGGAACCATCTTTACAAAAAAATCGCTACCTAACAAAAAAATAATTATCAAAATTGGTTCATAACAAACGGAGTGAGGGCTGAACATATAAGCAGAAACACTTTTCGTGCTTACATTTTTCGAGGGTTTCTCTCAATTTTATCTGGATTCCATCATCAGATCCTATCTTTCTTGACATGGAACCATCCTTGAAGTATACCCTATCTAAAAAAAAAGAATTATCAAAATCGGTTCATAACTAACGGAGTAAGGGCTTTTTTTTTTTTGTGGGTTGGGAAATCATCCAATGACTTCTGCCGCTCTGGGTGGAACGGGAGGGCGTGTCAGACTCTTACTGACTAAAACCCACCCCTGTTCCTCCCTGCCCTGAATGCCCAGGGCCGAGGTAACTCTTTCGAATTTATCCTCAACCCCCGGGCAGGCATCGGCTATGACTGGCCCCGTCCTGTTTGCTGACAACTCTTTGAGGAGCGCGTGGAACAGTACGCACCGTCGACTCTCGGGGCTGGTGCTGATCGGACGGCGAGCTACCCATTACTCGCCGTCCGCAGGTCCAGGTCTACGGTGGCCGGAGGATCATCTCGCGGGGCCGGAAGCCCCTGGCGTCTCCTGCGGCGGCAGCTGCTGAGGGCGTTAGGGCGAGGCTGTCGTTGCATCCTCTCCCTAACCCGTTCCGCCTCCTCCTTCGCGAGCATTACTGCTTCGCAGAAGGAGGAGACTGCTTCCCATTCCCTCTCGCTCCGTACCATGGCCTGGACCAGAGCCGGGCGCGAGAGGTCGCTGCCACCGATTGCCTGCACGAGGACACGGCGGGGCTCCGCCCAAGCGGGGCAGATCTCCACCGTGTGTTCCACCGTGTCCTCTGGGCGATCCTCACAGTGGGGACATCCGGGCGTTTCCCTCCGCCTTATCCTACACAGGAAGCTCCCGAAACTTCCGTGTCCGGTGAGGACCTGCGGCAGGCGGAAGGTGAGGACGCCGTGGCGCCTCTCCAGCCACTCCTCAAAGAGAGGTACTACCGCCGCAATGGTGGCGTGCCCAGTGCTGGGTTGCGACAGTCGCTCTCTCCATGTCGCCATGAGATCCTGCCGGAGCTCTGTCCGCCGAGCCGCGAGGTGTCGCGGTAGCGGAGTTTCGCCCCGGCGTATTGCCTCGTCGCGCCACTTATACAGGTGGGCGAGGATTTTTTGCCTCCAGATCCCATGGTGACAGTCCGGCATGGAGGCTCGCAGCCTCACGGGAGACCGTGCGGTATCCTCTGATCATGCGGATCGCCATGACCCTTTGGGACGCGTTCATGGCCGCCTCAAAGCGGCTCTGGCCTTGTCCAGTCTGGGAGCCAAACGTCGGCAGAGCTCGACGAAGTTCCACCGGCTGTCGAGGACGAGTCCCAGGTACTTCATCGTCCCCTCGAATCCGATGTGAACCCCTCCTACCGTAATCTGGGAACCCGCCGGTAGCGCGTTCCGAGGACCATGAAAACACATGACCTCGGACTTGTGCAATGCCACCTCGAGTCCCAGTTGCCGGATTCTCTCCACGACTATCGCAACCCCACGTGTCATACGGTCGGCCGCCGCCTCGTGCGATCACCCCTGCGCCAGGGCTAGCGCGTCGTCAGCGTAGCAAACTACGCTGACGTGAATGGGGAGGTCGGCGCGCAGCACCCAGTCGTACCCGATTTAAAAAATCTGCCTGAAAACATAAAAGGACAAGAAACTAAGATTTAATATTAAAATCTCAAACAATACGTACCGCATCTCACCTTGAATGTAACAAATTAAACGACGTAGATACAGGCTGGTCTCCGGCGGACGGACCGGAAATGAAGGGTCCAGGAGAGCTGCATCCGGCCGCCATATTGGATTGTCTCGCTTCAAGCCGTGATAAAGGAAAGGTCTTGTTATGCAGTCTCGTCGAAATGTGAGGCTATATACAGGGAGGGCGAGACTTGAGCTAGATTGGACGTTAAATTTGTGGAGCTATTACTAATTGAATTTTGAATTAGTTCGCAATGTAAATAAATTAAAGAATTTCTTAATTGTATTTTATTAAAATGTTAGTTTAACTGATAAAAATCCATTAGTTTAATGAAATATTAAATATTATTTGGTAATATTTGATATATAATTGAACTAATGGTTTTCTTTATTGAAAAAGCTTTGTTGGCAATAGAATTTTCTAATTGAATTTATTTCATTCTAATAAATCTTCTACTAGTAGCAGTTTAAATAAACATTTTTGAAACTGCTGTGTCTAGAATATTTAAACGGAAAGCTGTGTAATGGAAATTTTGTTACAACCTTATTTTTCAGGGTGGGAATTCATCAAATGACATCCCAGCTCTAGGTCGAGCGAGAGGACGTGTCAGACTTTTACTGACTAAAACCCACCCTTTTTTTTTTGGGGGTGTCAAGTCATCCAATGACATCACCCGCTCTAGGGTGGAGCGGAAGGACGTGTCAGATTCTTACTGACTAATTCAATTCAATTCAATTAATTTATTTCAGATAAATTGCAAAATGTAGTAGTTATTACAGTCATCCATACCAATATGTTTTCAAATAGTATAACAAAAATAAGAATAAACTACAAAAAAAAACTTTTTTACAAAAAAATAGAACCGTCAATTAATTTATTTCAGATAAATTGCAAAATGTAGTAGTTATTACAGTCATCCATACCAATAGTACAAAAAAAAACTTTTTTACAAAAAAATAGAACCGACTTCCAAAAAAAGTGCAAAATAACTTTAATTTCGGAAGTCGGTGTTCCTGTTTTGTGTCTTCGTTTTTTGACACCGACTTCCGAAATTAAAGTTATTTTGCACTTTTTTTGGAAGTCGGTTCTATTTTTTTGTAAAAAAGTTTTTTATTTTTCACTTTTTAGTTGTGGTTCCCCATTAAACTGTGTTAACAATTCATAGACATACGATAGCAGCAGTCGCGGTTGATTTGCTGTCAATTTTTGAAGAGTTCCGTTGTCTGTCTCCGGAACCCATCATCAGATCTTTTTGAAATTTATATGGGACCATTTCGGAATAAACCCCTTTCGAACAAAAAAAGAATTTTGCAAATCCGTCAATATATGACGGAGTTATGCCCGAACATACATAAAAAAAAAAAAAAAAAAATTTTTTTTTAGGTTCAGTTATTGACTAGACACTATAATTAAACAGCTTGTTTAAAAAAAAAAAGTCTTTTAGGGTTTCGTACTCGAAAGGTCCAAACGGAACCCTATTGTTGTCACTCACGTGTCCGTCTTTCTGTCCGTCGTCTGTCACAAAATTTTGTTTCGAATTATTTTTAACTTCCGATTTACCTATGAACTTGAAATTTGGTGATAACGTTTATTTTTTTAGGGTTCCGAAAGTCCGAATGAAAAAACGGAACCCTTATAGGATCACTCGTGTGTCTGTCTGTCTGACTGTCTGTCTGTCTGTCTGTCTTTCTGTCTATCTGTCACAGCTAATTAAAGTTTTTCAAACTATGCCGTCCGTTATATCAAATGAAAGGGCACATTGTGAGTGTCACGAATATATTTTTCCATAATTTTAAAATATATAATTTTTGAAGTTATTAAAGAAAATAAATGAAAATTGACCATTCGCCCCCTTTATCTCTGAAACCACTGGGCCTAAAATTTAAAAAAAAACATTGAAAGTAGTTCTTTACTTATATATTACAGGATAACCTATAAAGTGGAAGCAGTGTAAAAAAACCTGAAAAAATATGATTTTTTCGGAACCCTTTGCGCGCGAGTCCGACTTACTCTTGGCAGGTTTTTTTTTAAATCAAATCAAATAATTTATTTGCTGGAATATGGGTAGATACATGAAGTGTTACAAACAACAAAAGTTCTTAATGCTATAAATATTCTAACTTAACGGGTGTGCAAATATCTTCTTTTTTTTTTTCGGCGACTCGGCTGTTGTTGAGTCTGCTCAACGTATCCGCCTCCCTCTTCGCGAGCATTACCGTTTCGCAGAAGGAGAAGACGGCTTCCCATTCCCTCTCGCTCCGTACCATGGCCTGAACCAGGGCACGGCGCGAGAGGTCGCTGCCGCCAGCGCATCCACGAGGACACGGCGGTGCTCTGCCCAAGCGGGGTAAACCTCCACCGTATGCTCCACCGTGTCCTCTGGGCGATCCTCGCAGTGGAAACACCCGGGGGTCACCTCCGCCTTGATTCGACACAGGTACCTCCCGAAACAGCCATGTCGGGTGAGGACCTGCGTCAGTCGGAAGGTGAGGGCACCGTGGCGCCTCTCCAGCCACTCCTCAAAGAGGGGCACTACCGCCGCGATCGTGACGTGCCCAGCGCTGGGTTGTGACAGTCGCTCTCTCCATGTTACCATGAGATCCTGCCGGAGCTCTGTCCGCCAAGCCGCGAGGTGTCGCGGCAGCGGAGTTTCGCCGCGGCGTTTTGCCTCCTCGCGCCACTCATACAGGTGCGCGAGGATTTTTGCCTCCAGATCCCACGGTGACCGTGCGGTATCCTCGGATCATGCGATCTGGCGAGCTGATCGCTGCCTCAATGAACGCGTCCACACCGGTGCCCCGTAGAGGGCCATGGACCGCACGATCCCCGCGTAGAGCCTCCGGCAGGAGGCGTTTGGCGCCCTCAGATTGGGTAGGAGCCGCTTCAAGGCGGCCCCGGCCCTGTCCAATCTGGGAGCCAAACGTCGAAAGTGCTCGACGAAGTTCCACCGGCTGTCGAGGACGAGTCCCAGGTAGGTACTTCATCGTACCCTCGACGCCGATGCGAACCCCTCCTACCGTTATCTGGGAACCCTCCGGTGGCGCGTTCCGAGGACCATGAAAACACATGGCCTCGGACTTGTGCAATGCCACCTCGAGTCGCAGTTGCCGGATCCTCTCTATGACTGTCGCAACCCCGCGTGTCATACGGTCGGCCGCCGCCTCGTGCGACCACCCCTGCGCTAAGACCAGCGTGTCGTCAGCGTAGCACACTGTGCTGACGCCAATGGGCAGGTCGTCGCGCAGCACCCAGTCGTATCCGATGTTCCACAAAGGCGGCCCCAGGACCGATCCCTGTGGAATACCGCACGACATCTCTCGCCGGTTCCATACTCCCTGATGACCGGGGTAGATGACGGCTCTGTCCGTCAAATACGCCTCGACTACGCGACAGAGGTAGGGTGGCACCCGGTGATACCGGAGTGCCTCCACTATGCAACTCCAGGGCGGGGTGTTGAAGGCATTGGCGATGTCCAGAGACACCGCCAAGACGACCCCACCCCGGGCCACAGCATCCCCCGTCGTGAGGGCTCGTACGCGCATGACTGCGTCCACCGTGGAGCGCCCCCTGCGGAAGCCGTACTGGCTCTCCGCCAGATCCGGCCCCACCCGCACCATCTGCCCGACGAGGCGGTCTGCAATTACTCTTTCAAAGAGCTTGCCCACCTCGTCGAGCAGCACAATGGGCCGGTAAGCGGACGGAGAGTCCGCAGGGCGCCCCACCTTCTTGATCAGGACCAGCTTCCCCGTCTTCCACCGACGTGGAAACGGCCCCTCTCCAAGCATGCGCTCAGAAGCCCTTTGAGTCGAGGCCCGAGAGCCTCTTGTAAGGCCAGGACCCAGGCTTTCCCATGAAAGCCATCGGGTCCTTGGGCGGTGTTTTTGGCGTTCAGCCTACGCACCGCCGACATTACATGCAAATGTCAAATATTATTCATCATTAATCATTAATTATTATCCATTACAAATTTTATTATTTACAGCTAATACATCATTATTAACTTTTTTATTTAAATATTCATTTACATTATAGGTCAGATAGGCAGTCGCTCCATGTAAAATACTGGTATTCAGCTGCATCCGGCTGGAAGCCGACCCCAAGATAGTTGGGAAAAGGCTAGGCAGATGATGATTCATTTACATTATAATAGGCTCTATTAATGAGATATGTCTTTAATTTATTTTTAAATTTTATAAAATTCTCAATTTAAATTTTATAATATATTATGAATTCTAGGGCCCATACAAAATGCACTCTTGTGAAATATAGCTGTTCTATGGCGTATTGCATAAAGTGTACTGGACAGCCTGGTACTTTTAACGTTTCATGTTTATTAATATTACTAATAATGTCTAATGCTAGATCATAAATAAATACAGTGATGGAAGTATCAATATTTTTAAATTTATAAAATGTGGTTTACATGTATGATTGTGTCGGTTTTAAAGCGCATATTACCCTGATACATTTCTTTTGGGCTATGAAGACAGTTTTATTTTTTGAAAATATTTTTTTTTCTACATTATAGTGAATTATATTTTTGGAATCGCTTCCTCAAACCCACTATTTTTATACCCCCACTTAATATAGTTCGTCGATTTTATTTTCTTTCTTTTTCAAAATACGACGTCTGGTTATCTCCATATTGTATTTTAATTACTATCATTTCTTTAGTGGTACTCGCAAGATTAAGACGAATCGTTTGGCGTAAGAATTATCAAAATCGGCCCACGCGTTTTTTTTTTTTTTTGGGGGGTGGGAAATCATCCTATGACTTCGTCCGCTCTAGGGTGGAGCGGAAGGGCGTGTCAGACTCTTACTGACGAAAACCCACCCCTGTTCCTCCCTGCCTCGAGTGCCCGGGGGCGAGGTAACTCTTTCGAATTTATCCTCCACCCCCGGGCAGGCACCGGCCTTGGCAGGCCCCTTCACTTTGCTGACAACTCTATGAGGCGCGCGTGGAACACTACGCGCCGTCGACTCTCGGGCCTGGTGCTGATCGGACGGCGAGTTACCCACTACTCGCCGTCCGCAGGCCCGGGTTCGGCCCACGCGTTTGGTCTCCTAAGCCCCACAAAGGAATAGGCTGATAAACACATTACCCTCCCTTGCGTCGCGCAGTCAGGTAAAAAGATGCTCATTTACTTCAGGAACAAATTGATAACTATGTATTTTCATACTTTATTTCATTTAAAAAATGGAACACATAAACAACCAACGACATGTGGTTGTTGGATTTGGACTTCGTTAACCGCCCGAAAATTATGCACATTTAGAATGTACGAGTATTTTTACTTCCCAGCAATTTCGCTCAGGAGCGCTTAAAATGACAAAACGTGGGTGGGTCCCGAAAATGGACATTTATATCCGGGAACTGGAATATTTTCGGTTCTTTTAAAAATATTGGGCGACTAAAAGAGTGCTTTAACACAGACACATCTTATTTGCATTTGAATATACTGACTGTCTTTTGCTTTGATATGAGTGCGTGAGTGCGATGATTGCCCAAATGGAAGTTTGCCCGAAGAACTGTTGATTGAATGAACGTTTGCCTGAAGAACGGCTGTCCGAATGAACGTTTGCCCGAAAATCTTTTATTCGAACAAACAATTGCCAGAAGAACGATTGCCTGAACGAGGGTTTGCCCGTAAAACTGTTGATTGAACAAACATTTACCCGAAGAACGGTTGCCCGAACGAACTTTTGCCCTAATGAAGTTTTACCCGAATGACCGTTTGACCGAATGAACCAGTTACCAGAATGAATGTTTGCCTGAAGAACGTTTGCCCGACTGATCGTTTGGCTGATGAATTAACTGAAAAACGGTTGTCCAAAAGCACGATTACCCGATAAGGACTTGTCGAAAAGGGTTCTTGTGAGAGATGTGTCAAGTGTGAAAATATTGCCCAGCTAGACCGCATTGTTGAGTGCTAGCTGTTCAAGGTGCACAAGACCTTACCTACTCGTGAAGCGTTTTGTATGAACGCCGCCGCTAGGGAGAGCTCCACTCATCCAATTGATCCACACACAGGCTTATTATTTTGTTGGTTAGCACATAAGACAGAACTATCATCATTTGACACAAGTTCTTACTGGTCATACGGTCTTTCGGTCAACTAATACTATAAGTGTTTAGTAAGATGGATGCATGTATGTTTGTTACTTAATGACGCCAGTACGGCTGAACAGATCTGGATGAAATTTGGCCCAGATATAGTGTGGAATTGAATTTTTTAAAAAAATCTAGTAAAGGCTTCCATACACAGTCCCGCCGGCACTGCCACCAGTCTTGCCGCCGAGGAAGCCGCGTTGCATCTGGCGGCTTATAAACCCGCTTCGCTTCACAATAGAGCCACCGAAATGACCGCCCGGGTGCCGCCGCGCGTTGCACGTTTTGCCCCAGATTCCGCGGCCAAGTGCCGGCCGCAAAGATGCCCGGGAAAAGCCGGGGGCACTGTGTGTGCCTTTAAACATAATTCTTTAGAGTTTTTTTAATTGATTAACTTCAACTGAAGAATAAACGTTTCGTAATTTTCATAGTAAAATTATCTTAACTCAAGCCCCGGTCTGCCCCTGAGGCGTTGTGGAAGAAAACCTCTAATCAACGCGGAAATTCAGATAATGAAAGAAAAAGATGCCTAAAACATTCAATTTGAAATAATTTAGGAAACAACTCTAATGAATTCATCTCCTTTGACTCAATCGAGTAATTAACATTAATAAGTTGAAGTTTATTAACTTTGATGTACGTAGGGAACATAGGTTTTATTAAACACGAGCTTCTGCCAGTGGCTTCAATGGAATTTGGTGGAATTAGTACTTCTCACTATAAATTATAGCTCATGTACTATTCCAGACTATGATCTGTCTCTGTGCCAAATTTCATCTACATTCGTTCAGCCGTTTCGGCGTGATTGTGTAACAAAGATAAGATAAGATCATTTATTTGTCCAAAACATGAGTATACCCACATAATAATATGGCATGCAAGATGTTACAATGAAATAAATTACATCAGTCATGTTCTGCTCAAACGGGTGTACAAATATAAATAGGTAGGATAATACATAAACATCAAATAATTGTAAATTTATCCATTAACAAATATTTAAACAATCTAAATACTACATAACAGTGTCATTAACTGATCCTAAATAATCTTCAAGTCAATTAAATGTCAAAGTAATTAGGAATACACAAATTATGTAGATGTATTATTCAAAAATTCGTCAGTACTACTCGTATAATAGGCTTTTTCTAAAAGAAGGCTTTTTAACCTACTTCTTAATTTTTCCGTTAATTGTATTGTATAATCCTTCCAATATTTTGGCAACGTATTTTATAGAATTGGCGCCATACAGAATATACTTTTACGCAGTAAAGGTGTTCAAGATATATTTATTTCGAATTACTTAATCTGATAATAGGGGGAACAGGTGTGGATTTGATTTGACAAACATAATGGTGTCTAAAATGTACTCGTACATGGATGGGGGATATTTTTTTTTTTTTTTTGGCTTACAGCTCTCAGTGACATGAAGTTTAAACGTGGATCTAAGGCACCTCTTTTAAGTTTAAAAAAATGACTTTCTTAATTTTTGAATGTCCCCAAAATATTATTCCGTCAAAAGCTACTACCTATGACACGTCTAGTTTTCAAGGAGAGAGTGAACAGCCATCATCAGTTATCGTTCGACCCTTCGAAGATTATCCATCGAATTCAAAAGCCATCAGGAATTTTTAACTGACGAAAAAAAAGGAGGAGGTTGTAACAAGGCAGTGTTAAAGCCTTGTTTATTTTTTGACCTCTATTCCAAAATTACGTTCTTTGCTACCTTTTTTAATTTTAAATTCAAAAATTACTTGTTTTCTATGTCAATAGTCTTGTTTTTATTAAAAGTGAGTTCTAATTCTGCAGCCGAGCTAGTAGAAGCTCCTCATTGACTCTTCAAGTGTCAGTTACCAGTTTCTTAGAATTGTGCATTAATACAATTTAATTACGTAACTAAATAGTCACAGTGTATGTGTTCGTAATATTATAATAAAACCCACTGTTGTAAATAACAAATATAATGTGTTAACTCGTCGTGTTTTATTATTCATTGAACTCCTCATGTACGGTCCTCCCATCTACGTCCTCCTCTACGTGTCACACCACTCCGGTCCCGCACGAGACACGCCCTCCGTACCGTGACACTGGCGCCCTCAACGTGATCGAACCTAGCCCATCCCATCCCAGAGCCCAGCAGCCGCCCTTAACGTGATCGAAGAGCCCAGCAGCCTCCTCATCGTCAACCCAGCTCATCATCCCGGAGCCATCAGCATCAGCAGGATAAGCTCTGGTCGTGAAGCTGTTCTCAATTCAAGCGTATACTGTTTTTTAATAATAATTATATTTTATTTTAAATAGGCAGTCCAAACTTTAAAATAATGATTCCAAGAAACACAATTTAAACAATGCATGTTATAGGCAAATTAAACTTTTCACGTGGTCAATTTGACTTCACTTGCTGCTAATACAGCATGTCGGTGACGCGAACCCCTACGTTTTGCTTCTTCCAGAAATCGCTTAACGCGAATAAAGAAGTTTTCACTTCAAACAAGAAACCCCTCGCCTGTTTCTATGCTCTCAATGTTAAGGGTTTCGTTCCCGAAGGGTCCAAACGGAGCCCTATTGCTGTCACTCACGTGTCCGTCTGTCTGTCTGTCCGTCGTCTGTCACAAAATTATGTTCTGAAGATTTTTTAAACTTGCCATTTACATATGTACTTGAAATTTCATGATAATGTATATTATTACGTATATTGTACTATCAAATATCACTATATTAATAAATCAAGATTTCTTTGAAATTCTCTCATTTGGTACAGAACCCTAAATATGCGAAGTCCAACACGCACTTGGCTGTTTTTTTTTTCTTGTTTTGTTCTCAATTTTTTCTTGTTTTGTCAGACATTACTTAATTAATTCGTTAACAAAACATTATCTCGAGTTCGGGGAGAAGCTTGAAAGTTAATTACTTTACAGACTTTGTTCTGGAAAGCCATTTGGGGAAATGACTGCTTAGGCAATTGTTTTTATGATGAAAGACAACTCGGTGAAAACTGTAAGTACTTTTACCGGTTCGAGACATTAGTCTATAACTGGTAAAAGCTTTTACATACCTTATCCATTACGTTTTTTTTTTTTGGGGGTGGGAAATCACCCAATGACTTCTCCCGCTCTGGGTGGAGCGGGAGGGCGTGTCAGACTCTTACTGACTAAAACCCACCCCTGTTCCTTCCCAGCCTGAGTGCCCAGGGGTGCGGTAACTCATTTTCAGAATTTATCCGCTACCTCTAGGCATACAGGCACCCACCTTGATGGGCCCCGTCAGTTATCCATTAGGATAAGTTCTGTAAAAATGAAAAGTATTAAAAAAAAAAGAGTGGCACTCTTGGAGTGCCGGCAGAAGTGAAAACTTGAACAAAAATACCCAACGCATAGCAGTATCGGTGTCGGCATTGGTGTCGGAGTCAGTATCGGTGTCGGTGTCGGTGCCGGTGTCAGTGTCGGTGTCGCCGTCGGCGTCGGTGGCGAGTTCAATTGTTATTCTCATCTCAAAAATGCTCAACGCACCTAAGAAAGCTTTCACTTAAAAAAAAATAAGCCTCCGCTGTCCGTCCGGGCTGTGTCTCACGATCCGTAATAGCGACACTGTTGAAATTTTCATAGAATATGATTTCAACTGTCTACCTATTAAGGATCATGAGATACAGCCCAAAATAAAACCCAAAAGGAACACGTTTCTGGAAAAGTTTTTTTTATTTTTTTTTAGTTTATGGTACGGAACCCTTCGTGTGTGAGTCCGACTCGCACTTGGCCGGAATTTTTTTACCATTTCTGGAACAAAATTTAAAATTATTGCAATATTAATGTGTGCTGCTGCAGCTGTGGGGCAACCGGGACAGGTGAAACTAAATGAAAGCTTGTAATAACTGAATAAAAACAAAAAATACACACACTACAATGCGTTAGATACACATGTTAACATACTTATGGTTGAATTTCGATCACTGAGCGACTAATAGTTTAGTTAGATTTACGCTTTAATTATAATACATTATCTCAAATTAAATCAAATCAAACATAGAATATCCAAATTGTATTAGTTTAGGCCAAAACGATTACCCCTTAAGGGATAGATAGTAATTAAACTTGAGATACTAAGTAAATGTAAACACCAAACAGATCAGAAGAATAAGGGTAATGGACCGGACTCCGTAGGTATTCTTAGCTTAGTTCAACGAGTTTTGAGCAAGTTTGCTAAACTTAGATTGTGTTTAATATTATAAGCCTTGTGATAGTACCAATAGTAAGAAACTAATATTAAATTTTCGCCTGTATGCTCGAGGGTCTAAACAGAGGTGCATTAAAAGCAGCCTGATAAAGCAGATTAAAATTTCATAATTATTCAAAGTTCTGTTACCATGCGAGGTTACTTGCTAAGACGTAGCTACGTAACGATGCCAAATAAATTAAAAGTATTTTTTGTCATCATGATTTCAATCAGCGATAGTCCTGTCCGTCTGACATTATCGCTGAAATGGACCTTTTTAGCGCAATCATGAGGCACACACTTTGTTGGTTCTAAAGTTTTTTTTTTTTTTTCTTCATTGCTGTGTACCGTGCGTGTTTCGTGTACTGTTGCTAAATAAATTTTATTCTATTCTATTATATTTTAATAGAAACTACTCATGATAACAAAACATACTAGCCCAAACTTAACTATCCTATCATTTGCCATCAGGGAGTCCCTACATCCCGGTGCTAATATCAGATCAGCTCGATGGTATTATTAATATTGTGCTGTCACCGGACTTAAATCAGTATGCCAAATTTCAGCTCTATCGGAAATCAAAAAAAACTTTTTTGACAAAAAAACAACCGACTTCCAAAAAAAAATACACTAAAAATTTAAAAATAACTTTAATTTCGGAAGTCGGTGTTTGTAATTTATTTATTCGATATTTGACACCGACTTCCGAAATTAAAGTTATTTTAAAATTTTTAGTGTATTTTTTTTTGGAAGTCGGTTGTTTTTTTTGTAAAAAAGTTTTTTTTTTCGCTTTTTAGTAATAATAATAATAATATAATATATAATAATATTCCACAACTATCACACAACGCCATCTAGTCCCAAGTTAAGCAGAGCTTGTGTTATGGGTACTAGACAACTGATAAACATACTTATATATTTCTAAAAACATACATATTATAGATAAATTACACCCAGACACAGAACAAATGATCGTGCTCATCACACAAACATTTGTCCTGGGTGGGAATCGAACCCACGACCTCCGGCATAGCAGTCAGGGTCACTAACCACTAGACCAACAGGCCAGTCAGTAGTTGTTATACCCTAGAACTAAAAACCCCAATAACATGGAACGTGGAATTTAAACATTTGGAGAACACAAAAACGTCATCAAGATATGTGTATTTTTCGTTTTTGTTCAGTTTCTCAAAAAGCGCTGAAGCAATTTCGATAAAATTTATATGGGACCACCTCGGGAGTATATTCTTTCGGATAAAAAAGAATTTTGAAAATCGGTCCACAACTGACGGAGAAATGCGCGGACATACATAAAAACATACATACAGTCGAACATAGAACCTCCTCCTTTTTCGAAAGTCGTTTAAAAAGTGAATGAAAAGTGGTTTATGATTAAATGGATAAAATTAGATCAAAGCGAAATTATCGAGCGAAATGCTGACCCCGGAATTTAAATTAGAATTTCCCTTTCTAACCGGAAATATCTATAGGCCCGCCCACTACCAATTATACTCGTATGTTAATAATTCATCAGAAAACTAAAGGGATACCATGATAATAATATGCTGTGAATTTTTATCGTTTAGGGTGTGTTACGAAGAGTTTATTATCTTAGGATTACATATATCTAATATCAGATATATTAAATATTTAATCATAAGATAATAAATTAATAAGTAAAGTAATATATTTTGATTTTTTTTTTCAGTATTTTAGACTCGGTAGTTTCGGACATAAGGGTGGAATGGTCAATTCCGTGTTTGGGTCACAGATATTCATCATCATCAGCTTTTTAATGTGCCCAATACTGGGGATAGGCCTCCCCTCTGTCCTGATGCAGGTCCTCATCGGCATTGGTTGTTTCGGGAGGTTCCTGTGTCGGATAAGGCGGGAGGAAACGCCCGGGTGTCACCATTTCGCGTATCGCCCAGAGGTGGAGCATACGGTGGAGGTCTGCCCCACTTGGGCGGAACACCGCCGTGTCCTCGTGGATGCGGTAGGCGGCAGCGACCTCTCGCGCCTGGCCCTGGTTTAGGCCATGGTACAGAGCGAGAGGGAATGGGAACCAGTCTCCTCCTTCTGCGAAGCAGTAACACTGGCGAAGGAGGAGGCGGAGTGGGTGAGGGAGGCTCAACGGAGTGGCCCTCACGCCCCCAGCCGCAGCCACCGCAGGAGACGCGCTGGGCGTCGGAGGTCGCAGGATGATCCTAGAAGCGGGTATGCGGACGGCGAGTAATGGGTAGCTTGCCGTCCGATCGGCACCAGGCCCGAGAGTCGACGGCACGTAGTGTTCCACGCGCGCCTCAAAGAGATGTCAGCCATCACAGATGGGGCCCATCATGGCCGATGCCTGCGTGCCAAGGGGTTGCGGATAAATTCGTAACAGAGTTACCGCGCAATGGAGGAACAGGGGTGGGTTTTAGTCAGTAAAAGTCTGACATGCCCTCCCGCTCCACCCAGAGCGGGAGAAGTCATAGGATGATTTCCCACCCTAAAAAAAAGGCCTCCCCTCTGTGAGAAGGTGTGGGCTGTAATCCATCACGTAGGCCCAATGCGTATTGGTGGATGTCACATGTCTTCAAATTGTTGGTTCTCGGTTATATGTCGGTTTCCTCACGATGTTTTTCTTGACCGTTTTGAGAGCAGTGGTGATGAAATAATTTACTCAAAGTAAAGCGCCAGCCTGGGTTTGAACTCACGACCTACAACTTGTAAGTCGCAGCCGTTACCACTGGGCCACCACTGCTCTACAGATATTCATTTGTGTACCAAATTTCAATTCGTGCAGGAGCTCGTGGCTAAAGTACTAACAGCCGCATGGATTGATCCATCAGGTTAAGCTACGCTTGCCGCGGTTGGTCCATGGATGGGTGACCATATTTACATACCGAGACTCTTCCGTGCCTCGGAAAGCACGTTAAGCCGTTGGTCCCGGCTGTCATCATGGATCTTTGACAGTCGTTACGGGTCGTCAGAAGCCCGAAAGTCTGACAACTAGTCTTACCAAGGGGTATCGTATTACCCAGTTACTGGGTTGTGGAGGTCAGATAGGCAATCGCTCCATGTAAAATATTGGTATTCAGCTGGATCCGGTTAGACTGGAAGCCAACCCCAAGATAGTTGGGCTAAGGCTAGGCAGAACACCGAACACACCAAATTTCGACTCAATCATTCTAGTAGACTAAGAGCAAATTGGCTATGACAGACGGACAGAGGGACATGTGATCCTATTAGAGTTCCGTCTATTTATTCAGATGTTCATAACCCTCAAAATGTAGGTTTCTTATGAGCTAACCCCTGTGACCTTCGAACGGATAAAGCAATTACAAAAGGATAATGATGTTTTTTTGGAGACATGCGGAACAGGGTGTAAGTCCCATAAACCTTCATTGAAAAGGGAGGATCCTCCGACCAGATGGGTGTTGTGTCTAGTCCGGGCAACTGCCAAATGGTTGATTTCAGACTGTTGTATATGTTTAAATCGCGCGGAGAACCCTGCTTGCGCGATGTAGGATTTTTAGTTTTTTAGTTCGTTTGTGGCAACATAGATGTCGCTACAGATTAAAAAAAAATAAGCCAAGTGCATGTTGGGTCCTGCGCAGTGTAGGATTCCGTACTCGTATTCCGTATACGTGCGGACTTAAAAGGGGGTTTTATGTTTATTGCTATGAATATATTAATTGATTTCTCGGTTTAACGGACAATAACCTTTAAATTAAAAAAAAATCTTTTTCAAAATGTTATTGTTTCGTGTTCTTGATGTAATTATATATACTCATGCAAAATTGCAACTTTCCAGTACTAACAGTCTCTTAGCTATGCCTCGGAGGGACAGACCGAAACTATTATTAAGGATTCCTTGTTGTTAGGATTACGCCACCCTAAATAAAAGATTAATTTGCTGGTGAGACTGAAAACTACATCGTTTAGAAAACTGCTAAGTGGATCAATTAGATAAAAGTTTATAATTATTAGAAGGGCCTTTTCCGGGCAAAGTGTCACATTTGCAAATTAATCACGTAAAGCAAGCGTCTAATTTGTTTAAAATTCGCTTAGGCCTGGGCACATTTGATTACATGGGTCGGCTGTCCAGCGCGCCATTACGCTTGTTTACACATAACCTTATCTAGTTGAAGAAGGAATGACAGGCGTACATCAGACACAGTGTTATTTGAAGGCACATTACTCGTATGTGTTGTTTAACTGAATTATTCGTCTCGTGATCACAAGTGCATGAGGTTATCGGTTCGATTTCCGGGTCGGGCAAAAGGTGCTATTAGGTTTTGGCATTACTTTGAAGCAGCCCGGAGCAGTAGTGCCCCAGTGCTAACGGCCGCGACTTACAAGTTGTAGGTCGTGAGTCCAAATCCAGGCAGGTGCTTTACTTTGTGTAAATTATTTTCATCACCACTGCTCTCAAAACGGTGAAGGAAAACATCGTGAGGAAACCGGTATGTCCTAGAACCAAAAATTCGAAGACATGTGACATCCACCAATCCACATTGGGCCCGCGTGGTGGATTAAGACCCACACCATCTCACAGAGAGGAGGTCTGTGCCCCAGCAGTGGGGACATTAAAAGACTGATGATGATGATGATGAGCCCGGAGTTCGGCAGTTGGTGGTGGGACACCCTCGTACCTCAAATAGTACGAAAAGTCGTTGGTCCTGCGCCTGATCTCTCCCCGGTCGTGTCGGATTGCCGTCCAATCGGACTATAAGAGTGAGGGAACAGAGACTGCACCTGTGTCTGCGCACAGGCTTGTGCACTATAATATCTCCTGCGTACTTGGCTAATCTCCGTTGAGATTGGCCACCATGATCGAAATTCGGACAGGAGGAGTATAGTTCAGTCCATCAAACTAGTCCCATTGACCCAGTCCCAAGGTGGGACAAATGGGACGATATTTCCCACTAGTCCCATTGACCCAGTCCCACGATGGGACAAGTGGGATGATATGTCAGAATAGTCCCATTGACCCAGTCCCATGACGGGACAAGTGGGATGATATTTCCCAATAGTCCCATTGACCCAGTCCCATGATGGGACAAGTGGGATGATATGTCCCACTAGTCCCATTGACCCAGTCCCATGATGGGACAAGTGGGATGATATGTCCCACTAGTCCCATGAGAAAACTGATAGTAGTAATATATTTTTTAAAGTATTATTAAAATTATTTTGTAATTCAAAAAAATATAGATATTACTATCAGTTGTGTGTTGTGTTGTGTTGTGTTGTGTTGTAAGTCTTGTGTTGGAAAATGTAGTTTAGTTCAGCTAGCAGCGGTTATAAGTCTAGATATAATCTAGTCTAGGATCCCAACAGTTTGAAAAAGGCAATGTTAAACATATTTTACAAGATTAATAGGTCCTTAGCAGCTCAGGAAGACTTATTTATATAGGTTTTGATTGTACACGATCCTACCCTCGAATTTGATCTTTTTCTATCACATAAAGGTTTGCTGGGAGATAACTCTACGTTGAGTTAAGCTTGCGTTTGTGCATGAATTGTTTTATGTCTGAAAAATAGATTTAGAGAATAATAAAAAAAAAAAAAAAAAATTCTATTCTATTCTATGTCTGTCTTTATATGTTAAGGTGTGGTGTGCAAAACAGAATTTAGATGCAGATGAAATCTTTAGTGTTACGACCTCAAACGAGACCTACTAAACACGGTAAATAGTAACGTAATTTTTATCTGTGTAGAAAAGTTTTTTACAGAGATAAAACGACTTTAATTTTGGAAGTCGGTGACAAAATATGAATTGTTTTTCTACGTTGTTTGACACCTACTTACGAAATTAAAGTTATTTTACAATCTTTTGTGTTGTTTCTGTCCTTTTTTAGAAGTCAGTTGTATTTTTTTAAGTTTATATTTTTACTATTGTTGTACCCAAAAAATAAAACTAAATATTAAAGTCCCAGAATTGATAACCCCAATAACATGTAACATTTGAACATAATTGGAGGCAACCAAAACGTCATCTGTGTTGTATACATATTTTTTGTTTGTGATTATTATTTCAAAAAGCGCTGAATCAATTTCGATAAAATTTGTATGGGACCACCTCTGAAGAATGACCTACCAAAAAAAAAAAGAATCATCAAAATCTATCCACAAATGGCGGAAAACCTGATTACGTAAAAAAAACAGAAGAATTGAGAATCTCCTTCTTTTAGAAGTCGTTTGAAAATGATAAATTAACATGTTTGGAATGATAAATTAACATGTTTGGAATGATAAATTAACATGTTTGGAATGATAAATTAACATGTTTGGAATGCCACAGTTTATTGATCATAATGGTAGATTGTGAAATAATTTCCTATACACTGCCAAGTTTACTTAAAAGGCAAATTTCATGAAAGGTGCAATTTCATAAAATATCGGCTATGGTTTGCCGCGGTTTCGTTAATTTATTATTTTTTAAAATATGGTATGTATTTATTTATATCGAACACACGTGATTCATATTGTTGTTAGTAACACTTATAAAACTAGGTTGTTAGCACTTCGCATACAATTTACGTGGATTTTATACATGTCCAATTTTTTTTTGTAATTTATTATTGTAAAAAAAGATATTATAGTTAAAAAAACTAAACAAAAAACTTAAATTTTATTTTTTGTATTCTCGCTCGCTTCTCAGCAGCAAACCCTTTCATTGGGGTTGTCATGACCTGTTAATTGTTTCAAGTCCCGAATAAATAAAGAGAAAAACCCTTTCATTAGATACTTGGTGAGTTATTTTTAATTAGTAATGAGCTATATATGAGTGACTAGCTCCTGCCAGCAGTTTTATCCCCATGGATTTAGTACTTCCCCTGTTATAAACTTTCAACCCCTTTTTCACCCCCTGAATTTTGAAAAACTCTTTCTTAGTGGATGCTACTCTTCACAAAGAACATACCCTCCAAATTTCATGTTTCTAGGACCAGCAGTTTAGGCTGTACGTTAATATATCGGTCAGTCAGTTAAGACTTTGAATTTTATATTACAGAAAAAAAATACTAAACCGCCATCTTTGGGAGTCTACCATATTCGATTTAGAATGACGTCACTTAAGTCGCAGTTATACGACTTTTAATGGTTTTTAATTGAACCTCACGTCTAAAGGACTTGTCTTATTTCTTTGAAAAAAATATATGTTACTCTAGACAATTTCCGTCGTTATTTCATCTCAGAATATTTGAAATTATATTTTTATAACATAGTGTAATTAATTTGTAAAGTTATGTCTAGCGCGGGTAAAAAAATGAAAATCACGCAAAAACTATAAAGTGTATTTTTATGAAACCTTCACCATTTGAAAGATCATTTAATTATTTATAATTTAGTCACAGTGTTTTAGTTTAATACTTGTTGTTTTATGTGTAATAAATTAATAATGCGTCTAATTTCGGACAGCGCTCCTTGATGGGCGAGTCCTATTACTGGGTGGACATACGACGCGTTACGTGAGCTCAGCGTAGAACACGCAAGCTAACCACTCAAGGTCGTTGGCAGCTAATAGCACCTTAACTGACCATGTATTGCCATCCAAACTAAATACGTATGCAACATTTTAGCTCAATTGGAAATCTGGAAGTGAGTCTTAACTTCTAAGATTTTTTATATACCTATTTAGTTACAGGTGAAGTTATGAAAAGCTTGATATAAAGGCATTCGGTGTGTATAGACGTGATTGGTGTATAATAGGCATAGACGTGCATAGTTAGGGCGTGATTTGCATAGTTTGATTTTGAGTAGGAATGTAGACCCAAACTATTTTTTGTGCAAAAATAGTTAAGATACTTTGTATGAACGATACATACATACACAAACTCTTAAGGTTGTTTTACACCGGCAAGGCGAGGCGTGGGTGGTATAGGCCGGAATTTAAATTATGTATGGCAAAGTTTTTTTTATTTTTTTTTTATGCACCTGCCATATTATCTCTCCACCACCCTTGGTTGACTGGTAGAGAATGCCTAAGGCATTAAGTCCGCCTTTGTACTTTAGTTGCATGAAGTGTAAATAAATAACTAAAGTTTCTATCCATGCTCTGCCCATCTTTGGTGTAAAAGGTCTAGATGCGCGAGGATGGGCGAGGCGAGATTTGCAACATTTGTTAGTACAATCTTGAACTTTATTATGCGTGATACCGCGAGTCGGCACGAGGTAACGATGGCCGGCGCGTGACACCGCGAGCCGGCGCGGGGACGGGCTGGTCATCGCGAGACATTTTTCGATGTAAATGGGTAAGCGTTATTTCAATTCTCGCCCATCCCATCCACGCCTCGCCTCGCCGGTGTAAAACCACCTTTACCCACTCATACCGTGGGGGTAGGCAAAACTCAGCTGTGGTGGGCCAGTGGTAACGGTCGTGAGTTACAAGTTGTAGGTCGTGAGTTACAAGTTGTAGGTCGTGAGTTTAAACCCAGGCAGGCACTTTACTTTGTGTAAATTATTTCATCACCACTGCTCTCAAAACGGTGAAGAAAACCTTCGTGAGGAAACTGGCCTAAAACCAAAAAATCGAAGACATGTGACATCCACCAACCCGCATTGGGCCCGCGTGGTGGATTACAACACACATCCTCTCACAGAGAGGAGGCCTGTTCCCCAGCAGTGGGGACATTAAAAGGCTGATGATGACGACAAGGATGAGTTTGCCAGTATTTAAAATTATTACTTATTCATAACAGTTCTCAGTTCCAAGTAATGGTTTTGTAAAATTGTGTAGGTAATTTTCTTAGAAATAGTCCAATAAAAAATAATATATTTATACTAAACTTTTAATACACAAAATTTTGTATCTGGACTATTTAACGTTGAAGAGTTCCTCTATCTTGAGCTAATCCTGGCTGTCGATTCAGGTCATCACCATCATTCTCCTCCCCTTATCCCAATTTATTTGGGATCGGCGCCACATGATTGTCTTCTTCTTCCATACTCCTCTATTAGTCGTCATCTCTGTAGTCACCCCTTTTTACTCATATTCTCTTTCACACAATCCACCCATTGTTTCTTTGGCCTTCCTCTACTCTTATAGCCATCCATATCCATACGCAAGACTTTCCTCACGACATTTTCTTCATTCCTCCGCATCACATGCCATCCATACCACGACAACCGATTTCCACACAACTTTTTAGTCAGCAGTGCCGATTCCAGACTTCCTCCTATATACTCATTCCTAATTCTATCCATGCGCGTAACACCACACATCGCTCTTAGAATTCTCATCTCAGCCGCATGCAATTGCTTTTCATTCAACCCTTTTGTGGCCCAACATTTGGAACCATACAAGACAGCAGGTCAGGTCATGCTTATCACAAAAATGCACTGTTATCGGAACTGAACCTGAACTTGTAAAAATTCAACTCCGTAGTACTATAGGGACCTGGAGCAGCTTCTCGTAGTGCAGAGTCCCTGGAGATTCCTTATATATACGCGTCTGGGGGCTGTCATACTCGCTGGCAGCGCGAGAGTGTGGTGTGCGAGAGTGACTGCTTATGTGTGTAGTGTTATAAAGAAAAGAGGGATCACGCACTTATACGTTATATTTAACAATAAAAATAATACATGTGCTCTGTTCGGACGAGCTAGCAGAAGTCCCATTAAAACAAAAGTCTTCCTTATTCTTCTTAATTTTCAATCGGCGTTCCAAGAGTTTCTAGAATGTTCCAAACTTCCAACGTGCCAGTCTCCACCATAAATAAGGTCGCCAACATAAGGTCGTCACAGTACCGTAGCGTCACAGTAACAGGTAGTGGTTCTTATTCTGCTTTCAAGATTGGATCCGAACAAACAAACATTACAAGTCAAATAAAAGCTTAAAAAAAACACCGGCCAAGTGCGAGTCGGACTCGCGCACGAGGGGTTCCGTACCATTAACTATAAAAACGGCAACAAAATCACGTTTGTTGTATGGGAGCCCCCAAATATTTATTTTATTCTGTTTTTCAGTATTTTTTGTTATAGCGGCAACAGAAATACATCATCTGTGAAAATTTCAACTGTCTGACTATCACGGTTCTTGAGATACAGCCTGGTGACAGACGGACAGACAGCGGAGTCTTAGTAAGAGGGTCCCGTTTTACCCCATGGGTACGGAACCTTAAAAAGCATAAACATACATACAATCTAACAATCTCGACATAACAATATCAGTCCACAGCTCGCCACATATTGCCCATCCAAAACTCCAAATGAAATGTAATCCACCTGCAAAGAGTCACCGATATTGCCAACTTGACCTCTGACGGTAAACTCTTTATGTCATCCGTGCGACGCATCTCTGGCTGGCTTTGTATGTAGGTACATTTTATGCTCTATACCGGTACGGTTGGCACGTTTGTCAAAAAACTAGTAAACCTGGACCAGCAGTCTCGACGTAGTTAACGATCACGTAACAACTGAATTCGGTCGCTAAGATAATTATTAATGTTGCATGGAACCAAACTTTCATGTCTTTAAAAATTTTGACAAGTTAATTTAATTATTCATGAAGAAATGTGTTATCATTAATAACGTACGCCGTCTCCGAACGTTTTTCAGTTATGTTCTCAAATTTTTCTTCATATTTTGGGAGTTTTATAACGGTTATTAATTTAGTGATCGATAGCTAACGTCAATTTCGCTATAAATGACAAGACTGCGGGTCAGGGCAGGATAGCTGAACAATGTCAAGAGTCCAGGCCAGGGGAGGATTGCTGAACAATATCAAGACTGTAGACCAGGACAGGATTGCTGAACAATATCAAGACTGCAGACCAGGGCAGGATTGCTGAACACTGTCAAGACTATAGGCCAAGGCAGGATTGCTGAACAATGTCAGGGCTATAGGCCAGGGCAGGTTTGCTGAACAATATCAAGACTGCAGACCAGGGCAGGATTGCTGAACAATGTCAAGACTGCAGACCAGGGCAGGATTGCTGAACAATGTCAAGACTATAGGCCAGGGCAGGATTGCTGAACAATGTCAAGACTGCAGACCAGGGCAGGATTGCTGAACAGTATCGAGACTGCAGACCAGGGCAGGATTGCTGAAGAATATCAAGACTGCAGACCAGGGCAGGATTGCTGAACACTGTCAAGACTATAGGCCAAGGCAGGATTGCTGAACAATGTCAAGGCTGCAGACCAGGGTAAGATTGCTGAACAATATCAAGACTGCAGACCAGGGCAGGATTGCTGAACAATGTCAAGACTATAGGCCAGGGCAGGATTGCTGAACAATGTCAAGACTGCAGACCAGGGCAGGATTGCTGAACACTGTCAAGACTATAGGCCAGGGCAGGATTGTCGAAGAATGTCAAGGCTGCAGACCAGGGTAAGATTGCTGAATAATATCAAGACTGCAGACCAGGGCAGGATTGCTGAACAATGTCAAGACTGTAGGCCAGGGCAGGATTGCTGAACAATGTCAAGACTGCAGACCAGGGCAGGATTGCTGAACAGTATCGAGACTGCAGACCAGAGCAGGATTGCTGAATAATATCAAGACTGCAGACTAGGGCAGGATTGCTGAACACTGTCAAGACTATAGGCCAAGGCAGGATTGCTGAACAATGTCAAGGCTGCAGACCAGGGTAAGATTGCTGAACAATATCAAGACTGCAGACCAGGGCAGGATTGCTGAACAATGTCAAGACAGCAGGCCAGAGCAGGATTGCTGAACAATGTCAAGATAGCAGGCCAGGGCAGGATTGCAGAACAATGTCAAGACTGCAGGCCAGGGCAGGATTGCTGAAGAATGTCAAGACTGGAGGCCAGAGCAGGATTGCTGAACAACGTCAAGACTGCAGGCTAGGGCAGGATTGCTGAACGTGAATACATGATTTCGGTTTACTGATCAGGCAAGGCGTTATTGTTTTTATTTTACCCTACTTCCTCAGAAGGAGGGTAATGTTTTTCGACAGTATGTATGTATGTAAGTATGTCTGTATGTTTGTTAGTCTATTTCTTTGGCAGCCTAAACGGCTGGATGGATTTTAACAAGTGAGGTATCATTAGATTGTCCTTGACAGACGAAGTGATTTATACTATGAAATAAAAACAAAATTGCGGCTGCCATTAGGTAAGTTTAAATTGTGACATGATCATGTGGGACATCAAAATATAGGTCTCAATGAGACAGTTCCAAAACCATAATTAATAAAAAAAAAATTACAACACACAAACAACACACACAATAACACACACAACACAATCACAACACAAAAACACACACAAAATTTTAATTTATTGATTTTATTACTTACATTTGACTATTTCATTATATTATTTACTTTTTATTAGCAACGTTAAATTTAATTTTAATAATATTTTAAAATCGATACAACTAATATAGTTATATGAGTATTATTAACACGTGATTGAGGAGCGAAGCAGTCTTGGACGAATAAATATTGTTATTTTTTATTACAACTAAGTGCTTTTTTTTTGGGGTGGTAAATCATCCAATGACTTCTCCCGCTCTGGGTGGAGCGGGAGGGCGTGTCAGACTGTTACTGACTAAAACCCACCCCTGTTCCTCCCTGCCCTGAATGCCCAGGGGCGAGGTAACTCTTTCGAATTTATCATCAACCTCCGGGCAACAACTAACTGCTAACTCATGCCTTCCAGCTTTTTAGATACAGGGCTTAAACACAACTGCAGAAAAGTAAAACTATTCACATCTATCATCAGCTGATGGAACGTAGGCTATGCTGTTTTGAAGAATTCTGTATTATTGAAGTCTTCTTATAATTTTAAAACCCAAAAACTTAATCTACAAAGTTAACTCAGTACCTACCTAAGTCTTACCCGAGATATATGTATGAATAGTTAATCTTGATTAGAGTGGCGTTCTCGTAAGATCAACAGTTTGCCAAAAGTTCATTACAGTTTGACGATAATGTTGGAGGTAAAGAGATAAAGTTTTTGGTTACCGATGCAGCTGAGATAGCAAACATTTTTGGATAGATACCTATCTCGCATAAACGCGATCAAAAAGTTACCAGCGACTTAAAATCTGTGAATGTGGAATAATTTTGCAGAATATATCTTACGTACAAACAAATATTTTTGAATGGCTTACAATTTCTTGTGTACCTATTTGGAGACATGGGTGGAACGTATTCTACCTGTCTCCTCTTACGTGCATTGGAGGCGAAGTTGTGATCGAAGAGTGCAAGTGAAACTTCAACTTACAGTTAATAATGTTATATTGGCCACACCCGTATTGTAGTTTATAATTAGGTTACTATTGAACACAGTCCTAAAACTAATTAAACTAGGAGTCAAAAAATAAACTAATGTCTTAAAATCTATTTCGAGACCCGCGACGGTTCACCAGCAAGAAGTGAAGCTTCTTGAGGAACGCTATAGTCGCGCCCCTGTGGTTCGTGGCTAAGTGTTGTCACTTGAGGGTCTACTACCGGCGAAGTGGCGCCCTCATTGAATAAAAAATCGTAGCATAGCATAGAAAATAAATATTAAAGAATCCAACGTCACGTTTGTTACAAAGAGGATAAAGTATTTTTACGTTTTTAAAACAGGTCTCAGAATATTTCTTTCTTCACTAGCAACTAAGAAAACGTTTGCACTTTTTTTTTCTTGAAAATCGATATCAGAACCTTATGCATCAATAGTGTTTGCGCGCACTAGACTTTACGAAACAGAAAAAGAAGAAGATTCATTAAGAAAACACAGACTTCTGGATAAAAACCTTCATCCAGAATTGAAAATACTGCTACATTCCATGAACATTTTATATGTATTTAACTCTCACTAAAAACTACTATAACCAATGAACATTTCATTAAAACCCCAAGTACCCATTTCCTTGCAAAGAAAAAGTTAAAAAGCGTAATGTCAATTTCACGTTTCAGGTATTTAAAATTCAATTGACGCGTTTAATTTCAGGAAGTAGAATTTGAAGTAGCTCTTTTCAGCGAGTTCCACTTTTCAGGATACAATTTGACTTTCAAATTGGTCGTAGATATGTATAGTGGAAACAGTTGAAGCTTAGGGTTCCGTTAGTATTGCTTCTTCTCCTTTTGAATCAATGCCAATAAATAATAAAAATAAAAAAGCCTTTTATTTCATGCATTAAATACATTTCCAATATTATAAAATTGATTTGATTATTATAATTACATATTCTTTTCAAGTAAAAAAAGAAAATTATTACATAAATGAATATTATTACAATTACAAAATGTCTGGATAAAATTTTTGAATGTATATGGTATTGTATGTGGTATTCATATATTTATGATTATCATTTTTGTTATTCACTTTTGGTATTTTTCATTTAGACAATATTATATATAATGTGTATTTTTATATTTAGAAATTATTTTATTTGTATTTGTACAATAAAAAGAAAAATTAGACTAAAAACATTTACATCTTTTTAAAAAAAAAGGAAATAGCTCTAAAATTATTGCATATATGAACCCTCTTTAGGTGAAAGCCTCCTCCAAAGATTTTCATTTTTCTCTACTTTTTGCCATTTTTCTCCAGTGTGGTCCCGCTACCTTCTTTATGTCGTCTTCCCATCGTATGTATGGTCTGCCTGTGCGTCTTTTTCCTTGAGGTCCATTCCATGAGGTTACGGTGGATGTCCATCTATCGTCTTCTATCCGTGCCGAGTTTCTGTTTTTGAGCATAGTTTAGTGCATCTACAGTTTTTGTAAGATTTCGTATTTTTGTATGCCGAAATTTTTGTGATTTTTTAATTTTTAGCATACTACGCTCCATGCTTCTCTGGCATGTCGTTATTTTGTTTTTAACTTTCTTTGTGAATTTCCACGACTGACACGCATAAGTTGAATAGGGAAGAATACAAGAGTCCATCACTTTCTTTCAGCGTTACAGGCATATAATTTTTTAGAACTTCTTTGTATGTCCAGAATTTATTCCATGTTATTTTTGTCCTTTGCTGTACTTCAAGGTAATTGTTATTGCTTTCAAGGCTGATTTGTTTGCCGAGGTATATATAGTTTTCAACATATTCTAGGGTTTCATTACCAATCCTGAAAGTTTTTCTTGCGTTGTTTGTAATAATTTTTGTTTTTGATAAATTTACGTCTAAACCCAATGCCAATAATAAATAATTTATGGAGTGGCGTGTAAATAGCCTACACCTCATTTGCGTTGTTTTTAAGAACAAAATACAAAAAAAAATGGCGGTACAAAAAAAAATGAAAATTAAATCTGTATTGATGAAAGCAAAAAGCCCACGTAGCTTGTGTATTCCTGAGACCATAACTCAAACCAAGGGAGATGTGAAGAGTGACTCCGTGAGGCTGCTGGTATTTTATTTATTTATTTAATTAATGAAATTACAATAGAGAAAGGAGTAACTTATTTTTAATCTCGCCAAAATTTTTACGTTTGATGGCGAGAGGCGCTCTTTTACATAGAAATGAACCACCTTATGTACTTAACTACTACTTTTATATTATATGTGTGTATATGATTATATTGTGTGTGTATTATGTGTTATGGTTTCACATTGTATTTAATTCTGCTTGCAATCATAAACAATGTTTTTTTTTTTAAATTTTGTCGTAAGTGATCCTTTACTAATTTTTACTTTTTCTCTTAATGCGCAGTTATACGACTTTATATTGTTTTTAATTGAACATCACGTCTAAACGACTAGTCTTATTTCTTTGAAAAAAATATATGTTATTCTGATCAATTTCCGTCGTAATTTAATCTCAGAATATTTGAAATTATATTTTTATAACATAGTGTAATTAATTTGTAAAGATACGTCTAACGCGGATATAAAATTGAGAACCACGCAAAAACTATGAAGCGTATTTTTATGAAACCTTCACCATTTTAAAGATAATTTAATTATTTATAATTTAGTCTCAGTGTTTTATTTTAATACCTGTTCTTATGTGTAATAAATTAATAATGCGTCTAATTTCAGACAGCGCTCCTTCATAGGCGAGTCCTATTACTGGGTGGACGTACGACGCATTACGTGAGCTCAGCACAGAACACGCAAGCTAACCACTCAAGGTCATTGGCAGCTAATAGCGCCTTAATAAATCTATTTTGTTAAATACTTTAGGTAACAAATAATTATATATATACTGTTGCCGGCCGGAGAAAATATCTTGAATAATCCACCGGTGGAATGGTTTCGAACTTTATAAATAGTGTATGCCTTAAAGCTGGCCACATTAATTGCAGCGTTTGTAGCTTTCAGCAGTTCCTCCATAGTGCAGTTGGTGGTTTAGAATAATGTAGCCGACTTGTCCCATTTTGCCAGTTCAGGTTATATTATCGTAAAACAACCAGCTTACAATAATTTAGGCCAATTTTGATACACTATAGCTAACAAGCAACTGACTTCACTAAACCATATTGAGTTTTGGATACTACCATTTATTATCATTTTTTTTTTGTGGTGTGGGAAATCATCCAATGACTTCTCCCGCTCTGGGTGGAGAGGGAGGGCGTGTCAGACTCTTACTGACTAAAACCCACCCCTGTTCCTTTCCTGCCTAAGTGCCCAGGGGTGTGGTAGCTCATGTTGAGAATTTATCCGCTACCCCTAGGCATGCAGGCAAAGGCCACGATGGGCCCCGTCAGTGGTGGCTGACAACATCTCTTTGAGGCACGCGTGGAACACTACGCGCCGTCGACTCACGGGCCTGGTGCTGATCGGACGGCGAGCTACCCACTGCTTGCCGTCCGCAGGCCCGGGTCTATGGTGGCCGGAGATCGTCTCGCGACGTCCAACGCTCAGTGCCTCTCCTGCGGTGATAGCGGCCGGGGCCGTGAGGGCCACTCCGTTGAGCTTCCCTCACGCGTCCCGCCTCCACCTTCACGAGCATTACTGCTTCGCAGAAGGCGGAGACTGCTTCCCATTCCCTCTCGCTCCGTACCATGGCCTGATCCAGGGCCGGGCGCGAGAGATCGCCGCCACCTATTGGACACTACCATATATTCAACATTATCAACATACAACAAACCAAAGAAAGTGCCTTAGAAATTGTTAAGCATATTGATACATGCCTTTGTTATATACATCAGAATATTACTCATCGGTGACTAGATTCAATATGCCTAGCCTTTTCCCAACTGTCTTGGGGTCAGCTTTCAGTCTAACCGGATGCAGCTGAATACCAGTTCGACAGCACGGTTGGCGCAGTGGTTGAGCGTTCGGCTACTGCGCTGCGTGTCGCGGGTACGATCCCCGCACGGAACAAATATTTATATGGTCTACATATAGTTGTTCTGGGTCTGGGTGTCTTGTGTATGTGAGTTTACATGTTTGTGACCCCACCCACGATACATGAATAATTCCTAGTGTGGACAACGATTAAAAAAAATATATATATATCATGGAGCGACTGCCTATATATCTGACAGCAGTGGTGGCCCAGTGGTAACGGCTGGCGACTTACAAGTCGTAAGGTCGTGAGTTCAAACCCAGGCAGGCACTTTACTTTGTGTAAATTATTTCATAGCTACTGCTCTCAAAACGGTGAAGGAAAACATCGTGAGGAAACCGGCATGTTCTAGAACCAAACATTCGAAGACATGTGACATCCACGGATCTTTGACCAAAAAAAATAAAAATAAAAATCCGGGACCAACGGCTTAACGTGCTTTCTGAGGCACGGAAGAGTCTCGATAAGTAAAGATTGTCACCCATCCATGGACCAACCCCGGCAAGCGTAGCTTAACCTGATGGATCGACCCGTGCGGCTGTTATAACTAGGCAGTTGCCTATCTCCCAGCCTTTTCTTGATATATGTAAATGACCTATGTCAGCAGTCGCTTAGTTACGGTAAAATTTTTAGCTATGCAGACGACACCGTACTATTATTTCACGGAGAGAGCTGGGAGGCGGCACGGGATGCTGCAGAGACAGGCTTGCGCAGAATAATTTACTGGCTGGAAGCTATTTTATTAAGTCTTAACATCTCGAAAACGTCATTCTTACAATTTACTTTCGCCAAAACCAAACCACCAGAAATAAGGATCAAAGCGCATTCCTGTGACGCCGCTAAAAATAGTAATCCTTGCTTATGTCTCCCAATCAAACAACAAAATACAGTGAAGTATCTGGGGGTGATTCTGGATGAGGGACTTAGTTGGCAGCACCACATTGATCAAACCGCTTCCCGTGTTAGGAAACTAATATGGGCATTTAAAAAACTACGAGAAGTGGCTGACTTTAAGCTTCTACGGGTTGTTTATCTAGCACTAGCACAGTCAATCGTGGGTTACTGTATTACGGCATGGGGAGGAGCTTGCAAAACCTACATGATACGCCTTGAGAGAGCCCAACGATCTCTGTTAAAAGTGATGACCTTCAGGCCGTACCGATTCCGCACAAAAAGTTTATATGAAAGTTGCGAAGTACTAACAGTGAGACAATTATATCTTCTCAATCTTACATTAAGACAACACGACATCACACCAGTAAATCATGCAATGAAATATAAGAGAACTATCGGTAATGTATGTAGCACCATCAAATTTAAGACCGCATCCGCCCGACGGCAACGATTATATTTATCTACTTATATATATAACAAATTAAATAGCATTCTTAACATTAACCCACTTACAATATATAAAACTAAGATTAAACTAAATTCATGGCTTCAAACGTTGGACTACCTGCAGACAGAAAACTTAATAAAGGAACAGTACTGATGATGATTGAACAATAAAATATAAAATGTAACTCTCTTATGTATATGTATGTATAACCCCAAACATAATACTCACATAAACATACAGACACACCCAAATCCACACACACACATACGCACCTATACACACGTACGCACACACACACACACACACACACACACACACACACACACACACACACACACACACACACATACACACCACGCAATAGCAGGCTTGCATTAAATTTAGTTTTAAGTGATTTACTTGTTCGAATTATTGTATAAATTGTTAATTCTAAAGAACGGGAGAAGACACTGACTACTGTAAGACAGGTCTCACCTAGCTCAGGAGTCAGGGTTTCAAACGAAAATGTATAACCTTTTTTATATCAATAAAACATTATTATTATTATTATAACTTTAGCCTGGCATGTGTAAAGGTGGTTTTATACCAGCGAGGCGAGGCTGTGAAGGGATGGGCAAGAATTAAAACTGCGCTTACCCTTTTACATGTCTCGCGATGACCAGCGCGTCCTCGCGCCGGCACGCGCCGGCTATCTATCGTTTTGTAGAGTAGAGAGCAAGTATTGTGCGATCAAAGTTCGGGGGCGTGTCAGCGCGTGCCGGCGCGTGCAAGCGCGTGCTAGCGTGCGACATCGCGAGAGAGAGCTTGATGGAGAGAGACCAAGCGGGTTCTCGATAAGCTGGTGCGAGGTTTGTATGTCCGTTTTACAAAGTAAATAAATACTCTATTCATAAAGCAATAAAGTTCAATATTCTACTAGGCTCTCTCGTTTATTTGTTTTAATGATTGTCAATTTTGTACTTTATTTAATTTATGTGTTTTGAACTTAGTGACTGTCGACCTACAAACATTTTTTCTATATTTCCACAGGCTACTTTATATCTTGAACACATGCACGGTTCAGTATTAAATGCCAATGATTTACATATTATAAATCATTTCATATTGTAGCACTAATACGCATAATCACAAAGTAAGATCCTGTGAAGCATGTCAACTTCACAGTATAATAAACACTATCTATTATAACAAGACTTTCTTGGAACCCTGTTATTAACCTATACATTATAAACGTTTAATTAATAACTCAGTTCGCGTGGTTAGGTGACTAACTTAGACATAGAGAATTGGACTGAGCATTACACAGATTAAAAGAAAAAGTTTATGTGCGGCCAATACCTGTCACTTATGGGGTGTGAGTGTGTGAGGAGCAACAAACATCCCTCCTCTACACTTCACCACTCCAACATCAATCGGCCACCACAGGAAATGCAGTGGCCAATTTGAAAATTTGTTACCTGATTGCGGATCCAGGTTGGTCGCTGTCTGCCCAGGGGTTATGGATAAATTCGAAACAGAGTTACCGCGCCCCTGGGCACTCTGGGCAGGGAAGAAACAGGGGTGGGTTTTAGTCAGTAAGAGTCTGACACGCCCTCCCGCTCCACCCAGAGCTTTCAGAGATTTCCCACACCAAAATAAAAATGGTAAATATACCATTTACTACGATCTCATAAAATTGTGATTCATTGGTAATATATAGAATACATTATCAATAAATCACAAATTTTATTAAATAGAGCAGAAGATGTCAATGGATGATTTCCTATCCAAAAAAAAAAGATTGGTTTCTGTAGAAATAATCTGAAATCTTTGTCCCATTATGAAGCTTCTTCAGAGACATGCGTCACTTTCTTTTCTGTTTTGCATGTACGACCACCTGCTTCTTTCATGATTTTAATTAAGCTAATGACAAAGCTAAGCAGGTGGTTGCAGGTCGGACAAAATTTGAGTCAAATTGACACGATAAGAACAAAGAGACCAGCCTTTTTTCGTTTTGTAGGTCTTAGTAACGAACATAACGTGCGTGCTTCATCTTCGACTACATCATCGCTTACCATCAGGTGAGATAGTGGTCAAACGAGTGCCTACAAAATGTAAAAAAAATTAAATAATGACACTGTCAGCCACTGTCGTATACGGGTATACGTCAGTGGCTGACAGTGTCATTGCCTGTGGACGGCAAGTAGTGGGTAGCTCGCCGTCCGATCAGCACCAGGGCCGAGAGTCGACGGCGCGAAGTGTTCCACGCGCGCCTCAAAGAGTTGTCAGCAATAAAGACAGGGCCCGTCATGGCCGATGCCTGCCCAGAGGTTGAGGATAAATTCGAAACAGAGTTACCTCACCCCTGGGCGTTAAGGGCAGGACGGAACAGGGGTGGGTTTTAGTCAGTAAGAGTCTGACGCGCCCTCCCGCTCCACCCAGAGCGGGAGAAGTCATTGGATGATTACCCAACCCACAAAAAAAAAGCCACTGACGTATACATACATACGAATTCTAGAAAAACACAACAGGCTACACACTCACACACCTTTCTGACCGTATACACTGGACAGCCACAAAGGGAACACTCAGTCCTGTTTACTAAGTCTACTCTGACGAAAGATATACTTGTACTAGTACCCGGTAATGTTAGGTAATAAGTAGGTCAAGCCTGTACCAGGAAATAACATGATGTGCATAGACCGGGCTCAGTATTGCGTGGTAGAGTCGTGTGGGAGGTAATGGATTTTTTTTTAAGAGAAGGCTGAAAGAATAACATTTTAATTTAAAAATTAAAAAAATACGCTTTTCATATTGTTCTCAGTAAAGCCTCAATTTGATACCTATATCTTGGGAATGCATTAAAAACCGGTCAAGTGCGTGTCGAATTTCGCACATTTAGGGTTCCGTACCAAATGAAGGAATTATCAAAAAAAATAGATTTCATAATAAAAGTTATCACCAAATATCTAGTTCATAGGTCAATGGGAAGTTACAAAAATCTTTGGAACAAAATTTTGTGTCAGACGGACTCGTGAGAGACAGCAAAATAGGGCTCCGTTTGGAACCTTCGGATACGGAACCCTGAAAATAACTAATCTGCCATCTTTGGGTGTCCGCCATATTGAATTAGGAATAACTTCACTTAGCTATGCCGCATTGTCATCCAAACTAAACATGTATGCAACATTTTAGCTCAATTGGAAACCGAAAAGTGGGTCAAAATTACTTCTAAGATTTTTACATAGTTACAAAAAAAAAAACAAAATTTACAAAATGTTTTATTGCTTCATAAGTTTACTGTTTGGAGCTTCCCTGTAAGCAAGTAATCCCTGTGTTGGGAAACGTCGCTCTTCCATAGCAAAGCAATACATATTTAGTAAACTAGGTATTTACACAAAACAATACGAATTACGAATAAATTTGATTTGATTTGATTTGATTTGAATAGGTACAGGAGTATGATGAAGTGATTAACGATTTAATTTTAAAATTTAAGAAAATCTTGCTTGCAGGTGTGTGTTCAGTGTTATGTAAGGCAGTGTGTTGTTTATGAAGGATATTAGTGTTATGTTGCATGTGTGTGAGTGTGATGATAGTAAATTATTGATGCTAATAAAAGCATCTTAAAAAGATATACCATTCTCTGTCAAAGAGAACTGAAACCTAGAGTCACCGGGGTGACTGAACCTTCAAGCTTGAAACAGGACCTTATAAGGTCATGTTTTAATTAATAAAAAAAAAATAAAAGCCATACACTTAATAATAAAAGCCTTTATTCATTGACCAATACATACAGTCTTAGTTAGTAAAATTTTAATTATTATGTAGAACTTATTTCTATTAAGTTAGTACTATACAGTTATGGTGTATAAATTATTTTCTATCTAAATTCTTCAGCAACCAGTTTATCTTTTTATTTTTGGACAGATTGTCCTTCGACATAGGTCTCCCCTAGTTTTTTCCACTCATCATGTCACGAGCTATTTGCCTCCATCCTTTTGGTAGCATAAACATGACCTTAATTAACTTTAAATCCTTGTTTATTCCCTAATTAGTGTTACTAAAACAGTAAACAAAAGATGAAACAACAATTAATTACAACATGTGGGAAGTGAGTTTAGGGATTTACGATTAACGCGAGGAACACACAGACCATAATTTATGAACTTTAATATATACGGTTCTGAGAATTACAAGACCATCTGTCGCGCCTCTTGAGAGGGTGCTATTCTAATGTTATAATTTGTAAGATAATCACTGCCAAACACACAGATTAATATGAGTTATTAGTTCATTAATACACGTTTGTTTTCTGTATATTTAAAAAAGAAAGAAAGAACATCTATCACCATACAAATATTCGATCCTCGCTGAAATCGAACCCGCGACACGCAGCGCAGCAGCTAATCGCTCAACAACTGCCCCAACCAATCAAATCAATCTGCCTAGCCTTTTCCCAACTATCTTGTTTCCAGTCTAACCAGATGCAGCTGAATACCAGAATTTTGCATGGAGCGACTGCCTATCTGACCTCCACAACCCAGATACTGGGTTAACATGATCCCCCTTGGTAAGACTGGTTGTCAGACTTTCGGGTTTCTGACGAACCGTAACGACTGTCAAAGATCCACGATTGACAGCCGGGACCAACGGTTTAACGTGCTTTCTTCTTTGGTACGGAGGAGTCTCGGTATATAAAGATGGTCACCCATCCATGGACCAACTCTGGCAAGCGTAGCTTAACCTGATGGACGACCTGTGCGGCTGTTATTACTTTCGCCATGAGCTCCTTCATTAGCAACGAGCTCCTACTGCCCCAACCATACCGTTATAAATATATATGTTACGGCTAAAGAAGTGTGGCTAAACCTAGTTTTAGCGGGCTAGAACTAAGTGTGCCTACTCTGCCTAGCCTATTAATTCAGGGCTAGAAGTAGGGTCAACCGATAACCTAACCACAACACACCTTAATCCGTGAGGCCTCTCGCGTCTCCTAAAGGTGAAAGCTCCAGGGTAGCCCGCGAAATTCAAATTTTCTTACGGTTTTTTGCAATTTGCAGCTCAGTGTCAGGTTGTATCTTAGTCATAATTTGATTCGCGGCCGTAGCGAGTATGTGTCTATAGAATTATAATCATTAAAATCATCAATACTACTCTCTCAGTTAGCATTGATGCCAAATGTAAGTATTTCATGAAATCATGACATTTGGCATCAATTCTAACCTAGAGAAATGTATTGATGATTAAAATGATTATAATTCCATAGATATACACTTACTACGGCCGCAAATCAAATTTTGACCAAGATACAACCTGACACTGACCTGAAAATGGCAAAAAACGTAAGAAAATTTTGGCTACCCTGGAGCATTCACCTTAAGGAGACGCGACAATAGGTTTTTAATTGTGTCTGCTAATGAGGGGCTTGACGGGTTTAAGGCGTAGACGGAGCTTCGCGTCGCGGAGCTCAATAGTTTGAAGGGATTGCCACGAAGGAGAAGGCGGGTTATAGTGAGTATTAGTGAGAAAGATATATCGAACCTAACCTATCCGCGTCGGGGTGCCCCAAAACCAGAGCTCGTATCACTCGTTCTTAAACTTATTTGAGGTGTGATTTTTTTAAATTAATTTCTTGAAAAATAATAATAATTTCATTCAGACAGACAGCCATTGATCCATTTCGTATACATTTATATTGTTAGTATGAGCTTAAAAGAATATTAAAATACCCACACTGAAAAAAGTTGAGAAGGATGATCTGAAAACGCGTAAAACAGTAATGTTGACTTGAGTAAACCCTCAAATGGGTAATTGATATGAAGTCACCCGTGAATATGGAATCTGATAGACGGTTGAGTAGTGCCTAGACTGAAATTTGTTTTATAAATTCTTTTAAGCTTCCTTTTTACGGTTCCGTACCCTAAGAGTAACCAACGGGACCCTATTACTAAGACGCCGCTGTCCATCTGTCTGTCAGCGGGCTGTATCTCTTGATCCCCCTAATTAAAGGAGATCCTGCTTCAATTTTTAATTTATTTTTATTTGTTGTTTTAGCGGTAACAGAAATACACATTCTTTGAAAATTTCAACTGTCTACCTATTACGGATCATGAGAATCATTCACTAGAAACGTGCTTTTTTGTTTTTTTTTTTAGTTTATAGAAGAAAAAAAGTAGAAAGCCCAGTCAAAGAAATGTGCATTGGGTAACATTACTTATTCGTATAAAACCTATCAAGTTATGTTAAAAGGTAACCTTAAGTCTTGGCCTAGTATTAAGTTTAATATCGTTCCCGTTAAAAAAAACAGTCCGTATGCTACCTCGGTATGGTATTAGAAAATAACTTTCCATTTATTGAGCTTGTAAAAACAGTAGATGAAAAAGAACTTCTATGCGTTGTCGACGATTTCCAGGGCTACTTGGGGCCTATCATTCCTAACGTTAAAAACGATCTATGGGGCTACTTACCTGGGTTGTATGTGCTACGAGGCACATGTTTGGGCTGATAGGGCCACCACTGTAGCGGTACGACATAAATTGCTACAAAGCCAACGTTTAGCTTTGAGTGTCCTATGTAAAGCGTATAGGACTAATAGCACTGAAGCCTTACCGGTACTTACAGGTGTACTTCCAGTCGATCTTAAGGTGCAGCGACGTGCTGCAATGTACTATTCTGCACGAAAGACTACGGACCCAGACTTTTTACCTCAACGCGATCGCGCCGAGATTTCTAGATTACTTAAACCTCAAACTGACGTTTGGGAGGACCTTTTATACGAATGGCAATGTAGATGGGAAAGTTCCATCAAAGGCAGACAGACCTTCACCAGTTCTTCCCATCGGTTCGCGAACGGCTGGATAGGACATGGATGGAGGTGGATCACTGTGTCGCTCAATTTTTCACAGGTCATGGCAACTTTAAGGGTAAATTATTTTCCTTCAAGCTTGTTGCCTCATCTTAATGTTCTACACCTGATTGCGAATACGAACAATCCGCATATCATATCGTATGGGAGTGTACTCTTTGGCAAACTGAACGCAATATTATGTTGGATAGTATTCAGTCTACGTCTGGAGTTGTCTATTACATGGACCTGTACCTATTATTGGAATCAACTAGGCTTGCCCCAGATGTAAATACCCCTTTGTGGCTAATGGCCTAGCTTTTTTCTGTCGCCCGCTTGATTAGGAGTGAAAATTATGTTTTTCTTACTCCTCCGCTGTCTTTTCTGGTTAATTTCGTTGCGGGACCCAAGACAGTTTAATCATTTCTCTGGGACTCGTCGAGCCTCATTGCCTCGGCGTTTTTTCTCGTGGTCGCCACTGTTGATTCTGGCTTACAGAAGTTACAATGGATACGGTGGAGCATACGGTGCAGATCTGCCCCGCTTGGGTGGAGCACCGCCGTGTCCTCGTGGATGCAATAAGCGGCAGCGATCTCTCGCGCCCGGCCCTGGGCCAGGTCATGGTACGGAGCGAGAGAGAATGGAAAGTAGTCTCCAGTAATGCTCGGGAAGGAGGAGGCGGAACGGGTGAGGGAGACACAATGGAGTGGCCCTCACGCCCCCAGCCACAGCCGCCGCAGGAGACGCCCTAGGCGTCGGGGGTCACGGGACGATCTACGGGCACCGTAGACGCGGGTCTACGGACGGCGAGTAATACATAGCTACCCATTACTCACCGTCCGATCAGCACCAGGCCCTAGAGTCAAAGGCGTGTAGTGTTCCACGTGCGCCTCAAAGAGATGTCAGCCACCACTGACGGGGCCCATCACGGCCGCATGCCAAGGGGTCACAAAATCTGCACATAAAGATGTAATGTTTGCTTACCAACTTTAAAAAACCGATCAAGAGCGAGTCGGACTCATCGCGCCGGGGGTTCCGGACCATCATAAATAAATATTTTGGATGCGTTACTTTACGGAAAGTTGTAGTTTAAGTCAGCGCCAGCGCCATCTCTTGAACGATAATGGAACTAATTTAATTTCTGTTGAAGATTTTTGAAAAAGTGTGCATTTAGAGATATCATTTTATTTTTCCTGTAATCTTTACTTAAACTTCTATCTTAAAAAATAATTTCAGATTTTTCTCTATGCAAACTTCGGCGATAATAAGGAGGATGAAACGGTATTTTTTTTACATTTTTCATCAAATGTTTGAGGATGTGCAAACAGCGTCCTTTCATATATGATACCCCACATGCCTTAGTAGCCATTTTTATTTCTTTCTTATTTGCAAAATAGTTGGGCAAACGTCATCTATAACTATATAAATTTAAAGTTGATAGCATTAGTAGTTCTTGAGATATCAAGCTGTGACAGACGTATAGACAGACAGACAGACAGATTTAGTCGCACCATAAGGGTTCCTTTTTACAATTTTGGTACGGAACCCTAAAAAATACGATAAAAAACGAGCGAGCCTTACAGTAGTCACATATTATGATGTGTAACATTTGACATCTCACCTTGGCAATATGTAACATTAAGCATTCTATCCTCAAAAATAAAATTAAAACGTTTAGTTCCGATTTCGACCGCGGGCAAACTTATCGTGCGCGCGCTTTTCCATCTGACGCCAATTCCAATGAGCGCACTCATTGGTCAAATCAAATAGCGCGCGCTTCCCCGGCTTCACACTTCCGTCCAATTTCACGAAATCAATACCAAAGATTGCGGGAAAGCGAGAAGAAAGATGTTACACATCAAAAAAAGATCTAGTTAATACTTACACATAGTTAAAAACTTATAATTTTTACTTTAAACGCATCTGCAAAACATTCTCCTAGACAAAGCAATGCTTGCGGCGAGCGTGTCTGACGCGAAACGTAGTTAAAAGTTAGTAATTAATAAAATAAGAGCTCCACGAGCATGTGACGTTGTACCTAGTGCTCGGGTGTAGGCAGAGTTTTAAAAACAACTGAAATTAGAATAACCAAGTTACAAACTTCAATGTTGGCGTTGAAGCGATAAAAATGTGGTTTAAATAAGAATAGAATTACGAGTATGTTGTTAGTAATTCTAAATTACTAGCAACAAACTATTCCTAACCACACACTTTTAAGCAAAGTACGAAAAGGTTAGATAAGTTGTAGAGTATAGATGGTTACATTAACCTAGGACAAACGGTTCAATTAGGTAGGGTTAACTTCGACAAAGAGGTCAATCAGCGTCGTATTAAACTCGAACGGGCAGTGTTCCAGAAGCTGCGCGATATCTTCTCGTCCCAGATACCACAGTGTTTCAAGACGAAAGTCTATGACCAGTGCGTGTTGCCAGTGATGACATATGGAACAGAAACGTGGTCGCTCACAATGGGCCTCACGAGAATAGAATAGAATAGAATACTCTTTATTATGTACACCATATAAATTACAATAAAAATATGAAGAAAACATTACATAGGGTGACACAATGGGCGGCCTTATCTCTAAAAGCGATCTTTTCAAGACAACCTTCGGATGGATTTTAAAGAGAAAAGGAAATACAGTACTGTAGGTAGTCGTAGGTGTACTATTTTTAATAATATATACAATAAATACATTATAGATAAATATATACATTAATCATTATGAAACAAAAAGCATAGAACCCTAGTAAAAAGGATTAAAGAGAGAGGTAGTGATTTTTGACCATTATTTTGAAAGTGGACGAGGGCAATGGAGAGGGCTATGCTCGGCGTTTCCTCGCGTGATCCAATCAGGAATGAAGATATCAGAAGAACCAAGGTTACTGACATAGTCCGAGGAATCGCCCAAACCTAAGTGGGAGTGGCCCGGCACATTCCTCAATGGGGCCGAAAGCTTCTAGTGTGGTGACCGCGTACTGGAACTCGCAATAACTTGATGGCTTCTCACAAGGTGGATCTTGGTCGCCTGTGGTGGAGCTTGAACCTGGGTCGCGAAAATGCGATGGATGCGAGACGCATAGGACCGGTCGTTGTGGCGACACTGAGTGGAGGTTTATATATATCAGTGGACGTTTTTTGTCTGAAATGATGATGAAGACACTACGATATCTTTATTCCCTGAAGAGGAAAGTAAAGGTGTAGGTACATAGCTGCTGCATTTTGGATTAAAAATAGCGTTCATTGACCTGCTTACATTTATTGTTTACTAAACTGAAGTAAAGTCGTAAAGTTGCCCTGGCCCCCTAGCCAAATAATTTTTATAATAGCGCTAATTCTAACGCTTTGTGCAAAATATATGGCGACGACATTGCCTGTGGAGAAAACTGTCACGTGACTCACGCCCAGTAATATCGTTGCCATACATTTTGCAAGAAGCGTTAGCGTTAACGTCAACAGAAAAGTATTTTGTCTAACCCCTCTGAACCGACATCTAAAATTATTCTCAATAGTTTTTCACTAATGCAAGACGATACATACTTAGTATATTATTTAAGGTTTCTACGAAGAGATAATTATAACGGAAAAGAAAATTACGGCTGTCAAGTTGATAAAATGTATCAATTAACCCTCATTTTGCTAGTATTTTTATCAAATATGATTCGTTCGATTTCCAACAAAAGGTAAGAAGAGAAAATTTACCGAAAAAAACCAACAAAAGGAAATACTTAGATTGTAGAGTTATTTAACCAGCGGAAGCAATAATAATGTACTCGGATCAAGAGTTTCTCTCAAAAAATCAAGGCCCCATTAAATTCAAATTAGTCTTATATTTTCATAAAAAAGTCCAAATATATGCTTCATAAATGTAACCCAGCCGGGCACACTTACTTTTTAAAATTCTAAATAAAACCTCAAAGGGCTTCAAATTGAATCAGTTTCATTCCGAAGCGCGTCGATCTGCACCCAGCCATGTAATCACAGGGCTTTTAATCTTCAGTACTTTGTCACACTGATTGCGACGGAATTACTAAGCTATAGAACTAAATGGGTCTAGATTTTGTTGAGGGATTACGTTAATTTGTAAATAGTGAAACTATTTTGCACTGATTGACATTGTAGGAAAAGTTCTATTGAAATCAATTGGAACGAAATAAGTGTTAAATTAAAAAAAAAAACCGGCCAAGTGCGAGTCAGACTCGTGCACGAAGGGTTCCGTACCATTATCTATAATAACGGCAAAAAAAAATCAAGTCTGTTGTATGGGAGCTCCCCTTAAATATCAATTTTATTTTTAAAGTGAATGATACAACTTAATATTCTGTGAATGTTTCAAGCATCTACCAGTTGCCTCTATCAATATAGAGCAAAAATGAGCAACAAGCTCACGTTTGTTGTATGGAAGCCCCCTTTTTTTTTTTTTTTTTGGGGTGTGGGAAATCATCCTATGACTTCTTCCGCTCTGGGGTGGAGCGGAAGGGCGTGTCAGACTCTTACTGACTAAAACCCACCCCTGTTCCTCCCTGCCCTGAATGCCCAAGGGCGAGGTAACTCTTTCGAATTTATCCTCAACCCCCGGGCAGATGGAAGCCCCCTTAAATATTTCTTTATTGTTGTAGCGGCAACATAATTAAATCATCTGTGAAAATTTCAACTGTCTAACTATCACGGTTCATGAGATACAGCCTGGTGACAGACGGATAGATGGACGGACAGCGGAGTCTTAGTAATAGGGTCCCGTTTTACCCTTTGGGTACGGAACCCTAAAAACGTGGCTACTCACAGGTGTAAGAGTCTCCGCAGCCCAGGTATAGGCAACTGAAGAAACACCCGTGGGATTTATGTAAACCACTCTCTCGTGCTCCCGCTGCCCTTCCTTTGTCTTCCGCACGAAAAATCGACAATCAAGAGAGCGCCGGGCTATGGCAGCGTCATGAGCAGTGACAGCGCGAGTCACCTATTTACATACTCGCGCTGCCCACTTGCCTGCTCACTTACTTGTCCAACAAGACTGAGTGAATGTGGTATTAGTGAGTAAGAGTCTGAAACGCCCTCCTGCTCTTCCAAGAGCGGTAGAACTTATGGGACGACCCTAAAAAAAAGTTACGAAGAAGAGCACTCATTTTCGTGGGTTATTCTAGCATTGGTATACCCACACAGTAGTCTTTGTCTAAGTTTAATTTCGGTGACTAATCTTCCAGGGAGTGAAAATATTATTGAAAATGAACAAAATTTGCTACAGATGAACACATAAATCTTTGAACAATATTTGCCTACAGGAAAAACACGGCTAGTTAAGCAAACATAAACTTTCCTCAACAATTGATAAATTTATTCACATTTCAGAGTTGATTCCAAATTATGTGTGTAGGTAGTTTTCATGTTGATGAGTATTTGTACTCCCTGAAAAATTATCAATGAATTAAAAGTCGCTAGTGTAGGTATTAAATGATGGTACATACAGCATGTAACGAAAACCCTGTCTGATTCAATAAAGTCGTATTCCTGGTTTAACATACGTACTAGAAAAAAATGTAAAAAAATGTAACTTATAAAAACCAAAAGTTATAGATTTTTTATTTTTATTAAATATGCGAAATTTAACACTAAATATGGCAAATTTTCATAAGTTGACAACACTCCACCGGCCAGAGAAATCTTTTTATTTTTACCTATTTTTAACCGACTTCCAAAAAGAGGAGGTTCTCAATTCGTCTGTGTTTTTTTTTTATATGTATGTTACCCGATTTCTCCGTCAGTTGTGAACCAATTTTCAAAATTCTTTTTTCATCTGAAAGAATATACTTCCGAGGACCACCCATATAAATTTTATCGAAATTGCTTCAGCGCTTTTTGAGAAACTGAACAAAAACGGAAAATACGTGTACCTAGATGACGTTTTGGTGTTCTCCAAATGTTTAAATTCCACGTTCCATTATATTGGGTTTTTTAGTTCTGGGGTATAACAACTAAAAAGAGAAAAATAAAAAACTTTTTTACAAAAAAAACAACCGTCTTCAAAAAAATAAATACACTAAAAATTTATATATAACTTTAATTTCGGAAGTCGGTGTCAAATAACGAAGAAGTAAAAATACAAACACCGACTTCCGAAATTAAAGTTATTTATATTTTTTTTTATTTCAAACGATACCGCCCTGCACTAGCCGCGCTGTGTGGCACTCTTTAACAAAGGATCAAAAAGACCGTCTCACTCGCGGCTTCTTTGACATAAAACTGTAGGTGAACTTTGAAGAAACCTTTGATAAGTTTTTTTTAGTTAATTATTTTCAATGGAAAAAAATAATAATCTCGTATCCATTAAATGATTACGTCTATGTGTACCCAGTACGATACCAAGTAATACCCTTCAGGATAGGACAGGATTTTTTTTACATTATGTATACATACATACTCTAGAAAATCATTACTCTCCTTCTAGGGCAGTCGGGTAAAATCCTGCTAAAAACTCCCTGCCTGAAGTTGGGCTGTTCCCAGATTGTGACACACACACACAAGGTGACGGCACGGTTGGCGCAGTGGTTGAGCGTTCGGCTGCTGCGCTGCGTGTCGCGGGTTCGATTCCTGCACGGAAAAAATATTTGTATGGCCTACAGATAGTTGTTCCGGGTCTGGGTGTCTTGTGTATGCGAATTATACATGTTTGTGTACGCACCCACGATACAGGAGTAAATCCTAGTGTGGGGCAACGTTTAAAAAAAAAAAATACAAAAAACAACACCCGTCTGATTGGAGGATCCTCCTTACTCAATGAAGGTTGTGGGACTTCACAGCCTGTTCCGTATAACCCTATATAGGTAAGGTTTTATCTAGGCAGTACTTAATTTCAACCCAAGTTCGAAAAATAAAAACATAACACAATAACCGTGTGCAGTTTAAAGGAGGGTCTAGAGGTAGTTCAACCAACTGGAAAACTACTATTTATCCCAAAGCCTGTGTGTGTGTGTGGGACCTTATTTCATTGGAATTTATTACTTTACATATATATATATATATATATATATATTTATTGGTTTATTATATTAAATATATATGTATGTTTATTATTAATATATATATTTTCGTTCAATTTTTTTTTTAATATTTCTACTTGGTGTTGCGTTGTTTGTTTTTTTTTTTTTTTTTATGCACCTGCCATATTATCTCTCCACCACCCTTGGTTGACTGGTAGAGAATGCTTAAGGCATTAAGTCCGCCTTTGTACTTTAGTTGCATGAAGTGTAAATAAATTTCAATGGATATAGGTTTTAGAGCTAGGATGGGTTATTTCTGAGATATCGTAGTTTTAGTGAACGCAGAGAAATCGCGTGATTTCGGTCGGGGAAACCGTAACTACTCCGCCGGAGTGACGCCGGAGGGGATTTAGAATATAATAATATAGCCATCTATTCCCAAAGTACACAGATTAAAAAAAAACAAAACAAATTAAATCTAGGACAGACTATTGCATGCATTATAAAATCATATACCTAAATTAAACTAAAACATCTACTTATTACCATATTTCAATTTCATGTTCAAAATATTCCATTCAATAATACCAATAGTAATTTAATTATAACAATAGCAATAACAATTTCATAGTAATAATAATAATGTATTTATTATAATAATAATTCATTCTAATACTCATAATTTGTTCAAGAGGGGTTTTATAAAATTCAAAGTCCTGACTTACCTGTGTGACTGACTGATGTATTAACGCACAGCCTAAATCGCGAAATTTGGAGGATGTATTCTTTGTGATGAGTAAGAAAGGGTTTTTCGAAATTCAACCCTTAAGGGGGTGAAAAAGGGGTTGAAAGTTTGTAACGGGGGAAATAGTAATTCTATCTAGCAGCTAGTCACTACATATTAGAAAACAAAGTCCCCCGTCGTGTTTGTACGCGATAAACTCAAAAACTGCTGAACACAGTTTCATGCGGTTTACACCAATAGACACAGAGATTAATGGCAAAGGTTTAGGTGTATAATATTTTGTGCCCATGCAAAGCTGGGGTGGGTCGCCAATTTTGTATATTTTTACATCTCTCAACTCGCTGTCAACGTCCACAGGAGTGACGCCTCTAAACCTTTTATTTGAGCGATAAAACCGTCACCGCTCTTAACGTCGTTACTTTTTATTAGTTACACTTTAACGCTTAATTTAACTGTTCTATGTAAAATTAAACTGATTATTTGAAGGTTTTTATAGCCTGGTTAGGCGACGTTTCAGCTTTAACGGGTCTACGTCACTCTTTGTGAATAAATTGTTTTTTTTTCAAAAGTGAATAAGTTACTTCTGGGCTAGTGTGCTCCAGCTTCGACCTCATCATCGCTTACTATCAGGTGAGATAAACGTCAGACGCGTGCCCATAAATGATTAAAAAAATACTGGGACTCCGAAAGTACAAACAGAAGTGAAAACTTGAACAAATTCTGCAACGTAGCTGTGTCGGTGTCGGTGTCGTTTTTCACTTCAAATGAAAACAATCCACTACGAGTGCTATGACAGTGGGTGATGGTGGCGCACGAGTTCAATAGGTTTTCCCATCTCAAAAATGCTTACCGCGCCTAACGGAATTTTCACTTCAAAAAATTTGAAAATTGAAGTTCTGATAGGGGTTCCAAAGTTCAATCTTACGAAATTTTGAAAACTTCGAAACGGTCGAGTACATAGAATAGGGATGATATCTGGGTGAAAAAATTTGACACGCATTTTTTGCTTTATCAAATCTATAAAAAATTACGAAGATAAAACGCAGAGTGGTGTTTGAAACTGGGGGTCGTTACGTCACTTCTAGGAAAAGAAAACAAAAAAGAAAAGTAGTACATTTTATACGTAGGCCTGACGTCACGCAAAATTTCAGCGCACTGTATCATCTTCATTTTTAGAATTCCGTACCCAAAGGGTCCAAATGGAGCCCTATTGTTGTCACTCACGTGTCCATCTGTCTGTCAGTCCGTCCGTCGTCTATCACAAAATTTTGTTACGAAGAATTTTTTAACGTCCCATTGACCTAACTTGAAATTTGGTGATAATGTTTATTAATTACTTATACTTTACTTACTAATACCAATATTTGGTACGGAACCCTTAAGGCGCTATTAGCTGCCAACGACCTTAAGTGGTTAGCTTGCGTGTTCTGCGCTGAGCTCACGTAACGCGTCGTATGTCCACCCAGTAATAGGACTCGCCCATCAAGGATCGCTGTGCGAAATTAGACGCATTATTAATTTATTACACATAATACAACAAGTATTAAACTAAAACACTGTGACTAAATTATAAATAATTGAATGATCTTTAAAATGGTGTAGGTGTCATAAAAATACGCGTAATATTGTTTGCGTGATTCTCAACTTTTTATCGCGTTAGACATAACTTTACAAATTACTTACACAATGTTATAAAAATATTATTTCAAATATTCAAATCAAACAACGACGGAAATAGTTTAGAGTAACATATATTTTTTTCAAAGAAATAAGACTAGTCGTTTAGACGTGATGTTCAGTTAAAAACCTTTAAAAGTCGTATAAATGCACCTTTTTTTTTTTTTGTGGGTTGGGAAATCATCCAATGACTTCTCCCGCTCTGGGTGGAGCGGGAGGGCGTGTCAGACTCTTACTGACTAAAACCCACCCCTGTTCCTGTCTGCCCTTAGTGCCCGGGGGCGAGGTAACTCTGTTTCGAATTTATCCTCAACCCCCGGGCAGGCATTGGCCATGACGGGCCCCGTCCCTATTGATAACAACTCTAGTTCGGCGCACGTGGAACACTACGCGCCATCGACTCTCGGGCCAGGCCCTGTAGACAAAGTAACATCGCTTCGTAGCGAAACGATATTTAAATTCGTCATCGTCTCTGAGATATCGACAAATATTTCCTAGCGTTAGCGTTCCTTCGTTATCTTTTTTAGCGATCACGATCGAGGCGAAGGCGAACTCTGAAAGCGCTGCTTGTCTATGCATTTGTATGGGATAAACACGATAGCAATTCGTTTCTTTATAGTTTCGTGACGAATTATAACATTGTGTAACAACTTGCGATAACGATGTCGACAGTCGACTGACCACGTGACTTAGCGCGGTTTATGTCAATCTCATACATTTTAGTCTTTTCTAACTTCTTTATCGTTTTTAAATTGTTACTTTGTCTAAGCCTTCTGGTACAGATCGGACGGCGAGCTAACCATTACTCGCCGTCCGCAGGCCCGAGTGTATAACTGCGCCTTAATGTCCGAAATCAGAAACGCTATTGGCCAGTTTTGTTTGCTTACGTGACAAAATAAAAACTGGTCAAGTGCGAGTCAGATTTCGACTACCATATTTTGTACGCATTAAGAGCTGCATCTAAACAAAGTATTACATCTGGACAAAAATTTCAAAATCTCCTACCAAAAAAACATAGTTACTCTTTGTTACAATCACCATCAGCCAATACTTTCCCAATACTGGGAAAATTTCTTTTGGCAAGGAAATTGGTCCAAGATTGCAGTTTACGCCGCCATGTTCAGACAATTCCGAAGATATCTCCTGAGGGAGCCACTGCAAAATGAAAATTACATGCTGCGTCGTCTCTGGGGTCATTTTCTAGTATAAATTGGAATTGTAGTCAGGATTTCAAGTTTATTTATTTCTTGATAGCGTCTTCAAAGGCTAAAACAGATGGTATCATTTGTGGCAAGTTTAAACTGTCTTTAGGTAGATAACGCGGTACCGCGGGAGGGTATGTCAGACTTACCGACTAAAACCCACCCCTGTTCCTTCAGTTGCCTGAGTGCCAAGGAGCGCAGTAAGTCTGTTTCGAATTTATCCGCTACCCCTGGGCAGGTACTCGACGGGCTGAATTTCCATCCCTTGTTGGTCACGTTAAAACTAGTGGGTGGAGAGCATTTGTTCTATGTGCGCCTTCATGCGAGAACTAGTTTCTGCCAGTGGCTTCGCCCACTTGGAATAAATACCCACTATAAATTATAACCTGTGTGCTATTCCAGACTATAATATACCCGGGCCTAAGAACGGCGAGCAGTGGGTAGCTCGCCGTCCGATCAGCACCAGGCCCGTGAGTCGACGGCGCTTAGTGTTCTACGCGCGCCACAAAAAGATGTTGTCAGCCACCGCTGACGGGGCCCATCATGGCCGGTGCCTGCATGCCTAGGGGTAGCGGATAAATTCTGAAAATGAGTTACCGCACCCCTAGGCACTCAGGCAGGGAAGGAACAAGGGTGGGTTTTAGTCAGTAAGAGTCTAAAACGCCCTCCCGCTCCACCCAGAGTAGGGGAAGTCATTGGATGATTTGCCACCGCAAAAAAAAATACGGGTCGATCTATCAGGTTAAGCTACGCTTGCCGGTGTTGTTCCATGGATGGGTGACCATCTTTATATACAGAGACTCCTCCGTGCCTCGGAAAGCACGTTAAGCCGTTGGTCACGACTGTCAATCGTGGATCTTTGACAGTCATAAGCCCGAAAGTCTGACAACCAGTCTTACCAAGGGGTATCGTATTACCCAGTAACTGGGTTGTATAGGTCAGATAGGCAGTCGCTCAAGTATATCAAATACTGATATTCAGCTGCATCCGGTTCGACTGAAAGCCGACCCCAAGATAGTTGAGAAAAGGCTAGGCAGATGATGAGATAGCATAATAATAAAATAAATATTATTATTATTATTATTATCAGGATTATCCACCAGCAACTTGCTCTTAAATACAATCTTGTGGAATCTGAAGTACCGTACTATAGGTATGAGCCCGACCCAGTTCTCGAAAATGGCAATATCACGTTATATTGGGATCGATCTATCATCACTGACAGGACTATTGTTGCCAATAAGCCTGACATAGTGGTGATAGATCGACAAGAGCGTCGCACAATGATTGTTGATATAGCTGTCCCTCATGACGAGAACCTCGTGAAGGCTGAGAGAGATAAAAAAACAAAGTATCTTGATCTGGCTCGCGAGGTTGTCGCGTGCCGATAGTCGTGACGGCCAATGGCTTAATTGCCAAGAGCCTCGACCAACATCTCAGGAGGCTCTCGTTAGGCAGTTGGATCAAGGGCTTGATCCAGAAAGCAGTACTCCTGGACACGGCTCGTATTGTTAGGAGATTCCTTTCTCAGGAGCCCTGACCACCGGTAGCTTGGACCCTATTCCCGATACCGGTGGGCTACTACTTTTTATATTTTTAAATGTTTTTGTATTTATTTATGTTTTTATATGTAAGTACCTAAATATTTGAAAATGTAAATTGTATGTATATAAGATTAAATAAATGAAATAAATAATTTGCTTTGTAATGATCCCGCTGCTGGGACTCAGGTCTCCTCTCTGTGAGACGGTGTGGGCCGTAATCAACCACGCAGGCCCAATGCGGGTTGGTGGATGTCACGTGTCTTCGAAGTTTTCCAATAATTATACATTCCTCATTCATTTTATTTTCAAGTCTATAAAATTACTCGGGAACGCATAAAGTTGTATTGGAATTGCAATTGCAATAAATTCTATTATAATTACTTGTATCCACTTGTGCAAAATGAAAATAAAACGAGACTGAACGATACTACAGTTCGTAACAGAATTTCAATCAAACTATAAAATTATCACACTAATATTATAAAAATGAAAGCTTGTGAGTGTGTGTGTTTGTATGTTTGTTACTTCTTCACGCTCAAACGGCTGGACCGTTTGAGCGTGAAGAAGACCTACCAAATTTCATCCAAATGATTAAATTTAGTAAGTATGTAGATAGCTTATACCCTGGACATTTGCTACTTTTATCTCGGTCTACGCGGGTGAAACCACGGGGCATAGCTAGTATAAAATAAAAGTCAAACTTATTTACAATTAAATTTTATTTGGCACTGAATCAGTCGTTGTAAAACCACCCGTATATTAAACAAATAAGACTTTAAATGGCACTTTACGTTGTTTTTAACATTCAAGTATAAGGGCACAGTTGTACGTATCACGTTGTGGTAAATAGTCTATGTAAATAAAGTTTATTTGGACGTTAATGTAGCGAAAACATTGTCTGATCAAAAGGACCAGCGGTAAACAAAATGGTTATTCATTTTTGTCGTACAAATATTAATATACCTACTATATACATATTTGATAAAATAAATATTATACGATTCAGTAAAGACTTATTAACAATATCACGAAATGTGGACATAAAGGCCTCCACAGAAAGGCTTGACGCGACAACGATACGGCAAACATTTTTATAGAAATGGTTTTTTGATTAGCGATTTAATGACAAATTGATAGCGCATTCTCATGTCACGCCTGTTTGCAAGCGCCTTAATTTGGACACATTTATATGTTCGTTAGTTTAAATTTATATATTTAATTAAACAATATAGATTGAACACCAATAACACAACACAGAACAAACATTTATAAAATTAGTTTACAATGGGTAATGGCCTCATATTTTTTGTTGAATTCTCAAAAGCGAAACTGGCTGAGTATCTGCAACAGACAAATATCACGCCTGTACTTTAGAAGGGGTTATGTAGAAGTTTATAAGTACACATATATTACGGCCGTTATATTTAAAGCTACAGGCATATTAATATGTCGTGCCGTGACGTGGCGCGGAATACACTAATCAACGACTCTGTTCAAGCCTACGTCATATCACAACGAGCTTTGTAGCCAATCAACTGCCTCAGAAGGCGCCAAGACACGACACGACTCATTAATGTAAGCCTGGCTTTAGTCGCATGTGACATGTGGATAAGCCTACATGTGGTAAACTTATTTTAAAATAACGAGTACCTGTATCAACATACTGAAAGTTTATGTTAGTTATAGTGTTACATAGATATAAACAATAACTACGAGTAACTATGGAAATATGTAAATAGTATCTTTACTGGCAGGAATATTTTCTAAGTTTTTTTCTTCATAAAATATCATTTGACATTTCTTTGGCAAGATTTCGTCACCTTCAAATTGAGCTGTAATCAAAAATAAACCTTCACTCGTAGGCACATAGTTAGAATTCATTAAGGCACGGTCTCCTTATTGGAGTGTCTTCTCGGGGTTCGGTGGTAGAATGCAGCTCCAGGTTGGCCCTTCGGTTATACCACAGGAGTACGACGATGCAGACCAGGCACAGGATTATGAAGAACACCAGCATGAAGAGGAGGTACAGCTGGAAAGAACGAGAGAAAAGATGGTGAGGTTAATGTATTAAGAAGAGTAAAAACCAACCAAGCTCGAGTCGGGCTCGCGCACAAAGAGTTCTGAAGGTCTTGTTTTAGGTTTTCCTGTAATTTATGACTAAAGAACTATAATCCGCACCTATATTTTTCAAAACTTTGGACTCGGAATTTTTGGAGATATTGGTAATGATCAATTTTCGACTATTGAAAAACTTTTTTTTTTTTTATTTGCACCCCAAAATTGACCCCTGAATTTAAAAATATTTTATTTACGTTTTCGTTCGTGTTCGGGTAATTTCAAGTTTTTTCTCGGTTAATTTCAGGTTTCATTTCCCTAGGCAATGACGCCACGGACGAACTTGCGAAGAGAGGTTCCGAGATGACAGTGCTGGGCCCGTACCTACTTTTTCCCCTGCCTTACTCGCAATTTCGTACATGGATACGCCAGAGATCAACTGATATCCACAACAACAGATGGTCTTAGGCAACAGACTGTAGGCAGTTGAGAATGGCCATGCCGAGCCTGCACCCACGACTTACCAAACGATTGTTTAGCCTCAATAAAAATAACCTCAAATTAATGATAGGGACAATCACGGGCCACTGTCTCTTAAACAAGCATCTTTTCAATCTAGGCATCATGGACAGCCCTCTTTGCAGAGGATGTTTTGACGCCAAAGAATCAGCCGCCCACGTCATCCTGGAATGCGAGGCCGTGGCTACCCAGCGTGAACAAATCCTCGGAACAGTGAGGTCTCTCCGCGAAGGCTGCGAAGCTCCCAGGAAGCTTCTGTGCTTCTGGGCGAAGACAGGCTGGCTATGTTAGCCAGGACCCCCACGCACAACGGACCAAATGAGAGTCTAAGTGCGGACAAAAGAGTATCTTTTCCATTCTATTCGGATAATTTCAACTCAATCGGTCCAGTAGATTCGGAGAAAATTGGCTGTTACAGACGGACAGACAGGCAGACACACGAGTGATCCTACAGGGGTACCTATTTTTATTCGGACGTTCGGAACCCTTGAGAGAAGTGGAACGTGTGAAGAACATGAGAGGTTTTGGACTGAGAAATTGTTAGACTGACCCCGTCTCTTTTTAAGAAAAACTAAAAAGTGAAAAATATATAACTTTAAAAAAAAAATACAACCGACTTCTAAAAATTGCAAAATAACTTTAAATTCGGATCTTCATTATTTCGGTTTCTTCGTTATTTGACACCGACTTCCGAAATTAAAGTTATTTTGCAATTTTTAGAAGTCGGTTGTATTTTTTGTAAAAAGATTTTTTTTTTTAGTTGTTGTAGGTACCCCAGAACTAAAACTAAATAATAAAGTTCTGCCCGAATGGATAACCCCAATAACATGGAATTAGAACATAATTGGAGACAACCAAAACATCATCTATGTATACATATTTTTTGTTTATGTTGATTTTTTCAAATAAGTGCTGAATCAATTTTGATAAATTAGATTTATATGGGACCACCTCTGAAGTATAACCTACCGAAAAAAAAAAAAAATCATCAAAATCTATTCACAAATGGCGGAGATATCGCGTAACAAACATACAAAAAAAAAAGAAAAAGAACACATACAGACGAATTGAGAACCTCCTCTTTTTGAAGTCGGTTAAAAGAGATCTCGTTTCAGTATCTATGAATTTCAATTTGTAATAGGGATGACAACAGGGCAAAAAAACTATAATTCTATTTATATAGTCCGTAGGTTAGTCTTATAAAAAAATACTGGACACGTAATTTTTGCTTTATCAAATTATTAAAAAAATACAAAGATACAACGCATCAAAGTTCAGGAGTGGCTTGTTACGTCACTTTTCAGTAAGAAGTGGTACAATTTTAACTTAAAAGTGACGTAATCCAAAATTCCAACCCACTGTATCTTCATTTTTTGTTAAAGTGACGAAAGAAATAATACGTGTCCAATATTTTTTTGGTAATCTAACTGACGAACTAATTAGATTTGTTTAGTCGATAACCTCAATCAAATCTGCTTAGCCTTTTCCCAACTGTCTTGGGGTTGGCTTCCAGTCTAGCCAGATGCAGCTTAATACCAGTATTTTACATGGAGCGACTGCCTATCTGACCTACACAACCCAGTTACTGGGTAATCCGATACTCCTTGGTAAGACTGGTTGTCAGTTTTTCGGGCTTCTGACGACCCGTAACGACTGCCAAAGATCCACGGACCAACGGGTTAACGTGCTTTCTAGTCGACAACCTCATTGGCCAGAAATATGCTTTAATTTGTGTAAAATTTGCAAATTATTGTTAGTTCAAAATCTATTGTGTTGCTGGATATGCCGTTTATGTTTCACTTACGATTTGTAAGAAATATACCCGAAAACACGGATCCAGCAACAAAAATAATGCTGCTTATAAAAATGGGTCATAAGAATAATTTTCGTAGTTAAAATATTGTTTTAGTGAAAGAACTGCAGTAGTGTAGATGGAAGCGCATTAAAGGCAACAAAATTTTAAAACTAAAATTTAATTCTTCAATACCGTACTCATGTTGATAAAAAATTTTGTTCAAAAATAGAACCGACTTTCAATAAAATAACTTTAAAAAATAACTTTAACACTGACTGCCGAAATTAAAGTTATTTTGCACTTTTTTGATTCCTAATCAGATCTATATGAAATTTAAATGGGACCATTTTGGAATAACCTCCTCTCGAACAAATAAAGTATTTCGCAAAGACGTCAAAAGTTATGCCCGAACATAGATGAAAAAATATAATCAAAAAAAATATACTTCCGAATTGATAATCTCCTCCTTTTTGTGGTCGGTTAAAAATTAAATTATTCAATACCGTACACTCATTTTGTTAAAAACAACATTCACTTCATTTAACGTTCATGATAAAATTGATCAAGCATTCATTATGGCCGCTAAAAGGGAACTTCGATCGTCATTCACCTTTACGGAAAAGTAAACATCGTTCAATATTCACGCGTATATTTCAGCGAACTTTATAAACTACGTCAAAACTAAAAAAACAAACAAATTCACTGTTTTCGTTTAATTACTGAAGATCCATCGCCAGTCAATCTATTAATGGATTTGGGATTATATCAAAACATATCGAATAATACTAAGCATAAACAAATCTTTTGCAGAGTTGTGCCAAACTATGGACAAGGTATGATCTACATCTTGAGGATATTGCTCTGATGAAAAAAAAAAAACTCTTTTTTGCCATACCTACGAATATTATTGGAATCAAGTGTAACAGCTCACAATTTTAGGACCCTTTAATATTAGTGTTTTTAACCAGTGGTGCTTAAGCAACTGGGTTTACCCCAGTTGTAAATACCCCCTTTGTGCCTAATGGCCGAGCTATGTTCTGTCTCCCGCTTGATTAGGAGGGAAGTGGAAATTATGTGTTTCTTACTCCTCTGCTGTCTTTTCTGATTAATTTCGTTGCGCGACCCAAGACAGTTTAATCGTTTCTCTGGGACTCGTCGAGCTTCATTGCCTCGGCGTTTTTTCTGGTGGTCGCCACTGTTGATTCTGGCTTACAGAAGTTACAGTGGTTTGGAAATAGTGTGGCGGGCTTGTACCAATAAAAAAAAATCTTTTTTATTTGACACCGACTTCCGAAATTAAAGTTATTTTGCAATTTTTAGGATTCGGTTGTATGTTTTGTAGACAAGTTTTTTATTTTTCACTTTTTAGTTGTTGTACCCCAGAAGTAAAATTAAATATAAGCCGATAAGCCCGAATGGATAACCCTAATAACATTAAATAACGTCATCTGTGTATACATATTTTTTGTTTATATTGATTTTTTTTTTAAAGTGCTGAATTAATTTCGATTCTTTTTTTGTGGGACCACCATTTATATAACCACCTCTGAAGTATAACCTACAAAACAAAAAAAGAATCATCAAAATCTATTCACAAATAGCGGAGAAATCGCTTAACATACATCCAAAAAAAAAACGCACAGATTAATTGAGAACCTCCTCCTTTTGGAAGTTAGTTAAAAATGAAGACGATATAGTGCACTGAAATTTTGCATGACGTCACACTTGAGTTAAAATTGTACCACTTTTTAAACAACTTCAAAAAAAGGAGGAGGTTCTCAATTCGACTGTAATTTTTTTTTTTATTTGTGATACCTCATAACTTCTTACTTGTTGAAGCTGGTGCTTCACATGTGGTCCCATTTAATTTTTGTGAAGGTCTGATGAAGAACTTCGGAGATACACAGTGGAACTCTTCAATAAATAATAGCAAACCTTCCGGAATTGCTGCAATCGCATGTCTGTTTATTGTTTACACCACTTCACAACATTACAACACGCTGATATGCTCTAAAAGGGTATACAGATTCGTTCGTTTGTTCGTTCGTTGTATCAGGGTTAACTAACCCTGATACACCCTAATTTCACCAACTATGTTCAAATTCCCTATTTTTGTGGCTATCAATTTGGGCATAACTTTATTATTAATTTAGTTTTATAATGGGGTACAACAACTAAAAAGTGAAAAATAAAAAACTTTTTACAAAAAAAAAAAAAATACAACCGATTTCCAATACTAAAAAATGCAAAATAACTTTAATTTCGGAAGTCGGTGTCAAATAACGAAGAAACCAAACTAGAAACACCGACTCGGTTGTATTTTCTTTTGTAAAAAGTTTTTACTCAAAAGTGACGTAACAAACCCCCAGTGCTGAACTTTATTGCGTATTATCTTTGTCATTTTTAATTGATTTGATAAAGCAAAAAATACATGTCCAATATTTTTTGATAATGTAACTTAAAGACTAAAAAGAATTATTACCTGAATTATTTAATTACACCCTGGAATCATCTTTGGATCATCCCTTTGATAATGCTGAGACAGAGATTCAAAAAAACATTAGAGCTCACCTTTAAACTTCCAGACACGTTTCAGAATACGCGTCAAAGAAACTTTGAAAAAATAAAAGAACTACTTTCATCTGCAGTACTTTTATATCTTTTCTTTTATGTCTGCTACTAAAAGTTATAAATCTAGTTGAGCTAGTAAAACGGCTTTAAGAACTTTTTATAGTCATTAAAACTACCTACAGACTCTTACCTTTACTAGATTAGTTGTAGCGTTTGACAACTATCTCTATTCTGTTCTTACCCGATTGCCTCAAGAAGAGGGTAATGTTTTTATGGTTCCGTACCTGAAGGGTCCAAACGGAGCCCTATGGTTGTCACTCACGTGTCCGTCTGTCTGTCCATCGTCTGTTAAAAAGTGTTGTTCCGAAGAATTTTTTAACTTCCCTTTGACCTAAGAACTTGAAATTTGGAAATAATTAAGATAATTTTTCTTTGAAATTCCCTCATTTGGTACGGAACCTTAAATGTGCGAAGTACGACATACACTTGGTCGGTTTTTTCTCTTCTTTTTACGAAATTGTGTAACGTAATATATATTATATTATTATATATAAATACCTACATCTAAATATTTAAAGAATAATTTTGATGAAAAATTAATTTATCAGCAGTAGGTACACCGCAGACTAAACTTTTTTATTTTAAGATTTTTTAGTCCATCCAAAAGTTGTTTGGTAGATATCGCTGTCAGCGATGAAACCGCCATTATGTCGTGTAGAAAAATTGTATACGTAACTGTTTTGGTGTACCTACATTAAAGTTATATTCTATTACACTTTATTTTATTATACTCTATTCTATTCTATTCTATTCTATTCTATTCTGCTCTCTGTTTGGACCCTTCAGGCGTACGGAACCCTAAAAAAGAAGAACAAAAGTAGAATATCACAATGTCTAGAAACTCAGGTATCCTTTAACCTTTAAAGCCTATAAAACGTCAACAAAAACATAAGTTTTCATAAACCAAAGACCCTAAATCAACTACAGATTATAAAAGACTCCCATAACTAATAAAATTCTCCAACACAATGTTTTCATTTCATCACGAAATCTGCATATTATGGCGAAGCTCTTCCTACCCACTTGGGTTAACAAGTAAGTAAGAAAAACATTAACTTTGGGGAAACATAAATATTTTTCAGCTCCTAAGGCTTAGATTAACAGAAGGTTACATAAATATGTTTTCTTTGCAAATTAAGAGGTGGTTCATGTTAACTTTTAACATTGGTTTGAAGGTATGGCTTACTTTCTGAGTATCTGATTGTGTTCAGTCAACAATTAGAGTTTTTTGTTTCTGAGAGTTTAAGAGTTTTTTTTTTTGAGTGTGGGATGTAATCATAAGGCCGTAATAACTCTTTCCACCAACCCCGCTAAAGGGTTGGTCCACTGGCTTGTAAATTTTATGTCAATACAAAATCCTTGCAGTCAAGACGGCAACATAACAATTAAGGAGAAATTCTAGGCTATAGCAACGAATATCAGAACCAATTTGACTGCAGTCACTGATAAATAGTACCCATTAATTCGGTTGCAAAGGTCAGTTGGTACTCGCGTCACAGAATTAGCACTTTAAAGAAAAAGAACTTAAAAAAAAAACAATCGTACAAAGACGCGACAGCTGTTGCCTATAACGGTATATATAACAGTGAAACATTACTCAAAATCACTCCAAAATTCTTCATCCCTAAACATGTCACTCAAACATCAGAACCTAAGCTTCCCTTCGACCCTTATTTCAACAACACATCACAATTTGTCACCACATGAATAAAACACGACCAAGTACAAATCGGCCTATCAACACCACACATCAAATATCCAATGACCTATTTCACTTAGTCGGGTTAACACTGACGTCATCTCATACAAAAACAAGGAGTACGCATGCGTTAGCAAAAACAATTGAATTAAAACGGAAAAAAAACAGAAAAAAAAATAGATTTGCGCAGCGATTTTTAGAGAATTAATCAATTAAATTAATGAATTTTTTATATGTTAAAAAATCTTACCCCAAAATAGACGAATACGGGATAAATATGTGACATGGTGCCTATATAACCACCGATGGGGAACTGAGCTATGGGGGAGGGCAATCTGCCAACTGTTTACGCAACTCACCCTCAGGAATTAACGTCGATTGTATTTTTTCTCGACAAACTTTTATATTTGCTCAACTCTATCAAAGTAGGGGAAAGTTACGTGATCTGATTGAGGTTAAGCGACGGAGAATTAGGTCAAGAACTGGATAGGTTGTTGGAGACATTGTTTTTATGTCAATGTCTAGAGATCGCACTGTTTTGATTGATTCCTTTATCTTGCGAAAATATGGAATTCTTTTGTCTGCCTAATGGGCTGATGTTATTAAGATTATGCTGTGTCGTAAATTAGGACACGAGGAGAATTCTTTTGTTTGAGGTAAATACGTCTAAGTGACCTAGATACTGAGGAACTAGTCTCCTTTTACTATACACATTGATTTGAGATCAAATTTCACATTTTTGCAAGTTTTTATATTAGATCCTCCTCCTCGCATTTTCATTATTGGTCATGATCCCCTTTACGAGGAGGAGGTAATCTTGTTCCGTACCATATGATGGAAATCAATATTTTGGTATTTGCTAATAAAATATACGTAATAATAAACATTATCACCAAATTTCAAGTCCCTAAGTCAACGGGAAATTAAAAAATTCTTCGGAACAAAATTTTGTGACAAACGACAGACAGACGGACAAACGGACACTTGAGTGACAGCAATAGGGCTCCGTTTGGACCCTTCAGGTACGGAACCCTAAAAAAACCTTCTTGGCTACCTACTAATATTATAAATGCGAAACTATACGGATGGATGTTGTTACTCAATCACGCCAGAATGGCTGAACGGATCAGGATGAAATTTTGGCACAGAGATAGATTAGAGTCTGAAACAGCACGTAGGGACTTATAATAGGAAAGTACTAATTTCACGCGGGCAAAGCCGCTGGCAGATACTAGTAGAGACGGAGGGGTGTTTCCAGAAACGTGTTCTTTTTGTTTTTTTTTTCAGTTTATGGTACGCAAACCTTCGTGTGTAAGTCCGACTCGCACTTGACCGCTAGTATTTCACTTGTCGACGATGGAGCACGCTTGCCTAGAAGTAATCTATTCACTCTTGAGTTAAAGACTCCCAGGTTGTAGCTATCAGGAAACACAGACACAGGCAGGGAATTCCACTCCCTAGCTGTACGCCTACGCACAATATATGTAGTACGCACGTATACATGAAACATCAAGTGTAGCGAAATAAACTGCTTGTTTTGTTCGAAGCTAGTTTATGTTATGCAAATTGATCACACATTATCATGTTGCAAATAATGTGAGAAAATACGCCAGTTGTAAATTAGTCTAGGTAAGATTCTATAAAGTGTCTTTATCATGCAGGTTGGTAGTCACAAACCTAGTCGTAGTGTTTGTAGGGTTCATGGTTCGTCTGAGGGTCTCGGTATCGAATTTTACAATAAGCTACCCCGTTCTTTTCTTGACTTGCCTTTTAATGCATTTAAAACTAAAGTTAAATCTAGTCTCTGTTTGAAGGCATACTATTCCATCAACGACTACTTAGAAGATAATAATAGTTGGTCGCTGTGTTGAACGCAAGACAATGTTACACTTGATGTTCTTTCTCCATATTTAGCTTATGGTTATGACAGATTATATGAGTTCATATAATAATTGTCTACCAAATTTAGTGTGATGGCCCTAGTTCATCACTTGTGGCTTCGAATCACAGCCCTTTGATAGTTTCTATCTTTGTTCTTGTAAGCAGGCACACCAGTTATGTATGGAGGCTTCTTTAATTTGGTTTAGTGTTTATGCTTGAGTTTGTTTTTAATGGCATGATTGAGTGTGCTAGCTGGCAAGTGGCGGATTATTCAATTTTATGATTATATTTTAGACGACATATATTTATTTTTCTGTTTTACATAATGTCAAGATTGTTGCTTAGAATTATATAGATTCAAGTTCTTAAAACAGATGTGTTGCTGGGGAGTTTGTTGGCCACTTCTTCTTCACAGCTAAAACACTAGGAAGTGGTGACGGGCGGGCGTTTTTTGGGGGACTGTCTTTATGTAGAACTTTGACGTTCAAAAAGTGCTGGTTCTCAGCCTAGTTTGAATAAATGACTTTTGATTTTGATTTTAGTCAACTCACTTTCTGTTTAGATACATTTTTTTTTTGTAATTTTTAAACAGTTCTCCAAATAAGACTCTCTTTGCTACAAAGAAAATTTATTTTATTTAATTATTTTATGTCATCATTCTCCTGCCCTTATCCCAATTTATTTGGGGTCGGCGCAACATGTCTTTTCCTTCCATACTCCTCCATTAGTCGTCATTTCTGTAGTCACCCCCTTTTTACCCATATCCTCTTTCACACATTCCAACCATTGTTTCTTAGGCCTTCCTCTACTCTTATAGCCATCCACATCCATACACAAGACTTTCCTCATGACATTTTCTTCATTCCTCCGCATCACATGCCCATACCACGACAACCCAACCTACCAACCCGATCCACCTATCTAATTAACTAAACATACACAAAATAAAATTAAACTCTTACTTATCTAAAACTAAAAATAATCTAAAATACGTCGTCGAAAAATTCCTCCAGATCGCTGTCGGTTGGTAATGTGCCCAAAAGATTACCACGTTGTATGGCAATGCTTATCCACTCCTTTGCTAAATAATTAAAATTTCAAAACAAGTTTTTTTTTTATGATGGGTAGGTTAAGAGTTTCACTTCAAAACACTTATGAAACGTTTAGAGATATTTTGTAAAATGATTTATTATTCACCTACTGGTCTCCTACAGTGCTTTTCGAAGTCTCTATTCTTAGAACTAGCTTGGTTATTCATGAAAAATACCAGCCATATAATAAAATATGTCTTACACTTTTCAAATAACATATAAAACGTCTGTCTATCGAAGATTTTTTTAACTTTCCATTGACCTATGAACTTTATTACGTAAATTTTACTAATAAATACCAATATATTGGTAAATCAGATTTTTTCTTTGATAATTCCCTCTTTTGATACGGAACCCTTAATATGTGAAGTCCGACACGCACTTGGCCAGTTTCATAGTCTCGCGCTTGACGGCTATCTCACCTTGATGGTAAGCAAAGATGTGGTCGACGATGGAGCACGCTTGCCTAGAGTAATCGATTCACTCTTTATTTAAAGACCCCCAGGTCGATAGTTTTGTAAACGTTCGGAAACGCTTAGTGCGAATTCGTGACATTAGCAACAAGATAGGGATGGTAACTTGCAGTGCGCCTAGATATCCGATGGCAGAAGGGGGCCGGTGGGATGAGGTCTTGGGCACACTCTCCGAAGTGCATTCTGTAGAAGACTATGCCAAGCTACGAAGGTTGGCATCCCCTAATTTTACGTCACCAATGAGGCTGTTAGCTCTGCGTTCCACTGAGTCAAGCGCAGCAACTTGGTATTTAGCTGAACCATCCCAGAGGTGGCTGCAATATTCCATGCAGGATTGGACTAGTGCTTTATAAAGCACAAATCCGATCCTGCATGTATATGTATGTTACGCGATTTCTTCGTCATTTGTGAATAGATTTTGATGATTCTTTTTTTGTTCGGTAGGTCATACTTCAGTGGTGGTCCCATATAAATGTTATCTAAATTGATTCTGTACTTTTTGACAAAATCAACATTAACAAAAAATATGTATACACTGATGACGTTTTGGATGTCTCCAATTATTTTATGTTATTGGGTTATCCATTCGGGCATAACTTTTTTATTTAGTTTTAGTTCTGGGGTACAACAACTAAAAAGTGATAAATAAAAAAACTTTTTTGCAAAAAATACAACCAACTTCTAAAAATTGTAAAATAACTTTAAACTCGGAAGTCAGTGTCAAATAACGAACACAAACAAAATACAAACACCGACTTCTGAAATTAAAGTTATTTTGCAATTTTTATAAGTCGGTTGTATTTTTTGTAAAAAAAAGTTTTTTGTTAGGAAGAGGTGTTTTTTTTTTTGGGGGGTTGGAAATCATCCTGTGACTTCTTCCGCTCTAGGGTGGATCGGAAGGGCGTGTCAGACTCTTACTGACTAAAACCCACCCCTGTTCCTCCCTGCCTTGAGCGCCCAGGGGCGAGGTAACTCTTTCGAATTTATCCTCCACCCCCGGGCAGTAGGAAGAGGTGTTACACTCGCATTTGGCCAATTATTTTCATGGTCCACGGAATCTCACAGGGTACTAATCCAAACACCGGGACGCTACTTACAAATTGCAAATAATAAAATTTAATTACACCACCTCAAACTAGGACCTCTCGCTCAACGGGCCTACCTTAACATGCCATAGGGCAGATTTTTAAATAGTCAGCCCCTCTCGCCATATTACTTTTCTATTATCGTTTACGCTAACGCTTAGTACAAAATGTATGGCAATGACATTACCTGCTATAAGTCACGTGACAGCTCTCTACGCAGGTAATGTCATCGCCATACATTTTGTACTAACCGTTAGCGAAGCGTTAGCGTAAACGATAAAAGAAATGTAATATGGCTAGGGCCAAAGAAAAAGCTGCTAAAAGCCATTTTAATTCCTTAGATAAAGCTTATCTGCCCATAAGCTTTATCTAACGAATTAAAATGGGTTTTAGCAGCTTTTGTAAACAAAATATTGGGTCTTAATCTATGCAATTGCAGTTTTATGAAATAGCACACTTAGAACAGCCCCCCTAGCCATATTAGAATTCTATTATCGTTTACGCTAACGCTTCGGTAACGGTTAGTACAAAATGTATGGCAATGTCATTACCTGCGTAGATAAGTGTCACGTGAGTTATCGCAGGTAATGTCATTGCCATACATTTTGTTCTAAGCGTTAGCGTAAACGATAATAGAAATGTAATATGGCTAGGGGGGCTGTAATAAATTCAACTTCTTCGAACTTATTTCGTAAAAAGAATAGCGTTCCTTAATGTTTTATTTGAACTTATAATTTCAAAGTCAATCCAAAGTAATCAATATCACAAATTCGATTGGGCCGTTTTATAAATCTACAATTTCTTATGTCAATTTATTCTTAAAAATAAAAATGATCTGTCTATTGAAAAACTAATCCGCAGCTGATTTAAAATTGGAAAATAATGGTTAATCAAACTCGTGGCTAAAGTAATAACAGCCACACGGGTCGACCCATCAGGTTAAGCTACGCTTGCCGGGATAGGTCCATGGATGGGTGACCATCTTTACATGCCAAGACTCCTCCGTGCCTCGGAATGCATGTTAAGCCGTTGGTCCCGGCTGTTAATCTTGGATCTATGACAGTCGTTACGGGTCGTCGGAAGCCCGATAGTCTGACAACCAGTCTTACCAAGGGGTATCGTATTACCCAGTTACTGGGTTGTGGAGGTCAGATATCAGCCAGCGAGCCTGCGGTCAGCTGCATCCGGTTAGACTGGAAGCCGGCCCCAAAATAGTTGGGAAAAGGCTAGGCAGATTGAACGGTTAATTAAGGTTTTTCTCATGAATTTCTAGATTTTTATTACAAGTTGCAACATGAATGTTCTATTTGGGATGGAACCCAAACTATAATGTTTGCTGGGTTGGAGGAGTCACTTGGTTCAATTAAACTCTTCTTAGATCTTGAAGACTATTTATTTTACAGTTCACAATATGGTTCATAAAAGAATATGTTACATAAACAATATACAGTCGGTACAAGGTGTGGTACACGACAATGCTCAGTCGGTTCAAGGTGTGGAACACAACGAGACTTAGTCTGTTCAAGGTGTGGAACAAGACAATAGTCTGTACAAGGTGTGGTACTAGACAATAGAGCGAAAGCCAGAGGACTTTCGAGCTCACTGAGTCAACTGCCGCTGAGTGACTGAATTTGACTGCCAGGGATGCCTATATTTATTACCCAAATTCTATGGGACACGTAGTGTAGCAAATGCAAACCCGGACAGCCAATACATTTTGAGCATTTCACAAATTAACTTGGACATTAACATTTGACCAATCACAAACATTTCGACATTCTGACGATAACCAATCAGAAGGGTTTTACAAATCTATTAGGTAATGAACACCTGCATATTTACTATTACATATTTACTGATCTTAATAACAACAAAACTGATATATTTACATACTACAAAGTATGTATTCTATGGACAAACTGATTCTACGTTATATTTTACTTTTATATTCTATTTTTACATTATCACAAATCTATAAACTACAATAAAAACAAAGCAACTTTACATATGTATCTCAACATGTACATAATTTTACATGGTGGACTTCGAAAACTTTCCACTGTCTGTATCCAATCCATGAGAAGCATGAATTGGGACAACCAATCACTGACTAGCCAAAATTCCTAACTACGAGCTTTATTACTATTGGTCAATTTTAGCGCTGTGGCATGCACTACCTGCGCTATACAAAAAAGTTACCTCAGTGAGCTTGACATTAAAACATACTTTTATCCTTATTTCAAGACATTACTAAACATAATAAGATATAATGAAAACATGACAAATAAACTAAATTAACTATAGGTTTAGTATGAACTAAAGCGATTACGCTTCCTACATACATTCGTTTGAGCGTCCTGCACATGTTCCCTGAAATTCACGTCACCTATGACGCAGCGGCTATTAAATTAGAGTAACCTACTTTCTTTATAAGCTGATATTCTATTAAAACAGCTGTTCTTAGTTAATTATACTTCTAAAATCTCAGTGTTTCCAGCTATGCTTATGAATTATTACAGAGTAGAGTGCATAGCTAATTTTAATGCATTACTTAGATGCCTGTAGTTTGTCTTTGTAACACGCGAACGTTCTCATTTCTTTTTTAAATTCTCTGTGATTTCCTCGTTCACTGGTTTCTCGTGCATTTTTTTAAAATATTTGTACAGAATCTAACTTGAGAATTTATCAGTACTTAAATTGTTTATGAGAGTAAAAATAATTATGTTCGTTAAAAACCGGCCAAAGTACGTACATTTAGGGTTCCGTACCAAATGTATTTTTGACTATTTGTATGTCTTTGGGTCAACAAGATGCTTATACTGTGATTTAAAGACTGTTGCCCCAACCGTTTGGCCGTAAAACCTGTGTGACAGACGACGGACAGACAGACAGACCGACACGTGAGTGACAGCAATTGGTCTCCGTTTGGACCCTTCAGGTAGCACTAAAAAGTAAGATAACAATATTAAACAAGTTTTTTACATATACAAAATTCGTGTCTGTGCTGGTGACCGATGAAGAATTCCTCTATCTGGAGCTTATCATGAATGTCGATTCAGGTCATGCATACCATAAAAATGCATTGTCATCGGAACTGAAACAACTTGTAAAAATTCAACAATGTTGATTTGAGGAAATGGTTCTAATCTAGGATTTGACTTGTGCAAACAAAAACAACATCACAAAATAATATTGGGTTCCCACCTATGAAATTGGCGTTTTTTTTCTCATAAATAGAGAACCTCGTCACTTCTATGAATTAAAAAATATTCATCAATTGCTTGATATTCTATCGAATAATGACCGTCATAGACAACTGCCAATAGTAAAAAAAACCTTATTACTTATAGTTTTATACAAAAAAGAATACTTTAAAAATGACTCCTCTTTTTGTTAGCAGAAATGTAACCACTATTTGTTTTAACTGAGCCAAAACTTATTTTTTTTACTTAATCTAAGTTGTTAAATAAATTAAGAAAGTGTTAGTATGAAAACCTCTTCGAATGCAAAAACTGAATTACAATTTTCACCTGGCTATAAAATAGAAATGTAGACAAGTAAAACCAATTTACTTTTGTTTTATGATGAAAAGTCGAGCCCAAAATGGCGGCCACCGTAAATCACGCGGTTACCCGATATTTACGAGTTCACGAGGCACGCACTGTTCTGTTTTATATTCTTTTATTCATAAGCACAGCACATAAAAATAGTATCACCTCTGAGCTTAGGTAGACATGTTTTATGTCTTACAAAACGTAGTAGATAATCCTCGTCCGCAGCACCACGTCACGACGTCGTTAAGGCTGGTCTCTCGAAAATAGCGTGCAGATGAAGCCGTTTTTCATCGGCACTTACAGAGAAATTACATCTGAAAAAAATAGTCAGTAATTTATAAAATATGATACCTAAATTGGTTCAGCCATAATTTATCTATCGGTATCACATAATAAGAAAAAAACGGCCAAGTGCGAGTCGGACTCACGCACGAAGGTTCCGTACATCTATAAAAACGGCAAAAAAACACGTTTGTTGTATGGGAGCCGGCGAGCTACCCACTGCTCGCCGTCCGCAGGCTCGGGTCTGCGGTGGCCGGAGATCGTCTCGCGACGTCCAACGCCCAGTGCCTCTCCTGCGGTGGTAGCGGCCGGGGCCGTGAGGGCCACTCCGTTGAGCTTCCCGCACGCGTCCCGCCTCCGCCTTCGCGAGCATTACTGCTTCGCAGAAGGAGGAGTCTGCTTCCCGTTCCCTCTCGTTCCGTACCATGGCCTGAATCAGGGCCAGGTGAAAGAGGTCGCCGCCACCTATCGCATCCACGAGGACACGGAGGTGCTCCGCCCAAACGGGGCAGACCTGCACCGTATACTCCACCGTGTCCTCTGGGCAATCCGCGCAGTGGTAAACTCCCGAAACAACCAGGTCCGGTGAGGACCTGCGTCAGGCGGAAGGTGAGAACGCCGTGACGCCTCTCCAGCCGCTCCTCAAAGAGGGGCACTACCGCCGCAATGGTGGCTTGCCCAGCGCTGGGTTGCGACAATGATTCTGCCGGAGCTTCGTCCGCCGAGCCACGAGGTGTCACGGCAGCAGAGTTTCACCCCGGCGTTTGGCCTCGAGATCCCACGGCGACAGTCCGGCAAGGAGGCTTGCCGCCTCACAGGAGACCGTGCGGTGTCCTCGGATCAGCCAAATGGCCATGACCCTTTGGGACGCGTTCAACCGGTGAGCTGGTTGCCGCATGGCCATGGACCGCACGATCAACCACGTTGACGTGTTATGATAATGTACGGCACGCCAACGTCGCCGCGGAACGACAACGACAACGACGAATGTAAGTCTAAATGTCGAAAGCGATACGTGGCTACGATGCGCTTGCTCAGTTGATGTTTCATTGTCTTAGCAATTAGTTGTGCAAAACAGATGTTAGAAATTGTAGATTCTGATCTATTGATATCACTTGTCCATATCACTGGTCCACTAGATATCATTCACTAGATATCACTTGTCTATAATATCTAGACAGAGACTGATATTTCACAGGTACGTGAGTGAAAAATATACCGAAATTTACAAGGCACTACGACGTGTAACGTTGCGGCATCGTGAAGTGCATTTTTACGACACCGCACCGTTTCACGTTCACGACGTCGTGACGTAGTGATGTGGACAATACCATAGATAGAAAAAAAAAGTTGGGCGACACGGGATGCCCAGCAGATGTACAACATCTGTTTTAATAGTAAAATTCAAAATTGCTGGTAGTTGTTGTTGGTATTGTTGTTGTTGTTGGTTGTTGTTGTAGTTGTATGTTGTGTTACTTTTTTCGCATAGTTGTTTCTAGGGAGAAGGGAGTCGAGAGCGGCGGCGTAGTGCATCGTGGTATGACAGCGCCATGCTGTTTGACGTCACGGCATGCAAGTCAATTTTACTGCCAAGCCGCGCCAGTAGATGTTTCACATCAAAAAATGTGAATGAGCTTGTCTGGCGCAGTTTTTATTATTACCATACATTTATGATGAGAACAGTGGTGGCCTAGTGCTAGCAGTCGTGACTTTCAAGTTGAAAATGTGTGTGCTGTAACGTAGTGGCGTTACAATCTTAATTAAAACTTAAACATACGGAAAAAATCCAGAGACCAAAAGCCACTATAACGGTTTTGGTAAGCATAAAAAATATTAGTTAACTGACAACACTATTGTCTCGGGATTCGTTGACCTCTGTCAATGACGGCGTAGATATAAAAAGCCTAAAACGACAACGTGGAGTCCTTTTTCAAACTTAATTCAACTGCTGGCGGTGGACTCGCACTCACCTTGTTCTGTCGAACACCCTTGAGCCGTGAACCGATCGCCAAATCCTAGCAGTTGCACGTTTGCATTGGCAAATATTTGCCAACTTAATTACACGATTTCAACCCCTGTAATTGGGTGAGTGTTTGAACAGCATACAGGTAGCTTTGTGCATTCTGTGTTCCTAATCTTGTGTATAAATTCTTTCCAGAACATGTCTTTCTTACTTCTTTTCTTAGCATTGTGTAATCAAGGCTCATAACCTACAAAAGATCTGTCGCATATTGTAATCACGCCTTCCGCGTGGTTTATTTTACGAGGCTTTTGCTATGCGCATACTACTTGTGCGTGGCTGCTGCTGCGCTCGAATGTGCATGTCATCATGCTTTTCCACCTCACCTTTGTAAACTCCGTCTGATTTTGACAACCACACTTGTTAGCGCACGTACAGCCGCTTTGCTCATGCTTAGGTGTCAAAATCAGCGGAGAAGCTCATCAACCATCATTGACACGCTGGACATTATTTCCAGGGTCCCAGAACCGGATTCCCACATCCGGATTCCTAGATTCGGAGGGAAGATTTGGAGCCCTACGCTCCGTGCACCACCTACATCGCATCCTATCGCGGCCATCCCGCCGCAAAACCTCGTGCCGCCGCCACCAGGCTGCTCGCCACGTCGGCACGCACTACGCCGGGTGCTTATTTGCCCGCGTGGTATCTGCTGGCCGTCTCCGAGCCAGCACTATCACCTGCCGGCCGTCGCCTTCCGGGCCCTGACGATCTGCGAGTCAGCGGCTCGCTCCACGCCGGGTATCCCTTTACCCGCGTGGCCTCAGCAGGCCGTCTCCGAGCCGGCTAGACCACCTGCCGGCCGGCCCATCCTGGCTCCTGTCGACCTTGCGAGCCGGCGCTGCCACCTGCCAGCCAACACCTCCGGGGCAAACGCAACGTGGCTTCCCCGAGACACAAAGGCTGAGTCAGGGCAGTAGCGTGCTATCTCTCAGGGAATACGAAATCTTGTGACTGCAAACCTTCCCACACCCTTTCTCTATTTTAAAATATATATTTTTAACGTTGACCGAGGTACGTGTTGTTATTTTTTCATCCCACGTAGGCTCCTTAGGTCACAGTGCACTGCTCTCAAAACGGTCAAGTAATCGAGAGGAACCTGGCATAATTATCCTTTTTTTTTGTGGGGTGGGAAATCATCCAATGACTTCTCCCGCTCTGTGTGGAGCGGGAAGGCATGGTAAACTTTTACTGACTAAAACCCACCCCGTTCCTTCCTTGCCTGAGTGCCCAGGGGCACGGTAACTCCGTTTCAAATTTATCCACGACCTCATGGCATCCATGCATCGACCATGGCAGGCCCCGTCATGATTTGCTGACATCTCTTTGAGGCACGCGTAAACCTAGAACTTTCGAAGTCATGTGACAGCCACAAACCCATGCTAGGCCCGCGTAGTGGATAATTATTGTATGCTTAGGCTAGCAGCTTTGCAGTTTTTACAAGCTTTTATCTTAAGCAATTTTGTTTGTTTGGGTCAATCTTGGAAGCTGGATTAGAACTATTTCCCATTTTCTACATGTTGGTTCAGTTCTGATGACAGCGCAAGCATGATCTATCTTTTTTAACCGACTTCCAAAAGGAGGTTCTCAATTCGTCGGTATGTTTTTTTTTTTGTATGTATGTTACGCTATGTCTCCGTCAGTTGTGAACCAATTTTCAAAATTCTTTTTATCTGAAAGAATATACTCCCGAGGTGGTCCCATATAAATTTTATCGAAATTGCTTCAGCGCTTTTTGAAAAACTGAACAAAAACGGAAAATACGTGTACCTCGATGACGTTTTGGTGTTCTCCAAATGTTTAAATTCCACGTTCCATGTTATTGGGGTTTTTAGTTCTGGGGTATACAAAAAAAACAACCGACTTCCAAAAAAAAAATACACTAAAAATTAATAAATAACTTTAATTTCGGAAGTCGGTGTCAAATAACGAAGAAGTAAAATACAAACACCGACTTCCGAAATTAAAGTTATTTATTAATTTTTAGTGTATTTTGTTTTTACTAATAACTTATTAACTTTATAGGGATTGGGTGTCGGTATATCTTTTAGAATTCTAAACATTAAAAACATAATTCAGTTTTGTCTCTGGAAAAGCAGTACATCTACAATAGTAGTAGGAATCTTAAATTTAAATAAGCGGATGTTGTGTGATCACTTATATAATAAAAAAGGCTTGTTTGATATCCGTTACTTTTAAATACTCTCCTTTGAATGATTCTTTTTAAACATCCTTACGGTGCCAAAAATAATGACAACCTCAACTGGACTTCCCAAATCTTGGACATACGACTGTTTCTTTGCCACAATTACAAGGGTTTTCCAGCACAAAACGTTTTGGCAACACATTAATTGCGCGTACAGCTTAGAGGTGGAATTCCCTGCCAGAGTTTTTTTTGATAGCTACAACCTGGGAGTCAAGAGAGAATAGGTTACTTCTAGGCATGCTTACACCATCGTAAACCACATCATCGCTTACCATCAGGTGAGTTAGTGGTCAAGCACGAGCCTTTCATAGCTAAAAAAAGAAAAGCTTCTCCCAGACAGACAAAATTCACATCATTACCTCTCTATGACCTAGGTATTTGTCAAAGACACACAGCTGCGACAATCATTTTCTACATCGTCTGAAGGGGTCATAAATTCCAATTTAAGTCGTACAGATATTTACGACCGGTCTGGTATATTTCCAATTTGTCTTATTTCTTGTTTCCACCGCACCTGACCTTGTTACTCTGGAAAACATTATTTTGTTATCACCCTAGATAATAAGGAATGAATCTTAGTAAGTAGGTAAGTTTTTTGGGAGTCACTTATCTGCTAATCTCGTGATCTCTATAAACTTATACTTTCAGCACTGACCCGCTACGAGTGCTACGACGCGTGATCATTTAAATCCGTCGCCACCAACTCAAGTATCGAATTTAGGCTTGTGTATTTTAGTCGTTTTGGAGTCGAGAAGGTTAAAAAATCATGGATTGGAAATGGAAGTGGAACTTTGTCAGGTACAACATAGAGTTTCTTGTTCCAAAACTACAATTATTATCTCAAATTCTGAATTCAAAATAATAATGTCCTCCTTCATCTCTCCGCCCTCTCTCACCTCTGAGTTACCACTGGGTAACGGCCGCGACTTTCAAGTTGTAGATTGTGAGTTCAAACCAAGGCAGGCGCTTTACTTTGTGTAAATTATTTCATCACCACTGCTCTCAAAACTGTGAAAGAAAAAATCGTGAGGAAACCGGCATGTCTTAGAGCCAAAAATTCGAAGACATGTGACATCCACAAATCTGAATTGGGCCCGAGTGGTGGATTGCGGCCCACGCCCTCTCACAGAGCGGAGGCCTGTGCCCCAGCAGTGGGGACATTAAAAGGCTGATGATAATGCTGATGAATGTCTCCATAATGCTTGTTAATCACACAAGCGACCGCAGTTTGGTTTTTTGTCGCATTCATTTGATATCTTGTTCTTTCTGTGCCTCAGACAACAAGTTAGGCCGCAGTTTTACGACTTCTAATAATTTTATATGAACATCACGTCTAAACGACTAGTCTTATTTCTTTGAAAAAACCATATTTATTTATTTAACAATGTATGTACACACAGAGACAAGCTATAAATAAACAACGTAATAAATATGAGTACAAAGGTACTGCTTATTTCTAAAGACATTTCTGCCAGCAGACCTGCGAAAGGTGTAGTGAAAACGAAATATAGACAATAGTGTGTAAAAAACAGAAAAAAGAGTACGAAAAGTCAATAAAATAAAACTAAAATATTTTAGACAATTTATTTCGTAATTTGATATGTGAATATTTGAATTTATATTTTTATAACATAGTGTAATTATTTTGCAAATTTATGTCTAACGCGGATAAAAATTGAGAATCACGCAAAAACTATGAAACGTATTTTTATGAAACCTTCACCGTTCGAAAGATCATTTAATTATATATATTTTAGTATACGTATTTTAGTAAAAAATATGTTGTTTTACGAGTCCTATTACTGGGTGGACGTACGACGCGTTACGTGAGCTCAGCACAGAACACGCAAGCTAACCACTCAAGGTCGTTGGCAGTTAATAGCGCCTTAAGCTGTTGGTTACAGCTGTCATTTGTAGATCTTTGACAGTCGTTCATCGGATTGTCAGAGGCCTAACTCAAAAAGTCAGACAACAAGATTTATCAATAGGTATCATGAATATCTGTGACCCATACACGGACGTGTACCCTAACTGAATTAATTTGGAATATGGGGGTCACTTTTGGGTTGAAAAACGGAAAATTAAAAATAAAAGATTTTTCAAAAATGTGTCGTGCGACATATCAAATAAAAGGACACATTTTGAGGGTCTCGAATATATTTTATTTTTTCATAATTTTAAAATGTGCAATTTTTAAGTTATTTAAGAAAACAGATGCAAAATGACCATGCCCTTATCTCCGAAACCATTGGGCCTAAAATTAAAAAAAAAAAATACAGAAGTAGTTCTTTACTTATAAATCACAGGAAAACCTGTAAGGTGGAGGCAGTTTAAAATAAAACCAGAACAAAAAAAGACTAAACTCTTTGTGCGCGAGTCCGACTTGCTCTAGGCCGGTTTTCCATTAGGAATTACTCTGTAGCAGCCTGGAGTTTGGAAGTTGCTGGTGCAACACCCCCGAACCTGGGAAATCACGTAAAGTTGCTGATGCAACACCCCCGAACCTGGAAAATCACGTAAAGTTGCTGATGCAGCACCCCCGAACCTGGGAAATCACGTAAAGTTGCTGATGCAACACCCCCGAACCTGGGAAATCACGTAAAGTTGCTGATGCAACACCCCCGAACCTGGGAAATCACGTAAAGTTGCTGATGCAACACCCCCGAACCTGGGAAATCACGTAAAGTTGCTGGTGCAACACCCCCGAACCTGGGAAATCACGTAAAGTTGCTGGTGCAACACCCCCGAACCTGGGAAATCACGTAAAGTTGCTGATGCAACACCCCCGAACCTGGGAAATCACGTAAAGTTGCTGATGCAACACCCCCGAACCTGGGAAATCACGTAAAGTTGCTGATGCAACACCCCCGAACCTGGGAAATCACGTAAAGCCGTTAGTCCTGCGCCTGATCTCTCCCCGGCCGTATCGGATTGCCTTCCCATCGGACTATGAGAATGAAGGAACAGAGAGTGAACCTTTGTTTGTTTGTGCACACACTTGTGTATCTTACAATCTCTTCTGCGTACTTTGCTAATCTCCTATGAGATTGGCCACCTTGATTGAAATTCGCTCTTTTCGGAATATCTATTCAGATGTTAAGCAGACAGTCCCACCCGCGCCTGCGGACGGCGAGTAGTGGGTAACTCGCCATCCGATCAGCACCAGACCCGAGAGTTGATGGCGCGTAGTGTTCCACGTGCGCCTCAAAGAGTTGTCAGCAGAACGTGACGGGGCCCGTCATGGCCGATGCCTGCCCAGGGGTTGAGGATAAATTCGAAACAGAGTTACCGCGCCTCTGGGCATTCAGGGCAGGGAAGAAACAGGGGTGGGTTTTAGTCAGTAAGAATCTGACACGCCGTCTCGCTCCACCCTAAAGCAGGAGATGTCATTGGATGATTTTCCACACCACAAAAAAAAGGCAGACAGTCCCAATTAGCAAGAATTCTAGTCTAGCAAGGTTATGAAATTGAATAAACCATGTACTTTGTATCAGAACATTTTCTCATCTCAAGTGCTACAAGCTAATAACGAATCTTGAATCACTTTGAGCGAGAACTCTTTAACGCCCCAAACAAATTGAAATGAGACTACAAAGGCTGTATGAAATGTGCTCGTATTGAAGAGGGTGAATAACGTTACTGAAAATATGATAGAATAGGGAATTGAGTTTTCAGGTCCATAATTTGATGTTAGGTGTTGGTATATATACAAGCATATATTCATATGCTTATTTTTAACATGCTTTATTAGTTTCATCTGTAACAGTGTAAAATAATCTAAGAAGTTATGACCCTTTTCTCGATTGAGTTGAAATTTTGCATACTTGTTTAGTTAGGATGACAATGCATGATTAGTAAAGTGACTATTGAACTAAATTTAAACCCAATTAAATTAAAACTCCATTTGGTGTGGTGGTGAAACGGGTTATTTTGTAAAAATACTTGGAAGTTTGGTTGATTTGCGAGAGACTACGCGCTTGGAATCACGGCGCCCTTTTGAAGTCACCTTTGGAGCCTGGTATACTTACCTATCGGCAAGCACTACACTTCCCATTTAACTCTGACATACACACATTTACCCAGATTGCTCCCCGACGAAGAATTCGAAAATCTTGGATAAGTTCTGTGAAATATCTCTTAAATTATTCTTTAGCTCTGCGTACTTGCAGACAAGTTTGTGATTAGGTTGGTGCCGGGAATCCGACATGCACGCTTCCACACTCTTGTCTCCTCAAGATCCTTGCCCTGGCTTGGTCGCAAACAAATTTTTTAAACTATAATATTTTATTATTTATAAAACAATGGTCAGACCAGCTGTCTTGCATGGTTCAGAACTATGGGCCACAAAAAGGATGAATGAAAAGCAATTGCATGCAGCTGAGATGAGAATGAAGAGCGATGTGTGGTGTTACGCGCATGGATGGAATTAGGAATTAGTATATGTATAAGAGGAAGTCTGAAAGTGGAACCGCTGACTGAAAAGCTGTGTGGAAATCGGTTGTCGTGGAATTGGCATGTGATGCGGAGGAATGAAGAAAATGTCGTTAGGAAAGTCTTGTGTATGGATGTAGATGGCTATAAGAGTAGAGGAAGGCCAGAGAAACGATGGTTGGACTTTGTGAAAGAGAATATGGGTAACAAGGGGGTGTTTACAGAGATGACGACTACTAAAGGAGTATGGAAGAAAAAAACATATTGCGCCGACCCCAAATAAATTGGGATAAGGGCAGGAGAATGATGAATATATTTTATTATTGTAAGTTGGTAGGTAGGAAAGCTTAAATAGTTTCCCAAAAACATCTAAGTAGTCCGTGAGATAGATTACCAAGAAATTTTGGACATGTTATTCTTTTGTCACGTAATCCAAAAATGAGGACGCTACAGTGCGTTGAAATTTCGCGGGACGTCATACCCAAATACACTTTGTCCAGTTTAGTGACGTAACCAGCCCCCACTCCTGAACTTTGATGCGTTTTGTCTTTGTAATTTTTATTGGTTTGATAAAGCAAGAAATACACGTACAATATTTTTTGATAATGTAACTTACAGACTAAACAGAATTATTGTTTTAATACCCAGAAAACACCCCTATTATGAGTAATTTTACAGTTTTTCTTTAAAGACTCTTCATAGAGATGATAAAGAAGGAAAGGAGGCCAATGTAAAGATTAATTAGGGTTTTCTGGAAAATTGGGACCCCACTCATTAAGTCAAGAGTATAAATAAATAGGTTACTTCTAGGCAAGCGAGCTCCATCTTCAACCTCGGGTAGCGGATAAATTCTGAAAATGAGTTACCGCACGCCTGGGCACTCAGGCAGGGAAGGAACAGGGGTGGGTTTTAGTCAGTAAGAGTCTGACACGCCCTCCCGCTCCACCCAGAGCGGGAGAAGTCATTGGATGATTTCCCAACCCCAAAAAAAAAATATCGCTTACCAAAAAAAATCAATCTGCCCGCGCCTTTTCCCAACTATCATGGGGTCGACTTCCAGTCTAACCGGATGCAGCTGAATACCAGTATTTTACATGGAGTGACAGCCTATCTGACCTCCACAACCCAGTTACTGGGTAGCACGCTACCCCTTGGTAAGACTGGATATCAGACTTTCGGGCTTCTGACGACCCGTAACGACTGTTAAAGATCCACGATTGACAAGGACCAACGGTTCAACGTGCTTTCCGAGGCATGAAGGAGTCTCGGTATGTAAAGATGTTCACCCATCTATGGACCAACCCCGGCAATCATAGCTTAACCTGATAGATTGTCCCGTGTGGCTGTTGTTACTTTAGCCACGAGCTCTTCATCATCGTTTACTATCAGGTGAGATAGTGGTCAAACGCATGGCTATAAACGATAAAAAAAACGTGCTACCTGCTGGTGCCACTAGGATAAGAATAGATCTGCCACATTGAGTACGTGAGTTTCGGTGTCAATATGATTGTTGACGTCACCTTGGCTTATGTCGCAAAATAAAAATGCTGTGTGTGTGCTGTGTGTGTGTGTGTGTGTATGCTGTGTGTGTGTGGGTGTGTGTGTGTATCCTGCGTATCTTTTCTACTTATCTGTCAAATCGGGATCTAATGGTTGTCTTCAATAGATCGCATTTAGCGATTTGATAGCCCACTGCTACACCATGTTAATTATAAGCTCCTTCTGTTATTTATTATGGTAGTTAATAAATGGTATATCTATCTCATTGTAAAAAGTTTTGATTTAAATTATTTTGTTATATTCGTTCGAGAATAACACAACATAAATAGAGAGAGGGCAATGCTCGGAGTATTCTTGCGTGATCGTATCAGGAAGATGATATTCGTAAGAGAACCAACGCTACCGACATAGCTCGAAGAATCGCCAAACTGAAGTGGCAGTGGGCAGGACACATTGCTCGCAGAACAGATGGTCGATGGGGCCGAAAAGTTCTGGAGTGGCGACCGCGTACCGGAAAACGCAGCGTTGGAACGCCTCCCATACGGTGGACCGATGATCTGGTGAGAGTCGCGAGTAGCCGATGGATGCGAGACGCACAGGACCGGTACTTGTAGCGATACTTGGGGGAGGCTTATGTCCAGCAGTGGACGTCTTTTGGCTGAAATGATGATGATGATGATTCGATTGAGAGACACTAAGGTTGTAATACAATATTAACGCTTTCTATTGCTTTTTGTGATTACAAGCTTCTACCAGCGGCTTCAGCCACTTGGAATGACGAAATTGTATACAAACGAAAGCCCCACTTTTCACCCCCTTTAAGGTTGTATTGTCCAAAAACCCTTCTTAGTGCTGCCCTGCATTATAAAAGGAAGCCGTGTGCAAAATTTCACGTTCCTAGTCCTAGTAGTTTCGGCTGTGCGTTGATATGTCAGTCAGTCAGTCAGTTTCTCCTTTTAGATTATAGATTTAATTCTAAACTTTGAGTAATAAGTGGATGACAACTGTCCTCCCGCGACTACTGTAGGATTAATAAGCAGACATTATTAATTTCTAGAAACATTAATTAACTTTACATTATTACAAGCAGATACAATAGAGTATAAGCATGAAAAAAATATGTGTTCTCTAACCGATTTATCGATGAATATACTAAAATAGAGTAGGAACAGTGAAAGCAGAATCAAAATTGATCGAAAATTAAACGAGATATAATAATTTTAAACAAATGTATCTATCCCTCTCTCGAAAACACTGTTTTACAAGGCAGAGTTGTATGGGCGTCTTGTCTTTTGACGTCGAACAACATGTCGGACTTCTCTTTCTAATTATCAGCTTTAAAGCTGTATAACTTCGTCGTTGATGATCATATTTTGAAAATTCCTTCATATTTGTTCCCTATGTAAGTCATATAAGTCTTCAATTGAACAAATAAAAAAATATCATGCATATTCCCTATTTATTGGTCAAAGCTTATTACATATAGGTAAACAATCCAGCCAAATAAAGTGCCTTATTAATTCTGTGCCTAGATTTGATGAAACTAATGAATACGGTCAATTAATAACAGTACAATTTTTTATTTCATTCAAGCCATAATTATTGTGCTGTTTCTGTAATATTGCAATATTTATAAACATTTTGTAAAACGTGTTTTCCTGGAATATAAGTTCTACTGTGGAAAAGATGTGTCTCAAAAGGTATCCAATATTACTGACGTATATGGATTTACTGCTACTTTTAACGAATAAGCTGTGTTTTTAGGGTTCCGTACCCGTAGGGTCCAAACTGAGCCCTATTGTTATCACTCACGTGTCCGTCTGTCTGTCTGTCCGCCGTCTGTAACAAAATTTTGTTACAAAGAATTTTTTACTTCCTACTGACCTATGAACTTGAAATTTGGTGATAATGTTTATTATTTCGTATACTTTAAATAACAAATACCAATATTTGGTACGGAACCCTTAATGTGAGAAATCCGACACGCTCGTGGCCAGTTTTTTTTTTTTGTTTCAATTGATTTCGTTTGGGAAAATTTCACACAAATTACCTTTCTTCTCCAGGTGGTTAAGGGATAACATTTTAAAACGAAAATTTTTAAAACAATAACACACAGTTTGTCCGTAACAAGATAGTAGTGCATACTTCACTACTATCTTGTTGTGATACCCTTTAAAACATTGTTTCCCCGTTGGAGCCTGCAGACCCAACCTGTGCAAATCTACTAAAAATATAACATTTTTATTTGTAAGTGCTATCACTTTTAAACACACTTTTCTTAGTTTCACCTGTAACTGACTACCTAGAATAGAATAGAATACTCTTTATTATCATCACTCTCCTACCCTTATCCCAATTTATTTGGGGTCGGCGCAACATGTCTTCTTCTTCCATACTCCTCTATCAGTCGTCATCTCTGTAGTCACCCCCTTTTTACCCATATCATCTTTCACACAGTCTAACCATCGTTTCTTTGGCCTTCCCCTACTCTTATAGCCATCCACATCCATACACAAGACTTTCTTCAAGATATTTTCTTCATTCCTCCTCATCACATGTCCATACACGACAACCGATTTCCAAACAACTTTACAGTCAGCGGTGCCACTTTCAGACTCTTAATTATGTACACCAATTATGTAACATTTTATATGTATGTATATATGAATGTTTTTTTTATTATAATAAAAAAAACAAAAAAAAATATGAGAAATTATAAATTAAGTATTATTTTTAAATGTAAAATTTTGACATCCAATTTTTATTAACAGTATACCACAGACTGCCCCATTTTAGATTTTAAGTTCTTTCAGTCCATCCTATCGTTGTCTGGTAGATATCGCTGTTCAGCGATAGGACCGCCGTTGTACCCATAGATTTAAGCTCGTGTAAAACAATTGTGTGACTGTTTTGGTGTACAATAAAGTTTTATTCTATTCTATTATATTCTACCATTTTTTATTTTTAACCAACTTCGAAAAAAGAGGAGGTTATCAATTCGGATGTTTGTATTTTTTTTTTTTTTTTAATGTATGTTCGGGCATAACTCCGTCATATGTTGACGGATTTGCAAAATTCTTTTTTTGTTCGAAAGGAGTTTATTCCGAAATGATCCCATTTAAATTTCAAAAAGATCTGATGATGGGTTTCGGAGACAGACAACGGAACTCTTCAAAAATTGACAGCATATCAACCGCGATTGCTGCTATCTTATTTCTATGAATTGTTAACACAGTTTAATGCGGAACTACAACAAAAAAGTGAAAAATAAAAAACATTTTTACAAAAAAATAGAACCGACTTCCAAAAAAAATGCAAAATAACTTTAATTTCGGAAGTCGGTGTTCCTGTTTTGTGTCTTTGTTTTTTGACACCGACTTCCGAAATTAAAGTTATTTTGCACTTTTTTTGGAAGTCGGTTCTATTTTTTTGTAAAAATGTGTTTTTTTTATTATTATTATTTTCTACGTAAAAAAATCTAAGAAGTTTAATTCGACCCACTTTACGGTTTTCGATTGAGCTGAAATGTAGGTTGATAGCTAAGTGATGTCATTCTAAATGCAATATGGCGGACTTCCAAAGTTGGTGGACTATTTATTTTTTAATGCATTCCCATAATATGGGTATCAAAATAATCAAAGGTTTCGCCGAGAAGAACTCGAAAAATAAATTGACGTTTCTCTAAACGTTTTTTTTTTTATTTTCTTTAACTATAATAAGCTGGATAGATATGGGGAAGGCCTTTGCCCAGCAGTGGGGCAGAGAGGGCTGATTAAAAAAAAAGTTGGCCGTCACGGTACGCCCGGCAGATGTGAAACATCTATTTTAATATTAGAATGCAAAATAGTTGTTTATTTATTTATTTGTATAACTAGCTGCGCCCCGCGGTTTTACCCGCCTAGACCGGAATAAAAGGTAGCCTATATGTTAATCCAGACTATAAGATATCTACATACTAAATTTCATCCAAATCGGTCCAGCCGTTTCAGCCTGACGAAGTAACAAACATACACATTCACAAACTTTCACATTTATAATATTAGTATGATTATTCATTAATATATTTATTTAGTAATTTATTTAATTTTTATAAATAACGAGTAATCGATTTCAAATAGGTGTACTCCTTTACTTACAGGAGACCACAGCATGCACAAAAACAATGAAACAACTGAGCTAACAATTAAAACAACATAAAATTACAAATAAAATAAAAAATAAATTAAACGATTAATTGATGACTAACAATAGTATTATGCTAGTTGTTGTTGGTGTTATTGTTGGTTGTTGTTGTTGTTGGTTGCTGCTGTTGGTGGTTGTTCTTGTTCGTGCTGTTGTGTGTTGTTTGTTGTGTTACTTTTTTCGCATAGATGTTTCTAGGGAGAAGGGAGTCGAGAGCGGCGGCGTGATGCCACCGTGGCACGACAGCGTCATGCCGTTAGCCGTCACGGCATTCGAGTCGATTTTAATACCAAGCCGCATCAATAGATGTTTCACATAAAAAAAAAACTGTATTGTAAATATATTACTAACCAACGTATTTACGAAACAATGCTCCATATAAATCACATTCACATTTACAATCATGTCCGTACGACACGCCTGTATGGAGCACTTGAGCCGCGAATGTGGGACGGACAAACAAGTGCTCTGTGTACTTAATATTATCGGGAATGTGCGCAAAGATCCCGCCGCAAACAAGCTGCACTATAAATAACGGGTCCTAATGATATGTTGTTATGTGTATGTGCAAGACTATGGATTTGGTTATGAGTGTTTGGGGTGACGTGACTGGCGCAGTTGAGGGTTTTCTGTCATAATAGGGTATTTTCCAAGGACACGGTGGAGCATACGGCGGAGGTCTGCTCGGCTTGGGTGGCACACCGCCGTGTCCTTGTGGATGCGATGCCATGCCATACGAAGCGAGAGGGAATGGGAAGTAGTCTCCTCCTTCTGCGAAGCAGTAATGCTCGCGAAGAAGAAGGCGGAATAAGTGAGGGCGTCGGAGGTCGCAGGACGATCTCCGGCCACCGTAGACGTGGGCCTGCGGACGACGAGTAGTGGGTAGCTCGCCGTCCGATCAGCACCAGACCCGTGAGTCGACTGCGCGTAGTGTTTCACGTGCGCCTCAAAGAGATGTCAGCCACTACTGACGGGGCCCATCATGGCTGGTGCCTGCATGCCAAAGGGTAGCGAAAAAATCGTAACAGAATTACCGCTCCCCTGGACACTCAGGCAAGGAAGGAACAGGGGTGGGTTTTAGTCAGTAAGGGTCTGACACTCCCTGTCGCTCCACCCAGAGCGGGAGAAGTCATAGAATAACTGCCCACCCCTAAAAAAAAGGGTATTTTCTTGTGTTTATTTTTGTACAATATTTTATACTTGCTTCTACCAGCGGCTTAACCTGCGTGAAAATCGAAAATCACCCCAAACGAATATGTTCCTGATATAAAAGTATCCTTTGTGCTGTTCCAGACCATAATCCATCTCTGTGCCAAAAACATCAAAACTGGTTAAAAAAGTAATTGTGTTCTTTTTAGGGTTCCGTACCCGAAGGGTCCAAACGGAGCCCTATTACTGTCACTCACGTATCCGTCTGTCCGTCTGTTTGTCTGTCTCACAGGTTTAGCGGCCAAACGGTTGGAGCTACAGTCGTAAGCGTGCGAAGTCCGACACGCACGTGGACGGTTTTTTAATCGTTGGTTCCAGCTGTAATAGGCTAGTTTCCTAAAGAAATCTAATAAATCCGTCACAAAGATTACCAAAATATTTTGGACACATATCCAAAAAAAAAACATTATTACAAAAAAAGAACATGCGGCTTCCAAAAAAAAAATACACTAAAAATTAATAAATAACTTTAATTTCGAAAGTCGGTGTTTGCATTTTATTTCTTAGTTTTTTGACACCGATTTCAGAAATTAAAGTTTATTTTTTATTTTTTAGTGTATTTTCTTATTTGGAAGTCGGTTGTTTTTTGTGTAAAAATGTTTTTTATTTTTCAATTTTTAGTTGTTGCCCAGAACTAAAAACCCCAATATAATGGAACGTGGAATTTAAACATTTGGAGAACACCAAACGTTATCGAAGTAAACGTATTTTCCGTTTTTGTTCAGTTTCTCAAAAAGCGCTGAAGCAATTTCGATAAAAATTTATATAGGACCACCTCGGGAGTATTTTCTTTCAGATAAAAAAAGAATTTTGAAAATTGGTTCACAACTGACGGAGAAATCGCGTAACATACATACAAAAAAAAAAACACATACAGACGAATTGAGAACCTCCGTTTTGGAAGTCGGTTAATTAGAGAATCGCTATCTTTTACTAAAAGGCAGTGCGAGAAAAGGACGGCTATAGCTATAAACTAAGTTAGGGATGTCAAATTAGTTTACGCTTTGCACTTCACAGTGTTTTTAATCGCAATGTTTTTACGTGTACCCTTTGTATGGAAATATTCGTTCAACTAAATTTGACAGATCTAATTTACGTTCGTCTCTTTCTTGTTTTAGTAGAGCGAAAAAATAGGAATAGCCTAAATCATGTTTAGTTTGTGCACAACAGAATCCGTACCATTATATAATAACTAACTGTAACCAAACTACATACATAATTATATACAAAAACAGAATATAATATAATATACTTAGGCGTCAAAGTATTCCTCAACATCACTGTCATCTGGGCAAGCAGGAAACGTGCCCAGAAGACTGGCAGCATTTTGTTTTTTTCTAATAATAATATTTTATAACAAACAACTTGTTTACCAAGTACAGACTCAAAGAAGCATGCTCCAAAAAACCTGATATCGGTTATCGTGACGGTTGAGCGGTCATTGCGAATGAATGAATTTCATATCAGCAGCCCACAATCAGCAGCTCAGCAGCAATACTTTCAATTTGTTTACCTACACCCACGTTTTTTTATTGATAGAATTGTATGTGGACTGTAACTTCGTAAAACTCAAATATTATAACCAAAACTGCCTCTTTGAACAGTAGGTCGAACAGTCAATCAAATCAAAAATCATTTATTGAAATTAGCCAGAAAGCCAGCACTTTTTGAACGAAAAACTTTAACCTTTTTTAACGAAATCTTTTTGAAGATCGTCTCGCAACGTCCTATGTTCAAGGCGTCTCCTGCGGCGGCTGTAGCTGGGGGCGTGAGGGCCACTCCGTTGAGCCTCCCTCACCCGTTCCACCTCCTCCTTCGCAAGCATTACTGCTTGGCAGAAGAAGGAGACTGCTTCCCATTCCCTCTAACCCCGTACCATGGCCTGAACCAGGGCTGGGCGCGAGAGGTCGCTGCCGCCTATCGCATCCACGAGGATATGGCGGTGTTCCACCCAAGCGGGGCAGACCTCCACCGTATGCTCCTCCGTGTCCTCTGAAGATAACTTATACCCCGGATTAACACATAGGCTACTTTTTACATAAAGATAGTCCCCCATAACGCCCACTTGTCACCACTTCCTAGTGTTTTAACTGGGAAGAAAAACTGGCGCACCAAACTTCCCAGAAATAGCACAACTACGTTTTATGTATGTTTATATATATTACTTAAATTACAGTTTATAGTGTGCAAAATATTTTACTTTAGGTACCTACATTACACAGGAAAATAATACATTAAAGGTCAATTAAATAAATCATAAATTGAGTTCCCACATGTTAGCTAGCAGACACTATCACGCCATCAAAAACAGAAAAACGCAAGTACTTAAAGTAAACCAACTAAATAAACCTCCAGGTATAATTAATGGCGAGCAGCATACGGAGTCTTCTACTGTGAGACTCCTTATGCTAGCTGTACTATATCAAGACGGTGATAAGAACGTGTCAAGCGCGAAAGACACCGGCACTACAACGTATCAACAGTGTATCGTATCTGTGCGTAATGGTCATCATACGCAATTACGAGTATAGTCCGAATGTTCACCGTTTTACCACCTGCGCGCACCTGTTTGGCATGCATACTTCCCACTTCTTTAATTTTTAATTTATTTTGATTTTATTAATTTTTGTTATAGCGGCTACAGAAATACGCATTTTGTGAAAAATTCAACTGACCTAATTACCTTAGATCATGAGATACAGCTCGCTGACAGATAGACGGACGGACAGGAGGCTTAGTAATAGGGTCTCGTTGGTTACCCTTTGGCTACGGAACCCTGAACAGAAAGGAGGACGAGAAAGGGAAAAGCGAACGAAGGGTGTAAGTTATTATCCAGACGCCGGCCGCACGTCACAAAGCAACTAGGCCAGACTCACTGGGTAAGTAAGACATCAATGCGTCTAGATTTAACACAGTAGAAAGGAGATGGAGAATGAAATTGAATACGTGTACGTGTGTGTGTGTACACGTGTCTTATGTTTCCCACAGGTTTTATAACTGTGACAGCACGTTGGGGCCACGGATGGCACAGCAGCACCTGCCGGGCGGGAACACAGGCGGCAGCGACAGCAGTGAATATACCGAAGCTTGAGCAAAACCCACCCAATTGTCCAGTAATTGTTTTGCTTGGCACAGACGGAAAAATCAAGTTAAGTACTGTAGGCATTTTAAAAGACTGAAGTATAAAGTGTGACCATTTCTAGTTTCTGTTGCACATCTATCAGTCACTGCCGTGAGGTATGGACAGAGCCTAGTACTCTCCATGGTGGTAAGATATGGAACAGCGTATCGAAAACTGCCTCTTAAAGTTGCTGTCCTATGGCCGCGTTTCCACCTACAAGCAAATTGTATGCAAGTTTAATTACATTGCGCGGTACGAACAACCGATCGTTCACATTATACCTCAGTAGCACGCAATATGATGCAACTTGCATGCAATTTGCTTGCTGATGGAAACGCGGCCTATGATACTGTGTTGAGAGTTGCTGCGCACAAATCCTGGGCGCGCATTCCCGTCTACGAGCCATCGAACTGAGCTTGTGGTACAAATACCTCAGCATCATCGTGTTAATCACACCAAAAAGGACACAGGCTAGGTGTAACTTTCGCCGCGACTTCATTTTAAGAATAAAGTATGTATTAAGAAAGGGACTGACATGACTCCTATGGGGAACTGAGTAACAGAAACAAATGCATGCATTTTGGACTCTCGGTCTGAGGCTGTTGTCCATATGCAACCCAAGGTTTCGCGCTTCATCAACTTGTTTAATAGGCTCACCCATAAGAGTCAAACTAAGGCTTACAGGTAGCTACGTCAACTGCTGCTTCGTACCAAACAACATACATATAGAATAGAGTAATAATTTATTGTACATCAAAAACAACACCACAAACAAATTACTAACAAATTATGGAATTTTCTGAAATAATATGATTATGATTGTTATTATTATTATTATTAAAAACATATATAGTAGAGAGAGAGAGGGGGGGGAGGGGGGTGGAAGAGAGCAATAGTGTATATTTAGTTTTTACAGGGTTTAATGCCAAATAGTTCTCATCTGACCTGGTGGAGATTCTTTCTAGGTCTCTAATTGCTAACTCATAGTCCTCTGGTCTGAAATTTCTGAAGGCACTTAATTATGTCTACTTAGTAAAGAATAATGAGAAAATAAAAGAATCGGACCTAAAATTGATCCCTGTGGAACTCCTCTTTCTATTGAAGTAAGGGCTGAAGACATGTGGGTATTGTCTCGTACTTTTCAACAAAGAATATATTTTTACTTGACACGTTCATAACACAGTCATGGAATGGTCATGGTACAGTCATGTCATGTCATGTCATGGCTTATGTTCATATTTAAGCGATTGAGCAAAATAGTCCATGACTAATTAAAAAAAAACTATATATTTCGCGCTATGTCAATCAATCTTGGGGTATTGTATTGAGTCTTAGGGAGAAGCGGCAAAGGTCCATCAGCTCAGAGTTGAAATAGCACAGCGGGCGTTACTGAAATCCGCCTATGGCCGTCCATACTGACCTCTTGTACCAAGAGACCCAAGTACTTAGGGTTAGGCACTTGTATAAATATCATGGCTACTACCTTGCACTTTCATAGGAGTAGCCTCATGAAGACAGTTAAACGCATTCAAAATGGTTTCTGAGGTGGGGTATCTATAAATGTCACAAAAAAATTGGTCGAAGATCAACTCACTTTACGGGACCATAAATTTATGAAAAGATCAATTTTAAACTGAAAATTGCCACCCTTCTAAAGAAGTCTCGGATTTGCCATAATCGCCACGCTTGGCAGGCGGGTTGGCGATCGCAGTGTAGCTGTTGCACAACGCACAGAGAATGCTGCTGCCCATTCTGTGCTGACTCCCTTAGTCGCCTCTTACTACACCCACAGGATGTGATGGGATGGTATTATTTATTCTTTTACGTCCGACACCATACGGAAAATTTTACACTCATTACCGTTCCATTTAATGTTTATTTTGTTTTCATTTGTATTATGGATTAATTAACCTTATTTTGAATTTTGTAATTAATATCAATTTTAATTAGTTTTTCATTTAATGTTAATTACATATGTATTATTATTATGTCGTTTATTAATTTTCTATACATATGTAAATTATAATTTTAAATATTTCTTACAAATCATACAAAAAGAAAAAAAAACATTTAAAATTATAAAAAATAGTAGTCCGCCGGTGTCGGGAGCAGGGTCCAAGCTACCGGTGGTTAGAGCTCCAGAGACAGGAACCTCCTCACAATGCGAGCTGTATCGAGGAGTACTGCCTTCTGTATCAGGCACTTGATCCAACCGTGCAACGACAGCTTCGACAGGTGGTCGTCGAGGCTTTTGGCTATCAGGCCGTTGGCGGTAACGACTATCGGCACAATGACAGCCGAGTCCACATTATTATTATTATTATTATTATTTTAATTTTTTGTTTATGACGTATTGAAAGAGACTAAACACCACGACACAGGAATTCTAGGTTTATATTTAATTCCAATGTTCCTACTGTAAAAGGCAAAAGGGGTAACCCCCTTGACCATCCCTTAGGGAAATTGATAGCGTGATGTTATGCTCTGTTTCAAACTGTGGTTAAATCCGTAGAACACAAATAAAATCACAACATTCTGCCACACCAAAAAAAATCGATTGCCATGGCAAAAATTAAATCCCTACATTAAGGTATTTCAGGCCATAAATCAAAGAGCTATGAATTATTGCTCCGAGAGTGTGTTCTGCGTTCAATGTGTTGTTTGTATAGACCACAGAACTACTAGAGATGCTATCGCTAAAGATGACCACGCAATGTGTGCTGAGCACAAGTGTCGGCTGTCATAGCCCTAGTCAGGAACACTTAGGTGAAGTTGTTACTTATTTATTATTTAAAACAGACAATAAATTTAAAAATTTTGGAAAAATAAAAACTTTTTTTTCGTTTTTCATTTCAACGGTTTTTTTAGAGTAAATTGTGAGAGCTTGGTTGAGCGTGGCCCACTGCTAGGGCACAAGCTTCCTCTCTGTGAGAAGGTATAGGCCGTAATCCACCAGGCGGGCCCAATGCTGGTTGGTGGGTGTCAAGTGTCTTAGAATTTTTGGTTCTCGGACATGCTGGTTTCCTCACGATATTTTCCTTCACCGTTTTGAGAGAAGTGGTAATGAAATAATTTAAACAGAGTAAAGTGCCTGCTTGGGTTTGAACTCATGACCTACAACTTATAAGTCGCGGCCGTTTCCACTGGGCCACCACTACTCTTCTTGTTTTATTAGAAAGAAAAAGACTAACCTAAATTAAGTTTAGTTTTTGCACAACAGTATTGGCACCAATGTTGTTTCTTTCAATGTCCGACAAGGCGTCTCACAACTCTATGGTAGTATGTTTTGTATGTGTGTGTTAGAGGGTGTGGGTGTGTGCAAATTATGATTAACGACTCCCAAAGGCGTCTACAGATGTCCCACTTTTACAGTTGGAAGGTGTGGCAGGCGTTAATCGTTTAATTTTATGTGTTGTGAGGAATTAGGGGAAATTGGGGACAGTTCTGGAAAGGGAAAAATGTAAACGAAGAAATGTGAAGGCAAAGTTTTTACAGAGATGGTTTTAGTTAAAGAAGACAGAAATACTAAATTTTTGCTATTTGATCTAAGCTAAGCCCAGCCAGCCCAGTGGTAATGCCCCCCCGACTTACAAGTTGTAGATCGTGGGTGTTTGCGACCAAGCCAGAGCAACGATCCGACTTGAGGAGACTAGAGTGTGGAAGCGTGCCTGTCGTATCCCCGGCTCCAACCTGATCACAAACTTTACTGCAAGTACGCAGAGCTAAAGAATAATTTTACAAGTGTTTTTATAAGACTTACCCAAGGTTTCCGAAGTCTTCGTCGAAGGAGCAATCTGATTAAATGTGTGTATGTCAGAGTTAAATGTGGAAGTGTAGTGCTTGTCAGTAGGCATACCAAACTCCAAAGGTGACTTCAAAAAGGCGCCGTGTTTTTTTTTTTTTTTTAAAACGTTGCCCACACTAGGAATTACTCCTGTATCGTGGGTGCGTTTACAAACATATATACTCACATACACAAGCAACCCAGACCCGGAACAACTATTTGTTCCGTGCGGGAATCGAACCCGCGACACGCAGCGCAGCAGCTGAACGCTCAACCACTGCGCCAACCGTGTCGACACCACAAGCGCGTAATCTCTCGCGAACCAAACAAACTTCCAAGTATTTTCACTGAGGCCATTGCAACGACCAAACAGTGAGTCTAAACATGGTAATAAAATCTAGTGAGGGGTTTTCGATCAACAAGCATCCAAACATACAGATATTTGTATTTCTAATATCGTAAAGGTCACTTCAATGCATATTTAATAGTGTGTAAAGTTGAATTCAAATCTTGCCTAAGTGAGATAAAAGGACAGATGGATACGTGAGTGACAGAAATTTTTGTCCCTTCTGGTACGGAACCCTAAAAATCGGATATACAGACGTACAGTACAACTATTTTCTTAATTTCCCTTGGCAAACTTCGTGTTTCGTTAGCCGTCGGATATCTATCAGTTGCCCTTTGCACTAGGTGCAGACCGGACGCTCTTAATCGACTTGGAAGTATATAGAGTTGTTAATACTCTTTTAACTTAGCTCCGTTTGGACCCTTCGGGTACGGAACTCAAAAATGAACAACTCGTAGGCAAGTTGTTACCCCGTCGTAGCCAAGTTGCTACACCGCCCGCGCCGTAGCTAAGTTGCTACACCGCCGTAGCTAACTTGCTACGACGCCGTAGCCGATACTGCTACGCAAGCTACGTTCACCTATCGGCGTCGAGGTAACTTAATTTTGGTCTTGCTAACGGACACTTTTGTACTATGGACTATCAGTTTCTTAAGGTTATTTTTTCTGTTTGACATTAACGGATATATAATCGATTTGATCTGATGTGTAAATATTAGAATGCAATATTATAAAAGAAGTAGATCCGTTCGTTATTTTGAACCAGTTGAGGCAACCGGCATGTTCTAGATTCAAAACTTCGAAGACATGTGACGTCCACCAACCACACGCACACATCCACGCACGCACACGGATTGGGCCCGCGCGGTAGATTACTTCCCACACCCTCTCACAGAGAGGAAGCCTGTGCCCCAGCAGTGGGACATTAAAGGCGGATGATGATGATGATGAATCAGATAAAATAAGACAATCACTTCAGATCCAATTCTTTCCCTAATAAAAAGCTGCACTGCTATAGATTTATGCCTTTAGTTACTTTCGACCCCGGGAAAGTGTACAGCTGCTTAAGTATACGCCACGAGCAATAACACTTTACGGGGTGTGAACTTTCTTCAAGAAAATTAGATTGAATTCCGAAAATTTTATGACATTTTAAGTGAATAAATGAAAATGCTTATAATACTATAATTTACTAGCGACCCGCCCCAGCTTTGCTCGGGTACAAATTTCACACCTCACCACCTATTTATTCGTAAAATCGCATGAAAATCCGTTCACTAGTTTTTGAGTCTGTTTATCGCGTACAGACGCGGCGGGGACTTTGTTTTAGAATATTCAATTCAATTCTTTTATTTCAATCAACTTTTGTTGGATCATAATAGTATTAGGTATATGTATTAATTTTTTTTTAGAAAAATAAATAAAAACATAACACACAATTCCATTATTACAAGCAAATAGAATACATACAAATTATTTTAGCAAACATAAAAAATTAAAATTAGGAATAATCATAAATTTCACTTATTTAAAAATAATATATTTATTCAACATTTCAATATTGTAAATAAAATAGAAAAGAGGGACAGATAATGAACAATATTGTGCTATGATTATTCCATTTCGTTGCTAGTGTATCATCAGCATACAGCAATTGGTAGCGGATAAATTCTTAACAGAGTTACCGCACCCCTAGGTACTCAGGCAGGGAAGGAATAGGGGTGGGGTGTAGAGCGGCGACCAGAGCGGAGATGTCATTGGATGTTTTCCTACCCCAATAAAAAAAGAAAAACATACAAAAATGGTTAATGTAGTGACAGTCGAACCTCTCAGCCATCATCCTCAAGATGGTGTTGGAGCTGGCGCGGACCCTGCGCACCAAGGATGTGCACCGTTTTCGCATCGTCGCATAAAAGCAAAGTATTTTTTTTTTATCTAAGTAACAAGTAACAAGCCAATGGGCCTAATGCAAAAGAGTACAATAATTTTAATATCTACTTATTCAATTCACAGTTTCATTAAAAAAACAATTAAATAAATAATATAATTCAATAACAATCCGATTCAATATGTCAATCAATTAAAAATACAATACAACAATTAATACAATTCATAAAACAATACAATAAAAAATGTCACTAATTAAAAATACAATTAAATAAATCAAGCAATACATAAACACTGTCATTCAATATAAAAATACAACTAAATAAATAATCCAATATCATAGCCAATATTCAATTTAAAATATAATTAAATTCATCTTTTATGCATTAATAATAATAATAAATTTATTTAATTCAGAACTAGTCCATATTATGCATACATGTGAAATTAAAAATATTAGATTGGATTACATTACATAAACAAAAACAACACAAAAATATTTCATAGTTCATCTCATAGGTCGTCATTAGAAACATATACGAGTACATTACTATTTTACATTATCAAATTAAATACATTATTTCACCTTAGTCTAAATTTAGGTTTGGATCCGGAGTGCTCAACATGCAGCCTGGTCCAGTACCGCATTATTGGGCAATCCAGATCCAGATCCATCCTCCATGCGAACAACCGAACGTAGCTGTTGGAACTGCCCCGTATGCGGCGCATCAGGGACACAACTCTCTTGCGAATAATCGCCGCAAATCCATCTATGTTTGCTTCCGCAAACATACCCGACGCGCTACAGTAGCGAGGCAGCCTCATCAGCGCCCTGAAGGCATTATTATAGAGAACACGCAAGGTGTCGTACGATTTTTTCGTATGCTTGACCCATAGGCTGCACGCGTAAAACGATTGGCAAAATGCCCTAAACAACGTAGCTTTTACCTCCGCAGTACAGCGCGCGAACCTACGAGCCAGCATATTAGCTCTAACAGATAAAGCCCTGCGCTCCCTATCTATATCAATATCATCTACAAGCGTCTCGGTGACCCAGTGGCCCAGATACTTGAACTGCGAGACTCTTTTAAGGACACTGCCATTCAGCATGACCTGTGGGACAGTGTCATAGGTTTTAGACCCCGCCTTAAACACCATGAGCTCGCTTTTAATGGCGTTATATCTGAGCCCATGGGCCCCCGCATAACGCTCGCAGATCGAAAGCAGTTTTCGAAGGGCACTGATCGATGGACTCAGCAGCACCATATCGTCCGCGTAACTGATGTTGTTGACAATAACACCATCAATCGAACAGCCCACACCGGCGCTACCGAGTTCACGGATCAGACGGTCAATATACAAGTTGAAGAGAGTGGGCGAGGTTAGCCCGCCCTGCCTTAAACCACATTCCAACCCGTACTCAACCGATAGCGACCCCGACCACCGCACAAAATTGCTTTGGTTGCCATACCAATACTTTAGGAGACTTATGTACTCAGTAGGTAGATCCGTATCACCCGACAACTTTTGCCACAACCTGTCGTATGCCACAAGATCAAATGCTTTCGATAAGTCTAAGAAACAGGCATAGACAGGTGTGCTCCTGTCAGTGTAGTATCGGACGGTATGCTTAAGATTCAGTATAGCCATTTCTGTTGACAAACCAGGGCGAAAGCCAAACTGTGCATCATGAAGCTGTAGATGTTGTCTCAACTGAATGTCAATAACACCGTCCAACACTTTAGCAATGATTGTCGCAAGTGATATAGGCCTATAGTTACTTAATTTAGAGACGTCTCCTGTCTTGCTCTTTACTATGGGGACAACTATAGTTCTCATCATTGCCTCAGGGAGGTATGAATGCCTTATGCAGAATGTGAACAACATAGCGAGCACCCTCGGCAGATGAACACCCGCATGCTGCAAGTGTTCTATGCTGAGCGAGTCATGGCCTGGGGATTTTCCTCGCTTCATGTCTCTGATCACCCTGGCAACCTGTTTCGCAGTGATCCGAACAAGCAGTTTCGCTAGACTAGTACCTCCCGCCTCTGTAGTGGTCGTCGCGGGTACCAGTGGAGAAAGTATCCTAAAATGCTCCTTGAATAAGTTGGCAATATGATCGGAGTCACTAACCCCCTCTACACTAACTGGAACACTCGGCCTCGGATTCAATTTGTTGGTCTCCTTCCAAAACTTACTAAAGTTCTTAGTGGTGTGCTGTAATGCAAGATTGTACATCTTTATCTGAGTTTCATTGTCTCTACACCACTTGAGCTGATGTTTAAACCAACTTCGTGAGCTTCGCATTTGGTCATAGGTCTGACCGGACGTATTTTTGCCCTGGGTGACCCACTCATGAAACCGAAGCCTAGCCTCCCCATATGCCTTTTTGCAATGCTTGTTCCAGCCTGTCACACCCCTTTTGTTTTTATTTTTTATTGTTCTACTTTTAGAACACGCCCCCGCAGCGTCCCTAAGCACATTCACTATATTATGATACAGTTTATCTATTACTTGTCTGTGGTCTATATTATTACACATTACATCTGCGCAGTTATGTAATTTACAAGGAAAGTTGATATCACGCAGCTTAGTTGAGCAAATGTACAAATATTTATTGAGCTGCTCTTTATTTCTTTCGCCCCATACAGCCCTATCCGGCAATGAGCCTCTCATCCGTACTTTTGGTACCAAAATATTAAGGTCACATAACAGTTCGACAGCGAAATGATCAGAACATGACACCTCATATCGTATACTTGTGCCCAGAACAGTTTCTTTTGCGACTTCGGTAATGATGACATGGTCCAACCATGACGTAGTCCCGTAAGCATTACTAAGGAATGTATATGTACCTGAATCTAGCCCCAACCATTCTATGTCTGCACACGTCCACCGTTGCTCAGCACAGAACTTCAAAAGCTCATTGCCAAATAAGGTGCCTGGATTAGCGTTGAAATCCCCTAGGATATACACTGTGTCAGTACCACTTGTCTCTATAATAGCACTAATCTCGCCAAGGCACGTCACAAAACTGTCAAAATTGTCAAGACTATCCGTTGGCATATATACCGACATCACCAATAACTCGCGATCATCAAACACTACCTTAACGGCCACTATACGCTCACTCTCACAGTCAACGACCGAAACCGATTGAAACACACTTTTGCGCCACAGAAGAGCCACTCCGCCATATGGTCTGCCCTTCAGTATACCAGACGAAGTGTCCACTGAAGATTTCCCGATGTACGCAAAATCTTGATCAATTTCTCCTAGGTATGGAATGTCGTCCGGCAGCAGCCATGTCTCCTGTAAAGCTAAAAAGTCTGCCGTGTGGCACAACGTCCTGACGTATTCAATGGAGTTCTTAACAGAATAGCAGTTAAAACTCACGAAATTAGTTCTGTTTGTTCTCTTGTCTGTATTGTGATCCATTATCCTTATTTTTAAATTCAATAAATTTTCTAACAGTTATACCTTCAGGCCATAAAGTGTCATCCAGAAACAGTGAGAGCTTCGCACTAGGCACCTGCATTTTATACGAACTGTACTTTCTCTGCACCTTTGCTTTTATCATCTGCAGAGTGACATGAACTCGGGTTTTTTCTAATATGTAGTTCACAATGTCAGTCTCTGATGTGCTTCTGTCAACATTATTGATGAACAAAGGTACCTGTATATCAGCAGCTTTGAACTTTTGACTGCCTGTATGCCTTGCTTTGCCTTCCAGTGTATTAAAACGATTTTTTAATCTCTTTTGTTGTACTAAAACCCACTGCTCGTTTGGCTTCTCAACCTTCCATTGCTTTTCTGTATTTATTACATTCGCAAAAGAATTACGCAAACACGTATTCGCACTCGTACTACATTCCACCCGATACATTGGCGCTGATGATGATTCAAGCGACGACAGTGGTGGCGGCGGAGTATTCATGTTCAAAGTCTCGGTACGTGAGCGGCAGCGCTCCTCTACTCGCGCCGGAACGTGCGGGCTGGGCGTCGCAGGGGCAGGCGTCACCGACGACCACGATTAAACTTTATAGCTTTTTTTTTTTTTTTTTTATGTTTGATAGGCTCGCGTTTGACCACTATCTCACCTGATGTTAAGCGATGATGCGGTCGAAGATGGAGCACGCTTGCCTAGAAGTAACCTATTACTCTTTACTTAAAGACTCTTTACTTACTCTTGACTTAAAGACTCCCAGGTGGTATCTTACAGGAAACACAGACTCCGGTAGAGAATTCCACTCTCTAGCTGTACGTGCAATGAATGTTTTCTCAAAACGCTTTGTGCGTATGGATGGGATGTCCACCATGAACCGATGGCACTTCGCCGTACGTCTTGTGGTCCTTAGATGAAACGGGCTTGGCGGAATCAGATCATGCAATTCCGTCGCACACTCCCCAAAATGTAATCGATAGAAAACCGACAGGCTAGCAACTCGGCGTCTATGTTCAAGACTTTGGAGTTTTGACTCAACGAGTCTATCATTGCCGATGATCCGCTTGGCTCGTTTCTCAATTGACTCAAGGGCATCAAGCTGGTATCTTGCAGATTCGTCCCAAAGATGAGAGCAGTACTCCATACACGATCGGACTTGCGCTTGATAGAGTTGGAGCAGCTGTTCCGGCGTGAAGTATCGTCTCACCTTTGCGAGGACCCCCAACTTTTTGGCAGCCACTTGAGCCTTAGCCTCTATGAAGGGACCAAAATTGAGGGTAGATGTTAAAGTAACACCAAGAAGATCAAGTCGGTCGGTTATCGGCACGGTTACACCTCGGAAAGATGGAGCCGGGTGAAATTGGCTCCTTTTAGCAGAAAAAAGACACGCCTGGGTCTTAGCAGCATTGAACTTAACCAGATTGGCATCACCCCATTCTGAGACAGCCTGCAAGGACAAGTTCAAGCGCCCAACCATATCCTCTCGGAGAGACCGGACCTGAGACCCACTAACTCGTGCGTCCGGCACGTATCTCTCGGCAACAGTGCTGTCGTCTGCATACCCAAAGGTACCGGGTTTTAGCAGATCGTTAATATGCAGCAAAAACAATGTTGCCGAGAGCACCGACCCCTGAGGAACACCGGCATTAATAGCCAGCAGTCCGGACGAGCAGCCATCTATGACTACTCGGATAGACCGATCCCTCAGGAAATCTGCTATCCAATCACACAATCCAGCGGGCAGACCGAAGGAAGGAAGCTTGCCAATTAAGCTGTCGTGCCAGACCCGGTCGAAGGCCTTCGAGATATCAAGGGAGACCGCAAGGGCTTCCCCTTGTTTGTCGATGGCCTCACTCCAGATGTGAATGGCATACGCTAGAAGATCTCCTGTTGACCGATTTCGGCGGAAGCCGTATTGTCGGTCACTTAGGATATCGTTAGCTTCTAGGTATGCTAGGAGCTTACCATTCAGTATACGTTCCATACTCTTACAGAGAACGGAAGTTACCGAGATGGGCCTATAATTTGCTGGGTCAGCTCGACTACCCTTCTTGGGTACGGGTTGCACGTTAGCTTGCTTCCAAGCCATCGGCACTTTCACTGGGTAAGAAGCAAGTTTGTTCCCAATTCGGCCAATGTGGTCAAACCGAGCCTTCCGCAATACCTTCTTGCAGAACTTGGCAGCCCTGTTGAAGGCTCTCTTCTTCTGACTCACGTCACTCGCTTTACGCGTCCGAGCGTCGACCCATGCTAGGTAGGCCGCGTGTTTAAGCGCATCAGCGCGATTGCACTCGGCACCAAACCATGGTCGAGCCCCGCCAGACATTGTTACGTCAGAGAATGGAATGTAGTACTCCATTCCCCGCCGCAACACATCCGTCACGGCGTCCGCGCACGACGAAACATCAGTCGAAGAAAAGCAAGTGGGCCCCCAAGGATAACATGCGAAGAAAGATCGCATGCCATCCCAATCTGCTGACCTGTATCGCCAAACCCGCCTGGTGCCTCTAGGGCTAGGATCGGGCGGGGAGTAGACGGATACAGATTTCACCAGACAGTGGTCGGAAGTACCTAATGGTGAAGAAATCGACACTGAGTAACGGTCTGGATCTGTTGTCAGCAGAAGGTCCAAGCAATTGGCTGTGTGCGAATCAACATCCGGCGCCCTCGTTGCCCCCTGGACCAGCTGGGTAAGATTTAACGCCAGCGCTAGCTTATACGTACTACTCCTGATGGTGGGCGTTGAAGTCCCCCAGTAACACCAATTGGGCAGAAGGGTACCGTTGCTGAGCCACATCCGCCGCTTTACTCAGGTGTTGTGTGAGCCCAGTTGTCTCCAGATCACCGCTGTGCGAACGGTAGACACAGGCGTAGACAATTTTATCTAGGCCTGTGTCCACTAGGACCCAAAGAGTTGAGAACCTGGAGTCCTCAAGGTTACGGAGACGCCGATAGCAGATGTCGTCCCGGGCGTACATGCATATTCCAGCGCGTGGCTTAAAATTGTGCTCCAGGGTAAACCCTGGGTAAGATAGGTACGCCACGTCAGACGGACATCCGATCTGCGTCTCCGAAAGGAATAAGAGAGCTGGTTTCTCAGTCTCTAGGTGGTGGTGGACTGCGGTGAGATTTGAGTGCAGACCTCGAATGTTAGAGAGGTGCACTTTATGTGAGAGGGAGTGCTGCCGCTGTACAGCTTTTTTCTTTTTAGTTCCTTTTTTCATTAATAAAAGAGTGAAGGAAGGAGAGGAGAAGGAAGTGAAATGAGGTTCCATGCTGGCTACCTTCAGGCACGCACTGACAGGACGGTATCATTGGGGGACTAGTCTGGAGACTGCGGGGACGCCCGAGCCCCCCCGGGAATGTCCATCGGGCCCTCTCATCTGGTCGCCAACCAGCACGATGGTGCATTCCGGGATTTTTCGTCAGTTGGCGGGGCAGCCTTTCGTGTGTGGCTAGTACACTACTTGGGCCCCCAACTAACTGCGGTCGGCCAGCGGCGCACCGTGCCTCGGATCCCGCTACCCGGTTGGTCTGCCTGCAATGGAACAACTATTTCGACCCAACTCCTCTGGATTGGCTACACTGAGCATCGTACCGGAACACGGCCAGGCCGCTTGGCGGTACGTCTTTGCCCAGTGGGTGGTCGCAAGCCATCGGTCGAAACCTACCACCAGTTTGTCACCTGATTAGCACCACCCGGGGACCACGTGTAGGGACTCAATGGGTATACTCCTACGGACGCGGGTGACTCGGCCCCCAAAAATAGCTAATTACCAACAAGGCATTCTTTGTGAATTCGCTCAGAGAACAACAGAATAGGTCCGACTCACTTGCTATGAGGCTGAGAGCGCTGAGTGCACGCGTCATTGGCGCCTCCCGTAACAAATTGGTTCGAGCACGCGGCTCAGCCAGCAGCTGCGGCCGTCGTCGTTGACACTCGTACCGGTCCGGAACACACAATCTTACCTGCCCCAATATCTCCGCATTGTGCACCTTTCCTCTAAGTACTTTGAATAGTTACGAGATGAGTGCGAGATCGGTCCTGACCCTCAGCTCGTTATATCCAACCATACCCAAAATAAATGAAGTTGGGTACATCAATGGGTAAAATGGGTAAAAACCATACAAGCGCAAGTACAAGTACCTGACAAACTTGTTTTGTACTCTCTCCAGCATGAGCCTATATTTAGATTCATGTGGAGCCCAAATGACTGCGTTACATTCTAATCGACTTCTAACCAAAGCATTATACAGAGTGTAACGGAAAGGTGTGGTCATATTTTAGGAACCGGTTCTGCCCATGGATATGAACAACTTTTTCTAAGAAAAAACTGAAAATTCCCAAATAAAAAATTGGAATTTCCATACAAAATTATCATCAGCTGATCGATATTTGTCTAGGAGGTAAAATTTTTTTTTGTGAATTTCCTCAGGTTTTCTTGAAGAAAGTTGCTCATATCGATGGGCAGATGCATTTTTTTTTTTTTACTTTTTTCAAAAATGTATTCCAAGTGTTATAACTAAACTTTTTTCCAAACAAACATTACCTGAATATTCCATATTTTTTCGAAATTTCGAAATTCCGCCTTTGCAGTTTCAAAAACGCAGTGAATATCAAACGTATTTGACAAGTACATACGTGGCTTAGAGCTAAGAGGCAGGGTTTAGCTCCACTTGCCTGGGTTCGCGTTACATTGAACCCCAATCCGCGCAATAAAAATAGTTTTTTTTCATACCTAAAAATAAAAAGCGTTTTCCAGCAATAATTTTTGCGTAAAGCTACAATGTTAAAAGTACAGTATGCGTAGTTAACGGCTTTGTGATGTGTCTTTTTACACACAAAAAAATCGATAAATGTTAATTTTGATCAGCCGTTGAAAATTTTATGCGAAAAATCCAATTTTTGTGGGAATTTACTATAAATCCCTTGCAAAAAGTTGTTCCTTACCATGGGCAGACGCAGTATCAAAAATATGACCTATATCCGATACATCCTGCATATTAAAATTTTTCAAATGTTTACAATATTCCTGAACTTAAACAATTATACACAACTCTTAGTATTAATTGGAATGCTCAGACATCTACGAAATAGATAACTGCGTCTGTCTGCAAGTCATGAGACAATTTGATCCATTAAGACATTGGATATAACCGGATTAAACCGGTTTTGCTCGCGAGGAACTATGCGAAACATTAAGGCTATCTACAAACCGACTTGATAGTGACGTTTCAGAACTGTCTGGAAGGCACTTTACCTTAATTCGATGTATATTGCTGAGTGGAAGTTAATTTGGCTAGCTGGATGTTGTGTTGGAGTATTTAGATTAAACTGGCTTCTGTCAGCGACTTCGCCCGTGTGGAATTAGTAATTCCCTCATTATAGATTACTAGCTGCGCCCCGCAGTTTTACCCGCCTAGACTGGAATAAAAGGTAGCCTATATGTTAATCCAGGCTATAAGCTATAGCGGATAAATTCTGAAAATGAGTTACCGCACCCCTGGGCACTCAGGCAGGGAAGGAACAGAGGTGGGTTTTAGTCAGTAAGAGTCTGACATGCCCTCCCGCTCCACCCAGAGCGGGAGAAGTCATTGGATGATTTCCCACCCCATAAAAAAAAATAAAAGGCTATAAGCTATCTATATACCGAATTTCATTGAAATCGGTCTAGCCGTTTGAGCATGAAGAAGTATCAAACATATACACTCACAAACTTTCACATTTATAATATTAGTAGGATAGCCAGCACACAGGCTATCTCAGACTTTTTGACTGCTTCGTTGGTCTCGTGGTTGCAAACGCGACTGCTGAGCGTGAGGTTCTCGGTTCGATTTCGTCGGTGCTCCATAGACCAATTGAAATTTGACCAATTGGTCTATGGGAAAAATTACATGTTTCCATCGTCTAATTACCAACTGGGCTATAGAGAATTGAGAATTGTTCCACCGTCGGTGCTCCATGGACCAATTGAAATTTGAACAACTATACATGTTTCCGTCGTCCAAACACCAACTGGGCTATGGAATAATTATATAAAACTGTCCCAAAGGGAAGTCTTCTGAATGTTTCTAAGAAGTGTATTTATTTTCTTTAAATGTAATTCTTGTATTAAATTCAGAATAATAAATGTATGATAACGGTTTTTTTGTTAGTAAGTTATGGACAAGACTTTCACTATACATGAAACATGGTATAATTGGTCAAAATGGCACATATTCTATCCTAGACTTTTTGTCTCCTTCGTTGGTCTCGTGGTTGCGACTGCTAAGTTTGAGGTCTTGGGTTCGAATCCCGGGTCGGGCAAAAAGTGTTATTGGGTTTTTCCATTAGAAATTACTCTGTAGATCTCTCCCCGGTCGTGTCGGATTGCCGTCCATCGGACTATGAGAGTGTAGGAACAGAGAGTGCACCTGTATTTGCGCACACGCTAGACCACTATAATATCTCCATCAAATATTGGTAATAGTTAGTAAAGTATACGTTATAATAAACATTGTTACCAAATTTCAAGTTCATAGGTCAATGGGAAGTTAAAAAATTCTTCGGAACAAATTTTTGTGACAGACTACGGCCGGACAGACAGACGGACACGTGAGTGACAACAATATCCGTTTGGACCCTTCGGGTACGGAACCTCATAAAATTTGGGGATACAGTTTGGTGTTGCAGTTACCTATATATCATCTCCATCCAATACTAAATTACACCACTGGATAGCATGGATAAAAAAATCGTTAAGTTGAGTGAGAAATGTGATTTTTATTTAGCACTAGCTGAACCGACAGACGTTGTCCTGTCGTAGCTATGAACTGTAAAACGCGCGAAGTTTAAATACCTAGTCGTTAAGATTTCTGAATGTTTCTAATTTTCCGCACAACTTTCTTAATTTTTTTCTTTTATAAAATCCTTCTTCTGACAATAACAAACACAACAAAAAAAGAATTAGCGAAATCGGTCGAACCGTTCACGCGTGATGCCGTGATCAAGGAAATAGGGATTCATTTTTATTTATATAGATAAGTTTTGACGAACGTCATAGCTGCTCCGAGTTAAAAGTTACGCTAAATATAAATAAAAGCAAACTGTAGTTGCAACAGCACACTGTATCCCCCAATTTCGTTTAACCGTTATCGGCTGACAGGGTTGATGCGAATTTAAACAGTTTCTAATCACCATCATCATCATGATTTTTGCCGAAAGACGTCCACTGCTGGACATAGGCCTCCCCCAAATGTCACCACAACGACCGGTCCTGTGCGTCTCACATCCATCGGCTACCCGCGACCAGACCATCTTGTGGAAGGCCTTCCAACGCTGTATCTTCTGGTACGCGGTAGCCACTCTAGAACTTTTTGGCTCCATATTATTAAAATATAAAAAAATACCTACATATATTGACTTGGGTATGACAACTAATATTCATGTAGTTCGAACTCTTTTTCTCAAAACTCGTTGGATAGATTTCGTAGAATTTTGGTTTACAAACTTTTACCAGTCCAAGGGATTGCACCATAATATCGCACCATGAGAATAAAAGTGACCTAACACGAAATTTGCATTTTGTGGGAAATCACAAAATTGACTTCGTATTTTAGGGAGTTTCCAATAAAATATGTCATAACTTTTTCAAATGGAAAGCTATTTACATATTTATGATGCCAGTATATTGTTTGGTCTATTTTCAATTGGTTGAACTCAAAATGCATTAAAAATAAGAGCTTAAGAGTTTATAAAATAATCAATAAAAAAACCTTCCCAAAAATGTGTCATTTTAGTACTATAATTTTTTAAATATCATTGACTTATTCAGTTATAGGTCAGTTAAATTTTTAAAATAAAAGCATGTATTACAACTTAATTAAAATTAGGTCACTTTGGTTCTGTGATATTGATGAAAAGTTGGTCAATAAGACGAGAAAATGTAAGTATAAAATTGTATTTATTACTGAAACATGTTAATAAAACTTGAGATCAAATCAAATTATAGGAGAAAAAAAACTTATTATATATTAATAACTTTAATTTCGGAAGTCGGTGTCAAAAAACAAAGACACAAAACAGGAACACCGACTTCCGAAATTAAAGTTATTTTGCACATTTTTTGGAAGTCGGTTCTATTTTTTTGTAAAAAAGTTTTTTATAAAATCACAACATCAGCTAGGTACTAAAGAAAAATCAACATAATATTTCTGCTCAGCCAATATTACAAATTATTGTAATAATTTGTATAATACATCGGAATTAGGTTTTTTCTGACTAAGTCTTTCAGATCTTTTTTCTTAGTTTCTTTTAAGTTAAGCGCTTGTGCATATAATTTATCTAATCTTATTCGTAATTCGTAATTTTTCATCTTCTTCCTTTTGTTGCGCATATTAATAGTTCGATATTCTGTCTCTAAATAAGAAGTTTTAAAGTGCATTTGAAATTCGTTTCCTTTCCTAAAACTTAGCATTTTAATATCATTCCATAACACTGTAACTTTGTCAGTGTCTTCATTAAAATTGTATCCCCATTGGTCTTGCATGACTTTAATATTGTAAAAAAAAGTGTAATCGAGTTCCTTAACTATGAAAGGTTTACCCGTTTTTCGAGCACTTTTTATAAGAGTTGCGTATTGACAGGGTATATAAATGGGACCTGCTCTTTCATTTTTGTTTATCTCTTTTTCGACTAAACTGTGAACGTTGTCGGCTTCGTTGTGGGTATGACCCTTTATCAAATATTTGTGCGTTATGGTCTCTATATTTTCTAAATTTTTTACTGCAAAAGAGTACAATGCTGCCATAGATTTATTTTTATGTTGCCCAGTACAGTTATCAGAATAAAAAGTGATGTGCAACTTTTTATTTGGGTGTTGAAGGTTCAATTGTTTTAGGTAATCAAAAACACAAGATCCTATTTCGTTTACTCCTCTTTGAGCCTGGGTTTCATCCCAAAAATAGCAGTAAACATCACCGTAAGCAGAAACATTAGTGTCTTGATTACCTTTATTATTTAATTCGGTTATCGTGAAGTTAAGACAGTTAATTTTTGAGCAATAGTAAAAATAAGATGGACTTGGACAAAGCATTACAGATTGCAAATCGTACACAGCACAAATATGAGTTTGGTTTATATTCTCGCGGTCTCTCTGTTTTTCTTCACGACACTTGTTTTTTTCAATAAGATGGTTGTCGTAGTTAGTTTTTAGTTCAATTTTTATGTCTGCGGGGGCAAGTTCATAAGCTAAACAAGTTTCACACCTATCTTTCTTTGGTTCATAAAATCCAATATTAAAATCTTTATTAAATATGTTACGGTACAACCAGTATTCACATTCCGGTCTATTTTTTTCCTTTTGAAGATTATTAAAGTCTCTCCAAAGATCTGTAATAGTTTTGCTGCTGGTAATAACTTCTCTATTAGTCTGTGCTCTTAAATAATGGGAATCTATTCTGGGTATTAAATTGATATGGTCTTTTATATCTTGTAGAAGTGTCGGATCAATTATTTTTCTACTTGTATGTTTTCCTCGCATGTCTGAATCTACAAAACCCTGATTATTTGTTTTCTTCTTGACTGTTCTTAGTAGTTTATCTGTCACGTCTAAGGTATTGATGAAAAAGGTCTTGCACACACGTATTTTATTTTTATTTACCGTAAAGTAAAAGGCGTTATTAGGTTGTCTAGGTCTTTGAGCATTAGAATATTTGTATTTGGGTTTAACTTCAAGCATACAAGATCGAATATACAACGAATAATATACGAATATATATACGTTGTAATTCAATATTATTCATCTGCCAGTAATGATTGAACAGATCGATTCTATCTGTATGCTGAATCTTATCAAAACATTTCAACCTACAATTACACACCTCCTTAATCTGACGAGCGGGAATAACTTTTTTAGTTTTTGACAAGGAAACATACGGTTTTCCACTATTTCTGAGATATTTGGTTTTGTTTTGTTTCCAACTAGAAGGGTTTCTCAAACGTTTCCTAGATCTGCCAGGATTATTTTCGGTTAAATTATTATTGCCAGTATTCAGATCAGACCTAGGACATGAAGTCGATGGCGTTAATGAACGCCGTGAGGACAAGGAACTGCTTGATGAAGAAATATATTTTGCCCCGGCATTATTCAAATAAGTTGGATCAGAGTCACTCAAGTCAACGTCGCTTTCATCAGTATTTACTGGAGATATCTGATAATTTGGATTATTTTGAACGCGTAAAACTGAATTACCATCATTTTTGTTCGGTATCTTTGACGACGAGCTAGATGAAGTAGAGCTCGATGAAGTAGAACTCGATGAAATGGATGAAGACGAGCTCGATTCTCTGGAAGCTTTATGTTTTCTTTGAAATGATGTCGATGGTTCGTTTCTAATTGTTACAGCAGGCTTTGTTACTGTTACCTGAAATCATAAAAAGACAAAAGTCAACTTATTTCTTAATAAACCCACTTAAACAGTGATCAGATTAAACTTTAGATGATTCGACATACTACCTCAGTCAGATTTTCAGTACTGTTAAGAAGCGTTGGACTATTAGAAGCTTGATCAGCATCCATCTCATTGACATCCATCTTTGACATCTAGAAGTTACAAACAAAAACAAATAAGAAGGATATTCTAAAATAACATAAAAATAATAATGAAGTTAAACTACTACCTCAATTGCTACTAACACTAAAAATACTACCTCAATAATTGGTTCCTTATTAAGTGTTCGTGTCTTTTTTATTTCTCTTTCCGGTGTGTTTTCAATAAAAGATGTACTATCATCTGATTGAAGATTCTAGAAAATAAAATCATGGTTATTTTTTATCGTGACTATAATCGAGGAGATTTTATAAAAAAAAAGTATTAAAAATAATACCGTTATCTCTAAGTCAGTTAGTTGACTAGTTTGAGTAACTTGTAATTCTTGGTGCTTGTTTTGCAGAGAATTTGTTATAAATTCATCGTTTGTTTCTTCATCATGCTGTAAAAAAAATAAGTTATGAATGGCATATAAATTTTATAACAACCAATTACATACGTAGTATCAAAAATCAATAAAATAAATGACAAATACTCAACTACTAATTAAAACCTAAAATTACTAATATTCCTACCTCGTTTCTTCGGTCCGTTGGTAGCATTTGAAAAATGTAATCTACTCTTCGTTTCATCTTCTCGTTTTCATTAAAGGGCCTAAACAGAAATATGCGCACACGTTACGTACGATAGTGACGTAATCCTTAATAAGGCTTAGAGTTACTTCAATGAATTATTCATAAAAAGACCTTATTACAAATAGTGCAGTTACAGGGGTAAATTATTCAATAGAATATAGACTTATCTATAAATAAGTCACTGCATTTAGCTTAGTTTTTAATAATAAAATGACCAAACTAGACTTGAGTCACTACAAAAAGCTTTGTTTATAGTACAAAAATGACCTAATACAAACATGGGTCACTTTACGATTAGAATTTTAACAAAATGGGTACTCACTGTTGCGTAAAGTAACGGCGCACTCAGGTTTAGGTCACTTTCAAATTAACAAAATAACATCCAACCAGAAACACTGCGGACGAAACACTGAATCGGTCACTGTCGTTGCGGGTGGAGGGGTGAAACGCGCGGAAAAGAAAGAGACGCAATGTTTATGTTTGTCCATTTCTAGCACAAAATGGTCACTTTTTGATTCATTAGGTGATGGACCATGTTATTAGGAGTAGTTACAAGTACTTAACTCAATTCGCCGAAATTTTGAGTTCGGTCACTTTCATTCTCACTGTGCGATATATCCATCCTATTCATATTTACGCAGACGTACACACACGGTTGTCCACGACATAGCCAAACCCCGTTTTCTTTAAGTGAAAACTTCTTTAGGCGTGTTGGGCATTTTTGAAATGGAAAAAAAATTGAACTCGCCACCAACACCGACACCGACACCGACACCAACACGAATACGCGCGACATTTTTGTTCAAGTTTTCGCTTCTGTCGGCACTCGCGCAGAATGCTTTTTTTACTTATTTCTTGAATAATATGCATAACTTTTTAATAGAAATATAATCGGGAACTTACCCCACCAGTTTTAGCCCCTTTTACCCCCAACTATTGCCAAACGATACTAAATAACCTATTTTCTGCCAGCCTGCATCCTGTAACAAGGTGAAATCTGTTTGTTAGGGAGCTAAAAAATATTTTTTTGTGCGTAAACAACATTTGAAAGTACTCCCACTTCTGGGCAGTATTTGGTCCAAGCCCGGTCAATGTCCTTTTATTAAATTGAGTGATATTTACTATGTATTATATGTATCAGGAAAGGACTCAGACTTGCCTAAAAATATAGATAGATACGAGTAAGTAGCATATATTCAAAAATTTACTATCTTTCCGCCCCGTCTCCGCACGGGTACCACACCTGCAAATTATACGGTTCACTAAATGTTTGACAAAAAACAAAAGACAAATGATCATTTTAAAAATAACGTTATGAAAATCGGCCAAGTGCGTGTCGGACATTGCACATTTAGGGTTTTTGTATTGATACGTACTGTATTTTCCTGAAATGTGCTAACGACAGTCGTTGACGGAGCCCCGCTGCGTTGGGTTCCTATTTCTGTCTGTAGGGTTAAAGGAACCTAACACGAAGGGGATCATGAGGCCTGTGTACGCTCGCGTTGCTCGCTCACTGTAGTCCCCGTCATCCCCTTCGAACCTAACCTCTGTATCGCGGTGTCCTAAGTTCCCGAGCTCGCTTCGCTCGCTCTTGGACAATGTACGTCGCATTTTGTCAAACGTAATTTATGCTTTTTAGTTTGTCAAATGATGTTTTGATGTAATGAATGGTTGTCTTTCAATTATTTGTCAAATGAGTAATTTACAGAAATAATGGTTTGTAAACTGATAACTCTAGCATGTATAAATTTAACTAACGTTATTTTTAATAAGAAAATTTGCGATGTGATTTTTGTTAAACGACAGGGCACTACAATAGACACCTAAACCTTCCTCATAAATTACTGTCTATTGGTGAATATCGCATGAAAATCCGTTCAGTAGTTTTTGAGTTTATCGCGAACAAACAGACAGACGCGGTATGGGACTTTATTTTATATAATATATATATGTAGTGATTGATGTAAGGAACCATTTGAATGTCTCTAACTCCCACGTCTAGGCAGCGTTTGGTCCAAACTTGGTCAATGTCCTTTTATTGATATGTATTATGCCTTCTTCATATGAGGAAAAGAGGAGAGTTTACAGTTAGAAATCCTGGGAAATTCAACTTTAATACACTAATATTAAAGTACAGTAATAGGTACTACTAGGCAAGTGTGCCGATTCTCTTGTTCAATAACTAAACTAAAATTAGAGAATCGCTATCTTTTACTAAAACGCAGTGCGAGAAAAGGACGGATATAGCTATGAACTATTTTTGGAGATGTCAAACTAGTTCATGAATTGCGCTTCACCGTGTTTTTAATCGACATGTTTTTACGCACCTTCATTATTTTCTCAAAACGGCAGGTGATTCTCCCTACAAGAAACTAGGCATTTTTAATCTTCTTCTTCTTTTGAATCGATGGTTTAAAACTCTTTTCTTTGAACCCAGATTAATGTCTCGCATACACGACCTGGTGAGGAGAGAGTCGAAGAATCACGAAACATAAGGGGCAATGGGCAGGGCACATTACTTACAGAACAGATGGTTGATGGGGCCAAAAGCTTTTGGAGTGGCGACTGCGATGACCTGGTGAGGATCGTGGGAGTCCAATGGATGCGAGACGCAGATGACCAGTCGTTGTGGCGACACTAGCGAGTGGCCTATGTCCAGCAGTGGATGTCTGTCTCTATGCACTCGACCGTTCTCGGAGACCGCACGGCGAACTCGCTACAGTCAGGCATGACGCGCTAAGTTAGGGCATCAGAAAAACGCGCAATACGGCTGGTCCTTACTATATAAGTCATCTAGCTTCTGCCAGCGGCTTCAAGCGCGTGGAATTAGTACTTTCACTTCTTTTTTACCCCCTTAAGGGATGAATTTCGAAAAACACTTTCCAAGTAGATACCTACTCTTCACAAAGAACACACGTAGCGATTTAGGCTGTGCGTTGATATATCAGTCAATCAGGACTATGAATTTCATTTAAACAGATAATTGATTCCGCCAAGCCCGTTGCATCATCGAACGACAAGACGTAGGGCGATGCGCCACCGGTTCATGGTGGTCATCTCACCCACACGCACAAAACGTTTTGAGAACACATTCATTGTGCGTACAGCTAGAGTGTGGAATTCCCTACTGTCTGTGTTTCCTGATAGCTACAACCTGGGAGTCTTTAAATCAAGAGTGAATAGGTTACTTCTAGGCAAGCGTGCTCTATCTTCGACCACATAATCGCTTACCATAAGATGAGATAGTGGTCAAACGTAAGTTTATCAAAAGTAAAAAAAAAGAAGTTGTTATTTATACCTTCAGTTAAAAAATTGCAATGAAGGAAGGCCCAAAGACGAAATAGATATGTCATCGGATAATTGTCAACTACATAAGATTGCAATGATCCTTGCAATGTATGCAATGAACCTTGCAATATATGCAATGAACATTGCAATATATGCAATGTATGCAATGAAGCTTGCAATGTATGCAATGAACATTGCAATATATGCAATGTCTGCAATGAACCTTGCAATGTATGCAATGAACCTTATAATGTATGCAATGAACCTTGCAATGTATGCAATAAACATTTCAATGTATGCAATTCTTAATATTTTGTGAATAGATCATTTCGAAAATATAATAAAACCCAATCAAATTCAATACTTTGTAATCTATCAGTATCTTACCGAGAAAAAATATTTTAGGTATACTTTTTATCCCAGGAGCATGTTCCTTAACCATCCGGTTAAGGTCTTAGAACCAAAATTTCGAAGACATGTGACATCCACTAATCCGCATTGGGTTCACGTGGTGGATTATGGCCCATATCATCTCACAGAGAGGAGGCCTGTGCCCCAGCAGGAGGGACATTAAAAAGGCTGATGATGATGATGATGATGATGTTCCTTTGGGACGATAATTTAGATTTTCACGCTTTAAATAAACCATTACTTTTACAGTGATAACAGAAAATCTTAAATTACGAAAGCAAATAAGCAAAACCACAGACACATTTATAGGAAAATCCATTAAACGCACTACTACTACTCGGAAAGCACGTTAAGCCGTTGGTCCCGGCTATCAATCGTGGATCTTTGATAGTCGTTACGGGTCGTCAGGAGCCCGAAAGTCTTACAACCAGTCTTACCAAGGGGTATCGTATTACCCCGTAACTGGGATGTAAATGTCGGATAGGCAGTCGCTCCATGAAAAATACTGGTATTCCGCTGCATCAGGTTAGACTAGAAGTCGACCCCAAGATAGTTGGGAAAAGGCTAGGCAGGCCGGTAGGCATAGTCATCCGCTATTTCCTGTAAAATATGAATGATACTACCTACCCCCTTCAAGCAGCTGACTTGAAGAGCAACGTTCGTATAAATTTATAATGCCAGAAACTCAGTTTACCGCAAAACATAAAAAATTGTACTTACCAGCAAACACATCATGTTGTTATCTTTAATAAAACCTGTTTCGTATTAACCTTTTAACTTGATGTTAAGCGAAACACCGTTTGCATGAAATGTACATAATATTCATAATATTAGATGTACAGTCTGCGTGAAAATTAAATTACGATTAAGCAAACATTTTAATCTTGGTTTCGCCATTTTCATTTCAGCCGAAAGATGTCCACTGCTGGACACAGGTCTCTCCCAAGTGTCGCCGCGACGACCAGTCCTGTGCGTCTCGCATCCTGCGGCTACCCGCCACTCTCACCAGTAGGTGTATTCGCTAACTCAGTTGACATCAATTAAAACACAAATGTACTACGTATTGCCTATTATAATCGATGTCCACCGAGCAAAGCAGCAATGTACTGCAAAGTGCCTATAAAAATTGATGTCACCTGAGTTAGCAAATACACCTGCAGCTCATCGGTCCATCTTGTGGTAGGTCTTCCAACGCTACGTCTGGCATTAATGTATTCCATTCAGTGGTTATTTTTGCTTAAGATAAACAAACAAAATAAATAGCTGATACCAATGCTAAAATATTCACCGACTTATTATGCTGACTGTACATAGCCAGAGAATCAGAAATGTTCGCGATTACATTTACATGAAACTGTGTCTTTTATTACATTCGATCTAGTGTTGGGTTGCTAGCTTTTCTATTTTATCTAATGGACAGTTTGATAGGGGTTGGCCAAATAATAAAAGCTGACCCTAAGACTAAACCTTTTTTTACGTGTTACTATTTTGTTATAGTTCTCTTGTATTCAAATTCGTTAAAAGTTTGCAGGCCCCCGCCCCAAGTGAGTAACCTTAGAAATTGTTCTACAGGTATCTTTTTCGAAGAACATTTTTAAGTTTACGCAGTCCTAACGAGGACAAGGAACCATTATAGTTTCGGTTTGTCCATCTGTCCGACCGAAGCGTAGCTAAGAGACTGTAAGTACTAGAAAGCAGCAATTTTGCATGAAAACCACATCAAAATTCGTTGCGTGGTTTAGGAGGAATTAGAAAAGGTAATGTGCTGGAGTACAACGACTATAGAGGAATAAAGCTAATGTCACATAGTATGAAAGGATGGGAAAAAGTTAGTGAAAAGCGGCTGAGAGAAGAGAGTGAAATCTCACAAAACCAGTTCGGTTTTATGCCTGGTCGGGCTCCAACGTATGCCACTTTCGCTATCCGCCAGCTGTGCGAAAAATACAGAGCTGTGCATAAAAACTTGCACATGGTGTTCATTGACCTCGAAAAGGCATATGACCGGGTGCCTCGAGAGGTTTTGTGGTGGGCCCTTAAGGAGAAAAATATGCCAGGGAAGTATATGCAGTTGATCCGAGCGATGTGCAGTAGATGCAGTACCCAAGTCCGGTCTGCAGTGGGCACTACTGACAGTTTCAGTGTAGCGGTCGGTTTGCACCAGGGGTCGGCTCTCAGCCCTTACCTCTTCCTGATGATAATGGACGCTCTGACGAAGACATCGAGAAAGAGGCTCCCTGGTGTATGCTGTTTGCTGATGACATTGTGCTGGTTGCCGAAAGCGGCTTAGAGGTTCAGAGCAGATTAGAGGCGTGGTGGCAAAGACTGGAGGGTGTGGGCCTGAAATTGAGCAGAACCAAAACGGAATATCTTTTACCAGTTATCAGGAGGTACGCAAGTAAAAGAATATTCGGATTGAATGGCTTATATTTTTAGGAGCTGGTATTGATATTAGTACATTTCGTTTTCACATTATAGGGTAACAGACTAAAACAATAATATTGGCCCATCGCAAATGAGCGGGTAGTTTTACTATAACCACCGCGCGTCGACAACATGAAGGTAGTTGTATGAATAAGCGCGCGCGGCGGCGTCGCGCGGTCAATGATCCCAGGTGCTACAATCTGTTCTACAATTTCAGCGGTCTCTCCAGTCCTATGCCTGTAGCTCTCAACGGAACGCCTTTACCGATCTGCTCCGACTTTCGATACCTCGGGTCGCTTGTCCAGGGGGATGGCGATATAGACCGAGACGTAACGCACAGGATCAACTCAGGATGGATGAAATGGCGACAGGTCACTGTAACAACTTGCGACCGACGATGCCCCTTAAGTTCAAGGGGAAAATCTATAAGTCCGTGATTAGACCTGTCGTACTGTATGGGTCAGAATGTTGGGCTGTGAAAAAGACGGATGAAAAAAGATTACATGTGGCGGAGATGAGAATGTTGAGATGGTTGTGTGGAGTAACGAGAATGGACAAAGTGAGAAATGAGTACATTAGAGGTAGTTTAAAAGTGGCTCTAGTCACAGAAAAGTTGAAAGGGAACCGCATAACTTGGTATGGTCATGTAAAGAGGAGGGATGAAATACATGTAACTAAAAGAGTCATGAATATAAATTTGGATGGATGGAGAGGGAGAGGGAGGCCAAAGAAAGGATGAATGGATTCTGTGAGGAGTGATATAAAAGAAAAGGGAGTTAGTGATAGCGTGACGGCTGACAATACAGATTGGAAGAAAAAAACGTGTAGCGCCGACCCCAAGTAATATGGGATAAGGGCAGGAAGATGATGGTTTAGGAGGAATTAGCGAAGAAACAGGCAGACGCTTAAAACGACTTAGTATTATACTATAAGTAAAGATAATAAAATACATCTGATTGTAAGCACGCCGGTTGTGAGTACTAAAGAAATATTTGTGATATTCTTCAAGAAGCCCAGAGGCCTGAAACAAAATACTTAAAAAAAAAAAAAAAAATATGGCAATGACATTACCTGGACGTGAGTCACGTAACAATTCTCTCCGCAGTAATTTCATTGTCATACATTTTGTATTAGTCGTTAGCGTGAACGCTAACAGAAAAGTATTTCGTCTCAGGCCTCTGGGCTTCTTGAAGAATATCACCAATATTTCTTTAGTACAGTGTTATTACATTCGGGAATGAGACTTAGGACTCATAAATTTTAATCACAATGCGTGAAATAACTAGATCTACTTAGTCGACGACATTTTAAATTGCACTCTTTTACCCGGGCCTGCGGACGGCGAGTAGTGGGTAGCTCGCCGTCCGATCAGCACCAGGCCCGAGAGTCGACGGCGCGTAGTGTTCCACACGCAACTCAAAGAGATGTCAGCAATGCATGACGGGGCTCGTGATGGCCGATGCTTGCATACCAAGCATCGGCCATCGCGGATAAATTCGTAACAGAGTTACCGCTCCCCTGGACACTCAGGCAAGCAAGGAACAGGGATGGGTTTTGGGGGCGCTCAACCCAGAGCGGAAGAAGTCATAAGATGATTTCCAAATCCACAAAAAAAAAGGTTGTACTCTTCTATAACCTAACCGGATTGTCCTTGCTTTAGTTAATCTGAGTCTGAAGTCCGATTTAAAATTTCAAGACAGGCCACCGTATATAAAAACCAATTACCAGTTACTAAACTACTTAGAGGCAGAGCAGCGTCGGATTGGCGGGGACGATCCCAACTTAATGTCGTAAGTTTAAAACTAGCAGGCACTTTACTTACTTTGCGCGTTTTATTTAATTACCACTGCTCTCAAAACAGTGACGAAAAATCGTCACGATGTGAAGAAACCGGTATGGCTTTGAAACAAATATTCGATGACTTGTGACATCCAACCAACACTCTCACCCGAAGACAAAGTATTTGAACTAGTAGTTAACGTTATAAGCTCAGGTTCTCCTGCTAGCTACTTATGTAGATATCCCAGATTAACTTGATTTCAGAGCAAAAGTGTTGTTGAAAATCTACTTACAAAATAAAATCATTTATCATTTGGCCACTACACTTATGTTGATGCGCCACCGGTAGGTACATGGTGGAATCCCATCCACACGCACAAAATGTTTTCAGAACACATTTAATGTGCGTACAGCTAATGAGTAGAATTCTCTGCCGGAATCTGTGTTTCCTTGATAGCTTCAACCTAAAGGTCTTTCAGTCAAGAGAGAATAGATTAATTTAAGTGCAAATTAGAGCAGTGATGGCCCAGTGGTTACGGCCGCGACTTACAAGTTGTAGGTATTGAGTTCAAACCCAGGCAGGCACTTTACTTTGTGTAAATTATTTTATCACCACTGCTCTCAAAACGGTAAAGAAAACATCGTGAAACCGACATAAAACTGGCATATTCTAGAATCAAAAAATTGAAGACATGTGACATCCAGAAACCCACCCAAACTGGGCCCGCGTGGTGGATTACGGCCTACACCCTCTCATAGAGAGGAGGCCTGTAACCCAGCAATGGGGACATTAAAAAGCTGATGATGATGATGTACCATCAGGTGAAATGGTGTCAAACGCGAGCCTAAAAAAATAAATAAACTGCTTTTATTTTAAATGAATTTTCAATCAGATAATTGCTTATTCTAGGTTCGCCCACAATAATCGAAGTTTGGTGTCACTGGAAATAAATCCAAAGGTCATGAAATAAAAGAACATCGGGATTCGTTTAAAATCAAGGAAGCTAGTCGAGTCACGGCCCTCGACATTATAATAATAATGTTATGGTTCATTGAACAGATATTGTTGGAGAATATCGCTATTTTGCGAAAGACTAGTGAAGAAGTTAATAAAACTGTGTTATGAAAATCAAATGTTTTATGGAAATGTCGAACAAGATGTAAAGTCCCGCAAACCTCCATTCATCATCATCATCATCAGCCTTTTTTTAATGTCCCCTCTGCAGGGGTACAGGCCTCCTCTCCGTAGGAGGGTGTGGGCTTTGACCTACCAGGGCCCAATGCGGATTGGTGGATGTCACATGTCTTCGAATTTTTGGTTCCATCCCCATTGAAAAGGGAGAATCTTCCGTCCTGACCGGTGATGTGTCTGGTCCGGAAAACTGCTCGATGGTTGTTACCGGGCTGTTAAACTCGTATATGTCCCGGACAACTCATAGATTTCGCTATAGTTGAACCATAAAGGTCGAAAGACGTCTGCAAAATATGAAGGTCTGATTTGCCGAGTTTAGTTTTGTTACTACTTGATCCCTACACACACATGAACTTCCGCCTCTTTTCCATGAAAATACCCAGAAAACGACAATTGCTACGTTCCTTACATAGGTAGGTACTCATTATATATTTTATCTTTTTATTACAGCTTAAACAGCTATCTTTATCCTTAACACAACATAAACAGGAAAGTTATAGTTTTTACACAAAATCCACCTACCGAAATGATAATAAAAAATTCTACCTAAAATGAACCACAAACATGCTTTTGCTTTTTCGAGAAAAGCCAGTATCATGCATTTAAAGTAAGTGCCTCCATACTGGTAGTACACCAACATAATTCCACATTTTGGGCATTATCAAAACATGCGCAGAATAGCTGAGGTAAGCTTGTATGGTCAGCAAAAAAAGTTACTGCAGAACTCAATGCATAATTTAACTTTTTTATAAATTCACCAGCTTCTGCAATTGTAGCGTAATTAAGTGCTATTCCGGACTAGTTGGTTTTTGACGCTTTATGGTCATCAGATGCCTGTACAAATACTATACCTATAAATCTCGTGTGCGCACGCATAGAAAGAGATAGAGAGAGTGAGAACGAGCATGGAGGTTACAAGCGGTAGTAGCTAAGAGCTTCAGTCTTTTCTTTTTTAAAAATTAATGATATCAACTGTATTTCTAGATCGTGTTAGTGCATAAAGTAAGGAACAAATGTTTCTGTGTCCAATTCGTTACAGTAAAAATAAAATAAACACACACACACTAGAAATTTCTCCTGTATCGTGAGTGCGTTTACAAACACCCAGACCCAGAACAACTAATTGTAGGTCATATAAATATTTGTTCCGTGCGGGATCGAGCCCGCGACACGCAGCACAGCAACCAATCGTTCAGCCACTGCGCCAAATGTGGAATGTGGAACTCCTTGACAGCGTTTGTGTTCCCCACCACTTATAGCTTGTCAGTTGCCAAAGCATGAGCGAACAGGTAACTTCTGGACACACTCGTTCCATCGTTAACAACGCTTTCTAAAATGCGTCCGATGAAGGGAACGGGTTTGGTGGAATCAAACTATGCAATATATGGTAGTTTACTAAAAAAATCTAATAAGTCAATCAGCTACATAACCAAAAAAATATTGGACACGTATTTATTCTTTTATCACGTAAAAAAAAAATAACGGCGATACAGAGCGTTGAAATTTTTACGTGACGTCACGCTACGCGACACTTTTCACCACTCAAGTGACGTAACGAGCACTCACTCCTGAACTTTGATGCGTTATAACTTTGTCATTTTTATTGGTTTGATAAAGCAAAAAATACGTGGCCAATATTTTTTGGTTATTTAACTGACGGTACTAATTAGATTTTTTTTGTAAACTACCCTATTCCAAAATATAATATAAAAAATCCGATAGTTTAGAAAGGGAAATGCTCAAAAAATGCCTGAAACGGACAGAAACTACTAATAGTCCTTAATTCTAATTAGAATATAATAGCTATAATGAAATAATTCTTAAGTTTGTTTAACTAGGGTAAAAATGTAACGATCACTAAATATATTTCACTTGATATCCGCTTATATTTATATGGGGGTCGTGTTTATTTGACATGAGCAGTAATATCAAACTGTCACTAAAGCAAAGGGCATGTGGTTCATACAGCCCAGATACGTTTTCTATTTAAAAATAATTAATTTGAATTCATATTGACAAGCACATATTATCTTAATTAGACTTAAGGTACACATAGACCGTATAATACTAAATTAATGATAACTGTGCACTAAATGTATAAAATAGTTCCATATGGATTATTTGATGATTCCTCTTTGGCTGAATGTGACTTATTCATGTCAAATAAGCACGACTTCCGAAACATACGAGTATAAGCGGATATCAAGATAAATATATTTAGTGATCGTTATATTTTTGCCCTAGTTAAAAAAAACTCAAGAATAATTTCACTATACGTGTTTTATTCTAAATAGAATTAAGGACTATTAATAGTTTCTGTCCATTCCAGGCATTTTTTTGTATCGCAGATTGGCATTCCCCTTTGCGTTAATGTTCTTCTTCTTATTCGTTTTCTTCATAACAGAAGGTCAAGCACGTACTGGTAACCTTTGACAGATTAACTGATGAGCTGCTTCCAGGCCACTCTGTCTTCGGCTCTTCTCAGGGCAGTGGTAACCGTGAGTCCCGTTATCTTCTTAATCTGCGGCTTGAGACATAATACTTTTCTGTTCACTCTAACGGTTAGTACAAAATGTATGGCAATGGCGTGACCTGGACGTGAGTCACGTGACCATTCCCTCCGCAGGTAATGTCATTGCCATACATTTTGTACTAATCGTTAGTGTGAACGCTAACAGAAAATTATTTTGTCTCAAGCTTACTTTGACTAGGGGGGCAGGGCCCCCCTAGTCAAATAACTTTTATAATAGCGCTAACGCTCACGCTTCGTGCAAAGTGTATGGGAACGACATTACCTGCAGATAGAACTGTCAAGTGACTCACGCCCAGTAATGTCGTTGCCATACATTTTGTACGAAGCGTTAGCGTTAGTGCTGTTATAAAAGTTATTTGACTAGAGGGGCTGGTCTGACCAGCGTGTAGGTAGGTGGCGTCGATGTTGAAATCTCATTCATTCTCTCTGAATAGGCTTATCGTAATGATAAGCTTATCATGTGGACACAAAATAGTATTAAACCAAATTGTTCGTTTTTTATCCGAATACCCAGAAGGAGGGTTATGGGAAATAAATTTTTGAGAAGGATGTTTTTGCTGACTCTACGTCCTTAACAGTATGTAGGTATTATCGTTTGCTCGCCTTAATTTAATACTTGCACATAATATTTGAAAATGTTTAATACCGCTGTCGCTTGAATCTGCACCGCACCGCAGCGTTGCTCCCACAAGGTGGACTGATGACCTGCAGGCGTATTCGCTAACTCAGTTGACATCAATTTTATTGGTAATTTGCCGTACATTGCTGCTTTGACGTATAGGAAAACCGTATTGCCTATTATAATCGATGTCCACAGAGCAATGTACTGCATAGTGCCTATCAAATTGATGTCAACTGAGTTAGCGAATACACCTGCTGGTAAGGGTCGCGGATATCCGATATTCATCGGATATCCGATGAGCGAGACGCGCTGGACTAGTCGTAATGGCGACACTTTGGCGAAGGCCTATGTACAGCAGTAGACGTCTTTTGGCTGAAATGATGATGACGAATTGAGTCCCATAGTTAGGTATCTATCTTTAGTTCTCTTTTTTAACGCTTAGGGACGTAACAAGCCCCCACTCCTGAACTTTGATGCGTTTTGTCTTTGTCATTTTTAATTGGTTTGGTAAAGCAAAAAATATGTATCTAATATTTTTAGATAATCTATCTTTCGGACCGGATAATCTATCTTTCGGGTCGAGCAATGTGCTACTGGGTTTTTCCGTAAAGAATTTCTCAGCACCAGACACGAGATGTGCCTGATTGAAGGCAATAGGCACGCTACCTATAGGGTGTTGTACAACATTTTATGTGATACAACAAATACTAAAAATAAAACTTTTTCTGGAATCTGGTTAGACTGGAAGCCGACCCTAAGATAGTTGGGAAAAGGCTAGGTAGGCAGATTGAAACAGCATCAATATTGGTTTTATAATAAAGTGACAATTAGATAATATTTAAAATATTGAAATAAGGAAGAGTGAGGGCGTGGAGGGGACATCTCGCTATCTCTTTTGTACGCTTGTAATCTAATGGCAGTGACGTCATACGTCAGAGTGTACAACCTTTTTCTGTTACTTGACAGTTTCACTTTCCACCAGATTTGAAAGGTTTCTAACTTACTCAATTTTGAATGGATGTGAAAAATTCTATCTATTTTCGATTTTGGATACAGTTACTTTTAGATGAAAATAATTTAAAAAAATAGAGTACTCGTATACTGCCCTGAGAAGCTCGTGGCTTAAGTAATAACAGCCGCACGGGTCGATCCATCAGGTTAAGATACGCTTGCCGGGGTTGGTCCATGGATGGGTGGCCATCTTTACATAACGAGACTCTTCCATGCCTCGGAAAGCACCTTAAGTCGTTGGTCCCGGCTGCCAATTGTGTGGATCTTGGACAGTCATTACGGGTCGTCAGAAACCCGAAAGTCTGACAACCAGTCTAACCAAGGTGTATCGTCTTACCCAGTAACTGGGTTGTGAAGGTCAGATAGGCAGTCCCAAGATAGTTGGGCAAAGCCTAAGCGGATTGACTGCCCTATGACTTTAACATAATGGGCAAAATTACATTTTGCCCATTATGTTAAATATACTATAAGTACACCATACACTTTAAGTTATGTTTGCAACATTGTTTCAATAGAGATATAAACAGCTTTTTCGTTTTTTTGTTGTTGATTTTGACACAAATTTTGTCCGACCAGTATGTAGCCACCTCGATCATTGGCTTCTTTTAAATCATCCAAGGTGCAGGTGGTTGTAAATGCTGGTAAGTCAAGGAGGTGGCGCATACCCTGTGAAGGGGTTGACTGACACCAGCTATAAATGGTGTAGTATTTATAAGTAACCAATCGCTATCATTACATTACATTTATATTAGCCCATTGTGTCCCACGGCTTTGCAAAGTCTTCCCCATATTTTTCCAGGCACTTTTCTTGCGCCACCTCAAACCATCCTGTAGAGGATCCGCCATCACCCCGGTGTTGAAAATGGCGCCATCACTCTGACCATAGCAAATTACAGCTAGCATAGTTTGTTTTTGTTATGTCCTAAAGTATGCTTTATTATGTCCGAAGTATGTCTTTTCATGTCCTAAGTATACCTTATTATGTCTAAAGTATGCCTTATTATGTCCTAAGTATGTTTTCTTATGTTATAACTACGTATCATTATGTTTTAAGTATCATAAGAATAAAGGTAAAACATGTTCAATGTTAAGGTTTATGAGGTAACTTTTTTGTATAGCGCAAGTAGTGCATGCTAAGGCGCTAAAATTGACCAATTGTGATAAAGTCAGTAGTAAGAAATTTCGGCTAGTCAGCGATTGGTTGATCATATTCATGCTTCTCATGATTGGCTACAGACAGTGGAAAGTTTTCGGAGTCCACCATGTTGTTTTATGTACATATTGAAATACATATGTAAAGTTCCTTTGTTTTTATTGTAGTTTGTAGATTTGTGAGAATGTGAATTTAGAATCTAATAGTAAAGTATAACGTAGATTCAGTTTGTCCATCGAATACATACTTTGCATTATGTATAAATGTTAGTTTTGTCGTTAGAAAGACAAGTAAATATGTAAAGTAAATATGCAGGTGTTCATTACATAAGAGATAAGAAAAGTCTTCTCTGATTGGTTGTCGTCAAAATGTCAGAACGCCTGTGATTGGTCGATAGTTAATGTTCAAGTTAATTTGTAAAATTAACAAAATGTATTGGCTGTCCGGGTCGGCATTAGTTTCACTACGTGCCCCATAGAATTTGGGTGATATATATAGGCGCCCCTGGCAGTCAAAATTAGTCTCTCAGCGTTAGTGACTCAAGTGAGCTCGTAGGCCTCTGGCTTCGCTCCTATCGCCTAGTACCACACCTTGTACGGCGGTTTAAAGTGTCTTGTACCACTCCTTGTACAGACATCAGTTACTGTCCACTATTGGGGCAGTAATTCATATTGTGTTTTCAAACTGTAATTCTGTGTAAATCTGTGCTTCATCTGACTTTTTACCATTTACCTTTTACTTTATGTGCCAATATACCATTTTATATTTTCATCTGTGTATCAATTTGATTGACCCACTTGCTCATTTCATCACACGTGAGTGTCGCGAGACAACAATACGCCAGTCACACACAAATCCTTCAACCCTCGCGCCTATCGCGAAAAGCATCGTGTACAATTTGGTCCTTCGAGCGCGGATCGTGTACAATTTGGTCCTTCGAGCGCGGATCATCGTGTACAATTTGGTCCTTCGTTCGCCGGATTGTGTGTTGTGACTGGGTATTATGAGTGAGCATAGTGCGGTCACGACAAGAAGCAAGTCAAGAAGAATGGCCAGTACAAGACACCTAGAGTCGGACTCGGGCGTGCCCAGTGAGAGGGCGCCCGCCTCACCATCGATGGCACCAACGACGTCGTCATTCCCCACGCCGGCAATACCTCTGGTGGGTGGTCGAGTTATAGATCACCGTAATGTGCAAGCACCAGAGGTAACGCCACGAAGAGGCCGTGGAAGGGGAGAGTCGAAAGAGCCCAGTGTCGCCGCCTCATCCAGGAGCGGGCAGAGCCACTCCACGTACCTGAGGAAGAAGGCGGAGTACGAGGCACAACGGGAGTTGGTGCGCCTCAGAGAGGGGCTGGTGAGGAAGAAGCTGGAGGTCGACCTAGCGGAAATTGACGCTGAGAACTCATCGGGTACGGACGAGGAGGGGACTACAACCCGACGTGTCGAACAGTGGATGGACACGACTCCACGAATAGATGAACGTCAAGAGTCATCGGAGTGCCGTGTACCGTCCACACTCGCCGTACCTACACCTAGTGACGCGCATGTGCAAGTGACCGCGTCGGCGCCCGCTTCGTACAGCGGAGCGCCCGCGACCGTGTCAGCGCCCGCTTCGTACAGCGGAGCGCCCGCGACCGCGCCCGTTACATACACCGGTGCGCCCGCGACGTACGTTACACGCGACGCGACGCCAAGTGCCGCGATGGCGACTGTTAGTTCCTGCGCTCCGAAAGCGCCAGTGCTAAGGTTCGCGCGTGAACCCAGTGAAGACAGACGACCACCCAATATGTCAGCGCAGTTTGCGGATCCAGTGTTGGCGGCGCCAACTCGTGAGGTTGCTGGTCCGCAGACATCAGCAAGGGGGGGAGTGAACTGGGGGCACGAGCACGAGGACACGGAGCGCAAACCGAGGGACAACCGGTTTGACCAGTTGGCCGACGCTATTGCAAGCATAGCTCGGCCACGCCCGGTGCCAAGGCAGGCTTACGAGCTGCCCATTGTAGAGGATCCACCATCACCCCGGTGTTGAGAATGGCGCCATCACTCTGACCATAGCAAATTACAGCTAGCATAGTTTGTTTTTGTTATGTCCTAAAGTATGCTTTATTATGTCATAAGTATGTCTTTTCATGTCCTAAGTATACCTTATTATGTCTAAAGTATGCCTTATTATGTCTTAAGTATGTTTTCTTATGTTTTAATTACGTATCATTATGTTTTAAGTATCATAAGATTAAAGGTAAAAAACATGTTCAATGTCAAGGTTTATGAGGTAACTTTTTTGTATAGCGCAAGTAGTGCATGCTAAGGCGCTAAAATTGACCAATTGCGTTAAAGTCAGTAGTAAGAAATTTCGGCTAGCCAGCGATTGGTTGATCATATTCATGCTTCTCATGATTGGCTACAGACAGTGGAAAGTTTTCGGAGTCCACCATGTTGTTTTATGTACATATTGAAATACATATGTAAAGTTCCTTTGTTTTTATTGTAGTTTGTAGATTTGTGAGAATGTGAATTTAGAATCTAATAGTAAAGTATAACGTAGATTCAGTTTGTCCATCGAATACATACTTTGCATTATGTATAAATGTTAGTTTTGTCGTTAGAAAGACAAGTAAATATGTAAAGTAAATATGCAGGTGTTCATTACATAAGAGATAAGAAAAGTCTTCTCTGATTGGTTGTCGTCAAAATGTCAGAACGCCTGTGATTGGTCGATAGTTAATGTTCAAGTTAATTTGTAAAATTAACTAAATGTATTGGCTGTCCGGGTCGGCATTATCTTCACTACGTGCCCCATAGAATTTGGGTGATATATATAGGCGCCCCTGGCAGTCAAAATTAGTCTCTCAGCGTTAGTGACTCAAGTGAGCTCGTAGGCCTCTGGCTTCGCTCCTATCGCCTAGTACCACACCTTGTACGGCGGTTTAAAGTGTCTTGTACCACTCCTTGTACAGACATTAGTTACTGTCCACTATTGGGGCAGTAATTCATATTGTGTTTCAACCGTAATTCTGTGTAAACCTGTGCTTCATCTAACTTTTTACCATTTACCTTTTATTTTATGTGCCAATATACCATTTTATATTTTCATCTGTGTATCAATTTCATTGACCCACTTGCTCATATCATCACACGTGAGTGTCGCGAGACAACAATACGCCAGTCACACACAAATCCATCAACCCTCGCGCCTATCGTGAAAAGCATCGTGTACAATTTGGTCCTTCGTTCGCCGGATTGTGTGTTGTGACTGGGTATTATGAGTGAGCATAGTGCGGTCACGACAAGAAGCAAGACAAGAAGAATGGCCAGTGCAAGACACCTAGAGTCGGACTCGGGCGTGCCCAGTGAGAGGGCGCCCGCCTCACCATCGATGGCACCAACGACGTCGTCTTTCCCCACGCCGGCAATACCTCTGGTGGGTGGTCGAGTTATAGATCACCGTAATGTGCAAGCACCAGAGGTAACGCCACGAAGAGGCCGTGGAAGGGGAGAGTCGAAAGAGCCCAGTGTCGCCGCCTCATCCAGGAGCGGGCAGAGCCACTCCACGTACCTGAGGAAGAAGGCGGAGTACGAGGCACAACGGGAGTTGGTGCGCCTCAGAGAGGGGCTGGTGAGGAAGAAGCTGGAGGTCGACCTAGCGGAAATTGACGCTGAGAACTCATCGGGTACGGACGAGGAGGGGACTACAACCCGACGTGTCGAACAGTGGATGGACACGACTCCACGAATAGATGAACGTCAAGAGTCATCGGAGTGCCGTGTACCGTCCACACTCGCCGTACCTACACCTAGTGTCGCGCATGTGCAAGTGACCGCGTCGGCGCCCGCTTCGTACAGCGGAGCGCCCGCGACCGTGTCAGCGCCCGCTTCGTACAGCGGAGCGCCCGCGACCGCGCCCGTTACATACACCGGTGCGCCCGCGACGTACGTTACACGCGACGCGACGCCAAGTGCCGCGATGGCGACTGTTAGTTCCTGCGCTCCGAAAGCGCCAGTGCTAAGGTTCGCGCGTGAACCCAGTGAGGACAGACGACCACCCAATATGTCAGTGCAGTTTGCGGATCCAGTGTTGGCGGCGCCAACTCGTGAGGTTGCTGGTCCGCAGACATCAGCAAGGGGGGGAGTGAACTGGGGGCACGAGCACGAGGACACGGAGCGCAAACCGAGGGACAACCGGTTTGACCAGTTGGCCGACGCTATTGCAAGCATAGCTCGGCCACGCCCGGTGCCAAGGCAGGCTTACGAGCTGCCCATGTTTGGTGGCAACCCGGCAGACTGGCTCGCCTACAAAAATATGTTTTGGGAGACGACGGCCCAATATAATTTTAAATCGTACGAGAACCTAGCTCGGCTGCGAACATCATTGCAAGGCGACGCACGGCGGGCAGTGGAAGACCTGCTGCGCACGTGCATCAATCCAGCCGACATAATGAGGGCGCTCGACGAGGAGTTCGGCCATCCGAACCTGCTGTTAGAATGTGCCATCAAGAAAGTGCGTGCATTACCAAAGGTCACCGACAGTGGACGTGAGTTGCGTACGTTCTCCACCACGGTACGTAATTGTGTGTCGTTATTAAGGAACATAAACGCAAATGGATATCTCAACAACCCACAGCTGGTAAGTGAATTATTGTCTAAACTTACACCTATTCAACGTGCTCAGTACGGGGATTTTGCGATGGGGGTGGCATCGTCACAGGGCATTGATGTCAGAGTGTCACCTAGTTTAGAATTATTGTCAGAATTTCTAGTGCACCTAGCCAGGGCTACTTCATATTATGTACAATTAGACTTGCCTAGCCCTGGCCCAGCTGTTAATTTAAAATCAAGATCGGTTGTACCTAATAAGGGTCAGCAAAATTATAATAAACAAAAGTTGTTCGTACAAGCTGAAGCTGACACTGGAAAAACAGCTGATGCTGACAAACAAACAGCTGATGTCAAAATTGAGTATAAATGTTCCTTATGTGAGAAAACGCACACATTACTGCAATGCGAGAAATTCGCGAAGTTAAATAGTGAAGAAAGGTGGGGACATGTAAGAAAGACGCGAGTTTGTTTCAGATGTTTAATTAAAGATCACCCGCGTATCCACTGTCGGGGCAAAAGATGTACAAAATGCAACGCGGCACATCATGTGATGTTACATCAAGATAAGAAAAAGCATGAGTCTGTAACTAACATGAGAGTAAATGTAGGCAGTGCTCTTCTAAAAATTATGCCAGTAACAATTAAAGTTGGTAATAAGATTAAAAGTTGTTACGCCCTATTGGACGACGGTGCTACTGTATCTTTGGTAGATAGTAATCTTATTGGAAATGTAAAAGGCGTCCAGAAACCAATAAGAATCCAAAGTGCACGTGGCATAGAACTACATGATTCCAGTTCGAAGGAAATAAAACTGTCAGTACGCGGAGCTACAAACAAAACTTACAAAATTATGTGTCGCACGTTACAGGACCTGGACCTGCCGGCGCAGTCGGTGCCTGCTGGCATCATGGAGGAGCATCGCCACCTCCGTGACTTGGGCTGTGAAGAAATGTTGGGAGCCAAGCCGCTGCTGCTGATCGGGCAGGACAACTGGGAGCTGCTCGCCAGTGAGGAGACACGCCATGGAAAGTCTGGTAAGCCAGTTGCCTCTCTCACTAAGCTAGGGTGGGTAGTTCACGGGCCTATTAGAAGATTGTTTTCCGCTGACAGGTCATGTAAAGTAAATTGTATGTCTAGTCTACCCATGTTGCATGACATGGTCAAGCAACAGTTTGACCTGGAGGCCATCGGTGTTAGGGATGCCCCACGCAAACATTGGGAAGATGAGCGAGCCACTGCCATCTTAGAATCTACCAGTAAGATGACGGCAGATGGCAAGCAATGGGAAGTAGGTCTGCTATGGAAGCATGACAATGTGCAACTTCCTGATAACAGAGGGCAAGCGTTGCAAAGGTTAGGTGGCGTGGAGCGTAAGCTGCACCGTAATGTCGAGTATGCAGCAGCATACTGTAATCAAGTGGACAGGTTGCTAGAGGAGGGGTATGCCTCCAGGGTCCAGGGTGGCATAAGTAGTCACCCTATCTGGTACCTGCCTCACTTTGGGGTGGTCAATCCCAATAAACCAGGTAAGTTGAGACTGGTTTATGATGCTGCTGCTGCATATGGGGGCACGTCACTTAACGACAACTTGTTAACTGGCCCAGATATGTTAAATTCACTACTAGGTATTTTAATTAGGTTTAGACTGGGACCAGTAGCCTTCAGCGGGGACATAGCTGATATGTTCATGAGGATCCGTATCAGGAAGGAGGATCAGGGTGCCCAGCTGTTTTTGTGGAGAGGCCAAGACAAGGTTAATGAACCACAAACATATGTCATGAACTCGATGATATTTGGTGCAGTGTCCTCCCCGGCAACCGCGATCTTCATTCTTAACAAGAATGCAGATAGGTTTTCAGGAGAGTACCCCCAGGCTGTGGAGGCCATACATAGTCGTCATTATATGGACGACTATCTAGACAGTGTATGGTCTGTAGAGCAGGCTAGTGAGCTGGTTGAGCAAGTCACTCACATACATGCTCAGGGGGGCTTCATGATACGGGGGTGGATTACAAATTCATCGGAGTTACGGGAGCGCCTACAGCTGGAAATGCCCGAAAGAGTATCGCTGGACAAGGGTGAGTCCGCGACAGAGAGAACGCTAGGTATGATATGGTCGCCTAGCAACGATCATCTCGCGTTCGATCTGTCATTTAAGCGATTGCCTGACGAGATAAAATCGGGTAAGTCTATCCCTACAAAGAGGGAATTCTTACGTTTTATCATGTCGATATTCGACCCGTTAGGCCTGTTGTATCCGTGTGTGATTCAGTCGCGGATATTGATGCAACGTGTGTGGAAGTCTGGGATAGACTGGGACGAGCCGCTGCCTGCAAATGAGGTGGACGCATGGTTCACATGGCTCAATAATTTGCAGTGCCTAGGTAACCTAGAAATACCTAGGTGGTATGGGCTAAGTTTAGGTAAAGTAGAGCTGCATGTTTTTGGTGACGCTAGCGAGTTAGCGTATGCAGCAGTCGCTTACCTAGTAGGTACCACCAAGGATGGCAAGAGACATGTTGCCATGGTACTAGGCAAGGCAAGAGTGGCACCCCAAAAGGTTGTATCGATACCGCGACTAGAGTTACAGGCGGCTGTGCTTGCATGTCGAGTGGCAGACACAGTCGTCAAGGAAGTAGGTATAGATATTACACGTAAGTACTTGTGGACCGACAGCAAAACAGTTTTGAATTGGATTAACTCTGATGCCAAAGATTTTCAAAAGTTTGTGTCTCATAGATTAGGTGAAATAGACTCGCGTTCTGAGAGATGTGACTGGCGCTGGGTTCCATCGGCGGAGAACCCAGCTGACGTAGCGACCAGGTTGTCGTGGCCGATAAACAGTGGTGCGTGGCTGTCGGGTCCCGCTTTTCTTCTGAGTTCACAGGAGCGGTGGCCGGTGTGTTCCGACTTGAGGTCGGAAGGCACTGACGCCGAGAGGATCCAGCGCACCTACAACCTGGTGGTAGTGGAGGAGCCAGTAGTTGATCACACCAGAGCGTCAACATGGAGACGCACACAGCGAGTACTAGCACGCGTGCTGGCATTTATCAGTAGATGCCGCAAGCAGAGACCGACTGCCACACTCTCCATAGAAGACCTGCACGACGCCGAGATACGTCTCCTGCGCCAGATGCAGAAGGAAAGTTACCCAGCCGAGGTGACAGCACTCTCCGATGGAAAGCAGCTGCCACAGACAAGCAGGTTAAAAGCTCTTGACCCTATGTATTATGAAAGTCTCATTAGAGTGAGGGGTAGGCTGGGGGCTTGTGAAGCGCTCTCTTTTGACGAGCGCCATCCTATTATTTTAGACGGGCGCCATCCGCTAACCCGTAAATTAGTTCTGCAATATCATGTGTCTGCCTTACATGCCAATCAAGAGGCAATAGTGAACCTAATAAGGGAAAGGTTTTGGGTCACTAACATACGGTCCACAGTAAAGGCCGTAATATCTCAATGTCAAGTGTGCCGGCTGTCTCGAGCTAAGACAGCGGCACCCAAGATGGGTAACCTGCCGGCCGCGAGGCTGGAGGTGACGCGTCGAGCGTTCATGCACTGCGGGGTCGATTATTTCGGCCCAATGGAGGTCACCATCGGGAGGCGCCGGGAGAAGAGGTGGGGGGCGCTGTTTACGTGCCTCACCACACGCGCTGTCCACGTGGAGTTGGCGGCCTCGCTGAGCGCCGACTCAGCCATCCTCGCCCTGCGGCGCCTAGTGGCGCGCCGGGGCCGGCCCGCCCACATGTACTCCGACAAGGGTACAAACTTTGTCGGGGCCAACACCGAGCTTCGTGCTGCGCTGCGGGACCTGGACCACACCCGGGTCCAAGAAGAAGCCGTCAGCCGGGGTATCGCCTGGCACTTCAACCCTCCCGCGGCCCCACACATGGGTGGCTGCTGGGAGCGTCTAGTGCGCTCAATTAAGAGCGCCCTCAAGGCGACGCTGCGAGAGCGCGCCCCACGTGAGGAGGTCCTTTACACCCTCCTCACCGAGGCCGAGCTGGTCGTCAACAGCCGGCCGTTATGTTATGTCTCTGACGACGTGAGCCATCCCGTCGTTTTGACACCCAATCATCTCCTGCTGGGCTCAGCCGCGGGGGATGCTCCGTACGTGCGCCCTGATCCGGGCGACATCGACTCGCGACGCATGTGGCGTCGTGTCAACGCGTTGGCAGACCTCTTCTGGCGCCGGTGGCTGCGTGAGTTTCTTCCGGCTCTGCAGCGGCGACAGAAGTGGACGAGCGACGTGCCCAACGTCAAGGTCGGCGACGTCGTGCTGGTGACCGACGAGAATAGGCCACGTAACCATTGGGTAAAGGGAATAGTTAAGAATGTAAGTCCCGGGATGGACTCTGTTGTTAGAGTAGTCGACGTGGAGACGACTTCGGGGGTCTTACGTAGACCTGCGGTCAGGGTGATTGTGCTTCCTACCGACGGTAGCGTGATCGGTTGAAGCCTCTCACGGGGGGTGGTATGTAGAGGATCCACCATCACCCCGATGTTGAGAATGGCGCCATCACTCTGACCATAGCAAATTACAGCTAACATAGTTTGTTTTTGTTATGTCCTAAAGTATGCTTTATTATGTCATAAGTATGTCTTTTCATGTCCTAAGTATACCTTATTATGTCTAAAGTATGCCTTATTATGTCTTAAGTATGTTTTCTTATGTTTTAATTACGTATCATTATGTTTTAAGTATCATAAGATTAAAGGTAAAAAACATGTTCAATGTCAAGGTTTATGAGGTAACTTTTTTGTATAGCGCAAGTAGTGCATGCTAAGGCGCTAAAATTGACCAATTGCGTTAAAGTCAGTAGTAAGAAATTTCGGCTAGCCAGCGATTGGTTGATCATATTCATGCTTCTCATGATTGGCTACAGACAGTGGAAAGTTTTCGGAGTCCACCATGTTGTTTTATGTACATATTGAAATACATATGTAAAGTTCCTTTGTTTTTATTGTAGTTTGTAGATTTGTGAGAATGTGAATTTAGAATCTAATAGTAAAGTATAACGTAGATTCAGTTTGTCCATCGAATACATACTTTGCATTATGTATAAATGTTAGTTTTGTCGTTAGAAAGACAAGTAAATATGTAAAGTAAATATGCAGGTGTTCATTACATAAGAGATAAGAAAAGTCTTCTCTGATTGGTTGTCGTCAAAATGTCAGAACGCCTGTGATTGGTCGATAGTTAATGTTCAAGTTAATTTGTAAAATTAACTAAATGTATTGGCTGTCCGGGTCGGCATTATCTTCACTACGTGCCCCATAGAATTTGGGTGATATATATAGGCGCCCCTGGCAGTCAAAATTAGTCTCTCAGCGTTAGTGACTCAAGTGAGCTCGTAGGCCTCTGGCTTCGCTCCTATCGCCTAGTACCACACCTTGTACGGCGGTTTAAAGTGTCTTGTACCACTCCTTGTACAGACATTAGTTACTGTCCACTATTGGGGCAGTAATTCATATTGTGTTTCAACCGTAATTCTGTGTAAACCTGTGCTTCATCTAACTTTTTACCATTTACCTTTTATTTTATGTGCCAATATACCATTTTATATTTTCATCTGTGTATCAATTTCATTGACCCACTTGCTCATATCATCACACGTGAGTGTCGCGAGACAACAATACGCCAGTCACACACAAATCCATCAACCCTCGCGCCTATCGTGAAAAGCATCGTGTACAGCCCATGTTTGGTGGCAACCCGGCAGACTGGCTCGCCTACAAAAATATGTTTTGGGAGACGACGGCCCAATATAATTTTAAATCGTACGAGAACCTGGCTCGGCTGCGAACGTCGTTACAAGGCGACGCAAGGCGGGCAGTGGAAGACCTGCTGCGCACGTGCATCAATCCAGCCGACATAATGAGGGCGCTCGACGAGGAGTTCGGCCATCCGAACCTGTTGTTAGAATGTGCCATCAAGAAAGTGCGTGCATTACCAAAAGTCACCGACAGTGGACGTGAGTTGCGTACGTTCTCCACCACGGTACGTAATTGTGTGTCGTTATTAAGGAACATAAACGCAAATGGATATCTCAACAACCCACAGCTGGTAAGTGAATTACTTTCAAAACTTACGCCTATACAACGTGCTCAGTACGGGGATTTTGCGATGGGGGTGGCATCGTCACAGGGCATTGATGTCAGAGTGTCACCTAGCCTAGAGTTACTGTCAGAATTTCTAGTGCACCTAGCCAGGGCTACTTCATTTTATGTTCAACTAGACTTGCCTAGCCCTGGCCCAGCTGTTAATTTAAAATCCAGATCGGTTGTACCTAATAAGGGTCAGCAAAATTATAATAAACAAAAGTTGTTCGTACAAGCTGAAGCTGACACTGGAAAAACAGCTGATGCTGACAAACAAACAGCTGATGTTAAAATTGAGTATAAATGTTCCTTATGTGAGAAAACGCACACATTACTGCAATGCGAGAAATTCGCGAAGTTAAATAGTGAAGAAAGGTGGGGACATGTAAGAAAGACGCGAGTTTGTTTCAGATGTTTAATTAAAGATCACCCGCGTATCCACTGTCGGGGCAAAAGATGTGAAAAATGCAACGCGGCACACCATGTAATGTTACACCAAGAGAGACACGAATCGGTAACCAACATGCGAGGTAATGTAGGTAGTGCTCTCTTGAAAGTTATACCAGTGACGGTAAAAGTTGGCAACAACATTAAGAAATGTTACGCCCTATTGGACGACGGGGCCACTGTGTCTTTGGTGGACAAGAGTCTAATTGGAAATGTTAAAGGTGTCCAAAAACCAATTAGAATCCAAAGCGCACGTGGTATCGAACTGTATGATTCTAGTTCGAAAGTTATTAAACTGTCAGTACGCGGAGCGACAAACAAAACGTTTAATATTATGTGTCGCACGTTACAGGACCTGGACCTGCCGGCGCAGTCGGTGCCTGCTGGCATCATGGAGGAGCATCGCCACCTCCGTGACTTGGGCTGCAAAGAAATGTTGGAAGCCAAGCCGCTGCTGCTGATCGGGCAGGACAATTGGGAGCTACTCGCCAGTGAGGGGACACGCCGGGGAAAATCTGGTAAGCCGGTTGCCTCTCTCACGAAGTTAGGATGGGTGGTTCATGGCCCTCTAAGGAGGGTGTGCACCGCCAACAATGTATGTTATGTCAATTGTATGTCCAGCTCATTGCCCATGTTGCCTGATAGGGTCGAGCAACAGTTTGACCTGGGGCCAATAGGGTTAGCTCCGGTTAAACATAGGGTTAGTGGGCAAACGGCTGCCATCTTAGGTTCGACATCTAGGGAGTCGACAGATGGTAAGCCATGTGAAGGCATGCAAGCCGCTGCCATCTTAGGGTCGACACCTAGGGGGTCGACAGATGGCAAGCCATGTATAGGCATGCAAGCCGCTGCCATCTTAGGGTTGACACTTAGGGGGTCGACAGATGGTGCGTCAGGCGAACGCATGCCGGCCTCTGCCATCTTCGGATCGACACCGAGTGAGTCGACAGATGGCAAGCCAAATGTAGTATGTAAAGTAAAGTGCAAGCTGCGCCGTGATGGTGACTGTGCAGCTGCACTATGTAGACAGGTAGATAGGACACTCGAGGAGGGGTATGCCTCCAAGGTAGGAGGCAAAGTAGGCCATCCAGGATGGTGCCTGTCTCACCATGCTGCCGTACCTATTAATGGTACGTATGTTAAAAATAAATATGTATGTCGACGTTTGGTGGGTGGTAGCATGGCGGCCAGGTCAGTGTGGCGCCTCACTCATAGGGAGGAGGTAAGGCCGCGTAGGTCGCCAAAGATACTGGCGCGCTGTGCTGCTGCTCCACCCAACAGTATATCCAGCACAGGGGTAATGAGTTGGGTATACAATTATGTAAACAATGGGTTTGTGTCTCACCATTTGGGTGATACGTACTCGCTGAGTGGGAGAGGGGACTGGCGCTGGGTTTCTTCGGCGGAGAACCCAGCTGACGTGGCAACCAGGTTGTCATGGCCGATAGGTAGTAATGCGTGGCTATCGGGTCCCGCCTTTCTTTGTTGTCCACAGGAGCGGCGGCAGGCATGTTCCGACTTGGGGTCAGGAGGTGCCGACGCTGAGCGGGTACAGTGTACCCACAGACACAAGCAGCGCTTGCTAGCGAGAGTGCTAGCCCGGTTCGGCAGACGACGCAAGCGGCGTCGGGACGCCACACTCTCCGCAGAAGACCGTTACGCAGTCGAGGTGGCAGCACTTGCAGAGGGCAAGCAGCTGCCACACAGAGTGGAACCGGTGATGTCAAAAAGTCAAGCGTGCCGGCCGGCTCGAGATAAGCCGGCGGCGCCAAATTATGTGAGACCTGCCGGCCGCAAGGCCGCAGGTGACGCGACGCGCTTTCGTGCGTTGCGGGGTCGACTGTTTCGGCCCCATGGAGGTCAGCATGGGAAGGCGCCGGGAGACCAGGTGGGGCGTGTTGTGCACGCGCCTCGCCACACGCGCTGTCAACATGGAGTTGGCGGCCTCGCTGAGCGCCGACTCAGCCATCCTCGCCCTGCGGCGCCTAGTGGCGCATGTACTCCGACAAGGTTACTAACTTTGTCGGGGCCAACTCCGAGCTTCGTGCTGCGCTGCGGGACCTGGACTACACCCGGGTCCAAGAAGGAGCCGTCGGCCGGGGTATCGCCTGGCACTTCAACCCTCCCGCGGCCCCACACATGGGTGGCTGCTGGGAGCGTCTAGTGCGCTCAATTAAGAGCGCCCTCAAGGCGACGCTGCGAGAGCGCGCCCCACGTGAGGAGGTCCTTTACACCCTCCTCACCGAGGCCGAGCTGGTCGTCAACAGCCGGCCGTTATGTTACGTCTCTGACGATGTGAGCCATCCCGTCGTTTTGACACCCAATCATCTCCTGCTGGGCTCAGCCGCGGGGGATGCTCCGTACGTGCGCCCTGATCCGGGCGACATCGACTCGCGACGCATGTGGCGTCGTGTCAACGCGTTGGCAGACCTCTTCTGGCGCCGGTGGCTGCGTGAGTTTCTTCCGGCTCTGCAGCGGCGACAGAAGTGGACGAGCGACGTGCCCAACGTCAAGGTCGGCGACGTCGTGCTGGTGACCGACGAGAATAGGCCACGTAACCAGTGGGTAAAAGGAATAGTTAAGAATGTAAGTCCCGGGATGGACTCTGTTGTTAGAGTAGTCGACGTGGAAACGACTTCGGGGGTCTTACGTAGACCTGCGGTCAGGGTGATTGCGTCTCCTACCGACGGTAGCGTGATCGGTTGAAGCCTTTCACGGGGGGTGGTATGTAGAGGATCCGCCATCACCCCGGTGTTGAAAATGGCGCCATCACTCTGACCATAGCAAATTACAGCTAGCATAGTTTGTTTTTGTTATGTCCTAAAGTATGCTTTATTATATCCTAAGTATGTCTTTTCATGTCCTAAGTATACCTTATTATGTCTAAAGTATGCCTTATTATGTCCTAAGTATGTTTTCTTATGTTATAACTACGTATCATTATGTTTTAAGTATCATAAGAATAAAGGTAAAACATGTTCAATGTTAAGGTTTATGAGGTAACTTTTTTGTATAGCGCAAGTAGTGCATGCTAAGGCGCTAAAATTGACCAATTGTGATAAAGTCAGTAGTAAGAAATTTCGGCTAGTCAGCGATTGGTTGATCATATTCATGCTTCTCATGATTGGCTACAGACAGTGGAAAGTTTTCGGAGTCCACCATGTTGTTTTATGTACATATTGAAATACATATGTAAAGTTCCTTTGTTTTTATTGTAGTTTGTAGATTTGTGAGAATGTGAATTTAGAATCTAATAGTAAAGTATAACGTAGATTCAGTTTGTCCATCGAATACATACTTTGCATTATGTATAAATGTTAGTTTTGTCGTTAGAAAGACAAGTAAATATGTAAAGTAAATATGCAGGTGTTCATTACATAAGAGATAAGAAAAGTCTTCTCTGATTGGTTGTCGTCAAAATGTCAGAACGCCTGTGATTGGTCGATAGTTAATGTTCAAGTTAATTTGTAAAATTAACAAAATGTATTGGCTGTCCGGGTCGGCATTAGTTTCACTACGTGCCCCATAGAATTTGGGTGATATATATAGGCGCCCCTGGCAGTCAAAATTAGTCTCTCAGCGTTAGTGACTCAAGTGAGCTCGTAGGCCTCTGGCTTCGCTCCTATCGCCTAGTACCACACCTTGTACGGCGGTTTAAAGTGTCTTGTACCACTCCTTGTACAGACATTAGTTACTGTCCACTATTGGGGCAGTAATTCATATTGTGTTTTCAAACTGTAATTCTGTGTAAATCTGTGCTTCATCTGACTTTTTACCATTTACCTTTTACTTTATGTGACAATATACCATTTTATATTTTCATCTGTGTATCAATTTGATTGACCCACTTGCTCATTTCATCACACGTGAGTGTCGCGAGACAACAATACGCCAGTCACACACAAATCCTTCAACCCTCGCGCCTATCGCGAAAAGCATCGTGTACAATTTGGTCCTTCGAGCGCGGATCGTGTACACATCCTTCGTAGTCCATCCTCTGTCACCAATTGCGTGGAGACTTTTGCCCAGTGGTCATCATGCATGCGGCCAACGTGAACCTCTATTTTTTTTAGAGGTGTAGGTAATCAACTATCATTACAGAAAAACCAAATGCGATATTGTAAAAAAAAAAAAAATCAGTTCATACAATTCAATTCAATTAACATTAATAATACAAATACAATACAATAAATTTATCAATATAGTACAATTACTTCAAGCAATTTAGAATCAATTATTAGTATAACATAAGATGATCGCGCTTAAAAAATCCTACAACCGTCAAGCCCCGGGCGTTTTCTGCAGTTTGACATGTTGAATGCTCACAAAAAATTATTTGCTGACGTTTTTATTGGCATGAGGCACGTACAGTATTTTTTTTTGTCTTATAATTAAGAACCTTAGTTACAAAAAATAATATACCAGTCAGAATCCGAACAGAAAATTAAGATAAAATCATTTCAAATTTAGCCTAACGTTTTGTAATATCTAGAATGATATTTCAATAAAAAGTTCAACCCCTAATTTGGTTAACAAATCTTAATAATTTCTAGTGAATCTGAAATTCCAAGTAAAGTGAAATATTTAATTTTGACTTTTTGGGTGATGGCTTGATGAGAATTTTAAGACGAAGTGAAATTGAAATAGTTATGATTTTATATTGCTTATTTAATAAAGAACGATATTCATTGGTAGAGTGTATCTAGTCGATTTTAACACACATTTATATTAGCTTCAGCTTTTTTTTTGAAGTGAAAACTTCTTTAGGCGCGTTGGGCAATTATGAGATGGAAAAAACAATTGAACTCGCGCCCCACCGCCACCGACACTGCTACGCGTTTGCTACGAGAGTGCTAAAACGCGTAGCGTCGTAGCACACGTAGCGGATTGCGAGGCACGTTGAGCATTTTTGTTCAAGTTTTCACTTCTGTCGGCACTCCTAGAGTGCAACTGTTATTTTTTTTGTGGTGGTGGGAAATCATCCAAAATCTTGTCCCGCTCTGGGTGTACCGGTTGTCAGACTTTTACTGACTAAAACCCACCCCTGTTCCTTCAGTTACCTGTGTGCCAAGGGCCACGGTAACTTTATTTTGAATTTTTCCGCAACCCCAGGCAATATTAGCTTCACCTAGTAAGCTTCATCTGTAACTATAGTTGCCGATTGAGGGAAAATTTTGCATACTTGTTTAGTTTGAATAGTTGTGCCGATCTAATAAAACAAGAAAGAGACGGACGTAAATTAGAGCTGTCAAATTTAGTTGAACTAATATTTCCATACAAATTAAGTGTACACGTAAAAACATGTCGACTAAAAACACGGTAAAGCGCAAGGCGTAAACTAGTTTGACATCTCTAACTTAGTTCATAGCTATAGCAGTCCTTTTTTCGCACTGCCTTTTAGTAAAAGATAGCGATTCTCTTATTTTAGTTTAGTTATTGAACAAGAGAATCGGCACCAATGCATGGTTAGGCAAGTGACGTCATTCTAAATCTAATATGGTAGACTCCCGAAGATGGCGGAATAGTTATTTTTTATGTATTACCATGATATGTGTATCAAAAGAAAAGGCTTGCTGAGAAAATATGAGAAATTAAAGAAAATCGTGTTTTTAAGTTTTCAACCTACTTCCAAAATAAGAGAAGGTGCTCATTCGACTGTATTTTATTTATGTGTGCTACCTCAGACCTCTTTCCTAGGTGAACCGATTATGGTGATTATTTTTTTAATTTTATAAGTTGGTGCTTCTCATGTGGTTCCATTTAAATTTTTATTAAGATCAGACCATTAATTAGTTGATTTCGACTACATTGATCATCATCAATCGACTATCAATTCAGGCATAAAAGGGAATGCACAAAAAATGCCTGAAACGGACAGAAACTACTAATAGTCCCTAATTCTATTTAGAATAAAATAGGTATAATAAAATAAACACGACCTCCATATAAATATAAGCGGATATCAAGTGAAATATATTTAGTGATCGTTATATTTTGCCCTAGTTAAACAAACTCAATAATTTCACTATACGTGTTTTATTTTAAATAGAATTAAGGACTATTAATAGTTTCTGTCCATTCCAGGCATTTTTTGTATGGCAGATGGGTATTCCTCTTTACTATTTAAATTTAGTTATGGGGTAGGTACCTACAACAACTAAAAAGTGAAAAAAAAAGTTTTTACAAAAAAGGTGTTTCTGGTTTTGTTTCTTAGTTTTTTGACACCGACTTCCGAAATTAAAGTTATTTAGCACTTTTTTTTTTGGAAGTCAGTACCATTTTTGTAAAAAAAAATATATTTTCACTTTATTTGTGATTCCCCATTAAATTGTGTTAAAAATGCATATTTATGCGATAGCAGCAATCGCGGTCGATTTTCTGTAATTTTTTGAAGAGTTCCGTTGTTTGTCTCCGAAGCTCATCATCAGATCTATAATGTAAAATTTAAATGGGACCATTTCGGCATAAACCCCTTTCGAACGAATTTCGAAGAATTTTGCAAATCCGTCTATTTAGGACGAAGTTATGCCCGAAAAAAAATATATATAAATATCCGGATTGATAACCTCCTCCTTTTTGAAGTCGGTTAAAAATAAAAACTTCCAAAATTAAAGTTATTTTACATTTTTTTTGTGTTTTTTTATGGAAGGAAGTCTGTTGTATTTCTTTGAAAAAAGTTTTTAAACCATACTTAATATTTTTTATTCGTTAAATTTTGCTGAAGTTCGTATGTTTTCTGAAATAGTACATAAAGAATAGAATATAATAGAATGCATTTATTTGTCAGAATATTGTATGTACAAGGCTGTTATGTGTATTAGATTTCCGATCATAATATTCTGCCGTTTCCGGCGTACAAATATGGTTTGTAAATTATTACATTAACATTAAATTATTAGATAATTATTAGAATTACAAATAATTTGAACAAGAGTTGTAAGAGAGATTAATTATATAAGTCAAAATTCAATTAAGTCAAGTAGTTAAATATTATTTTTAGGCAATAATGTCAAATATTTAGGCAAATTTTTCATTCATAAAATCTTCAGTCGAGTAATAACATTTGCTTAGAAGAAAGTTAAATAATTTACATTTAAATGTTCTGAGGCTAAGAGTTTTGAAGCCATCAGGTAATTTGTTATAAACAGTAATGGACATGCAGTATACATTATTAGAAAACCATTTAATTCTACGCCTAGGAACATTAAGCATATGCACTTTGCGGCTGGGTCTGGATACGACATCATTAAACAAATCAAATTCATGTTTGTTTTGGTGTACATAGATACAAATTTCAAAAATATATAGCGCTGGAAAAAAAAAAGTAAAGTAAAGTGTAAGGATGAATGAATATTTATTGAATGTTGTTTTGGTTTGAAAATATTTATTTGACACAGACGTGAAAATAATTAGGTAACCTACACATGTACCAGAAAATATTTATTGATAAATATCATCATCATCATTATCATCAGCCTGTTAATGTCCCAACTGCTGAGGCACAGGCCTCCTCTCTGTGAGAGGGTGTTAGCCGTCATCCATCAGCAGGCGGGCCCAATGCGGGTTGGTGGATTCAAATTCAAATTTAAAGCATTTATTTCAAATAAACCAATTACAGGCACTTTTGAATTCTGCCCGGAGGTTGAGGATAAATCTGCCCAGAGGTTGAGGATAAATTCGAAAGAGTTACCTCGCCCCTGGGCATTCAGGGCAGGGAGGAACAGGGGTGGGTTTTAGTCAGTAAGAGTCTGACACGCCCTCCCGCTCCACCCAGAGCGGGAGAAGTCATTGGATGATTTCCCACCACACATTAAAAAGGCACTTTTGAATTGTCAAGAAGTCGGTCAGTCAGAAAGATGAAGCGAATTGCACATTATAAAGCGTAGATCTTCATGAAGAAGAACGCGCAAGAAACTCCATGGTTGTCACATGTCTTCGAATTTTTGATTCTAGGACATGCCGGTTTTCTCACGATGTTTTCCTTCACCGTTTAATAAAGCGCCTGGCTGGGTTTGAACTCACGACCTACAACTTGTAAGTCGTGGCCGTTACCACTGGGCCACCACTGCTCTATTGATTGATAAATATAATGTACTTAATTATGATAAATATAATGTACCTAATTATGAAGTGAGTAGTGATGGCCCAGTAGTAACGGCTCCAACTTACTTAAAAAAAACAAAAAAGAACCTAACCTAACCTAACCTAACGATGTTTTTCTTCACCGTTTTGAGAGCAGTGGTGATGAAAAAATTAACACAAAGTAAAGCGCCTGCCTGTGGAGCAGCGGTGGCCTAGTGGTATTGGCCGCGACTTACGAGTTGTAGGTCGTGAGTTCAAACCCAGGCAGGCGCTTCATTAAACGGTGAAGGAAAACATCGTGAGGAAACCGGCATGTCCTAGAATCAAAAATTCGAAGACAAGGAAGCTGCAAAGGGCAGTTGTGACCTCCTGGAATAAACGAGAAACAATCAGTTGTGCCATGGGCCCATCCATGTTTTGCCCCACAGACCCTTGGTAACTTCAGGCATAAAAATTCAAGACCGTAAGGATTTGGAAAAAGATGAAGATTGTGGACAGTGAAATGCTTGTTTTTATTGAAGAGAATGATAAAAAAAATATATACCTACTTTAATTTCTCACAAACTCTTAAGTCGGGAATTACACTAATATTAAGGCGCTATTAACTGCCAATGACCTTGACTGGTTAGCTTGCGTGTTCTGTGCTGAGCTCACGTAACGTGTCGTACGTCCACCCAGTAATAGGACTCGCCCATCAAGGAGCGCTCTCCGAAATTAGACGCATTATTAATTTATTACACATAAAACAACAAGTATAAAACACTGAGACTAAATTATAAATAATTAAATGATCTTTAAAATGATGAAGGTTATATAAAAATACGCTTTATAGTTATTGCGTGATTCTCAATTTATTATCCGCGTTAGACATAAATTTACAAATTAATTACAATATGTTATAGACATATAATTTCAAATATTCTCAGATCAAATTACGACGGAAATTGTCTAGAGTAGTAGTAGCAGTCGTTTAGACGTGATGTTCAATTACAAACCATTAAAAGTCGTTACTCAGGCGACGCCGGTTTCTTCTACGCTCTAAACATTCTTGACGTAGAGCATCCTCGATTAACATCATTCTTGTAGCCATTTCAAGTAAAAGAACAAAATCCACACTAACGAAAATCAGAAGGTAACACTTTTGGTTTCGTCAAATCATGGGTTAAACTTCCGAAAAATCATCTGTCAAATTGAAATGTTCGTTCGCAACATAAACGAATCATAGAAGTTTAGAGAACCTAAATTTCAAAACAATTTCGTTCGAAACGAACTTCGGTGAAACTTCGGAACGAATGGAACCGTGGTAGGAAACATGCGAAATTTTGATCGAAACTTCGTTTTGCGTTGAATAAGAGTAGACCTACTGTACTTTGAGGCGTTTTATCTTTGTCATTTTTTAATGATTTGATAAATCGAAAAATACGCATCTCATATTTTTTTTATTATTCTAAGTTACGGACTAAATAAAATAATTATTTGTATACCCAGGAAACATCCCTATTCTGCACTTTTCCAACAATTTTCCAGTTTCAGGTAGTCTGTGTTTCCTGATAGATATGCCAGACTATCTGAGGGCCTTTAAATCAAGAGTGAATAGGTTACTTCTAGGCAAGCGTACTCCATCGTTGACCACTTCATTGCTTGTCATCAGGTGAGATAGTGGTCAAGCGCAAGTCTGTCAGTTATAAAATAAAATAAACTGACCCGGCAAGTACTGGGTAGCTCGCCGTCCGATCAGCACCGGGCCCGAAAGTCAACGGCGCGTAGTGTTCCACGCGCGCCTAAAAGAGTTTTCAGCAATCATGACGGGGCCCGTCATGGCAGATGCCTGCTCAGGGGTTGTAGATAAATTCGAAACAGAGTTACCGCGCCCCTGGGCACTCAGGGCAGGGAATGAACAGGGGTGGGTTTGAGTCAGTAAGAGTCTGATCCCACTCCACCCAGAGCGGGCGAAGTCATTGAATGAGTTCTCAACAAACAAAAAAAAATATGAGTTCCGTACCAAATATTGGTATATTTTTAGTAAAGTATAGGTAATAATAATCATTATCACCAAATATCAAGTTCATAGGTCAATGGAAAGTTAAAAAATTCTTCGTTACAAAATTTTGTGACAGACGACGGACGAAATCAAAAAATCAAAATCAAAAGTCATTTATTCAAACTAGGCTGAGAACCAGCACTTTTTGAACGTCAAAAAACAGACAGATAGACGGACATGTGAATGCCAACAATAGGGCTCCGTTTGGACCATTCGGATACGGAACCCTAAAAACTACCTTTTTTTTACAAGAATGAAATTTATTTTATTTTTATTTGTTTATTTTATTCATTTAGTTACCTACCACTATCTCAAAATGTACAGGTATGTCTCTAAGTCCCCTTGATACAGGTATACCTGTACGCATGTCCCTTACACGTGTGCTCCAGTGCTTTGTTTACAGTTCTCCTCGTGCTCTTCATTAAATGGTCATAGTGCTCGGGACTGGGCTATTTTATTAAGTTAGTGTTAAGTAATCAGCTCTTTTGAATGTTAACTTGAGACAGATAGCGAGATCAGCAGTTATATGACTTTTAATGGTTTTTAATTGAACATCACGTCTAAACGACTAGTTGTATTTCTTTGAAAAAAAAAATGTTACTTTATACAATTTTCGTCGTAATTTGATCTGAGAATATTTTAAATTATATTTTTAAAACATAGTGTAATTAATTTGTAAAGTTATGTACGGATACAAAATTGAGAATCACGAAAAAACTATAAAGTATATTTTTATGAAATCTCCAACATTTTAAAGATCATTTAATTATTTATAATTTAGTTTAATTGTTATAGTTTAATATCTGTTGTCTTATGTGTAATAAATTAATAATGCGTCTAATTTCGGACAGCGCTCTTTGATGGGCGAGTCCCTATGCCATCGGGATGTAGGGACTGGAACTCCCTGATGGAAAATAGTACAACAGTTGAATTTGGGCTTCAATGTTTTGTTATGTGTGTGTGTGTTTTGTTGTCATTACACTATGAAAAAAAAGCTTGTTTGATAAACACTTTTAATGCTTTTAAATAAAAAAAACTTTATTACAAAAAAAAAAACAACCGACTTCCAAAAAAAATTCAGTAAAAATTAATAAATAACTTTTTATTTCGGAAGTCGTTGTTTGTATTTTACTTCTTCGTTATTTGACACCGACTTCCGAAATAAAAGTTATTTATTAATTTTTACTGTATTTTTTTTTGGAAGTCGGTTGTTTTTTTTGTAAAAAGTTTTTTATTTTTCACTTTTTAGTTGTAACAACTAAAAACCCCAATATAATGGAACGTGGAATTTAAACATTTGGAGAACACCAAAACGTCATCGAGGTACACGTATTTTCCGTTTCTGTTCAGTTTCTCAAAAAGCGCTGAAGCAATTTCAATAAAATTTATATGGGACCACCTCGGGAGTATATTCTTTCAGAAAAAAAATTTTGAAAATTGGTTCACAACTGACGGAGAAATCGCGTAACATACATACAAAAAAAAAACACAGAAGAATTGAGAACCTCCTCCTTTTGGAAGTCGGTTAAAAAAAATAAAACTCAATTATCTCAATAAATATATGATCATTAGTTATTTTGTACAAATAAATTAAAATTTCAATAACAATAAACATTTAAAATAATTAGGTAATTAAATAATACAAATAAAATAAAAATTATAAAGTTAAAATCATAAAATTAAATTAAAATCATAAAATTAAATTAAAATTATAAAATTAAATTAAAATTAATTGATAATGACTAATAATACGCCTGCCTCTGAGTCAGCCGTTGAGGCGCAATTATTATCAAATATCCAAACATTCAGTCTTTCAAATTTTTAATATTAGTAGAATGTTATTTGGTAACAAACAAGTTGGACGAAATTTTGCCGATAACGCTTTTTTTTTTTGGGATTGGGAAATCATCTAATGACTGATTTACGTGACTTTACAGAGGTGATTTTAAAGTTGAAATAATATATTTCTCTAAGTTTTAATGAGAGAGCAGTGGTGGCCCAGTGATAACGGCCGCGACTTACAAGTTGTAGGTCGTGAGTTCAAACCCAGGCCGGCGCTTTTTTTTTTTGGCGTGGGAAATCATCCAATGAATTCTCCCACTCTGGGTGGAGCGGGAGGGCGTGTCAGACTATTACTGACTAAAACCAACCAAAAAAAAAAAGGCAGGTGCTTTACTTTTTGTTAATCATTTCATCACCACTGCTCTCAAAACGGTGAAGGAAAACATCGTGAGGAAACCGGCATGTCCTAGAATCAAAAATTCAAAGACTTGTGACATCCACCAACCCGCATTGGGCCCGCGGCCGCGTGGTGGATTACGGCCTGCACCCTACAGAGAGGAGGCTTGGCGCCGACTCAAAATTAGTTTATATAATAAAATATCAAATTTTATATAAACTAATTTTGAGTCGGCGCCAAACAACAATCTGATTATTTTATTAATTGGCGCCGACTCAAAATTAGTTTATATAACATTTTCTTTCAAAAAAAATACACTAAAAAAAACTTTTTACAAAAAAAATACAACCGACTTCCATAAATAAAACTAAAAAATGAAAAATAACTTTAATTTCGGAAGTCGGTGTTTCTAGTTTGGTTTCTTCGTTATTTGACACCGACTTCCGAAATTAAAATTTATTTTTCATTTTCTATTTTTATTTATGGAAGTCGGTTGTATTTTTTTTGTAAAAAGTTTTTTACTTTTCACTTTTTAGTTGTTGTACCCCATTCTAAAACTAAATTAATAGTAAAGTTATGCCCGAATTGATAGCCCCAAAAGTAGGGCAAACGCTAAACATGCCCACAATTTTCGAGGTTTTCTCTCAATTTTATCAGGATTCCATAATCAGATCCTGATTTCCTTGACATGGGACCACCCTTGAGGTATAGCCAATCTAACAAAAAAAGAATCATCAAAATCGGTTCATAAATGACGAAGTGAGGACTCAAAATTCACTAAAAAAAATATGTATACGGTCGAATTGAGAACCTCCTCCGTTTTTCGTCGGTTAAAAAGATAAAAAAATGAAATAAAAAAAACATTGTCATTTGAGAACAAAAGAAAAAATTAGATACGAGTAGGTACCTACTTAAAATAAAAAATATAAGTAACTAAGGAAAAAAAAAAGAAGTGAAGTGTGCGCCCCACGGCTGCGCCAAATAGGTCCAGTTCAGCTTAGATGCCAGACAACTAGTGCCTGACGCTGGTTTTCAACAGGACCTGAGGTGTCACGGACGTAAACAGTTTACAAGTGTCTTAAGATAGTTTGTTGCATACTTAATGTGCCTGAAACAGGTTTAATTTACGAGTAGCTTATGACTTTGTTTTATAATAATAATATGTCATGATAATCATATACATTATTTACGTATGAAATATACTTAAGATGCCTGCCTAAAATAGCTACATAACTAAAAATAATTTATACTCTTTTTAATACAAGCAAAAAAATAAAAAATACTAAAAATAAAAAAATAAATACAATATAGTGTCATAATAGTGGGTGATAATAACGAATAGGTATATAATCTAGAAACAAAATAGCGTGTAAAAAACCATAAATGTGTGAAAATAGAACGATGGCGTGTGCACACCAACTACAGCTTCTTTCGAGTCGAGAACATAAGCAATCTGTGCAAGCCGAGCGCGTGAGCAATTCCTATCAACTTTGTAACTGTAGTCATTTACTCTTATCCTACAGTCACACGTTACAGTTAGATAAGTTATCATATAATTGAGACATTTAGCGCTATCATATCCAGCTTCCGTTGTCCATCAACTAGATACTGCCGTAAGCGTCTTCTGAATGTACCTATCGTGTTGATTGCTCTAATAGGTGGTGACAGGTTATTCCACACAGGAAAGCTGCCTCTGAAAGCAGCTGTACTGTGAAACTGAGTTGACAGCTGTTGTGAGCATTGTCTTCTCCCGCATTCTCGTCTACCCGCAATCCAAGTAAGCGTGTTAAATAGGTAGTCGGGTTTCCCTGACTACACCGAAAAGTAGGCAAGCCAGATGTAGTTTGCGTCTGGACTTCATTTTGAGAGTATAATGCTTGTTTAAAAAAGGTGTTACATGGCTTCTACGAGGTATATTGTAACAAAACCGAGCGCAAGCATTCTGTACCCTTTGGATGAGCCGATCTGTACGAGCTAATAGGCGTGGGCCGTACACCGTGTCTGCGTAGTTCAACCTAGAGAGCACCAGGGCTTCCACTAGCTGTTCCCGCAACGTTACGGCCAAATAAGGCCGCATTTTGTATATATATATTTTGTATATGATTAGTTTATCTACTATAAGTTTAATAACATACTTCTCATCCATCACATTCAGCTGTTTATAGGACCCCACTTCCTTCAAACGACTAGTCAGTAGGTACTTTTACCCACAACGTTCTTCCGGTTTAAAAATTTGGAATGAACCTGCTCATCTGAGTTTAAACTAATATTTTTTAATAAATCATGCCTATTGATACTAAACTTAAACCTTTAAACATAATAAACATGTCTCGAGAAAATATATGAATCGACATGACCTGATCCACAGTCAGGTCATGTCACTTCATATACTGAGAATTGGTTACGAAGGCGTCATGTGTCCAGGGTTGTCCCAAGAGCATTAAGAAACTGTTCTTTTAAACATTTACTTAGTCAGGGTTAAGAATAGACGGCCCTTTCGCAAAAAAAAGGTTAGCAAACGTCTGTGCGTGACCTAAACCCACATTTGAGTGTGAAACCGCATGGGAACTGTCATTGACATTCAAGGGGTAGCTTGGTGGACATTTGTGTAACTTTGCGCGAAAGTGGTTTTCTATACTTAGTCGTGGCTAGATAATTTTAAATATGGCCGTGGTCTGTTGCTCTTTCCAATTCTTTTTTTTATTTTTTTTTATTCCATTTTATTAATTTAATCTGTGTTCCATGAGTGTGTTAATGGAGTTTTTGGCGGGATATTCTCGGGTGAAGTTCAGTGGCTGATTTAATTATTCGGTTATTGATTCCTAGTGGATATTGTGATGTAAAATTGGTGTAGTTTTGTGTCTCAAGTGTCTACGCAACTGGACAATATGTGGAATCATTGAAACAGGCGCGATCTCGGTAAAATGGAGCTGAGAATTTTATTGTAGTAAAGACTACCTCAGCGAAGTTTGCCGAGAAGGCTGATTCGACACATTTGTTGCCAAATACTGCAAAATACATTACAATGTGTTACATCTGCATTCTAATGGGGAAAAAGTTAAAGTGATAGTGATCAAATTAAGACTTGGCTTAAAGGTCTTGTAACCAAGCCAGTGGCATAGCCACAATTATTGTTAAAAAAAAAAAATAATGGCATCACATATCCTATCAGAATACCAAGGCTGTGTTATTTTTTTAAAGTGAAAACTTTTTTAGGCGCGTGAGGCAGTTTTGAGATGGGAAAACAATTGAGCTTGCGCGCCACCGACACCGCTTTTTTTTTTTGTGGGGTGGGAAATCATCCAATGACTTCCCCCGCTCTGGGTGGAGCGGGAGGGCGTGTCAGACTCTTATTGACTAAAACCCACCCCTGCTCCTTCCTGCCCTGAGTCCCCAGGGGCGAGGTTACTCTGTTTCGAATCTCTGCCCCCGGGCATCGGCCATGACGGGCCCCGTCTCTTTGCTGACAACTCTTGTTCGTCGCGCGTGGAACACTACGCGCCGTCGACTCTCGGGCCTGGTGCTGATCGGACGGCGAGCGACCCATTACTCGCATTACTCGCAGGCCCGGGTCTATGGTGGCCGGAGATCGTCTCGCGGTCACCGACACCGCTACGCGATTCGCTACGAGAGTGCTACGACTCGACACGTCGTAGCACTCATAGCGGATCGCGAGGCGCGTTAGGCATTTTGGTTCAAGTTTTTTGTTTTTATTTCTGACTGTACTCCCGGAGTGCCAGGTTTTTTTTTAAATATCGTATCTTGTGCTGAGTCAGGAGCCTGTTTGGCCTCGCACATTTGTCTTTTCTATATTGGTATTATTATGTTGTTATTTTTAACACACTTAGATTAACTTCACTTGTAACTATAAAAACAAATCTTAAAAGTTAAAGTTGACCCACTGCCCGGTTTCTGATTAAACTGAAATTTATTTTTTTATTACATTAGAGGTAGTTTAAAAGTAGCGCCAGTCACAGAAAAGTTGAAAGGGAACCGCTTATTGCTTGTTATGGTCATGTGAAGAGGAGGGATGAAACACATGTTACCAAAAGAGTTATGAATATAAATGTGGATAAGGATGGATGTAGGAAGAGGGAGGCCAAAGAAAAGATGGATGGATTGTGTGAGGAGTGATATGAAAGAAAAGTGATAGCGTGACGGCTGACAGGACAGAATGGAAGAAAAAAACGTGTTGCGCCGACCCCAAGTAACATGGGATTGGGGCAGGAAGATGATGATTTAATTTGGATGACAATGCAATGTTTGCTAAGTGACCTCATTCTAAATTCAATAGCCGGACTCCCAGAGATGGCGTACTAGTTATTTTGTAGGTATTGCCATGATATGGGTGTCAATTGAAAGGGTTTGATGAAAGAACATGAAAAATAAAGTGCGGTTTTTAGTTTTTTGACCTACAGAATTTTTTTATTACTATTAGTTAGTTGTCAGGACTTGTCATCATTTCACATTATATATTGCCATGATATGGGTATCAAATGAAAGGAATTGCTGAAACAACACGAAAAATAAAAAATAATGTGAGTTTTTTAATTTTTTGTCACTTTAGAAAATTATTATTACTATTAGTTTGCTGTCGTGACTTGTCAACATTTAACATTATTTTGCGTTTTTCGTCACGTCACGTCTAAACGACTAGTATTAGTTCGTTGAAAAAAAATATATGTTACTCTAGAAAATTTTCTAATATTGATTCATCGATATGTGAATATTTGAAATTATATATATATATATATATATATTTATCACTGATAGGCGTTCGCATCTCGTTTGCCCATTACCTTACCTGATGGTAATTTGTAAAGTTATGTCTAACGCGGAAAAAAATTGAGAATCAAGCAAAAACTAGTAAGCGTATTTCTATGAAACCTTCACCATTTTAAACATAATTTAACTGTTGATCTTTTAGTATACATGTTTTAGTATAATACCTGTTGTTTTATGTATAAAAAAATAATAATGCGTCTGATTTGGGACAGCGCTCCTTGTTGGGCGAGTCTTGGTACTGAGTGGACGAACGACGCGTTGCGTGAGCTCAGCTCAGAATAAGCAACTTAACCACTCAAGTTCGTTGGCATATGATTGCGCTTTAAATGATTTTTAGACTACCTGTTCAATCTGCCTAACCTTTTATTTTACCACTTTAACATTAGTTAGGTAAATTCCTTCTTATTTATTCTGACGACTCAGTTGATAGTTAACGCAGTGATTGAGCGATTGGCTACTGCGCTGCGTGTCGCGGGTTCGATCCCCGCACGGAGCAAATATTTGTTTGGCCTACAGATAGTTGTTCCGGGTCTGGGTAAACGCACCCACGATGCAGGAGAAATTCCTGGAATGAGCACGGTTTTTTATGTGTAACATCTTTCCTCTCGCTTTCCTGCAATCTATGGGAGTGGTTTCGTGAAATGGGACGGATTTGTGTAACAGAAAGCTGGGGACGCGCTATTTGATTTGACCAATGAGCGTGCGCGGTGGTAGAGTTGGCCGTCAGATGGTAGAGCGCGTGCACGATAAGGCTGCGCGCGGTCGAAATCGGAACTAAACGTTTTAATTTTATTTTTCAGGATAGAATGTTAATGTTGCTTATTACCAAGGTGAGATGTCGAATGTTACACACCATATGCGGCAACTGTAAGGCTCGCCGTTTTTTTGAAGTGAAAAATTCTGTTAGGCGCGTTGGGCATTTTTGAGATGGGTAAAAACTATTGAACTCGCGCGTCACCGTCACCAACCGTTGTAGCACTCGTAGCGGATTGTTATCATTTGAAGTGAAAACCAACAGCGGATTTTGTTCAAGTTTTCACTTCTGTTAGTACTCCCGAAGTGACAGTTTTTTTTTTCTTTTCCTCTTTCACAAGTATGACACTAAAGTTAAATTAATCAAACGAGCTCATTACAACAAGACGGTGACTGCAAGGAGTGCCACGTTCGCGTCCCGCCAACGTGTCGTCGACATAAAAGGAATACGTTATGCCCTCATTAGTGCGAGCTTCCTTATAACACCGAGAGTGTTTCATTGACGCTCATCGTGTGACTTGAGTGTAAATATATTTAGGTTCCGCTTTAGGAAGAAAGATAGAAAGATTTTCTACCTCACCTTTAATGATAATAATAAGATGATTCCTGGGTAAAAATAAAACCGACCAAGTACGAGTGGGACTCGTGCATGAAAGGTTCCGTACAATCGTACAAGATTATACGTGTCTACTTTACGAACAAAAACAAAACACGTTTCGGAAGCCCTTTTAATTTAATTTTTTTTTACCGACTTCAGAAAAGGAGGAGGTTCTACGTTCGACTGTATGTTTTTTTTTATGTATGTCCACCGATTTCTCTGTCAGTTGTGGACCGATTTTCAAAATTCTTGTTTTAATCCGAAAGAATATACTCTCGAGGTGGTCCCATATAAATTATATCGTAATTGCTTCAGCGCTTTTTGAAAAACTGAAAAAAAACCTAAAATATGTATACAAAGATGACGTTTTAGTTTTCTGCAATTATGAGTATGTTTTAATTCCACGTTACATGTTATTGGGGTTTTAGTTCTGGGGTATAACAACTAAAAAGTGAAAAATAAAAAACTTTTTCACAAAAAAAACACCCACTTGTCTGTGTGTGTGTAAAAACGAAGACATAAAACCAGAAACACCGACTTCTGAAATTAAAACTATTTTTTAATATTAAGTGTATTTTCTTTTTTGTAAGTCGGTTGTTTCTTCGTAAAAAAGTTTTCTATTATTATTTGTTGTTATAGCGGAAACAGAAATACACATTCTGTGAAAATTTCAACTGTCTACCTATTACGGATCATGAAACACCGACGCTGACAGACAGACGGAAGGATGGACAGACGGACAGCGGAGGCTTAGTAATAGGGTCCCGTTGGTTACCCTTCGGGTACTGTAGAGGAAGCGCCATCACACCAGTGTTAAGAAAGCGCCATCACTCTGGTCCATATTAAATTATAGGTAGCATAATTTAATTCGTAATGTCACAATATGTATGTCTTTGTTATGATTGGCTGAAAATTATGTATGTCTTCGTTATGATTGGCTGAGAAGCAAAGGTAAAAGTCTAAAGTAAAGTTAAAAGTACTGAGGTAACTTTGCACTACATCGCAGGTAGTGTGTGTCGCAACGTTGAAGTTGACCAATCAGAACAAAGCCAGTAGTTGGAATTCTTGCAAGCCCGCTATTGGTCACTTAATCTCATGTTTTCTATGTATTCGTGCCAGATACAATGGAAAGTTTTGGAAGCCCGCTATGTGTCTAAACATAGATCAATGTGAACCTTATATACCCGTAAAATATATATGTAAAATTGGTTTGTTTTTATTGGCAATTACGGGTGTATTTGTGAGTAAACTTAGAATCTAAATGGATAATATAATGTAAAATTAGATTCCCCATGTGATACATATTTTACTTTCTTTGAATGTGTTAGTTTTGTTGTTTTGTAAAGAAGTAAATATGTAGCAAGTAAATATGCAGGTGTTCAACACCTAAGCAATTAAAGTAGCGGTTCTCATTGGCGAACCCAAGAAAAATGTAGAGCCTGTGATTGGCCGGTTGTAATGTTGAAGTTTAAGCGTGAAATGCGCGAAATGTATTGGCTGTTTGGGTTGCATTTGCCGCACGACGTGCCCCATAGTGTTTTGGCCATAAATATGGGTGCCCCAGGCAGTCAAAATCAGCCCGCCAGTGCCACCGCTGCCAGCGCTTCCGGCACTCAAGTCACCAGTGCCACCGCCCGCTCGCCTGTGTGCGATGCGGAGGTGGGCACGTCGCCCGAGATTGTCCCCGGCCCCGTGAGGAGCCGGCAACGTGCGCCAATTGTGGCGGACCACACCCCGCGTCGCACCGCGAGTGCCCCGTCTTCCGCCGGGAGACCGCCAACAGGCGAGCGGGCACGGTGGCGCTAACAAGCACAGCACCCCGCCCGGCCGCAACAACGGCCCGGGCCACGAACGCGGAAGATCACGAGGCCTGTGGCGCCTCTCTGATGGCGGCCGCAAACGGGCCCAGTGGAGCAGCTGCCCCCCTGCCTGGACGCAGGAGGAAAAGGAGACGACGTGGGAGGAAGCCCCCTCCCCCCACCGACACCGCAAATCAGCCACCCCAACCCCAACACGCCGCACAGGGTGCGAATCTGCCAGGGGCGGCCTCCGTAACAGAGGTCGTCCCTACGGTAAAGGTTCGCACCATGTGCCCCCGTAGCAATCTACAACAGCGGACGCCAGAGGGCGCCACCGCTGCTGTCGGACCAGCCGCAGCCATGCGTCCACACCACGCGCCACTAGGCGCCACTGTGGCCGCCGTCACGCAGCCGGAGCTCCATAAGCGGGCCACTGGCCTCCTGCTGGACTTGATTAAGGCCATCAGGAGGGGCCAGGACCCGCTTATCACCGTGCTGGAGGGCATGGTGGCCATCCTAGCCCTCTACCAGGGCGGGACCGCCGCCAGCAGCCAGCCAGCAGCACCTGACGCCGAGTAAGTCGTTTTCACCTACACGCGACTTGCTCAAACAGGAACACTATACAAGCAGTACATGCACTGTGCGCGACGTGTTCTAAGTTAATATAGGCACGTCGCGTATCGCAAGCCAGACACACATGACTCCACACACATTGTGTACTCACGCGCTGTATGTACCTACATACAGCGCTTACATGGGCGGCGTTACACATACAATGCCGCCCACACATACATCTACGGCCCCGCGGTCCGGACGGCAACCGGCTAGATCTGGAAACCGGGCGGACGGGGGCCACTCACTAAATACTGTAGGCTCACTGTAAGCCGGCGGCCGTGAGCTGGTCGTCATCCGCTGGGCCTCCCACAGGGAACTGTGGGTCTCACCCGGCGGTGACAGACCGCCTAGCTGCCGTGAAAACATGTTCCGAGCCTGCAGTATCACACATGGGCGAATGCTGTGAGAGCATCGGCAGGTGCAGTTCCATCACCTGCCTAGTAGGCTCTTATGGCAGTCACCCTAGGCATCCACACCAGATAGGTCCCCCCACGAAGCGCCCGTTTTTACGGGCGGCAACTGAATTCGCGTTCTAGAGGGCTAAGCCCTGATAACGCCCACCACACCCCCCCTGCGGGGGGGTGTAGTGAACGTCAGACACGGTCAAAATCAGTTACTCAGCGTCAGTGACTCAGTGAGCTCGAAAGTCCTCTGGCTTCGCTCTATTGTCTTGTTCCACACCTTGAACAGACTGAGTATTGTCGTGTACCACACCTTGTACCGACTATGTATTGTCTTGTACCATACCTTGTACAGACTGTGTCTTGTCTTGGACAGACTGTTATTATTGTCCGCTGTTGGGGCAGTAATACTACGTAATTTCAACTGTGTAATTCTGTGTATCTACGAACTGTTAAATCTGTGCCATTTAGAACTTTTACCTTTTTACATTTTTTATATAATATACAACTTTTATGAAGAACTGTGTCATCTATTACTAACCCACCTGCTCCACTCATCACACGAGCGTGTCGCGAGACTCCAATACCGCCGACCGACGCACAAATCCTCAACCCTCGCGCCTATCGCGAAAAGCATCGTCAACAGGTACAGAACCCTGAAAGCTAATAAAGTCCACCAGTAAGATAGTATGATACTCGGCAATAGTGCAGACTACTATCGGTGAATTAATTTTCTAAATCAGAACAGAGATTCTAGAGATGATCATTTTCAAATAAGTATATACAAACAATCTACCCCCTAACAATATAAATTTACATTGATGCAATGATATTGTACACAAAATATGTTAAGTTCATAGTAACCGACGTTTACAATCTGTTCGCGTTGGCATATAATAATGCAACCACGTTGACATGTAGCGCTACTGAATAGTACAAAAGATATACGAGTAATAAGCATGTGAGTGAAAGAGATAGCTATCATTTGAACGTTTTGTCTAGGCATAGATTATGACAAAACGTCCTGATCCCAATTAGGACGTTTTAGAGTCTTCATGATGCGGGCGCTAGAATCATAAATCTGCCTCTTTTTAGAGTTAGTACCCGAACGGTTCAAACGGAGCCCTATTGCTGTCACTCACGTGTCTGTCTGTCCATCGTCTGTCTCACAGGTTTTACAGCAAAACTACTACAAAAAAAAAATACAAAAATACATTTGGTACGGAACCCTAAATGTGTGAAGTCTGACACGGATTACCCCGGCTATCACAGCTTGTCTGACAGATGTCAACCGTCGTCTGGTGCCCCGTGCAATAATATTATTACGTTTCCGGTTTGTATATCAACATAGGTATTGTTGTTATAGTCACACAGTCATTATTTCAGTTCCACTGAGGGCCGATTTCACCAATGAAACTAATCGCGATTAGTTTAAACTAAACTTAGTTCACGCGTTTAATCGATTAATTCGAGCTTCATTTTGCGTTTCACTGAAAACTGGGCGTTTAGAATTTAAACTAAGTTAAGATTAAATTAGTTTAGGTTTTAGTGGTGACACGGCAAATTAAGCTCTAATCTTGATTAAACGCATACACTGAGTTTAGTTTAACTAATCGCGATTACTTTTAGTGGTAAAATCGGCCCTCAGTGCATGCGTTTAATCGAGATTAGAGCTTCGTTTTGCGTTTCACCGAAAACTGGGCGTTTGGAATTTAAACAAAGTTAATCTTAAACTACGAGTAGTTTAGTTAGTAGTAGTGAAACGCAAAATGAAGCTCTAATCTCGATTAAACGCATAAACTGAGTTTAATTTAGCTAATCGCGATTAGTTTCATTGGTAAAATCCGCCCTAATCGTCATTAGTAAACGTCATTAGCCATCAGGAAATAATCCTACAAATATTATGAAAGTTTGGATAGATAAAGTCATTTTCGTTATAATAATAAAATGGCTGAGTCGTATCGGGAACCAACGGATAAAGTAACAATAGATTTTCTATTGTGTCTGTTTCCCCGGTAACGATAAATAGTAAATTTATTTACGAGAAAAAAACACTTATTAAAGATGAACGGATGTTTGTTACTCAATCACGGCAGAATGCCTGAACAGATCTAGATGAGGCACAGAGATTATAGTTTGCACATAGGCTTTAATTTCTAGTGTGTAAGTACCATTATCACGCGGATGAAGGTGTTGGCAGAAGCTTATATAACATAATTTAACGACTGTAGTTATCGAACTTCAAGGTTAAGCAACGCTTGTCGAGGTCAGCCCGAGGATGGGTGACCATATTTTACTTACCGAGTCTCTTCTGTGTCTAAGAAATCACGTTAAGCCGTTGGTCTTGTCTGATATTCGTGTACATACACCCAGTAACTGGGTTGTGGAGAAGAGCCCCAACATAGTTAGGATAAGCCTAGGGAGACTGACCTCTCCTGTATTACCCAAAAGGTTAAACAGTACTTACTGTACGTATAGAACACCTAAATTTAACTCTCTAATTGAACACTGGAAGTAATGAAGGGAAGGTTTTGCCCACAAGCGGGATAGTACAGGTTTTTTTTTTTTTTTTTTGGGGGTGGGAAATCATCTTATGACTTCTTCCGCTCTAGGGTGGAGCGGAAGGGCGTGTCAGACTCTTACTGACTAAAACCCACCCCTGTTCCTCCCTGCCCTACATGCCCAGGGGCGAGGTAACTCTTTCGAATTTATGCTCAACCCCCGGGCAGGCATTGGCCGTGGCAGGCCCCGTCCCTTGCTGACAACTCTTTAAGGCGCGCGTGGAACACTACACGCCATCGACTCTCGGGCCTGGTGCTGATCGGGCGGCGAGTTACCCACTACTCGCCGTCCGCAGGCCCGGGTGGATAGTACAGGTTAGATATAATTATTGGGTATCCAATCAAAAAGGGTCCAATTCTGGGCATTTAGTTGCCGAGATAAACGCAGTACTGTAAAGTTGGTGAAAAAAATTCATTTAGCGATTTTAATTGATTATTAATTTTATGCTCAACCATCTTCACGTTAATTTATAGAATAACAGAATTTACATTAAAGTTACTCCCAACACAATGCAATCTCACATTACCGTCTGCAGAAACGAAAAGGTTATTCTACAAAATGACTTTGAATTAATGATTCTGTGTACCAGAAATGTATTTCTTGCTTAATTTTTTTAAATTTTATTTTTGCTTTTGCTCAAATCAAGCTTTTTTACTTTCAACTTCAAATATCTTACAAAAAAGTGCCAGGATTTGAATATTAGGGTTACGAAAGTTCGAACGAAAACCGGAACCTTTATAGGATCACTAGTGTGCCTGTCTGTCTGTCCGTCTGTCCGACCATTCTCTTATCTCCGAAACCACTGGGCCTAAAATTTTGAAAAGAATACAGGAGACTCGCTCTTTGCCAGTTTTTTTTAAATATTGTATTTAATACTTACATGTTCAAGTCCTATGTCCAAAGCCACTCCGGGCTGGTTCTTAGAAATTTTAGCTGAAAAATCCAATAAAATTTTGCCTGATCCGGGAATCGAAGCCAAAACTCCAGCACTCAGCAGTAGCGCTTACGACCCTGAGCCAACGTCAGGCTGTCAGAAAATATATTAAAAAAAAACATTTTGATTGGTTCTATGACAATGACTGATTACTAATTGGACGGTATGGATGGCGCAGTGATTGAGCGATTGGCTGCTGCTCTGCGTGTCGCGGGTTCTTTCCCACGCGCTTTTTTTTTTATTTTGGCATACAGATTGTTGTTCCAGGTTTCGGTGTCTTAGGTATGTTCGTTTACATTTTTGTCTGTCTTTGCGTCGAACTTTGACGTTTAAAAAGTGCTGGCTCTCAGCCTCATTTGAATAAATTACTTTAAATAAGGTTTGATTTGATTTGTGACCGTACCCAAGTTATAGGAATATTTCCTAGCGTGTGGCAACGTTTTTTTTTTAATACCAAATTAAGATACTTATTATGCTGTATATCATTTAGAATTTGAAACTGGCTGATTTTTTAATCCACTGCTGATATTATCCATGTAAAATACAATCTTGAAATATCACCTTTACCAGGACGCGTCAAAATTATACCGTACACGGGCCTGCGGACGGCGAGTAATGGGTAGCTCGCCGTCCGATTAGCACCAGGCCCGTGAGTCGACGGCGCGTAGTGTTCCACGCGCGCCTCAAAGAGATTAGTGTCAGCCACCACTGACGGGGCCCATCGTGGCCGGTGCCTGCATGCCTAGGGGTAGCGGATAAATCCTCAGCATGAGTTACCGCACCCCTGGGCACTCAGGCAGGGAAGGAACAGGAGTGGGTTTTAGTCAGTAAGAGTCTAACACGTCCTCCCGCTTCACCCAGAGCGGGTGATGTCATTGGATGATTTCCCACCCCACAAAAAGAAAGACCAAACCTTAACAGCAAAGATAGGCTATATTATCCATATTATAGAACATGGCAGCAACCCACAGTCGCACAGAGTTCAGTCACCATAGCCGAAATTAGCATGGGATAATTATACCGTAAAAAAAACTCACAAAAAAGTCCTACACGAAATTGAAATCCGCCCACGTCATAGTCTTTATTCTCTCACTCAAATTTACAGTCCATCTTCCAAAAACAACCACAATTTACACGGACGATTTTTTCCGAAGATAACATTATCGTCGAATCGCCGTAACACCTCATACTTACGGCGATGTGACCAACGGCCCATCACGGCTATCAAAAGAGCCCTTAATCGCTGACGTAAAAAGATACTTTTCCCAGGTATCATGTCCCAGATTTCCTGTCTGCCCAAACAATATTTGTCAATAGGTACGTATTTCGGTAAACATTTTGTCGCCACCATTCGTCCGGGCGATTTTTCTTCCTCTCTTGAAAATCTCGCGACGCCAGTCGCTGATTAGAGGGCAGAGCGAGCGGTCGTGCGTCGCGTACCGACTACCCAAGTGTGGCGACGCGTTCGAGAAATTCGAATTTCTTATCCCGAATTTTGTTTTGCGTGTGCGTTTTGAACGTTAGTTTTGAAGTGTTTTGGACTCAAATAAACAGTGAAGTGTATGTTTGTTTCTTTTTTGACTAGAGTGGAAGTTTTCGGCGGTTAGTGGGGAGTTGAATAGGATGTAATGTAAGTAATTTAGTAACTTTTATTACTGGCCGAAAGTGGTCGCGTTTACCTTTATTATTTTATTTGACTTTTCCGAATTTTCACCAAGAAGTGGACTTCTATTTTCAAAGTTTTAGAATATTTTACGATGAGTTATAGGTGGTTATTTCTAGTCAAGGGCTCACCGATTTGAAATTTAAATTGTGTGTTAATGATGTAATGCTTGAACGCCAATTATGTTTTGAAACTTTTAGTATGATTTTGAAAACAAAATAATTTTCTTTATCAAAAGTTTATTCGTTAATCGTGGCGATCCGAGTAAAACATGGATGCAGTGTCAATTAAATATAATATCGACATGGATAATTTTGGTCAAAAGAGATTTAATTTTAAAATACAACGAAGAAGAAATTAAACAATGTTTATAATTATGTATCTACATAAAATAATAAAATTGTAATGCAAATAATTGAATCCAATTATTTGCATTACAATTTTATTATTTTAAAAAAACACTTTTTTTTTTTAAATTAACTTTTCATTATAATCATAATGAAAAGTTAATTTTACATTTAAATGCTAAAAAGAATATTTCGCAAAAATTAAATATTTAAATATAAATATTAGCAACTCCTTTCAAAACTGGGGCGAAATTTGTATCTACAATATTTTACTTTCAAATTGTGTGTTTTTCAAATTAAGATGTAATTAGATATTACAAAAAAAAGAGTTTTTATTAATATGGAGTAGAATGTCAGGCGAAATTCAAGATTGGATTTAATCGAAACAAAATGTAAAAGGCAATAATTACGTATAAAATTAAGTGTGCAGCCAGACACAAGATCAAAAGCTTTAATATTTTTTTATAGAAATTTTATATATTTTCTTTAATAAAATATGTAAAATTTCTAAACCAATGGGTTTAGCGTTTTTAATTTTCTAAGAATATTAATTGAGCTGGGGAATTGATTTTAAATCAACCATAGCGCCATTCAACGTGGCAGTGCTGCTAGCGTTTTTGGCACTTTTCTCACTAACAACAATGTGGATAGATTTTATGGTGTCCAATGAGTTGTTTTCATACGCGTTTGTTCATATTATTATTATCAGTTTATATACAGGGTGTAACGGAAAGGTGTGGTCATATTTTAGGAGCCGGTTGATCCCATGGAAATGAACAACTTTCTCTAAGAAAAATTGAAAATTCCCAAAAAAAAAAATTGGACTTCCATACAAAGTTATCATCAGCTGATCAATGTTTGTATGGGGAGTAAAAATTTTTTTTTAGAATTTCCTCGAATTTTCTTGAAAAAAGTTGTTCATATCGAATGGACAGATGCAGTTCTTAAAATATGACCACACCTTTCCGTTACATCCTGTATAAATTAAAATTGTTTATTAGTTCAGTTTCTACATGTTATTAAACACAGCGTTTACTATATTTATTGAAATACATATTTTGTGAATTTATAAGTATGAAAAATTCTTCGAACAATGCGAAAAATATTGCGGAACTTACTTTTTGCAACCAGACACAGAACCCCAATTTCAGTGTTTTTCCGTAACGCAATCAATCCTAATAAAATAGTCATTAGTGTAGTATTAATTGACTACGCGATCGCAATAAACTTCGCGAGTGGGAGGTAAAACAACGAAAGTTAACACTACCTAAAACTGAGGACTGGCTTGAAGAAGGAAATAAGGCTTTCAGTCAATAGTGAACTACTTTACTTTTAGGCAAGCGTGCTCCATCTTTGACCACATCATTACTTACCAGCGAGATCTCAATGATATATTTTTTTTTTGCAAAAATTTCAACCGACTTCCAAAAAGAAAACACACTAAAATTTGCAAAAATCTTTCACTTTTTAGGTGTTGTACCCCAGAACTAAAACTAAATAATAAATGCCCAAATGGATAACCCCATGGAATTTTAATATAATTGGAGACAACCAAAGCTTCATCTTTTTTTTATAGTAAGTATATATATTTTTTGTTTATGTTGATGTTTTCAAAAAGTACTGAATTAATTTCAATAAAATTTATATGGGACCACCTCTGAAGTATGGGCTACCAAACAAAAAAAAGAATCATCAAAATCTATTCACAAGTGGCAGAGAAATCGCGTAACAAACATACAAAAAAAAAAGAACAAGACGAATTGATCCTTTTGGAAGTCAGTTAAAACTATAAGTGTGACCGACGATGTTATGAGTTATTATTTTTTATAATATTTTTTATCATGGATATGACATGGACTGACATTTAAATAATTTTAACTGTTAATTTGTCATAGGTATATGGTTTGGATATGTTATGATATTTTATAATTCAATTATGCTTTCAAATATAATCTACCATACCATACCGGTAGGTCTCAACAGAGAGTCAAAGAATCCTTGATTGGTTAGCTTGCGTGTTTTGTGCTGAGCTCACGCAACGCGTCGTATGTCCTCCCAGTAATAGGACTCGCCCATCAAGGAGCGCTGTCTCAAATTAGATGCATTATTAGTTTAGTATACATAAAATAACAGGCAATATACTAAAACACGTATACTAAAAGATAAATTAATTAATTATATTGAAAATAGTGAAGGTTTCATATTTCTATGAAACGCTTAATAGTTTTGAAGATACTCGATTTTTTATCCAAGTTAGACATAACTTTATAAATTAATCACACTTTGTTATAAATAAATAATTTCACACATATCACATTACAAAGAAAATTGTCTAGAGTAACATAATTGTATTTTTTTTCAAAAAAATAAAACTAATCGTGATGTTCAATTTAAAATCATTACAAGTCGTATTTCTGCACCTAGGGAGGAGCTCGTGGCTCAAGTAATAACAGCCGCACGGGTCGATCTATCAGGTTAAGCTACGCTTGCCGGGGTTGGTCCATGGATGGGTGGTGACCATCTTTACATACCGAGACTCCTCCGTGCCTCGGAAAGCACGTTAAGCCGTTGGTCCCGGCTGTCAATCGTGGATCTTTGGCAGTCATTACGGGTAGTCAGAAGCCCGAAAGTCTGACATCCAGTCTTACGAAGGGTTATCGTATTACCCAGTTACTGGGTTGTGGAGGTCAGATAGGCAGTCGCACCATGTAATATACTGGTATTCAGTTGCATCCGGTTAGACTGGAAGCCGACCCCAAGATAGTTGGGAAAAGGCTAGGCAGATGATGGGGGGCAATGGGCGGGGCACATTGCTCGAAGAACAGATAATCGATGGGGCCGAAAGTTTTTGGTGTGGCGACTGCGTTCCGGAAGACGCAGCGTTGGAAGGCCTACCACAAGGTGGATCGATAACCGGTGAGGATCGCCGGAGTGTAATGAATGCGAGACGCACATGACCGGTCGTTGTGGTGACTCTTGGAGGAGGCCTATGTCCAGCAGTGGACGTCTTTCGGCTGAATTTAGCGAATAATCTATTAAATAATATATTTAATATACAATTATATAAATGACTAGCTTATGCCAGCAGCTTCGCACGCGTGGAACAAGTACTTCCTCCGTTATGAACTTTCACCTCCTTTTTAACCGACTTGAAAAAGTAGGAGGTTATATATTCGACTTTTTTATGTACAGACGCCAGCAAAAGTCGATAAGAATTCTTACAACGTATTAGTTTGACGTTTAGTTTGACTTACGACCTTCTATTTTCAAGTTTTCGCCAACAAATGATTGAAGTTCACAATTTCATCAACTTAGCATAAGTCAAGATGGCCCCGTGGTATAGAGCACACAGATTGAAGCGCAAATCAGTGTGCCTCAAGTTCAAATCCTACGCAATTGTTGACTTTTTGTAATAACTAAATGTTTAGTAGGCCATTTTATTTTAACATATCCGTGATTATTCGGTAACAAACACTGTATTATATTGTGTTTACTTTCGTTTTAAACAGCTATATCTTTTAACTTGTGCCATCGCCTTATCTTAAGAATGCAGTGAACTCGCTATCAATTTTGTTGACAATAATCATGATTCTATTTTGTTTTTTATTCTTCTATCCGCACTGTTCTAACATAATAGTTCAATTTATTTTTCTCATCTAATTGACGATTATCTTGTGAGAACTAAAGTTCTTTTAACAGAAATTAAGGTTTATTTTCAATCTTCTTTTCGTCAAGAAAATGAACAATTAAGCTATGACCTCAATACATTCATTGTGACGTTACATAAAAATATTTTTTTTACAAAGTCTAAATCATATATCACTTTTCAATAAATAACTGGATATAAACAATTATATTTTATTTTATTAAAATTATAATATCCTTTCATTGTTACGTTATTCATATTATGAATAGTCTAAGTGGGTATACTTCCAACAAACAATCTTACACGTAACATAGATAACGGTTACAAGATAACTTTTTTGTCTAGGTAACAATTCGACGTCACAATTCTCATAAATGTTTAATTTGTAAATATAAAAAGAATAAACGTTTCTATTAAACACGTCTTTTTATTACCACCTTACAACATCGAAAAGATGTAACAACTAAATAATTGCAAATTACGAATGTGATTCTTCTTGTGGTTAATAGATCATATTCGTAATTTGTAACTATTTAGTGCAAAAAAATGCAATAGTATTTTTCATAGAAATATAAAAAACAACTATATTAATATAGATTGGGAATTTTCAAAGTAAGAAATAACCGCAACGGACCGACCATGATTTGAACTCGGGCTACGTTATTTGCGAATCCAACACTTAGTTCATACGGCTACCAGCACAGGACATACTTTCGCGAATTTTATCAATGCAATGGTAAGAACAAGTCGCCTCTGTGACTGTGTGATGCGTATTGAATGGCACAGAAAAATTATAATGATGTTTTTAAGCTCAGTGCGACGACAGTTCCTTAGTGTGTGCGCTCGGTTCGTAGCAATGTAATCTTTAGCTTTCTTATGGACTTTTGTGGCCTGACTGTATGTCCACCGATTTCTCTGTCAGTTGTGGACCGATTTTCAAAATTCTTTTTATCCGAAAGACTAAACTACCGAGGTGGTCCCATATTCATTTTTATCGAAATTGCTTCAGCGCTTTTTGAAAATCTGAACAAAAAACAAAAATACGTATATATAGATGACGTTTTGGTTTTCTCCAATTACGAGTATGTTTAAATTCCACTTTCCATTTTATTGGGGTTTTTAGTTTTGGGGTATAACAACTAAAATGTGTAAAATAAAAAACTGGTGTCAGAAAACGAAGAAATAAAATACAAACACCGACTAAATTTTTAGTGTATTTTCTTTTTTGGAAGTCGGTTGTTTTTTTTTTTTGTAAAAAAGTTCTTTTACACCCTTATTTTATTTTTTTGGGTGTGGAAATCATCCTATAACTTCTCCCGCTCTGGGTGCGTCAGACTTTTACTGACTAAAACTCACCTTTGTTCCTTCAGTTGCCTGTGCCAAGGGCCGCGGTAACTCTATTTCAAATTAATCCACGACCCCAGGCAGTTTTTCCCTTATGAGTTAAATTTGGAAAAACCTTTTCTTATTGGATAACTGTTTTTCACAAAGAACACACCCTCCCAAATTTCATGTCTCTAGGACCAGCGGATTAGGCTGTGCGTTGATATATCAGTCAGTCAGGACTATCATTTTTATATTTAAAAGATTGAATCTATTAAAACCATTAATGTAGAGATGATCAAATCGTACGATACACATATTGTGTACGCTAGTAAGGAAATTGAGTGCTCATAAGAGATATCAAAAAGTTTTAGTACAGTAACTCCACCACAACGCTGTAGGTTCACATTTTAGCTGGATTCGAGGAAAAACAGAAATGACAGGTTTTATAGACAGGTGAAGGGGAAAAAACAAATTTTAATATCTTACCATTTTTGCCTTTTGACAGTGACACTCGAGGAAGACATTATCTTTCGATTGGAAAAGTTTTTTGTTTAGTATTTATTTTTTTATTAGCAACCCACACCGGCTCCGCACGGATACAAATTGTATATGCAAACCTTCCTCGTTTAACGGTCTTTCTTTTAGTAAAACCCGAATTAAAATCTGTTGCGTAGTTTAGGAGGAGTTAGAGGAAAATAAGACAGACGCGGAAATCGATTTTGATTTAAACTATGTAGTGATAACTTACTCTATTTAAGGAATTGTTTTTTTTTTTTGGGTGTTGTGAAATCATCCAATGACTTCTCCCGCTCTGGGTGGAGCGGGAGGGCGTGTCAGACTCTTACTGACTAAAACCCATCCCTGTGCCTTCCCTGCCTGAGTACCCAGGGGTGCGGTATCTCATTTTCAGAATTTATCCGCTACCCCTAGGCATGCAGGCACCGGCCACGATGGGCCCCGTCAGTGGTGGTGGACAACATTTCTTTGAGGCGCGCGTGGAACACTACACGCCTGGTGCTGATCGGACGGCGACCCACTGCTCGCCGTCCGCAGGCCCGGGTCTACGGTGGTCGGTGATCGTCTCGTTATATCCTACTAATATTATAAATGTGAAAGTTTGTTAGGATGTATGTTTGTTACTCTTTCACGCAAAAAACTACTAAACTGACCTTTATGCGCGGCTTCATTTATAATAAAGTAGTAAAACTCGATTATATTAAACATTGTAGGCAAAAGTAAGCTAAAAAATTGTTCACAAATCGCTGCTAACTCAGTCATACTCAGAATCTGAAGCAAATGTTCGAGTTATTAAATTACACAAACACACCCACACACTCACTTTTATAACACTCTCACACACCAGCACTCTTATTTGCATTTTATGTAGCTGTGCCCGCGGAAGGTCCCCTTCGGGGACCCGCGTTTATGTATCTTTCGTAATTTTTTTTTCTTAAAAAGTTTTCTATGTAACTTCTAATACCTCCAAGAATATCTGTACAAAGTTTCATGATGATCGGTTAAGTAGTTTTCGTGTGAAAGCGTAACAAACAAACTTACATTCAGATTTATAATATTAGTATGATGTATACGTTTTTTTTTTTTTGTGGTTGCGAAAGTATCCAATGACATCTCCCGCTCTAGGGTGGAGCGGGAGATGTCAGACTCTTAATGACTAAAACCCACCCCTGTTCTTTCCCTGCCCTGAGTGCCCAAGGGTGAGGTAACTCTGTTTCGAATTTATCCTAAACCCCTGGGCAGATGTATACGTGGCGCTCAATTTGAAATACGAGTATGTTCCTCTGTAATTTGTTTTTGTTATTTAACTACCCTTGTACTTTTAAAAACCTTAAACTGTTTACTGTTCTTACTTTACTGTATTTTTGTTAACTATTTATTGTACCTGTTATTATTTTTAAGATGTTTTGATTTTATGTTACATTAAATTTTGCACAAAATGGATAATATACTCGTAGTATCAAACCTTAGAGTATCGAGAATCAAACAAAAAATTTTTTAATATATTATTTTTTTTAATATTCGTTTTTGACATGAATACTTGTATAGTATTATATTATATTTTTAATTTTTTTTTTGATTGATATTTTTTTTTTTTGACTTGAATACTTTACTTTTAATAATTATATTTATTTTTATTTTTTGATTGACATATTAATAATAATAATAATAACCCACATTTACACATTTACGGTAGCTTGGACCCTGCTCCCGATACCGGTGGACTACTATTTTTATATTTTTAAATGTTTTTTTATATTTGTTTTCTTTTAAAAATATTTAAAAATGTAAATAATATGTGTAAAAATAAATATACGAAATAATAATAATATACATATTAATATTTATTTATGTTTTCCTAAGTACCTAAATATTTAAAAATTTAAAATTGTATGTATATAAAATTGAATATATGGAATAATAATAATATTTTTTAATAATATTCCACAACTATCACACAACGCCATCTAGTCCCAAGCTAAGCAGAGCTTGTGTTATGGGTACTAGACAACTGATAAACATACTTATATATTTCTAAATACATACATATTATAGATAAATTACACCCAGACACAGAACAAATGATCGTGCTTATTACACAAACATTTGTCCTGGGTGGGAATCGAACCCACGACCTCCGGCATAGCAGTCAGGGTCACTAACCACTAGACCAACAGGCCAGTCAAATATATTATTATTACTATTTTGTTTGACACGAATACCTATTTACTGTGTAATGTATTATATTTTAATTTTTTATTGATTACTTAATTATTGTAAATGTGGGTTATTATTATTAATTTCTGCTCCTTTTTACAGTAATTTTTAACGTTGTCTGACAGTTTGAGTACTTTTGCGGCCTACCCAAATGTCTTTTCTTTGGTATTGTTCGTCAAGTCATTGAGCTCCTTAGTGGTTTTTAAGTTGAGCTATTCGACTATTGACAAATGCTTGCACTGACTGGACAGGTCCACTCAAATTTAAAATAATTATAATATAAATTACGTTTCCTTATAAAGAAAATCAATTCACGGGTAAAGTTATTGTATTATGTTTATTTTTATTTTAAGGAACAATGTAATCGATCTTATTCTAGTAAATAAACGATTATTATTAAAGGAATTTTGATCACACTTTACAGTAACATTGCTTATAAATCAGAATAACACATAAAGTATAATTTATAATTGGGGCAAGTAATAATACTACGCGGGCAAAACCAATGGCAGAAACTAGTTTGAAATAATACTTCTGCTTATAAAAATGAACAACTTTTCTCAGGAAAGTCATAGGTGCAATAATTGACCAACTCCTTTCTAGTCACACAAGTTTAAACCAGCTCACAACAGGCAAGTTAAAATGACTTAATCAGTGCCAATTGACACCAACAGCGAGCTCAATAGCTGAACATAGCCGATTCACAATGGCTACCACAAAACGCAATTTAAATGATTTACATTGATCCCATTCGGGAGTATGGCTGACGATGTTAGGTCCACTCAAACATACAGACTCGGATCTGTGGGACGTACAAATATTTGTAGTGACCCGATAATGGAGACAATCACGTAGGATTTACGGGTATATGGAGTTAATACGGGTAGTCGTTCCATATATTACAAAATACTGGTATCCAGCTGCTTCTGATTATTGACTGTCCTTTTTTATCGTTTATAAACACGCGTTTGACCGTTATCTCACCTGATGGTAAGCGATGATGAGGTCAAAGAAGGAGCACGCTTGCTTAGAAGTAAGTTACTCACTCTTGAAGACTCCCAGGTTGTAGCTATCAGGAAACACAGACTCTAGCAGGGAATTCCACTCCTTAGCTGTACGTACAATGAATGTGTTCCCAAAACGTTTTATATGTGGGTGGGATGTCTACCATGTACCGTTAGCGCATCGCTGTACGTGTAGTGGTCCGATGATGAAACGGGCTTGGTGGAATTAAGGCGTATATACCTGCCAAGTGGCACCCTCATTGAATAAAAAATCGTAGCAAAGCATAGAAAATAAAGATTAAAGAATCCTATGTTGCGTTTGTTACAAAGAGGATAAGGTATTTTTACGTTCTTGAAACAGGACTCAAAATGTTTCCTATACGGCCATTTTAGACATTTTTGCTTACTACTTTGGATACGAAACACTTTGAATGTTTTAACAACGTAAAAATACCTTATCCTATTTGTAACAAACGCAACATAGGATTCCATCTTTATTTCCTATGCTTAGATACGATGTTTTATTCAAAGAGGGCGCCACTTATGCGGAGGTAGGCCCTTAAACTATGCAATTCCGACGCATACTCTCCAAAATGCTTGGATTCACAATTCGGGATAATTTCAATATTGAAAATTCAAGTATCGACTAAAGCGTTGTATAGAATGTGTATTACATAGATATTATGTTGATTTATATGAGACCATTTTTATTACCTTATATTAAAAGGACTTTGAGACTTCTATCAAACGAATCGGAATAGATTTTTTTTCTGTCACATCAGATTTTTCATTAATTTTCATCAACATCAACATCACCATCAATATTGATGGTTTCTTCAGGTACTAAAAAATTGAGATGTCGTAAACGACATACATTTGACTTTGTGTATTACGAAAAATAGAGAAATAATTTCGTAAAAAAGCATGCGTCAATTTTACGCACATTGCTTTCTAGTGTTAGAAGACCCAAAAAAAGTATCTAGGGGTTGCAAAGAAATTTGAAGTTTGTGTTAGATGACATAGTTCATTGTTGTAAATTTGACATTTATCTCGAAGTCTGAATTCAAATTTAAGCAGACAGTACTTTATACTGGCCGTTTAGTTAGCAGGACATACCAATTTTACATTTTAAAAAGAGAACGAATCAAACCAGCTTGGGATAAAAATTTATTTGTTTTAAATTCAAATTTCGGAAGCCAGTGTCAAATAACGAAAGTTATTTGACACAGACTCTCGAAATTAATGTTATTTTGCATAGTTTTTTAAGGTTGTAAAGTGTAGGATTTTAAATAAAAAGCCAATGTTCCAACCAACCAGCTTGAGATGAAGTTTTTATAATTCCAATTACAAAATACTGGGCGTACATTTAGTTTGTTGGATAGGAGGACATAATTATAATCATTATAACGTTGGAACCGTTTTGAATTTTGAAAAGGGAACGTCGCAGACCGGCCAGCCTGGTTCAGTTTTTATGTCAATTCCAATTACAGAAGTTGTAGAACAGTAATTTAACATTAGAACTTTCGAGACACATTCGTGAGTAATAACATTTTATTTATGTTTCCAAACAAGTTGGGTACACCGTACACCCGAAATAAATGTTTGACAATAGGATAATTTCCCTTCAGGAAAGTTCAGGGATAGCGTTTTATTTCATTATAGATGTAGGCAACACTGGTGTTGATTCTCTTATTCAATAACTAAACTAAAATTAGAGAATCATTGGTGCGGATTCTCTTCTTCAATAACTAAACTAAAATTAGAGGATTGCTATCTTTTACTAAAAGGCAGTGCCAGAAAAGGACGGCTATAGCTATGAACTAAGTTAGAGATGTCAAAATAATTTACGCCTTGCGCTTCACCATGTTTTTAGAAGACATGTTTTTACGTGTACCCTTAATTTGTATAGAAATATTAGTTCAAACAAAATTTGACAGCACCAATTTACGTCCGTCTCTTTCTTGTTTTATTAGAGAGAAAAAGATAGCAATAGCCTAAATTAAGTTTAGTTTGTGCACAACAGAATCAACGCCATTATCTTTTACTAAAAGGCAGTGCGAGAAAAGGACGGCTATAGCTATGATCTAAGTTAGAGATGTCTAACTAGTTTACACCTTGCGCTTTACCGTGTTTTTAGTCGACATGTCTTTACTCTATACCCATCATTTGTACGGAAATATTAGGTCAACCAAATTTGACAGCTCCAATTTACGTCCGTCTCTTTCTTGTTTTATCAGAGAGAAAAAGATAGCAATAGCTTAAATTAAGTTTAGTTTGTTCACAACAGAATCGGCACCAGTGTCTTTTATGCTTTTGTGCTAGATAGTCAATGGTTTGTTCTGGTTCATTGGTTTCATTCTGCATGAAATGATTATTTTGCTATCGGGATAAGATTTCTTCACGCCAGCTTGTCTGTTGGTTCCTGTAACATTCGGAAGGCCAATTCTCATTTATTTATTTAAAATTCATATATATTAGTGGTACTTAGGCGAACTTAATGCAACAAGGCATTCTCTACTGTCATGATTTTCAGATAAAAATTTGTACTGAGTTTAACATGGACCTCATTTTGATTGTTGTACTGGCAACTATTTTTTGTCTGTGGTTGGCGTGGAAAGAAAAAAAAGATTTGACAGGGCATTCGGTTATTGGACTCTGGAAGATTCTTTTTATGTTCATGATATACTCGTGGTTTTTCTCTCCGACTGAGTTTTGAAATCCAAACGACAGATTTTTTTATTTATTTATTTTTTTTTAAACGTTGCCCGACACTAGGAATTACTCCTGTATCGTGGGTGCGTTCACAAACATTTATACTCACATACACAAGACACCCAGACCCGGAACGATTATCTGTAGGCCATACAAATAATTGTTCCGTGCGGGGATCGAACCCGCGACACGCAGCACAGCAGCCGAACGGTCAACCACTAAGCCAACCGTGCCGTCGATGTGATTGTTTCTTTTAAGAGTAAATTTATGATACTGAACATTGTATTAAAAGGCGTATTCATTTCACTACTAGTCAATCTTTGGGTTAAATAGACTACTCTGTGTGAGGTGTAAAACAACAAATAAAAAGCAATGTTTAGATAAAAATACTCGCAATAAAGGGCCTAGTACGAGTGATTTGGTTTTTATTATGATGCCTCTATTAATATTATGTCAACCTGGAGACCTTGCTAATAATTAATCATAGTGTTATAGTATATAAAGGCTTTTTTATTTTTATTTATTTATTTATTATTAATATTATGTTGGGCCTACTGATCCTAGTAATATTATAAACTAGCGACCCGCTCCAGCTTTGTTTGAGTATAAATTATACACTTAACACGTCAGGCCCCTCGCATCGCCATAACAATAGGTTTTTAATTGTGTCTGCTAATGAGGGACTTGACGCGTTAAACCTTCCTCATGAATCATGTGTGTATTAGTGAAAACTGCTTGAAAATCCCTTCAGTAGTTTTTGAGTTTGTCGCGTACAAATGCGGCGGGGGACTTTGTTTTTAATCGAGTTCAAGAAGAAGGTGGTTATCAATTCGGATTTATAGATATATTATTTTTTATGTATGTTCGGGCATTACTCCGTCATATATTGACGGATCTGCAAAATTCTTTTTTTGTTCGAAAGGGTTTTCTTTTAAATTTCATAAAGATCTGATGATGAGTTTCGGAGACAGACAACGGAACTCTTCAACAACCTCCTTCGTTTTGAAGTCGGTTAAAAATTGACAGCAAATCAACCGCGATTGCTACGATCGTTTGTCTATTTATTGTAAACACAATTTAATGTGGAATCACAACTAAAAAGTGAAAAGTAAAAAAACTTTTTTACATTAAAATAGAACAGATTTCCAAAAAAAGTGAAAAATAACTTTAATTTTGGAAGTCGATGTCAAAAACCGATGACACAAAACCAGACACACCGACTTCGGTATTAAAGTTATTTTGCATTTTTTTTAGAAGTTTTTTGTAAAAAACGTTTTTATATAATACGAGTATGTAGTGAAGTGATGCGAAAGATTACATGAATGGGTGTTTGTTACTCATTCACGCCAGAACGTCTGAACTGATCTGGATGAAATTTGGCACAGAGATAGATTATAGTCTGGAATAGCACATAGACTATAACTTATAATGGGGAAAGTACTAATACCACGTGGGCGAAGCCGCTGGCAGAAGCTAGTTATTAATACGTCTTTCAGATTCATAGTATTTTTACTTTAGAAATATTTTAGTAAAACACGTTGCAAACTATTCGGTATTAATAAAATAAAAGTTTACAGACAATTATTAGAACCCAGCTGTCGTCCAAAACGAGACGAGAGAAAAAAAACTACATTTATAAAAATTTTGATTAAATTGAAACATCGTAATGAATATTAATATTTTGCTGAAATAAAATGAATATTTCAGAGCATTCGTTTAATTTGTGATTTTCAATAAAGATATGTTCTCGATACGATGAAATGATAAGGGAGATACAATAAGAGCAATTTATTTAATATAATGACATCCGATACTGAAACAATTAAATATTCGAAAGTCATGAAATATAAATATAATATATAAGTAAAGCAAGACAAGGCCACTTGATGTTTTTTCTCCATAATTAGAATAGATTAGAATAGAATAGAATAAACATTTATTCGACACAGACACAACACAACAGCAACAAACAAAAGGTAAAGAAAATAACAGTAGGTACACAGAGATACAATAAAATTGTGCTGAGCGTGCCCATACCGAAAGGGTTACCATCTCAGCATTTGCTGGGCGTTGGACACCCAGCGCTGGTTTTCAGTTGGCACCCCGCAGTGACGCATTAGCTTAGGATTATGACAGGTTATATGAGTTCTTATAATTTGTTTACTGATTTTACTGTACTGGCCCTAGTTTACCACTTGTGACTTCGAATCACAGACCTGTCGATAGATTCTACCGTCGCACGTGTAAGCAGGCACATCATTTATGTATGGAGGCTTATTTAATTTGGTTTAATGTTTATGCTTGACTTTTTTCCGTTTTTGATTGCATAATGGAGTGTGCTAGCTAACAAGTGGCGGATAATTTGATTTTATGATTATATTTAGGACGTTATATCTTTATTTTTCTGTTTCACATTTATGTGCCTTTGTACAAATATGTTAAGATTGTTGCATACAACTATATAGATTCAAGTTCAGCAAACTTTATAGACAGATGTGTTGCTGGGGAGTTCGTAGCCACTTCTTCATCACAGCTTAAACACTAGGAAGTGATGACGGGCGGGCATTTTTAGAGTTCAAAAAGTGCTGGCTCTCAGCCTAGTTTGAATAAATGACTTATGATTTGATATTATTATGATTTTTTTAATAAGAAAATTGTTATCTACGAATCGACACAGGGCAGTATAAGCAGATCATAATCAGCGTTTTTAAATGTTCCCACTGCTGGGACACAGGCCTCCTCTCTGTGAAAGGGCGTGAGCCGTATGCGTGGATCTCACATGTATTCGAAGTTTTTTGTTTTTAAGTTAAGCTAGTTTCCTCACAGTGTTTTCCTTCACTGTTTTGAGAGCAATATATTTATACAAAGTAAAGCGCCTGCCTGGGTTTGAACCCACGACCTACAGTAAGTCGTGGGTTCAAACCCAAGCAGGCGCTTACCATGGCCGTTATCATGGCCACCAACTGATCTCAGAATTGAGGGCAGTATTGTGGAAATAGTGAGCAGTGGTGGCCCAGTGGTATTGGCCGTGACTTAAAAGTTGTGTGACGTAAAACACAGGCAGGCGATTTACTTTGTGTAAATTATTTCATCACCACTGCTCTCAAAACGGTGAAGGAAAACATCGTGAGGAAACCGGCATGTCCTAGAACCAAAAATTCGAAGACATGTGACATTCACCAATCCGCATTGGGCCCGCGTGGCGAATTACGGCCTACACCCTCTCACAGGGAGGAGGCCTGTGCCCCAGCAGTGGGGACATTAAAAGGCTGAGATGATTGTGGAAATGTAATAACTAGAATACCGAGATCTCTATTTTTGTACATTCTAGGTAGGTATTGTTACAACTTTCTGATTTTTAACAGACTTCAAAGAGGAGGAGGTTATCAATTCGGAGGTATTTATTTATTTTTTTATGTATGTTCGTCAAAAATAAACGGATTTGCGATTTTTTTTTGTTCGAAAGGGGTTTATTCCGAAAAGGTCCCATTTACAGGTAACAGAGGGCAAAGATTGGAAGGTATATTAGTGATGATGCTGATGTGTCATTCGGTGTTCCGCAGGGTAGTGTTCTGGGTCCCACACTATTTCTGGCCTACATTAACGATCTCTGTAACCTAAAAGTTGAAGACGCAAATATGTTTTCCTACGCTGACGACACTGTTGTTGTCTTTCATGTGCACAGTTGGTCCACAATGTATTGTTACCACCATTTAATGGGGAATCACAACTAAACAGTGAAAATAAAAACTTTTTTTAAATAAAATAACAAAAGAAGTACTTACAAAATATCTTTAATTTCAGAAGTCGGTGTCAAAAAACAAAGAAACAAAACCAGAAAAATCAACTTCTGAAGTTAAAGTTATTTTGCATTTTTTGTCTTTTTTTTTGGAACTCGGTTTTATTTTTTGTAATAATATTTTTTTTATAATTTAATAACTGTCTTGATTCAAAATAACTTTATCACACTGTTTACAATTGCACAGAACACATCCACATCTTGTCAAAGTAACAAACAACCGTCTTCGTAGCTCTATGCTGACTGACTGCCCTTTGCTTATTCCCCCCTAAAAGTGATGTGCAATCACAACAACCACTCAAATGGAGAGTAATGACATTTTGTCACAACGACCGGAGGTCAGAATTGAGCCACTTACAATGTAAAATAACAATATAACAAACCAAATATTTTAAATCTATTTAGAAAATTCACTTCAAAATCAACATATTTTATGGTAGATTTAACAATAACTAATATTTCATTTTGATACAAACTTCCTTAATAATGTAGAAGTTTTAGTAAAATTCACAAGTTATTTTTATTAAATGTAGAAACATTCCTCTAAAAAAAACTTTTTAACAAAAAAATTAACCGACGAAAAAGAACTAAAAAGCAAAAAATAAATAAACCTTTTAAGTCTTGAGTAATGAGCTTATTTACCTACATAAAATATCAAATTTTATATAAACTAATTTTGAGTCGGCGCCAAACAACAATCTGATTATTAAATATCTAAATTTTATAAGTACTTACAAATGAAGAGGGCTGTAAGTAGGTAATTAATCATTTTATTAATTGGCGCCGACTCAAAATTAGTTTATATAAAATTTGATATTTTATGTAGGTAAATAAGCTCATTACTCAAGACTTAAAAGGTTTATTTATTTTTTGCTTTTTAGTTCTTTTTCGTCGGTTAATTTTTTTGTTAAAAAGTTTTTTATTTCATGATTTTTTGTGGCTCGCATCATCTTTTAACACTCTGAGGCTAATTTCTAATTATTCATCATTCCTCTTGCCACTGAGCTGATGATATATAACAATCCTTCCATGAAGTTCCCAGGATATTGACCAGTTGAGGTTACCTCCAATATTGTAAAGACGTCTTTTCGTCAAAGCATATTAAGTGGTATTTGTCACTAAAACCAGTTTTTATATCTGACTTCTATTGTTTAGGAAAGGTATGGTTTCCATCATCAGCTCAGTTTCATGATGTGATAGTTCCTAAATGCAAATACCTGATTCAGTTATGAAAAGTAAACAGAAACAATATTCGTGCCCAATTTTCGAGGTTCTCTCTCAATTTTTTCAGGATCCCATGAGCAAATCCTGATATCCTTGACATGGGACAATCCTTGAGGTATACCCTATCTAAGAAAAAAAGAATCATCAAAATCGGTTCATAAATGACGGAGTGAGGGCTGAACACACATACAGAAACGCTAAACGTGCCCACAATTTTCGAGGTTTTCTCTCAATTTTGTCAGGATTTCATTGTCAGATCCTGATTTCCTTGACATGGGACCACCCTTGAGGTGTACCCTATCAGACAAAAAAAGAATAATCAAAATCGGTTCATAAATGACGGAGTGAGGGCTGAACATACACAAAAAAAAAAAAAAAAAAAAAAAAAAAAAAACATATATACGGTCGAATTGAGAACCTCCTCCTTTTTTTCGTCGGTTAAAAATACGTAATATTTATTTATATTTAAAACATATATTTTCAATAAGCTAACAGTATTGAGTAGATAAGAGTCTAGGAAGCCCCGGGGTCATGATAAATTATGTTTATTCAGTAATGTTGTTAAAGATAACACTTTTGCTTGTCAGCTATGACAGCTTATTGACACTCGGCGATAGTAGAATAGCCTTTAAAATTTCGCCAATTTTTTCTATGACTGCCTTTTTGAGATTATCTTGTAAAAAAACTTGCTTAAAATAAACTTTTTTCCAAAAAAATACAACCGACTTAAAAAGATCTGTAAACAACACACATGCGATGTCAGCAATTCCGGTAGGTTTGGTATCATTTATTGAAGAGTTCCATGGTCTATCTCCGAATTCCTAGATCAGATCTTCACCAAATTTAAAAAGTAGGTACCCTACCCTTTCAAACAAAAAGAATTTGCCAAATCGGTTTAGCCGTCTTCGAGTAATCAGGGAATATACATAAAAATAAAAGATTCCGACGAATTGAGAATATCCTCCCGTTTTGTCTCCTATGGTACTCATCTGATTACAAACAATAACCAGCTGAGAATTTTACTCTATTTTTCATCAAGACTCTTTCTTTATCGCCCATGTTTAAGAGTTTCTCTAAGATTAGATTAGTACGATAAAGTCACATACGTTCTAGGTGATCTGAGGTCTTTAAATCAATAAGAAATAGGTTCCTTCTAGATGAGCGTGCTCCATCATCATCGCTGAGCGATAGTATAATTAATTTGTAAAGTTATGTCTAACGCTGATAAAAAATTGAGAAACACGCAAAAACTATATAGCGTATATATAAAAACTATATGCTATGTGTATGTGAGTTTAAATGTTTGTAAACGCACCCACGATACAGGAGTAATTCCTAGTGTGGGGCAACGTTTTTTTTTTAAAAAGAAAAGAAAGAGAAAAGTATAGGTATTTATGAAACCTTCACCATTTCAAAGATCATTTAATTATTTATAATTTAGTCTTAGTGTTTTAGTTTAATACCTGTTGTTTTATGTGTAATAAATTAATAATGCGTTCAATTTCGGATAGCGCTCCTTGATGCGCGAGTCCTATTACTGGGTGGACATACGACGCGTTACGTGAGCTCAGCGCAGAACATGCAAGCTAACCAATCAAAGTCATTGGCAGCTAATAGCACCTTAAGTGAAAATTTTTTTAGGCGCGTTGGGTATTTTTGAGATGGGAACAAACTATTGAACTCGCGCGCCACCGACACCGTTACGAGTGCTACGACACGTAGCGTCGTGGCAGTCGTAGCGGATCAAGTAGCGGATTGAAGTGTGAACTTCTTTAGGCGCGTTGGACTCAAGATGGGAAAAAACAATCGAAGTCGCCACCGACACCGACACCGCTATTTGGATTGAAGTGAAAACTTCTTTAAAACTTCTTTAGGCGCGTTGGGGATTTTTGTTCAAGTTCACTTCTGTCGCTACTCCCGGAATGCCACAATTTTTTTCTTCTTTTTTAATAAAACGTTGCCCCACACTATAACCTGAATTACTGCTGTATCATGGGTGCGTTCACAAATATGTAAACTCACATACACAAGACTCCCAGACCCGGAACAACTATCTGTAGGTCATACAAATATTTGTTCCATGTGGGAATCGAACCTGCGACACGCAGCGCAACAGCCGAACGCTCAACTACTGCGCCAACCGTGTCGTCACACGTAGGTTATAACCTAAGTACAAAATTTCATTCAATATCCTTCAGCTGTTTTTACGTGATTGAAACAGAAACATACAAACATACAAACTTTTTAATATTGGTAGGCTATAATAAATACATACTACAAGGACGTTCATAAAGGTAATGGCATTACTAATTTTATCAGTTTCACAACCTAACCCATTCCATAATCCTCCAGCCTTCTATAACCTCCATTTGCGATATTAGTATACAAATATACGTAAACACAGCTTACCAGTGAAAAGGGTCGTCCCTTCTGTTGACTGGTACGCTACTGGTTTATACGATTAGTAGCGTGATATCAGCTATGTTACTAAGCTCTGATAAGAAAAGCAAGGATAAAATGGATTATTTGACAATAATACTCGGTCCACTTATTTGTACCTTTTAATTTGGATAAAGTTTCTAAATTGAATCGAGTAAACATTAATTCGGTCCCAGACCTGTCTTTATCCTGCGGACGACGAGTAGTGGGTAGCTCGCCATCCGATTAGGCCCTGCAGTCGCGAGATTGATAGCGATCGCTACGTCCTAACGATAGGTCGCTATGTCGGAAAATAATTAATTTTCTTGAAATATGTACAGAGACTGCATAAATTTTAACTTACAAGCACAATTTTTCATGAAAACTGATCAACTGATCCGCTGGTCTCTGTACATATTTCAAGAAAATCAATTATTTTTCCTACATAGCGATCGTTAACTATGTCGTGACTGCAGGCCCAGGAGTAGGCCCGAGAGTCGACGGCGCGTAGGGTTCCACGCGCGTCTCAAAGAGATGCCAGCAGGACCTGACGGGGCCCGTCATGGACGATGCCTGCCCAGGGGTCGCGGATTAATTTGAAACAGAATTACCGCGCTCCTGGGCACTCAGGCAACTGAAAGAACAGGGGTGGGTTTTAGTCAGTAAAAGTCTGACACGCTCTACCGCTCCACCCAGAGCAAGAGAAGTTATTGGATGATTTCCTACCCCAACAAATTAAAAAAAAACTTGAGAGGTGTCAAGGGACACCCGGATGGAACGAAGTTCCTTTCGATTAATTAGTGAAGGAATTGTAATATAATTTAATTTTTTTTAAGTGATAATATTTTATTTTCATCATCATCATCATCATTCTCCTGCCCTTATCCCAATTTATTTGGGGTTTGGGGTGGTAATATTTTTTTTTATTATTAACAAATATATTGTAGAATATGAACCGCACTGCCGACTCATAGTCTTATTTAAAAATGCTATTACGCACAGACTCAAAAAAAAAAGTATGTGTGTACTTATGTATGCACGTAAGAAGTTATACTTCATCATCTCATCTCATCTCATCTCATCTCATCTAATCTCAACCCCATCATCTCGCGAACGCGCGATGAGGAACTTCGTTCCAAAAAAAAATAACAACAACTATAGCAAAAAGTGTCGTTACAACTTTTGGTCTTAATCAAAAAGTGTCGTTACAACTTTTGGTACTATTTTTTTCCGTCTAGTCCCCTTTCGCAACGCGCGATAAGGAACTTCGTTCCAAAAGACCTGTCTTTAAGGGTGTTATTACACCAATCGATCGATCGTCAATCGATGCCATCGATCGATGGTAGAACGCATTAGTCGACGTCGATCGATGGTTTCTACTAGTGACACCAAACGATCGACCGTCGATCGACTGTCGATCAATGGTATAATGGATTAGTCGACGTCGACCGGTCGATTGTTTATTGACCGGTGTCCGTTGATCAGCTAAAACTACACCAATCAATCAACGTCGATCGATGGCGTCGATCGGTGGCATCGACCGACGATCGATCCATTGGAGTAATAACACCCTAAGAGCGTTTACTCCTCAAGGTATTTCATACAAACTGTCAAGTCCTTATTCTTGTAAATGAATGGACCCGATTTTAATGAAACTTGGTACCCATACGCAAGGTAACCTAGGTATAAAAAGTTAGTTACGAATCACTTCGAAAAAGAGTTTAGAGAGGAAGAGAGAGTGATTTTTCACATTCTAGAGAAACTTAAAATTGCTCTCAATGTCTCTCTGATATCTTTTTCGAATATTTTTAGACCTGTGTACTAAATTTCATTAAAATCGATTCATTCATTTCGACGAATAAGAACTTGACAGTTCGTATGAAATACCTAATTTCTTCAACTTTAATAAAGTGGATTCATTTCGTTGAACTGCGCAGTGTGCATGTTTGTCTACTGACATCTACCAGCGGCTTCGCATGTGTGAAAATCAAAAATCTTAATAAGGGACATGCTCCTGAGTTAGTAAAATGTACTCCTTAATTCTGTGTTATTCCAGACAATTATCTATCTCTGTGCTCAATTTCATCTGGATCCGTTCAGCCGTTCGGCGTGATTGAGTTACAAACATCCATTAATCCAAACTCTTGCATTTATAATATAGACTAGTTGCGCCACGCGGTTTCAGACGCGTAAATAGGATAAAAAGTAGCATATGTGTTAATCCAGGGTATAAGCTAGTATACACAAAATTTTATTTAAATCGGTCCAGCCGTTTCAGCGTAAAGATGTAAAAAATATACAAACACACACTCTAAAAAACTTTCGGCTTTATAATATTAGTGTGAATGAATGAATATTAGTGTATAATGTTGCGTTTTATGTATGTTTTGTTTTGTATGTTTCTTACGCGATTACTCCGCCATTTGTGATTTTCATGATGTTTTTTTTTCTGTAAATCATTCTTCAGAAATGATCCCATATAAATTTTTATCGAAATTTCAGCGCTTTTTGAAAAAATCACCAAAAACAAAAAAAAATATGTATACATAGATGACGTTTTGGTTTTCTCCAAATAATAATGTTCAAATTCCATGTTCCATGTTATTAGGATTATCAATTCGGGTACAACTTTATTATTCAGTTTTAGTTTTGGGGTACAGCAACTAAAAAGTGGTCTAGTAACATGGAAACAAAATACAAACTCCTACTTCTGATATTAAAGTTATTTTGCAATTTTTAATGAATTTTCTTTATTTTCGTATTCTTAAAAAGACGGTTGTATTTTTTGTAAAAAGTTATTTTTTACAGTTGAATTTTTCCCCTTTTGTCCATCGCCATGATCTACACATTATAATAAAACAAAGTCCCCCGCCGCGTCTGTCTGTCTGTTTGATCTCGATAACTACTAAATAGATTTTCATGCAGTTTTCACCAATTGACAGACTGATTCATGAGGAAGGTTAAAGTGTATAATTTGTAGCCGTGCGGATCCGGGCGGGTCACTAGTACGTCACCTCAGTGCTTGTGTGTCCTATAGACCAAATTGATCGAAAATTAACTTTAAATGCAGTATTGTTAAGACTTAAATTTCAATCCTGTTGGTTAGGGAAAATTCAAAACTTTTTCCTGTTATAAAATTAAAAAAGTCATAAAACTTTTATTTGTGACACGAGACTGTAATGAGATTTGTGCTTAATTAATTATTCTATGTCCAGTTTTTGTTTTATATCCTACAACGTAGGAAACGTTGAGTGCTTGAGTGTTCCATGTCCACTCAATCGACCAATCACAGCCCACGACGCCATATTCATTTGGAACATAGTACAAATAAGCACGCAATAATGAAACAGTCACTTAAAGTCACTTTGTCCTATCTGCAATGAGGTTATGTTCTAACACCTGTCCACATTCGTAATTTTATTTGTGCATGTTTGCTCTATGTCCACATTAAAACTGTAAAATAAGGTATTATTTAATTGAAAAAAAAAAATATGAAAATTATAACAATCAATGCTTATGTAACTCATGTATTATGATAGACCTTCAAACCTAGAAATTCAAGCTTAAAAAAATAGGACAAAAAACTCTTCTACTGTATAATGGTAGATACTCGTAGGACAAATAAGCACTAGGGCGATGAGTAGCTTATAAATAGACGTGGCTACATAGTGCGATGTACTTACGTCTTCATCCGTAAGGTATCGTCTCACGTCGTGTTAAGTATGTATGTATAAACTCACACAGTATTCCCACGACTGCAGTTGGTAGGAATCACAAAGCGCCACGTGTTAGGACCCCTAGATACATCGTCGTACTTGGATATTTATAATAGACGATCCTTATGTAGGTACACTCCTTCTGTTTCGTTGACGTTCACATCTGGACATGCTACAGAGCTGCATGCATGCATGCTACATGTTACGTACAGCTAGGGAGTGGAATTCCCTGCCGGAGTCTGTGTTTCCAGATAGCTATAACCTGGGAGTCTTTAAGTCAAGAGTGAATAGGTTACTTCTAGGCAAGCGTGCTCCATCTTCGACCACATCATCACTTACCATCAGGTGAGATTGTGGTCGAACGCTTGTCTATCAACAATAAAAAAAACATTATTTAATAGCAATTATTGTCGTTTTGGCTTTAAGTCTTTTTAGGGTTCCGTACCCGAAGGGTCCAAACGGAGCCCTATTGTTGTCACTCACATGTCCGTCTGTCTGTCCGTCAGTCATCTTTCACAATTTTTTTTTTAATTTCCCATTGCCCTCTGAACTTGAAATTTGTTGATTATTACGTTTACTTCATCACTAACAAATACCAATATTTGGTACGGAACCCAATGTGCGAAACCCAACACGCACTTGGCTAGTTTTTTTTAATCTATGTTAATTTAAAATAAATGATTATGATCCTTTCGGAATGAATTGCAAGCACAAAATTATTGTTTTTATTTGTGCAAGTTTACGAGCTTGATGCGGACGAAGTCGCGGGCAACAATAGGTTTATAATAGACTAGCGAGCCGCTCCTGCTTTGCACTGTTTAATGAATTGACGAAGCATCGAGATTTTTTAAAATTAAAGTTTATTATTCGATTATGCTCCAAAACTTCCGAAAGAAATTTTGTAAACGATTTGGTGAAAACGGCAGGAAAATTGGACGCGTGTTTTCAAAAACCAACGCGAAAACATAGACAGACATGAAAAGCGACTTTGTTTTTAACCGACGAAAAAAAAGGAGGAGGTTCTCAATTCGACCGTATATATGTTTTTTTTTTTTTTTTTTTTTTTGTGTATGTTCAGCCCTCACTCCGTCATTTATGAACCGATTTTGATTATTCTTCTTTTGTTAGATAGGGTACACCTCAAGGGTGGTCCCATGTCATGAAAATCAGGATCTGACAATGGAATCCTGACAAAATTGAGAGAAAACCTCGAAAATTGTGGGCACGTTTACCGTTTCTGTATGTGTGTTCAGCCCTCACTCCGTCATTTATGAACCGATTTTGATTATTCTTTTTTTGTTAGATAGGGTATACCTCAAGGGTGGTCCCATGTCAAGGAAATCAGGATCTGACAATGGAATCCTGACGAAATTGAGAGAAAACCTCGAAAATTGTGGGCACGTTTAGCGTTTCTGTATGTATGTTCGGCCCTCACTCCGTTATTTATGAACCGATTTTGATGATTCTTTTTTTGTTAGATAGGGTATACCTCAAGGATTGTCCCATGTCAAGGATATCAGGATTTGCTTATGGGATCCTGAAAAAATTGAGAGAGAACCTCGAAAATTGGGCACGAATATTGTTTCTGTTTACTTTTCATAACTGAATCAGGTATTTGCATTTAGGAACCATCACATCATGAAACTGAGCTGATGATGGAAACCATACCTTTCCTAAACAATAGAAGTCAGATATAAAAACTGGTTTTAGTGACAAATACCACTTAATATGCTTTGACGAAAAGACGTCTTTACAATATTGGAGGTAACCTCAACTGGTCAATATCCTGGGAACTTCATGGAAGGATTGTTATATCATCAGCTCAGTGGCAAGAGGAATGATGAAGAATTAGAAATTAGCCTCAGAGTGTTAAAAGATGATGCGAGCCACAAAAAATCATGAAATAAAAAACTTTTTAACAAAAAAATTAACCGACGAAAAAGAACTAAAAAGCAAAAAATAAATAAACCTTTTAAGTCTTGAGTAATGAGCTTATTTACCTACATAAAATATCAAATTTTATATAAACTAATTTTGAGTCGGCGCCAATTAATAAAATGATTAATTACCTACTTACAGCCCTCTTCATTTGTAAGTACTTATAAAATTTAGATATTTAATAATCAGATTGTTGTTTGGCGCCGACTCAAAATTAGTTTATATAAAATTTGATATTTTATGTAGGTAAATAAGCTCATTACTCAAGACTTAAAAGGTTTATTTATTTTTTGCTTTTTAGTTCTTTTTCGTCGGTTAATTTTTTTGTTAAAAAGTTTTTTTATTATATTACACTCGCTAACCCGACAGACGTTTTCCTGCCTTTCAAAAAATGGTATGAACTGTCAAACGATCGGAGTTTAAATAGATGTTAAGTTTTCTGAAATTCTCTAATTTTTCGCGTAACTTTTTTATGTTTTTTCTTTCATAGGAACCTTCTGACAATAACAAACACAAAAAAAAGAATTAGAGAAATCGCTTCAACCATTTACGCGTAATGCGTTTAACTTAACTTAATTTAACCAAGGAAATAGGGTTGCATTTATATATATATAGATTTATAGCTGATTGTGGTTTAGATTTGAAAGTATAGATTTAATTAGAACACATTATTGTGTAGCCGTTTGGGGTTGAAAGTCTCGGATCGTGGGATTCAAGTACTTTCAAAGACCTGTCTAAACGCCTTGTTGACACATCGCGTGACCCAAGAGCCGGCTTTTACCATGGACAGACGTCATTTTTTTTTCCTTTGTCATGCAACGTTGCAACGTGGTAATAGCCACTAGTCTTTTGGGCACTTTATCAGACGACAGCGATGCGGAAGGATTTTTGAAGTCATACTTTAGATTATTTTTAACCGACTTTCGAAAAAGGAGGAGGTTATAAATATGTTCGACTGTATGTATGTTTTTTTTTATGTATGTCCGCGCATTTCTCCGTCAGTTGTGGACCGATTTTCAAAATTCTTTTATTATCCAAAAGAATATACACCCGAGGTGGTCCCATATAAATTTTATCGAAATTGCTTAAGCGCTTTTTGAGAAACTGAACAATAAAGAAAAATACGCATATCTTAGAATAGAATAGAATAGAATACTCTTTATTATGTACACCATATAAATTACAATAATAATATGAGGAAAACATTACATAGGGTGACACAATGGGCGGATCTTGATGACGTTTTTATGTTTTCCTAATGTTTAAATTCCACGTTCCATGGTATTGGGGTTTTCAGTTCTGAGGTTTAACAACTAATAAGCGAAGAAATAAAATACAAACACCGACTTCCGAAATTAAAGTTATTTTTAAATTTTTAGTGTATTTCTTTTTTGGAAGTCGGTTGTTTTTTTTGTAAAAAAGTTTTTTATTAGTGTCAGTTATAGTTTTGAAAGTAAGTATATTTATGTAACACTCAATACAACAATATATTTTTATTACAAAACACTTGTAATTTTTGGGTTAGGTTTCATTAATCACTTATATATTGTTATCAGTAGTGCAGTTCAGGGGGCGTACACTATCATGGCAGTATCTTCTAGCATTACAAATTTATCGTCATGTAGGTACGTAAAATGGGAATTCCCGATGTTACACATTTGACGCCATATAAAATGGTCCGATTGATTAAACAAACAGATTAATTTACTACAGAATACTTACTATTATTACATGGCTAGTGTTACTCAAAGAGTAAGCAACGGTGTTTGGTGTACTCACTTGTTTTAAATTAATTGTAATGCAAAAACTGTTGTTTCCCTAAGGCTGTCCGTCGTATAGCTTCTGGTGATATAAAAAACCATGGTGTCTGGACTTTTGGGGAAATTAGTTAATATTAAAAAACATAAAATGTTTATCAGGCACATGTCTTCTTCTACGTAGAAAATTTTTAATGTAAAAAAGTAAATTTACATTATTTCAGTAAAACAACAATATAGTGATGAATTCTTTTATAAAATCAATAAAGAAGGTTATTTTAATGCATCATTATCATGTTAATCAGTCCACAACTCTCAAAATAGGCACAATTTTTTACTAAATAATGCTTTCCTGTAAAATTGCGATTTTGTAGATGTCTTCTTATACTTTGCTGCCATCGATATACTTTTGTTCATAATGTTAGATTCAGTATCACAAAATCATTTGTAATGAACATTGACTTTTGATAGAATAAATAATTTAGAAGTATTTAAATTAAAAAAAAGCATAACAGGTACATAAATTTCGAACATGAGCAAAGTATTAACTGAAAAATGTAATAACTGATTTAATTAAACAAGCTTTTATAACGGCTATCATATTTAAATGGGTACACAAACTTTCGTGTCTGTGCTGTTACGCATTGAAGAGTTCCTTTATCTGGAGTCTGAATCTGAATGGAGTCTGAAAGTCGATTCAGATCATGCTTACCATAAAAATGCATTATCATCGGAACTGAACCTACATGTAAAAATTCAACTCCGTAGAATAAAAGGAAGTGATTCTATTTCAGTTGCAAGATTTGACTCGAACATACATACAAACATTGCTAGTTAAATAAAAGCTTGTAAATAAGACCACCAAGTGTGGTATTTTTACCTCGCTTGAACCACACCGGTGATCACAGTCAGCAGCTGGAAGGGGTTCCGTGACATCTTAAAAGACCACCCTGAAACTATCTCTGTACAGCACCTGTTAGGACACATTTTTTTTTGTGGGAAATCATACAATGACATCTCCCGCTCTAGGTGGAGCGGGAGGGCGTGTCAGACTCTTACTGACTAAAACCCACCCCTGTTTCTTCCCTGCCCTGAGTGCCCAGGGGCGCGGTAACTCTGTTTCGAATTTATCCACAACCTCTGGGCAGACCTGTTAGGACACATACCTTTTTTTTGTGTGGGAAATCATCCAATGATTTCTCCCGCTTTGGTTGGAGTGGGAAGACGTGTCAGACTTTTACGGACTAAAACCCACCCCTATTCCTTCAGTTGCCTGAGTGCTCAGCGGCGCGGTAACTCTTTTTCGAATATATCCGCGACCCCTGGGCCATGACGGGCCGCGTCAAGTATTGTTGACATCTCTTTTAGGCGCGCGTGGAACACTACGCGCTGTCGGCTCCCGGGCGTGATGCTGATCGGACGGAGAGCTGCCCATTACTCGCCGTCCGCAGGCTCACGCCTACGGTGGCCCAAGATCGTCCCGCGACCCCCGACAGTAGGACACATCCTTGGGGAGAATGTAAAGTGGTTTCCCCTGAGCTTCTTTGTGCTGTTGCCACTTGGCCAAGCTCTGTTCGGTCTCCTGATTGATTAGGTGGGAAGTTGAAATAAACGTAATCCTCCGCTGTTCGTTTCTGATAAATTTCAAAGATACAGGTGAATCGTTTCTTTGGTATTCATCAAGCTTCCTTGCCATGGCAGTTCTAAATGCCACTGTTGATTCTGGTTTTCAGAAGTTATAGCAGTGGTTGGGTTCAGTGTGTATCAAAAATAGATCAACAAAGCAGTAGTGAGGCTATTTGCACAGCTGTTAATACCTAAAGCTTAGACCACAACTTCTTCCCAAATTAAGAGCTTTGTCCGCATTAATTGAAATACTTGCCACTAAGCGTGAGCACGCAAAACCGATCTTAATCTATTCTGTACACAATCTAATTGCGTTCTACGAGATACCTCATAACTGAAGCCAACTATTGATGGAATATTAATGCGGCGTAAAGGGTACGCGTCCGCCATCTTAGATCGCGCGTTAAATATGTTTAATTTAAAGTGACAGGGTGCGTAAAGGATGTTGTGTGGTTGTGACGCACTTTCGTTGCTTATATTGTTCTCAAGTTTTCACAGGGGAAATGCCTCGTATCTTTTTACTACGAATAGTATACCTATACAGAACATAACATTAATATTATTTTTTATTGTTGTTAGGCTCGCGTTTGACCACCATCTCACCTGATGGTAAGCGATGATGTGGTCGAAGATGGAGCACGCTTGCCTAGAAGTAACCTATTCACTCTTGACTTAAAGACTCCCAGGTTGTAGCTATCAGGAAACACAGACTCCGGCTGGGAATTCCACTCCCTAGCTGTACGCACAATGAATGTGTTTCTAAAACGTTTTGTGCGTGTGGATGGGATGTCCATCATGTACCGGTGGCGCATCGCCGTACGTCTTGTGGTCCGTTAATGGAACGAGCTTGGCAGAATCAAATTATGCAATTTCGTCGCACGCTCCCCAAAATGTAACCGATAGAAAACCGACAGGCTAGCAACTCGGCATCTATGCTCAGGACATTGGAGCTTCTACTCAACATTATAGAGGTTTTTGAAGTTATGGTTCTTTTGGCGCGTTAGGGAAAAATGATGAGATACGATGCGCGTGCACACCGTCAAAAAAAACCGACACCCTGAACTTAGCTGTAGTCTGTGGTTCATGAAGAATCATTGTTTTCCTTTTGTAAACTTTGTGATAGTCTGGTTTTTAGCTGCTTACCATACATAAGTACACACACACTTTCTTATCATTATTAGGCTCGAGCTTGACCACTACCTCACCTGATGGTAAGCGATGATATGACAATAGAGCACGCTTGTCTAGAAGTAACCTATTCACTCTTGAATCTTGAAAACAGGGACCCTCCGACAAGAAGGAGGTTGTGTCTGGTGAGATAGGTACTGCCTGGTGGTTATTGTTGGACTGCTGTAGGTATATATTCAAATCACGTGGAGAGCTTTAATAGTGCGATGTAGGATTTGTGTGACGTTAGGTCTTGATGTAGACCGTATGTGGCGGTGTAGATGTCGCTACTACAACACACCTGAATTCTCCGAAGTGTTAGGCTGACTCGTGGTACACCCAAATTTGACCTGTTTTTTTTAACTGCCATATTTGGAATTGGGGCAAGCCCATTGTCATCAACTGGGCCCAGATACAATCTGCGGTCTATTGCTACTAGTAACACCAGATGAAAAGTATCTATGCGCATTGCAAATGGCTGAGCGCATAAATGTGAAACTATAAGGGTTCTTTGCTCGTATTAGGACTACGGAATCTTAAAAAGTGTTTATGAAAAAAAATATGCCTTTTAACAGTGCAGGGAAAAAGCCCCTTAGCAAAAACTATTTAATAACTGTCCTGTTTGTTTCGTGTAAGGGATTTCGGAGTATAAAGTCCAGGCTTCTGTATGATGTGCTCTCTGTTAGTAAGTGGTGTCTAGACTACAATACTTGGAAAAGTCACACCGGATTTTTATTTTCTTAGAGGTTTGACCAGATGTTTTGCAAAACATGTTAAAAAAAGCTCATGCTACTACTCATGATACTGTTCAAATGAGTCATCTGCCTAGCTTTTTCTCAACTATCTTGGGGTCGGCTTCCAGTCTAACCGGATGCAGCTGAATACCAGTATTTTACATGGAGCGACTGCCTATCTGACCTCCACAAACCAGTTACTGGGTAATACGATACCCCTTGGTAAGACTGGATGTCAGACTTTCGGGCTTCTGACGACCCGTAACGATTGTCAAAGATCCGCGTTTGACAGCCGGGACCAACGGCTTAACGTGCTTTCCGAGGCATGGAGGAGTCTCGGTATGTAAGGATGGTCACTCATCCACGGACCAACCCCGGCAAGCGTAGCTTAACCTGATGGATCGACCCATGCGGCTGTTATTACTTTAGCCACGAGCTCCTCACTGTTCAAATGAGTATTGATATGATAATCTAAGATCTAATGCCCGCCAAACACTGATTGATGCCCGTACCTTCAATTACCATACTCCTGCGCTTTTGAGTACCTCATGAACACTATTGACACTGATATTAACGTCATCATCTACTGGGCCTAAATAATCTAAAAAGTTAACCATCAACTCGACTTGAAGATTACGCCAAAACTATTACAGAAACTCATTAACTATATCTTTTTAATTAAGGGTAAAATGGCGATAATATGGTAGTAATAAAGATAATATGGTAATATCGCAATTAGTGGTCTCTGCCAAACCACCTCTCATCATCCCTTAACCGAAAACCTTCTCTGTTCATATTCCGAACACTTTTAAAAGTGGTGACACATCTTTGCGATGTTAGTTTTCATTCAAGGCCAGTCCACAGTACGCACACGACATTGCTGTTATTAAACTATTTTTTCGCCTTCCATTGCAAGTTCTGAAGCCTCACAAAAGACTAATGGGCCATTGCAGCGCTCAATGTCTCTAACACAACCATTTGTCGCCTCTTAGCTGCAATAAATTTCTTCCTGACTGTACCAAATGCCAGCCGAGCTAAAATGTTTGCACTAGTTAATACTTCAGATTTATATGGTAAGAAAGTAAACAACAAGAAATGGACATTTCTTTAAACTAGTTTCTGGTTCAGAAGGATTCCGCCGGACGAAATCGTGAGAGGGCCGAATCTCCTCTGGGAGGCAATCGCCTCGTCATCGCTACTTAAGACAGGTGGGATGCCGGGGTTGCAGGCATTCAGATTGGGGACTCTGTCCGCCAATCAAGTGAACCCAGGAAAGACACTGTAAGGGCTTATTACCTTTTACTTATTACCTTATTACCTTACCCTTTACAGTCTCCCCAGGGATTAGCCTGGCACGCCCACGCCACACTTGCGGCGGTAACGGCCCCTCTTTGAGAAGTAGCTGGAGAGGTGCCACAGCGTCCTCACCTTCCGCTTGACGCAGTTCCTCACCAGACACGGCTGCTTCAAGAGCTTCCTGTGTCAGATAAGGCGGGAGAAAACGCCCGGATATCACCACTGTGTGGATCACCCAGAGGACACGGTGGAGTTCTGCCCCACTTTGGCGGAGCACCATCGTGTCCTCATGGAGGCGATCGGCGGCAGCGACATCTCGCGCCCGGCCCAGGTCCAGGCCATGGTACGGAGCTAGAGGACATGGGAAGTAGTCGCCTCCTTCTGCGAAGCAGTAATGCTTGCGAAGAAGGAGGCAGTACGCGTGAGGGAGACTCCACAGAGACTCTCTCACGCCCCCAGCAGCCGCCGCAGGAGATGCCCTGTGCGTCGGGGGTCGCAAGCCGATCCCCGGCCACTGTAGGCGCGAGCTTGCGTACGGCAAGTAGTGGGTAGCTCGCCGTCCGATCAGAACCAAACCCGACAGTCGATAGCGCGTAGTGTTCCACGCACGCCTCAAAGAGATGTCAGCAATACCTGACGGGGCCCGTCATGGCCGATGCCTGCCCAGGGGTCGCGGATAAATTCGAAACAGTTACCGCGCCCCTGGGCGCTCAGGCAACTGAAGGAGCAGGGGTGGGTTTTAGTCAGTAAAAGTCTGACACGAAGAGCGGCAGAAGTCATGGGATGATTTCACAATCCCATAAAAAAAAAGTATGGTAGACCCCTTTAGAGTCTCCCCATGGATGTGCCCGGGGATGGAGGGGGGAAACATGACGTTATGTTGTATTATTTATTACTAAAAGACGCAATGAATTTCAACTGACTGCAACCACTATAACAAACGACAGACATGGTCATTATAATAGTTTAATCTTTGAGAGTCCCTACGGAGACCGTTTGGTGGCAATAATATTTTCTGGTAACGTGTTCTACCAATCACTCATCTTAAGTGTTTATCCTTATTTCAGAACATTCAAATTGTATCAAGCAAGCAACGTTTTTCCTCGAATTTTACAGCAAGTCACAGTTTAGTAAACATCTTTTTCTAATCGAACGTTGATTCTGAATCCAAGCGTGAATCCCTCCGCGGTTACCTATATGCGGCGCTCATTGGTGCACGGATTTCAAATCCTCAGGATTAAGAGTATTTCGGATTTGGTATGAGAGAAACGTTTAGTATCGGTTTTATGTTTTCATCTTGGCTTTCGATGTTCGAATATCTGTGTTCGTTGAGCTGTTGTGTAAATGTGAGTATATGTTGCTAATTATGTAACGTTTAGGGTTCCGTATTTTTTAGGGTTATGTGTTTTTATTACAAGCTTTTATATTTTTAACAAACATTGCAGTACAATTGTTTGCCACATAAATAAATAAAAAAAGGCACGCCGGGAGTGCCGACAGAAGTGAAAACGTGAACAAAAATGCCAGACGCGCCTAAAGAAGTTTTCACTTCAATCCGCTACATGATCCGCTACGAGTGCTACGACGCTACGTCGGTTTCAGTGTCAGTGTCTGTGGCGAGTTCAATTGTTTTTTTCCAGCTCAAAAATGCCCAACGCTTCTAAAGAAGTGTTCACTTCACACCTAACGATTTCCCAACTAAGTTGGGGCCCCAACTTGTTGTTTATCGACCGGTATCCGTCAATCAGCCGAAGTTATCACACGGATACCGGTCGATCGATGGTCGATCGACGATCGATCGATTGGTGTAATAACATCCTTAATCTGCCCGGGGGTTGAGGATAAATTCGAAACAGAGTTACCTCGCCCCCGGGCACTCAGGCAGGGAAGGAACAGGGGTGGGGTTTTAGTCAGTCAGAGTCTGACACGCCCTCCCGCTCCACCCAGAGCGTGAGAAGTCATTAGACGGTTTCCCATACTACAAAAAAAAAAGGTAGATCGTCATCATCATTTCAGCCGAAAGATGTCCACTGTTGGACATAAGCCTCCCTCCCCCAAGCGGTGCCACAATAACCGGTCCTGTGCGTCTCGCATCCATCGGCTACCCGCGACCCTCACCAGGTCATCGGTCCACCTTGTGGGAGGCCTTCCAACGCTGCGTCTTCCGGTACGCGGTCGCCATTCCTGAACTTTTCGGCCCCATCGACCATCTGTTCTGCAAGCAATGTGCCCTGTCCACTGCCACTTCAGTTTGGCGATTCTTCAGGCTATGTCGTAATTCGTAATCTTAGTTTTCTTGTGGATATCATCATTCCTGATTCTATCTTAGGCACATGATGATGGAATAAATGAAATCACAGCTCAATAACAAATATGTTACAACTCCGCCTAAATTGTAAACCAAATACGACGTGAAAGGTTACATTTTTTACAAGGAAAACCCATTCAAAAATCTGCACACAATAGACAATAGACAAGCTGACATTTTCACTAAAGGAAACCAAAACAAATCTCGTTCTACCCTCCGCCATACATGTGAAGAAAAAGAAATAAAACTACAATCAATCCGTTGTCCTGACTACCCACGCTTTTCTTGAATTTCCAAATCAATATCATATGGAAAAAACCACAGAGCATCGATACAGCTACTGATAGAGACGGCAGTGTATTAACTTTCCTTACAAACCAAGCTTGTCATTGAATGGCAGAATTTTGCTTTAGGAATTGACGGCCAAAAACAATTTATTTAAAGGCCTACGCACACTGGGACGGAATGGCAGAGGATTTTGCCAACGGTCAGCGCACACTAGCCGGTTAGATAGTGTAGTATTTCCGGCGGCCTACCAAGAGACCCCCGACGTGTCGCGGCATGTCGCGTCGGGTGCAAATGTGGTGTGTATGCACTCCCGCTTGGACTGCCTCACCCTGCGACTTGTCACGGCGTCCTTCGGCGAGCCATTGCATTACGCAGTGCGCTCTCCAATACCGTATCAAGAACTCTCTTTCAATGCCACGTAATCAATTTAAAACATTGGCATTTATGTCGTATTCCTACTAGATACTCGTAAGTTTGAATGTCCTTTGGCAAAAATTTAAATTCTCTGCCATTTCGTCCCGGAGTGCGTAGGCCTTTATGCAACACAAAGAAACAAAGACGCACTTAATGCCGTAGTAATTCTCTACTAGTCAACCAAAGCTGGTTGACAGATAACATAGCAAGTCAATAAAAAAAGAAAAATAACGATACGAAGAACAGGAAAGAGGGGTGGGAGAGTTGAGCAGAGAGAAAAATGTAGTCAGAGTCCGCAAACTTCTTCTCTAGCGAATGGCTTCTCTCCATTTGAGCCCTGATTTGAAGCTTGACACGCGGTCAAATTTCCTCAAGTTGATGAACAACATGAACCGAAACGATTCTGACTACGGATAAAAAAAACCAGTTAAGTGCGAGTTGGACTCGCGCATGCAGAGTTCCGTATCATCGTACAAGAATTCATGCGTCTACTTGTGGCCATTGTTAAGATCGAGCAAAAAAAGCCAAAAAAAAAACACGTTTCTAGTAGGGGAGCTTTAATTTTTAATTTATTTTATTAATTTGTTGTTATAGAAAATAGAATAAAATAACAGAAATACATATTATGTGAAAATTTCAACTACCTATTACGAATCATGAATACAGCCTGCTGATAGACAGACGGACGGACGCACAGCGGAGGCTTACTAATAGGGTCCCATTCGAGTGAGATTCCTGAGTGAGATTCCTGAGTGCCCAGGGGCGCGGTAACTCTGTTTCGAATTTATTCACAACCTCTGGGCAGATCTGTTAGGACACATACCTTTTTTTTTGTGTGGGAAATCATCCAATGATTTCTCCCGCTTTGGTTGGAGTGGGAAGGCGTGTCAGACTTTTACGGACTAAAATCCACCCCTGTTCCTTCAGTTGCCTTAGTGCTCAGCGGCGCGGTAACTCTTTTTCGAATATATCCGCGACCCCTGGGCCATGACGGGCCGCGTCAAGTATTGTTGACATCTCTTTTAGGCGCGCGTGGAACACTACGCGCTGTCGGCTCCCGGGCGTGATGCTGATCGGACGGAGAGCTGCCCATTACTCGCCGTCCGCAGGCTCACGCCTACGGTGGCCCAAGATCGTCCCGCGACCCCCGACAGTAGGACACATCCTTGGGGAGAATGTAAAGTGGTTTCCCCTGAGCTTCTTTGTGCTGTTGCCACTTGGCCAAGCTCTGTTCGGTCTCCTGATTGATTAGGTGGGAAGTTGAAATAAACGTAATCCTCCGCTGTTCGTTTCTGATAAATTTCAAAGATACGAGTACAGGTGAATCGTTTCTTTGGTATTCATCAAGCTTCCTTGCCATGGCTGTTCTAAATGCCACTGTTGATTCTGGTTTTCAGAAGTTATAGCAGTGGTTGGGTTCAGTGTGTATCAAAAATAGATCAACAAAGCAGTAGTGAGGCTATTTGCACAGCTGTTAATACCTAAAGCTTAGACCACAACTTCTGCCCAAATTAAGAGCTTTGTCCGCATTAATTGAAATACTTGCCACTAAGCGTGAGCACGCAAAACCGATCTTAATCTATTCTGTACACAATCTAATTGCGTTCTACGAGATACCTCATAACTGAAGCCAACTATTGATGGAATATTAATGCGGCGTAAAGGGTACGCGTCCGCCATCTTAGATCGCGCGTTAAATATGTTTAATTTAAAGTGACAGGGTGCGTAAAGGATGTTGTGTGGTTGTGACGCACTTTCGTTGCTTATATTGTTCTCAAGTTTTCACAGGGGAAATGCCTCGTATCTTTTTACTACGAGTAGTATACCTATACAAAACATAACATTTTTTTTTTTTTTTTATTGTTGATAGGCTCGCGTTTGACCACCATCTCACCTGATGGTAAGCGATGATGTGGTCGAAGATGGAGCACGCTTGCCTAGAAGTAACCTATTCACTCTTGACTTAAAGACTCCCAGGTTGTAGCTATCAGGAAACACAGACTCCGGCTGGGAATTCCACTCCCTAGCTGTACGCACAATGAATGTGTTTCTAAAACGTTTTGTGCGTGTGGATGGGATGTCCATCATGTACCGGTGGCGCATCGCCGTACTTCTTGTGGTCCGTTAATGGAACGAGCTTGGCAGAATCAAATTATGCAATTTCGTCGCACGCTCCCCAAAATGTAACCGATAGAAAACCGACAGGCTAGCAACTCGGCATCTATGCTCAAGACATTGGAGCTTCTACTCAACATTATAGAGGTTTTTGAAGTTATGGTTCTTTTGGCGCGTTAGGGAAAAATGATGAGATACGATGCGCGTGCACACCGTCAAAAAAAACCGACACCCTGAACTTAGCTATAGTCTGTGGTTCATGAAGAATCATTGTTTTCCTTTTGTAAACTTTGTGATAGTCTGGTTTTTAGCTGCTTACCATACATAAGTACACACACACTTTCTTATCATTATTAGGCTCGAGCTTGACCACTACCTCACCTGATGGTAAGCGATGATATGACAATAGAGCACGCTTGTCTAGAAGTAACCTATTCACTCTTGAATCTTGAAAACAGGGACCCTCCGACAAGAAGGAGGTTGTGTCTGGTGAGATAGGTACTGCCTGGTGGTTATTGTTGGACTGCTGTAGGTATATATTCAAATCACGTGGAGAGCTTTAATAGTGCGATGTAGGATTTGTGTGACGTTAGGTCTTGATGTAGACCGTATGTGGCGGTGTAGATGTCGCTACTACAACACACCTGAATTCTCCGAAGTGTTAGGCTGACTCGTGGTACACCCAAATTTGACCTGTTTTTTTTAACTGCCATATTTGGAATTGGGGCAAGCCCATTGTCATCAACTGGGCCCAGATACAATCTGCGGTCTATTGCTACTAGTAACACCAGATGAAAAGTATCTATGCGCATTGCAAATGGCTGAGCGCATAAATGTGAAACTATAAGGGTTCTTTGCTCGTATTAGGACTACGGAATCTTAAAAAGTGTTTATGAAAAAAAATATGCCTTTTAACAGTGCAGGGAAAAAGCCCCTTAGCAAAAACTATTTAATAACTGTCCTGTTTGTTTCGTGTAAGGGATTTCGGAGTATAAAGTCCAGGCTTCTGTATGATGTGCTCTCTGTTAGTAAGTGGTGTCTAGACTACAATACTTGGAAAAGTCACACCGGATTTTTATTTTCTTAGAGGTTTGACCAGATGTTTTGCAAAACATGTTAAAAAAAGCTCATGCTACTACTCATGATACTGTTCAAATGAGTCATCTGCCTAGCTTTTTCCCAACTATCTTGGGGTCGGCTTCCAGTCTAACCGGATGCAGCTGAATACCAGTATTTTACATGGAGCGACTGCCTATCTGACCTCCACAAACCAGTTACTGGGTAATACGATACCCCTTGGTAAGACTGGATGTCAGACTTTCGGGCTTCTGACGACCCGTAACGATTGTCAAAGATCCGCGTTTGACAGCCGGGACCAACGGCTTAACGTGCTTTCCGAGGCATGGAGGAGTCTCGGTATGTAAAGATGGTCACTCATCCACGGACCAACCCCGGCAAGCGTAGCTTAACCTGATGGATCGACCCATGCGGCTGTTATTACTTTAGCCACGAGCTCCTCACTGTTCAAATGAGTATTGATATGATAATCTAAGATCTAATGCCCGCCAAACACTGATTGATGCCCGTACCTTCAATTACCATACTCCTGCGCTTTTGAGTACCTCATGAACACTATTGACACTGATATTAACGTCATCATCTACTGGGTCTAAATAATTTAAAAAGTTAACCATCAACTCGACTTGAAGATTACGCCAAAACTATTACAGAAATTACTCATTAACTATATCTTTTTAATTAAGGGTAAAATGGCGATAATATGGTAGTAATAAAGATAATATGGTAATATCGCAATTAGTGGTCTCTGCCAAACCACCTCTCATCATCCCTTAACCGAAAACCTTCTCTGTTCATATTCCGAACACTTTTAAAAGTGGTGACACATCTTTGCGATGTTAGTTTTCATTCATGGCCAGTCCACAGTACGCACACGACATTGCTGTTATTAAACTATTTTTTCGCCTTCCATTGCAAGTTCTGAAGCCTCACAAAAGACTAATGGGCCATTGCAGCGCTCAATGTCTCTAACACAACCATTTGTCGCCTCTTAGCTGCAATAAATTTCTTCCTGACTGTACCAAATGCCAGCCGAGCTAAAATGTTTGCACTAGTTAATACTTCAGATTTATATGGTAAGAAAGTAAACAACAAGAAATGGACATTTCTTTAAACTAGTTTCTGGTTCAGAAGGATTCCGCCGGACGAAATCGTGAGAGGGCCGAATCTCCTCTGGGAGGCAATCGCCTCGTCATCGCTACTTAAGACAGGTGGGATGCCGGGGTTGCAGGCATTCAGATTGGGGACTCTGTCCGCCAATCAAGTGAACCCAGGAAAGACACTGTAAGGGCTTATTACCTTTTACTTATTACCTTATTACCTTACCCTTTACAGTCTCCCCAGGGATTAGCCTGGCACGCCCACGCCACACTTGCGGCGGTAACGGCCCCTCTTTGAGAAGTAGCTGGAGAGGTGCCACAGCGTCCTCACCTTCCGCTTGACGCAGTTCCTCACCAGACACGGCTGCTTCAAGAGCTTCCTGTGTCAGATAAGGCGGGAGAAAACGCCCGGATATCACCACTGTGTGGATCACCCAGAGGACACGGTGGAGTTCTGCCCCACTTTGGCGGAGCACCATCGTGTCCTCATGGAGGCGATCGGCGGCAGCGACATCTCGCGCCCGGCCCAGGTCCAGGCCATGGTACGGAGCGAGAGGACATGGGAAGTAGTCGCCTCCTTCTGCGAAGCAGTAATGCTTGCGAAGAAGGAGGCAGTACGCGTGAGGGAGACTCCACAGAGACGCTCTCACGCCCCCAGCAGCCGCCGCAGGAGATGCCCTGTGCGTCGGGGGTCTCAAACCGATCTCCGGCCACTGTAGGCGCGAGCTTGCGTACGGCAAGTAGTGGGTAGCTCGCCGTCCGATCAGAACCAAGCCCGAGAGTCGATAGCGCGTAGTGTTCCACGCACGCCTCAAAGAGATGTCAGCAATACCTGACGGGGCCCGTCATGGCCGATGCCTGCCCAGGGGTCGCGGATAAATTCGAAACAGTTACCGCGCCCCTGGGCACTCAGGCAACTGAAGGAGCAGGGGTGGGTTTTAGTCAGTAAAAGTCTGACACGAAGAGCGGGAGAATTCATGGGATGATTTCACAATCCCACAAAAAAAAAGTATGGTAGACCCCTTTAGAGTCTCCCCATGGATGTGCCCGGGGATGGAGGGGGGGAACATGACGTTATGTTGTATTATTTTTTACTAAAAGACGCAATGAATTTCAACTGACTGCAACCACTATAACAAACGACAGACATGGTCATTATAATAGTTTAATCTTTGAGAGTCCCTACGGAGACCGTTTGGTGGCAATAATATTTTCTGGTAACGTGTTCTACCAATCACTCATCTTAAGTGTTTATCCTTATTTCCGAACATTCAAATTGTATCAAGCAAGCAACGTTTTTCCTCGAATTTTACAGCAAGTCACAGTTTAGTAAACATCTTTTTCTAATCGAACGTTGATTCTGAATCCAAGCGTGAATCCCTCCGCGGTTACCTATATGCGGCGCTCATTGGTGCACGGATTTCAAATCCTCAGGATTAAGAGTATTTCGGATTTGGTATGAGAGAAACGTTTAGTATCGGTTTTATGTTTTCATCTTGGCTTTCGATGTTCGAATATCTGTGTTCGTTGAGCTGTTGTGTAAATGTGAGTATATGTTGCTAATTATGTAACGTTTAGGGTTCCGTATTTTTTAGGGTTATGTGTTTTTATTACAAGCTTTTATATTTTTAACAAACATTGCAGTACAATTGTTTGCCACATAAATAAATAAAAAAAGGCACGCCGGGAGTGCCGACAGAAGTGAAAACGTGAACAAAAATGCCAGACGCGCCTAAAGAAGTTTTCACTTCAATCCGCTACATGATCCGCTACGAGTGCTACGACGCTACGTCGGTTTCAGTGTCAGTGTCTGTGGCGAGTTCAATTGTTTTTTTCCAGCTCAAAAATGCCCAACGCTTCTAAAGAAGTGTTCACTTCACACCTAACGATTTCCCAACTAAGTTGGGGCCCCAACTTGTTGTTTATCGACCGGTATCCGTCAATCAGCCGAAGTTATTACACGGATACCGGTCGATCGATGGTCGATCGACGATCGATCGATTGGTGTAATAACATCCTTAATCTGCCCGGGGGTTGAGGATAAATTCGAAACAGAGTTACCTCGCCCCCGGGCACTCAGGCAGGGAAGGAACAGGGGTGGGGTTTTAGTCAGTCAGAGTCTGACACGCCCTCCCGCTCCACCCAGAGCGTGAGAAGTCATTAGACGGTTTCCCATACTACAAAAAAAAAAGGTAGATCGTCATCATCATTTCAGCCGAAAGATGTCCACTGTTGGACATAAGCCTCCCTCCCCCAAGCGGTGCCACAATAACCGGTCCTGTGCGTCTCGCATCCATCGGCTACCCGCGACCCTCACCAGGTCATCGGTCCACCTTGTGGGAGGCCTTCCAACGCTGCGTCTTCCGGTACGCGGTCGCCATTCCAGAACTTTTCGGCCCCATCGACCATCTGTTCTGCAAGCAATGTGCCCTGTCCACTGCCACTTCAGTTTGGCGATTCTTCAGGCTATGTCGTAATTCGTAATCTTAGTTTTCTTGTGGATATCATCATTCCTGATTCTATCTTAGGCACATGATGATGGAATAAATGAAATCACAGCTCAATAACAAATATGTTACAACTCCGCCTAAATTGTAAACCAAATACGACGTGAAAGGTTACATTTTTTACAAGGAAAACCCATTCAAAAATCTGCACACAATAGACAATAGACAAGCTGACATTTTCACTAAAGGAAACCAAAACAAATCTCGTTCTACCCTCCGCCATACATGTGAAGAAAAAGAAATAAAACTACAATCAATCCGTTGTCCTGACTACCCACGCTTTTCTTGAATTTCCAAATCAATATCATATGGAAAAAACCACAGAGCATCGATACAGCTACTGATAGAGACGGCAGTGTATTAACTTTCCTTACAAACCAAGCTTGTCATTGAATGGCAGAATTTTGCTTTAGGAATTGACGGCCAAAAACAATTTATTTAAAGGCCTACGCACACTGGGACGGAATGGCAGAGGATTTTGCCAACGGTCAGCGCACACTAGCCGGTTAGATAGTGTAGTATTTCCGGCGGCCTACCAAGAGACCCCCGACGTGTCGCGGCATGTCGCGTCGGGTGCAAATGTGGTGTGTATGCACTCCCGCTTGGACTGCCTCACCCTGCGACTTGTCACGGCGTCCTTCGGCGAGCCATTGCATTACGCAGTGCGCTCTCCAATACCGTATCAAGAACTCTCTTTCAATGCCACGTAATCAATTTAAAACATTGGCATTTATGTCGTATTCCTACTAGATACTCGTAAGTTTGAATGTCCTTTGGCAAAAATTTAAATTCTCTGCCATTTCGTCCCGGAGTGCGTAGGCCTTTATGCAACACAAAGAAACAAAGACGCACTTAATGCCGTAGTAATTCTCTACTAGTCAACCAAAGCTGGTTGACAGATAACATAGCAAGTCAATAAAAAAAGAAAAATAACGATACGAAGAACAGGAAAGAGGGGTGGGAGAGTTGAGCAGAGAGAAAAATGTAGTCAGAGTCCGCAAACTTCTTCTCTAGCGAATGGCTTCTCTCCATTTGAGCCCTGATTTGAAGCTTGACACGCGGTCAAATTTCCTCAAGTTGATGAACAACATGAACCGAAACGATTCTGACTACGGATAAAAAAAACCAGTTAAGTGCGAGTTGGACTCGCGCATGCAGAGTTCCGTATCATCGTACAAGAATTCATGCGTCTACTTGTGGCCATTGTTAAGATCGAGCAAAAAAAGCCAAAAAAAAAACACGTTTCTAGTAGGGGAGCTTTAATTTTTAATTTATTTTATTAATTTGTTGTTATAGAAAATAGAATAAAATAACAGAAATACATATTATGTGAAAATTTCAACTACCTATTACGAATCATGAATACAGCCTGCTGATAGACAGACGGACGGACGCACAGCGGAGGCTTACTAATAGGGTCCCATTCGAGTGAGATTCCTGAGTGAGATTCCTGAGTGCCCAGGGGCGCGGTAACTCTGTTTCGAATTTATTCACAACCTCTGGGCAGATCTGTTAGGACACATACCTTTTTATTTGTGTGGGAAATCATCCAATGATTTCTCCCGCTTTGGTTGGAGTGGGAAGGCGTGTCAGACTTTTACGGACTAAAATCCACCCCTGTTCCTTCAGTTGCCTGAGTGCTCAGCGGCGCGGTAACTCTTTTTCGAATATATCCGCGACCCCTGGGCCATGACGGGCCGCGTCAAGTATTGTTGACATCTCTTTTAGGCGCGCGTGGAACACTACGCGCTGTCGGCTCCCGGGCGTGATGCTGATCGGACGGAGAGCTGCCCATTACTCGCCGTCCGCAGGCTCACGCCTACGGTGGCCCAAGATCGTCCCGCGACCCCCGACAGTAGGACACATCCTTGGGGAGAATGTAAAGTGGTTTCCCCTGAGCTTCTTTGTGCTGTTGCCACTTGGCCAAGCTCTGTTCGGTCTCCTGATTGATTAGGTGGGAAGTTGAAATAAACGTAATCCTCCGCTGTTCGTTTCTGATAAATTTCAAAGATACGAGTACAGGTGAATCGTTTCTTTGGTATTCATCAAGCTTCCTTGCCATGGCTGTTCTAAATGCCACTGTTGATTCTGGTTTTCAGAAGTTATAGCAGTGGTTGGGTTCAGTGTGTATCAAAAATAGATCAACAAAGCAGTAGTGAGGCTATTTGCACAGCTGTTAATACCTAAAGCTTAGACCACAACTTCTGCCCAAATTAAGAGCTTTGTCCGCATTAATTGAAATACTTGCCACTAAGCGTGAGCACGCAAAACCGATCTTAATCTATTCTGTACACAATCTAATTGCGTTCTACGAGATACCTCATAACTGAAGCCAACTATTGATGGAATATTAATGCGGCGTAAAGGGTACGCGTCCGCCATCTTAGATCGCGCGTTAAATATGTTTAATTTAAAGTGACAGGGTGCGTAAAGGATGTTGTGTGGTTGTGACGCACTTTCGTTGCTTATATTGTTCTCAAGTTTTCACAGGGGAAATGCCTCGTATCTTTTTACTACGAGTAGTATACCTATACAAAACATAACATTTTTTTTTTTTTTTTATTGTTGATAGGCTCGCGTTTGACCACCATCTCACCTGATGGTAAGCGATGATGTGGTCGAAGATGGAGCACGCTTGCCTAGAAGTAACCTATTCACTCTTGACTTAAAGACTCCCAGGTTGTAGCTATCAGGAAACACAGACTCCGGCTGGGAATTCCACTCCCTAGCTGTACGCACAATGAATGTGTTTCTAAAACGTTTTGTGCGTGTGGATGGGATGTCCATCATGTACCGGTGGCGCATCGCCGTACTTCTTGTGGTCCGTTAATGGAACGAGCTTGGCAGAATCAAATTATGCAATTTCGTCGCACGCTCCCCAAAATGTAACCGATAGAAAACCGACAGGCTAGCAACTCGGCATCTATGCTCAAGACATTGGAGCTTCTACTCAACATTATAGAGGTTTTTGAAGTTATGGTTCTTTTGGCGCGTTAGGGAAAAATGATGAGATACGATGCGCGTGCACACCGTCAAAAAAAACCGACACCCTGAACTTAGCTATAGTCTGTGGTTCATGAAGAATCATTGTTTTCCTTTTGTAAACTTTGTGATAGTCTGGTTTTTAGCTGCTTACCATACATAAGTACACACACACTTTCTTATCATTATTAGGCTCGAGCTTGACCACTACCTCACCTGATGGTAAGCGATGATATGACAATAGAGCACGCTTGTCTAGAAGTAACCTATTCACTCTTGAATCTTGAAAACAGGGACCCTCCGACAAGAAGGAGGTTGTGTCTGGTGAGATAGGTACTGCCTGGTGGTTATTGTTGGACTGCTGTAGGTATATATTCAAATCACGTGGAGAGCTTTAATAGTGCGATGTAGGATTTGTGTGACGTTAGGTCTTGATGTAGACCGTATGTGGCGGTGTAGATGTCGCTACTACAACACACCTGAATTCTCCGAAGTGTTAGGCTGACTCGTGGTACACCCAAATTTGACCTGTTTTTTTTAACTGCCATATTTGGAATTGGGGCAAGCCCATTGTCATCAACTGGGCCCAGATACAATCTGCGGTCTATTGCTACTAGTAACACCAGATGAAAAGTATCTATGCGCATTGCAAATGGCTGAGCGCATAAATGTGAAACTATAAGGGTTCTTTGCTCGTATTAGGACTACGGAATCTTAAAAAGTGTTTATGAAAAAAAATATGCCTTTTAACAGTGCAGGGAAAAAGCCCCTTAGCAAAAACTATTTAATAACTGTCCTGTTTGTTTCGTGTAAGGGATTTCGGAGTATAAAGTCCAGGCTTCTGTATGATGTGCTCTCTGTTAGTAAGTGGTGTCTAGACTACAATACTTGGAAAAGTCACACCGGATTTTTATTTTCTTAGAGGTTTGACCAGATGTTTTGCAAAACATGTTAAAAAAAGCTCATGCTACTACTCATGATACTGTTCAAATGAGTCATCTGCCTAGCTTTTTCCCAACTATCTTGGGGTCGGCTTCCAGTCTAACCGGATGCAGCTGAATACCAGTATTTTACATGGAGCGACTGCCTATCTGACCTCCACAAACCAGTTACTGGGTAATACGATACCCCTTGGTAAGACTGGATGTCAGACTTTCGGGCTTCTGACGACCCGTAACGATTGTCAAAGATCCGCGTTTGACAGCCGGGACCAACGGCTTAACGTGCTTTCCGAGGCATGGAGGAGTCTCGGTATGTAAAGATGGTCACTCATCCACGGACCAACCCCGGCAAGCGTAGCTTAACCTGATGGATCGACCCATGCGGCTGTTATTACTTTAGCCACGAGCTCCTCACTGTTCAAATGAGTATTGATATGATAATCTAAGATCTAATGCCCGCCAAACACTGATTGATGCCCGTACCTTCAATTACCATACTCCTGCGCTTTTGAGTACCTCATGAACACTATTGACACTGATATTAACGTCATCATCTACTGGGCCTAAATAATCTAAAAAGTTAACCATCAACTCGACTTGAAGATTACGCCAAAACTATTACAGAAACTCATTAACTATATCTTTTTAATTAAGGGTAAAATGGCGATAATATGGTAGTAATAAAGATAATATGGTAATATCGCAATTAGTGGTCTCTGCCAAACCACCTCTCATCATCCCTTAACCGAAAACCTTCTCTGTTCATATTCCGAACACTTTTAAAAGTGGTGACACATCTTTGCGATGTTAGTTTTCATTCATGGCCAGTCCACAGTACGCACACGACATTGCTGTTATTAAACTATTTTTTCGCCTTCCATTGCAAGTTCTGAAGCCTCACAAAAGACTAATGGGCCATTGCAGCGCTCAATGTCTCTAACACAACCATTTGTCGCCTCTTAGCTGCAATAAATTTCTTCCTGACTGTACCAAATGCCAGCCGAGCTAAAATGTTTGCACTAGTTAATACTTCAGATTTATATGGTAAGAAAGTAAACAACAAGAAATGGACATTTCTTTAAACTAGTTTCTGGTTCAGAAGGATTCCGCCGGACGAAATCGTGAGAGGGCCGAATCTCCTCTGGGAGGCAATCGCCTCGTCATCGCTACTTAAGACAGGTGGGATGCCGGGGTTGCAGGCATTCAGATTGGGGACTCTGTCCGCCAATCAAGTGAACCCAGGAAAGACACTGTAAGGGCTTATTACCTTTTACTTATTACCTTATTACCTTACCCTTTACAGTCTCCCCAGGGATTAGCCTGGCACGCCCACGCCACACTTGCGGCGGTAACGGCCCCTCTTTGAGAAGTAGCTGGAGAGGTGCCACAGCGTCCTCACCTTCCGCTTGACGCAGTTCCTCACCAGACACGGCTGCTTCAAGAGCTTCCTGTGTCAGATAAGGCGGGAGAAAACGCCCGGATATCACCACTGTGTGGATCACCCAGAGGACACGGTGGAGTTCTGCCCCACTTTGGCGGAGCACCATCGTGTCCTCATGGAGGCGATCGGCGGCAGCGACATCTCGCGCCCGGCCCAGGTCCAGGCCATGGTACGGAGCGAGAGGACATGGGAAGTAGTCGCCTCCTTCTGCGAAGCAGTAATGCTTGCGAAGAAGGAGGCAGTACGCGTGAGGGAGACTCCACAGAGACGCTCTCACGCCCCCAGCAGCCGCCGCAGGAGATGCCCTGTGCGTCGGGGGTCTCAAACCGATCTCCGGCCACTGTAGGCGCGAGCTTGCGTACGGCAAGTAGTGGGTAGCTCGCCGTCCGATCAGAACCAAGCCCGAGAGTCGATAGCGCGTAGTGTTCCACGCACGCCTCAAAGAGATGTCAGCAATACCTGACGGGGCCCGTCATGGCCGATGCCTGCCCAGGGGTCGCGGATAAATTCGAAACAGTTACCGCGCCCCTGGGCACTCAGGCAACTGAAGGAGCAGGGGTGGGTTTTAGTCAGTAAAAGTCTGACACGAAGAGCGGGAGAATTCATGGGATGATTTCACAATCCCACAAAAAAAAAGTATGGTAGACCCCTTTAGAGTCTCCCCATGGATGTGCCCGGGGATGGAGGGGGGGAACATGACGTTATGTTGTATTATTTTTTACTAAAAGACGCAATGAATTTCAACTGACTGCAACCACTATAACAAACGACAGACATGGTCATTATAATAGTTTAATCTTTGAGAGTCCCTACGGAGACCGTTTGGTGGCAATAATATTTTCTGGTAACGTGTTCTACCAATCACTCATCTTAAGTGTTTATCCTTATTTCCGAACATTCAAATTGTATCAAGCAAGCAACGTTTTTCCTCGAATTTTACAGCAAGTCACAGTTTAGTAAACATCTTTTTCTAATCGAACGTTGATTCTGAATCCAAGCGTGAATCCCTCCGCGGTTACCTATATGCGGCGCTCATTGGTGCACGGATTTCAAATCCTCAGGATTAAGAGTATTTCGGATTTGGTATGAGAGAAACGTTTAGTATCGGTTTTATGTTTTCATCTTGGCTTTCGATGTTCGAATATCTGTGTTCGTTGAGCTGTTGTGTAAATGTGAGTATATGTTGCTAATTATGTAACGTTTAGGGTTCCGTATTTTTTAGGGTTATGTGTTTTTATTACAAGCTTTTATATTTTTAACAAACATTGCAGTACAATTGTTTGCCACATAAATAAATAAAAAAAGGCACGCCGGGAGTGCCGACAGAAGTGAAAACGTGAACAAAAATGCCAGACGCGCCTAAAGAAGTTTTCACTTCAATCCGCTACATGATCCGCTACGAGTGCTACGACGCTACGTCGGTTTCAGTGTCAGTGTCTGTGGCGAGTTCAATTGTTTTTTTCCAGCTCAAAAATGCCCAACGCTTCTAAAGAAGTGTTCACTTCACACCTAACGATTTCCCAACTAAGTTGGGGCCCCAACTTGTTGTTTATCGACCGGTATCCGTCAATCAGCCGAAGTTATTACACGGATACCGGTCGATCGATGGTCGATCGACGATCGATCGATTGGTGTAATAACATCCTTAATCTGCCCGGGGGTTGAGGATAAATTCGAAACAGAGTTACCTCGCCCCCGGGCACTCAGGCAGGGAAGGAACAGGGGTGGGGTTTTAGTCAGTCAGAGTCTGACACGCCCTCCCGCTCCACCCAGAGCGTGAGAAGTCATTAGACGGTTTCCCATACTACAAAAAAAAAAGGTAGATCGTCATCATCATTTCAGCCGAAAGATGTCCACTGTTGGACATAAGCCTCCCTCCCCCAAGCGGTGCCACAATAACCGGTCCTGTGCGTCTCGCATCCATCGGCTACCCGCGACCCTCACCAGGTCATCGGTCCACCTTGTGGGAGGCCTTCCAACGCTGCGTCTTCCGGTACGCGGTCGCCATTCCAGAACTTTTCGGCCCCATCGACCATCTGTTCTGCAAGCAATGTGCCCTGTCCACTGCCACTTCAGTTTGGCGATTCTTCAGGCTATGTCGTAATTCGTAATCTTAGTTTTCTTGTGGATATCATCATTCCTGATTCTATCTTAGGCACATGATGATGGAATAAATGAAATCACAGCTCAATAACAAATATGTTACAACTCCGCCTAAATTGTAAACCAAATACGACGTGAAAGGTTACATTTTTTACAAGGAAAACCCATTCAAAAATCTGCACACAATAGACAATAGACAAGCTGACATTTTCACTAAAGGAAACCAAAACAAATCTCGTTCTACCCTCCGCCATACATGTGAAGAAAAAGAAATAAAACTACAATCAATCCGTTGTCCTGACTACCCACGCTTTTCTTGAATTTCCAAATCAATATCATATGGAAAAAACCACAGAGCATCGATACAGCTACTGATAGAGACGGCAGTGTATTAACTTTCCTTACAAACCAAGCTTGTCATTGAATGGCAGAATTTTGCTTTAGGAATTGACGGCCAAAAACAATTTATTTAAAGGCCTACGCACACTGGGACGGAATGGCAGAGGATTTTGCCAACGGTCAGCGCACACTAGCCGGTTAGATAGTGTAGTATTTCCGGCGGCCTACCAAGAGACCCCCGACGTGTCGCGGCATGTCGCGTCGGGTGCAAATGTGGTGTGTATGCACTCCCGCTTGGACTGCCTCACCCTGCGACTTGTCACGGCGTCCTTCGGCGAGCCATTGCATTACGCAGTGCGCTCTCCAATACCGTATCAAGAACTCTCTTTCAATGCCACGTAATCAATTTAAAACATTGGCATTTATGTCGTATTCCTACTAGATACTCGTAAGTTTGAATGTCCTTTGGCAAAAATTTAAATTCTCTGCCATTTCGTCCCGGAGTGCGTAGGCCTTTATGCAACACAAAGAAACAAAGACGCACTTAATGCCGTAGTAATTCTCTACTAGTCAACCAAAGCTGGTTGACAGATAACATAGCAAGTCAATAAAAAAAGAAAAATAACGATACGAAGAACAGGAAAGAGGGGTGGGAGAGTTGAGCAGAGAGAAAAATGTAGTCAGAGTCCGCAAACTTCTTCTCTAGCGAATGGCTTCTCTCCATTTGAGCCCTGATTTGAAGCTTGACACGCGGTCAAATTTCCTCAAGTTGATGAACAACATGAACCGAAACGATTCTGACTACGGATAAAAAAAACCAGTTAAGTGCGAGTTGGACTCGCGCATGCAGAGTTCCGTATCATCGTACAAGAATTCATGCGTCTACTTGTGGCCATTGTTAAGATCGAGCAAAAAAAGCCAAAAAAAAAACACGTTTCTAGTAGGGGAGCTTTAATTTTTAATTTATTTTATTAATTTGTTGTTATAGAAAATAGAATAAAATAACAGAAATACATATTATGTGAAAATTTCAACTACCTATTACGAATCATGAATACAGCCTGCTGATAGACAGACGGACGGACGCACAGCGGAGGCTTACTAATAGGGTCCCATTCGTTACCCTTCGGGTACGGAACCCTAAAAACTGTCTGCCTTTTCTTATCTATTTTGGAGTCGGCTTTCAGTCTAACCGGAGGCAGCTGAATACGAGTATTTTACATGTAGTGACTGCCCAAAACCCAGTAACTGGGGAACTCGATGCCCCTGACAAGACTGGTGTCAGACTTTCTGACTATTCATAACGACTGTCAAAGATTTACAACTGACAGCCGGGAACAACAGCTTACTGTGCTTTCAGAGGCACGGAGGATTTTAGTAGAGGCACGGAGGATTTTAGTTATGTAGTGGTTCGTCATCCATCCACAGACTGCTCGGCAAGCGTTGATTATCCTGGAAGATCGACCCGTGTGGCTGGTTTTTTGTTTGTATATTATCAACCAGCGACGCGCTACAGCTTCGCACGGGAGCAATATAATTCAAGGGACACGAAAAGCCCTCTAGCGTCCTAAAGCAATTGTGACCGTATAAAGTTATTGTTCTTTCCCTCGGGGATAGTACTGTTTTTCTGTATGAAAGTTACCTATGTCCTTTTCTGTATACCGACCTTTTAATGTGAAACATCTACTGGCGCGGCTTGGCACTAAAATCGACTCGAATGCCGTGACGGAAAACGGCATGACGCGGTCGTGCCACGATGTCCCCACTACGCCGCCGCTCTCGACTCCCTTCTCCCTAGACACATCTATGCAAAAAAAAAGTAACACAACACGCAACTACAACAACAACAACAACAACCAACAACAACAAAAACACCAACAACAGGGGCAGGGTAATGTGTTTTTGTGATTTGGTTACCCTTGTACTTTTAATAACCTTATACTGTTTACTGTTCTTGCTTTACTGTATCTTTGTTAACTATTTATTGCATCTGCTATTATTTTTAGATGTAATGATTTTACGTTGTATTAAATTTTGCACAACATGGATAAACACCTACTTTAGAGTATCAACAATCAAACTGTTAAAACCTCTCAAGGACTCCACGAGACAGGATCGACCTAGTGTGGAGTACACAAGTTAAAATATTATAAATTATGTTTCTTTTTATAGAAAATCAATTTTCACGGGTAATTATAAGTTGATTAGTGTATTTACGAGGGTCATTCAATAAATACTTAGCCTACAAAAAGTAAACGAAAATTTTGGAAAAGTGGCAATTTATTTTTCAACATAGTCTCCTTTTAGTTCGATACACTTAGCCCAGCGATGCTCCAACTTTTTTAACCCGTCCGAAAAATAGTTTTTGTCAAACTCTGCAAAATAGGCCTCCGTGGCGGCGATAACCTCCTCATTCGATCCATATCTATTCCCGGCGAGTGATTTTTTCAGATTAGGAAACAGAAAGAAGTCACAAGGGGCCAAATCTGGAGAATACGGTGGATGGGGCAGCAATTCGTAGCGTAATTCGACCAATTTGGCCATGGCAACGGCAGACGTGTGAACCGGTGCGTTGTCGTGGTGAAACAGCACTTTTTTCTTCGCCAGATGGGGTCGTTTTTTCTTTAATTCGGCGTCGAATCGGCCCAATAAATCGGCATAGTAAAGCCCTGTAATTGTTTTACCCTTCTCGAGGTAATCGATGTAGATCACACCTTGTGAATCCCAGAAAACGGTGGCCATAACTTTTCCGGCCGATTTTACAGTTTTCGCCTTCTTTGGAGCACGTTCCCCGGTCTGGATCCATTGTTTTGATTGCTCCTTGGTCTCTGGTGTGTACCAGTGGATCCAGGTTTCATCGACGGTCACAAAACGACGCAAAAACTCCGCTGGATTCCGCTTAAACAGCGCCAAACACGTCTCCGATGTGGTCTCACGGTTGCGCTTGTTTTCTGGTGTGAGTAAACGCGGCACCCATCGCGCCGACAGCTTTCTCATGCCGAGTTCCTCGTGAAGAATATGATGCACTGTTCCTTCTGAAATGCCTACAGTCTCAGCTAGCTCCCGAACCTTCAATCGGCGATCTGCCAATACGAGATCATGGATTTTTTTAATGTTTTCCTCCGTAGCAGCTGTTTTCGGTGCACCTGGACGTGGTTCATCAAAAACCGACGTACGGCCACGTGCAAACTCGTTGAACCAATTCTTGACGGTGGCCATCGATGGAGAAGAGTCACCGTACACAGCATCTAAGCGCTCTTTGATTTCGATGCGCGTTTTCCCTTCCAAAAATAGGAATCGAATCACCGAACGATATTGCCCTTTTTCCATTTTTGTAAAACCGATCGACACGTTCGCTTCCATAAGTTGTCAAATTAAAACAAATGAAGGGATTGGAATGAAAATTTGAAAAAAGAATTAAAAAAGAATGTGCTACACTGTGGTAAAACTCTTTTGAAACTACAGCGCCCTCTGGCGATGAGGCTAGGTACTTATTGAATGCACCTCGTATAAAAGAGCGAGACCATAGAGTTACCATACCATAGACCACAGAGTAGTTGTTCTTCTGAACACTGCTTTTGCTTTTTGCTTTTTGATTTTTGCTTTTCGCTTTTCGCTTTTTGATTTTTGCTTTTTTTGCTTTTGTTTTTGGAACTAGTCTTCATGGTTCTATTGTTTTTTTTGGGATGGTTTTTTTTGGTGGTTCTTGCGTCGTTCTGAAGAGGGAAAAGCAAAAAGCAAAAAGTAAAAAGCAAAAAGCAAAAAGCAAAAAGCAAAAAGCAAAAAACAAAAAGCAAAAAGCAGAAAGCAGAAAGCAGAAAGCAGAAAGCAGAAAGCAGAAAGCAAAAAGTAGAAAGCAAAAAGCAAAAAGCAAAAAGCAAAAAGCAAAAAGCAAAAAGCAAAAAGCAAAAAGCAAAAAGCAAAAAGCAAAAAGCAAAAAGCAAAAAGCAAAAAGCAAAAAGCAAAAAGCAAAAAGCAAAAAGCAAAAAGCAAAAAGCAAAAAGCGAAAAGCGAAAAGCGAAAAGCGAAAAGCGAAAAGCAAAAAGCAAAAAGCAAAAAGCAAAAAGCAAAAAGCAAAAAGCAAAAAGCAAAAAGCAAAAAGCAAAAAGCAAAAAGCAAAAAGCAAAAAGCAAAAAGTAAAAAGCAAAAAGCAAAAAGCAAAAAGCAAAAAGCAAAAAGCAAAAAGCAAAAAGCAAAAAGCAAAAAGCAAAAAGCAAAAAGCAAAAAGCAAAAAGCAAAAAGCAGAAATCAAAAAGCAAAAAGCAAAAAGCAAAAAGCAAAAAGCAAAAAGCAAATAGCAAAAAGCAAAAAGCAAAAAGCAAAAAGCAAAAAGCAAAAAGCAAAAAGCAAAAAGCAAAAAGCAAAAAGCAAAAAGCAAAAAGCAAAAAGCAAAAAGCAAAAAGCAAAAAGCAAAAAGCAAAAAGCAAAAAGCAAAAAGCAAAAAGCAAAAAGCAAAAAGCAAAAAGCAAAAAGCAAAAAGCAAAAGAAAAAAGCAAAAAGCAAAAAGCAAAAAGCAAAAAGCAAAAAGCAAAAAGCAAAAAGCAAAAAGCAAAAGAAAAAGCAAAAAGAAAAAGCAAAAACCCAAAAAGCAAAAACCCAAAAAGCAAAAAGTCAAAAAACAAAAAAGGAAAAAAGCAAAAAAGCCAAAAAGCAAAAAAGCCAAAAAGCCAAAAAGCAAAAAAGCCAAAAAGCCAAAACGCAAATAAGCCAAAAAGCTAAAAAGCAAAAAAACAAATAAGCAAAAAGCAAATAAGCCAAAATAACAAAAAAACCAAATGTGAAGTCAAGTGTTGACTTAGAATCAGTTGAGTTATGGATTATTCGCTGTTTTAAAATGTTTTTGCACTTTTTCAATATTTCTTCAGAGAATAATATAAAAGTTTATCATGAGATTTTTTACAAAATGTACATTTCAATTTCTCTTCTTCCATGATTATCACTATTACAAACAACTTAATAAAACACTCACAAATAACCTGATGTAAACAACAAAAACGTGCTCTCGCAGGCTCGAACTATACTGTATACTATAAGTTATATTACACACAAACAGCACATACACAGTAGATTGAAACAGATGGTGAGTTTAAGAAGGGGAACCGAGTTATTATGGACGTCTCACTCACTCTGAAGCGCATGCATAGTGCTCTCGCCCTCATACTTCTGGCTGAATAATTTTTGTCTTAGGGGATGTTGCGTGTCAGACTCTTACGGACTAAAGCCCAGCCGTGTTCCTTCAGTTGCCTGTCCCAGGGCCACGGACTCCATAGATCATGCCCGCGATCCTGGCAGAATGTTAGAATGCCGCTTCTGATCGCTGCCTCTCTCTGCTCTGTGGCAGTAGCTCATTCTTTTACCGTTGCTAACCGCGGGATCTTGCTTGCACGAAATTCCTTCTCAGAGATAGCTTACGGGCGGATTATGTACTTTGCTCGCGTTTCATACAATCCACTTTAATATGTATATGCGCTGTGGAAAATGGAGTGGAACTCCTTGGCGTTACTTACTTTTGTGTTTTTAGAATGATACGATATGTACGATGCCGTCGCTATAGCGTATTTCAAAAGGGTCAAAAGCTTAGGTGTTTTCCTGGACTGCAACCTTTCTTGGAATGTTCACATTGAACGCACAGAAGTAAGCAGGAGGGTGTTTTGTTCGTTTCGGTCTCTGAATCGTTTCCAGAAGTTCCTGCCTTTTTCGACCAAAGTTACTCTTGTTCAGTCTTTCCTTCTACCTCTTCTAGGCTATGCTGATATCAGCTTCCTTGATCCGACTGAGGAAATCCTTGATAAACTCGAACGTCTGCAGAATTTGTGCATACGCTTCATCTGTAGCCTTCGGAAGTACGAACATGTGTCAGAATTTCAGAAGCGGTTGAGGTGGATGCCTAGTCGGCAACGTCAGGATACCCACATTCTTTCTTTACTCTTTTCAATTCTTCATAATCCCAACTACCCTTTGTATTTCCGGGAACGCTTTGAGTGTCTTGTTTCAAGAGGAAAACCTTGCCGCTCATCGTCTTCTCTTCTCCATCGGTTTCCTTCCCACTCTTCTAGTCGTTACGGTGGATCCTTTACCTACTGTTCATGCTGTACGCCTTTGAAACTCCCTTCCACACACTCTAAGGGATAACCCTTCGTTGGATCTCCAACCTTCCCTTATTCCCTTATTCCTCTCCTGAACACAATAATGTTTGGGAATTTCTTTGTTTATGTTGTAGGTATATTTTATGTTTATGTATCACATATTTCTTTAGTTTATTTATGAAACAATATTACATTTTAAGTTTTGCTGTGTACTAATGATGTTCCTAAGCAATAATGTATTTTTCACCTTGTGGTTGTGCTGTAAGAAAACCCAAATGCTGGGTTAAGCTCGCCTTTGTAATTAACTGTCCCATTGTGTTTTTATGTATAATTATGTTTTATGTGTACAGTAAAGAATAATAATAATAATGATGTTGGAATATTGGAGTTGGTTTAAAATTCAAGTTCATAATTTTTTCGTATGGTGGGGAACTAACTTATGAGTTCTTCCGCTCTGGGTAGAGCGTGAGGGTGTGTCAGACTCTGACTTACTAAAACCCACCCTTCCTTCAGTTGCCTGTGCCAAGGGCCGCGCTGACTCTCTTTCAAATTTATCCGCCACCCTGTGTGTGGCTTGTGGCTAAGTAGTACTTGCTGAGGTCGGTCCGTGGATGGGTGACCATCCAGGTTCGTTACTGAAACCATGATAAGTAATGGCTTATCATGGTTTCAGTAACAAATGAGAGCCGGGACCAATGGGTCCCGGCTCTCATTTGTAGATTTTCGTCCATCGTGTCGGGTAGTCTGAAACCCAAAAGTCCAGTCTTAACAATGGGTATTGTGTTACCCAGATACTGGGTTGCATAGGTAAGATAGGCAGTCACTTCATGCGTCATTTAAAGTTCGCCTTGCCCCTGGGAGTGCTCACTCGTCGAGCTGCTGCTGCTCCCACGGCCCGCGCTGTCGCACTGCTGAACTCTCTGCTCACCCAGCACATAGATCTGAATATCTTCTACATTTATATTTATTTCTAAGTAAATAGTATCATAAGTAAGTATATTTTTTTTTTCTATTTTAGTTTTTAGCTTCTAAAATATAAGTGATTTGGTCGTAAGCACTGTATGTTTTAAATAAATAAATAAATTCTGATATAGGTTGTTGAAGCCATTTAAGGCCGTGCCACCATAAATCATGTGACAGTAACTGTTCAGGGAGAAGACCTGACTCGTTAAATAAACACAGACAACCCATAAAAAAACTGGCCAAGTACGTATCGGATTTCGCACATTAAGGGCCACCCTAAATTGGTATTTGTTAGTAAAGTATACATAATGATAAACATTATCAGCAAATTTCAAGTTCATAGGTCAATGGGAAGTTAAAAAATTCTTCGTTACAAAATGTTGTGACAGACGACGGACAGACAGATAGACAGACAGACAGACGGACACGTGAGAGACAAAAATAGGGCTCCGTTTGGGACCTTCTGGTACGGAACCCTAAAAACTGAGGTAAATAAAGTAGCACACTACATTTTACTTATTTTCACTTCATTTCACCATTGTTTTAGAGCTATTTTGGCAGTTGTAACCGTCCCTATGCAAATGAATGTCAGAATTTCAATGTGAAAAGGACGTGAAAATGCATTCTAGAAAACCGATAAACCGAATTTTAAACCGGAACAAAATGCATTAAAACGCAGTTTGCCGGCATTTCAATTTTTATTTTGCGAAATATTTCCCAACTCTGGAAGGCATGGACGTAAAATTGACGGTTTTATTGAAATAGCTAGGTAAAAGGATTTTTGTGTTTTATGTTACCCATCACGGTAAGACTTCAAGTAAATCATAAAATCAATCTTTTGTAAAAACTAAAGATTTATAGGTACTTTTAAGAATAATGAAACCACACCGGTATAGATAGCATACCTACCATATATAGCACATAGCCTTATAATGCTGTGAGAGGGACTGGATTTAATCCACCACGCGGGTCCCGTGTGGGTTAGTGAATGTCACATGTCTTCAAATTTTCGGTTCTAGGACTTGGCGGTTTCCTCACGATATTTTTCTTTACCGTTTTGAGAGCAGTGAAGTTGAAATAATTTACCCAAAGTGCTTGCTTGAGTTCGAACCCTTGACCTACATAAGTCAGCCACTTTTTTATTTACCACCGGGCCACTACCTGCTACCCGATACTTCTGGGTCACCACTGCTTACTACCGTGGTAGATACCCGACTTTTAAGCGTTAAGTTCTATTTTTTAACCGACTTTGAAAAAGGAGGAGGTTGTATGTTCGACTGTATGTATGTTTTTTTTTAAGTATGTCCTCCGATTTCTCTGTCAGTTGTGGACCGATTTACAATTTATTTTTTTATCCAAAATAATATACTCCCGAGGTGGTCTCATATACATTTTATCTAAATTGTTTCAGCGCTTTTTGAAAAACTAAACAAAACCGAAAAATACGTTCACCCAGACGACGTTTCGGTTATCTCCAATTACAAGTATGTCACGTGTTTCAATGTCACGTTCCATGTTATTGGGGTTTTTAGTTCTGGGGTATGACAACTAAAAAAGGAAAAATAAAGAACTTTTTCATATTTTTTTTTTTACTTCCTTATTTGACACCGACTTCCGAAATTAAAATATTTTTTTTAATTTTTAGTGTTTTTTTTTTTTGGAAGTAGGTTTTTTTTTTGTAAAAAAGTTTTTTTTAATAATTACTTTTCATGGCCTATGCTGTTCCACAGCCAAGTCCTTCCAGAATTATTATCACATGCCACCTTGAAACAGCTTTCATCATAGGTGTCTAGAGCGTCTCACCATCTCATTCTAAGCCGGCCCAGAAAAATTCTCATCATCATCATTTCAGCCGAAAGACGTCCACTGGTGGGCATTGGCCTCCCCCAAGTGTCACCACAATGACCGGTGCTGGCACCTTGCATCCATAGGATTCCCGCGACCTTCATCAGGTCACCGGTCCACTTTGTGGGAGGCCTAAAAAATACAAAAACAAAATCTCCATTCGGAACAGCCTGTTCAACAAATTGATTTCTTCAGATCCTATTTTTAGAACACAGTCACCGCCTTAAATAAAATTAAAACCGTTCATTTACTTTAAAAAGCTACAAATTAAATGTTTATCTTGTTTAAACCCAGTAGGTACATCTCGGTGAGGATAATCCCGGTTTTATCCTAAGACATCTCTTTGTTGTTGGTAATGCCGGTGTCTTTGCCACAGTTGGCAATATTTGTTTTTAGTTAAATTATTCTATTTCTGCGGTTTCACGCGTGCCTCTTGAAGATAAAAACCGTATTTCCTGTGAGTAATGTTGATGACAGTATTTTGTCTTGAGATTTGGTTATTTTATTAGATATTATAGTCTTCGGTGTGTGTTTATTTTTTTATTTAAACTTCATGTACAATAGTGGTACATAGGTGGACTTAAATTTATACCTACTACCACAGAGTAGTATTTTTATTTATTTATTTACACTTCATGCAACTAAAGTACAAAGGCGGACTTAATGCCTTAGGCATTCTCTACCAGTCAACCAAGGGTGGTGGAGAGATAATATGGCAGGTGCAAAAAAAAAAAAAAAACAAAGCAACACCAAGTAGAAATATAACCTCCTCTTCTCTTCCTTCCTCCTCTTTTTAACCTTTGGGTTTTTTTTTTGTTTTGTGGGTTGAGAAATCTTCTAATGACATCTCTCGCTCTAGGGTGGAGCGGGTGGGTGTGTCAGACTCATACTGACTAAAACCCATCACTGTTCCTTCCCTGCCCTGAGTGCCCAGGGGCGCGGTAACTCTGTTTCGAATTTATCCACATAGGCCATGACGAGCCCCGTCATTATTGCTGATAACTCTTTGAGGCGCGCGTGGAACACTACGCGCCGTCGACTCTCGTCTCGGGCCTGGGTCTGATTGGACGTCGAGCTACCCATTACTCGCCGTCTGCAGGCCCGGGTTAAACTTTGGGTTAAAGAGCCTTAAATTCTGAAAAAAAAACGGAGTAGTTCTTTACTTATAAATTACATAAAAACCTATAAAGAGTTTATTATTGGTCCCGGCTGTCAATCGTGGATCTTTGACAGTCGTTACGGGTCATCAGAAGCCCGCAAGTCTGACAACCAGTCTTACCATGGGGTTAAATATTACCCAGCAACTGGGTTGTGAAGGTCAGGTAGGCAGTCACTCCATGTAAAATACTGGTGTTCAGCTGCATCCGGTTAGACTGGATGGTCGGAATCCAGTCTCCAAGATAGTTGGGAAAAGGCTAGGCAGATTGACTATGAGTTTCATGAAGAAATTGGTTCATTTTCATGAGCATGAGTAGTATATAAAATATATACATCCATTTCCGTTACTTCCTATAAAACACAATATCCCTTATTTAGACAGGCTGTCATTCTTTAGAGTTTCTGACGTTAAGAGACCGTACACGAAATTTTGGCCGATTTCACTGATTTACGTGATTTTACAGATGTGATTTTATAGTTAAAATAATGCATTTCTATAAGTTTTAATGCACAACATGAGAGATCATTCCAATTATGATCTAATGGACACGTGTTTTTTTTTTTGGGGGGTGGGAAATCATCTCTTGACTTCTTCCGCTTTAGGGTGGAGCGGAAGGGCGTGTCAGACTCTTACTGACTAAAACCCACCCCTGTTCCTCCCTGCCCTACGTGCCCGGGGGCGAGGTAACTCTTTCGAATTTATCCTCCACCCCCAGGCAGGCATTGGCCGTGGCAGGCCCCGTCCTTTGCTGACAACTCTTTAAGGCGCGCGTGGAACACTACGCGCCGTCGACTCTCGGGCCTGGTGCTGATCGGACGGCGAGTTACCCGCTACTCGCCGCCCGCAGGCCCGGGTCTACGGTGGCCGGAGATCGTCTCGCAGCCCCTGGCGTCTCTTGCGACGGCTGCTGCTGAGGGCGCTAGGGCGACTCTGCCTCTGTTGAGTCTCCCTAACGTGTGCCGCCTCCCTCTTCGCGAGCATTACTGCTTCGCAGAAGGAGGAGACGGGCCCCCATTCCCTCTCGCTCCGTACCATGACCTGAACCAGGACACGGCGCGAGAGGTCGCTGCCGCCTATCGCATCCACGAGGACACGGCGGTGTTCTGCCCAGGCGGGGCAAACCTCCACCGTATGCTCCACCGTGTCCTCTGGGTGATCCTCGCAGTGGAAACATGCAGGGGTCACCTCCGCCTTGATCCGACACAGGTACCTCCCGAAACAGCCATGTCCGGTGAGGACCTGCGTCAGGCGGAAGGTGAGGGCGCCATGGCGCCTCTCCAGCCACTCCTCAAAGAGGGGCACTACCGCCTCGATGGTGGCGTGCCCAGCTCTGGGTTGAACAGTCGCTCTCTCCATGTCACCATGAGATAATGCCGGAGCTCTGTCCGCCGAGCCGCAAGTTGTCGCGGCAGCGGAGTTTCGCCCCGGCGTTTAGCCTCCTCGCGCCACTCATACAGGTGCGCGAGGATTTTTGCCTCCAGATCCCACGGTGACAGTCCGGCAAGGAGGCTCGCTGCCTCACGGGAGACCGTGCAGTATCCCCGGATGATGCGGATGGCCATGACCCTCTAATGGACACGTGTACGGCCTCTTAAAATTTCCATATAAAATTGAAAAATTATACACAAAAATTGAAATACAATGCAACTAACACTATTCAAATAAAAACTCATTTCAATGAAACTGCGAATGAATCAGCATTCTATGAAAATGGAAAATCGAACAATAGATATACCTACAATAGTCCCAATATCCGTCATCATTGATATCAAACAAAACACAAAAGCGAGCAAATCCGTAAACACGAGCTGGTTTCACAAAATACTTTATTTTATTAGTTTCCATAATTTATAAAATCCCTTCTGTCCTTAGCAGGTATTTTCAAAGAAAAATAAGTGCTATTTGTATAAATTACTTTTGTATTGAAAAAGGCTAAAAAGGGGTAGCTTAGCGTCCACTGTATCAAAAGAAAAAAGAAACAAATCATCATATTTTGCGTCTCAAGAGAAAAGAAAGAAAGATAGAAAGATATTTTTATGCGCACTGAAATACGATAAAAGGGGATTGGTTGATGAAATAAAGCATAGGACATATTGTGCGAGCCTGGTTAGAAATAAACTACTTATATTATTCTATTTGTTAGTAGTTAGAGGTAAAGTCGTTTAGTTGCCCAGAAAAGGAAAATTCCTTCTTCAACTTAGATTGATGGTTGTAACAGTTTTTTTTTTGTGCTGTGGAAAATCATCCCATGACTTCTCCCGCTCTGGGTGGAGCGGGAGGGCGTGTCAGACTCTTACTGACTAAAACCCACCCCTGTTCCTTAATGCCCTTAGTGCCCGGGAGCAAGGTAACTCTGTTTCGAATTTATTCTCAACCCCCGGGCAGGCATCGGCCATGACGGGCCCCGTCCTAATTGCTGACAACTCTTTGAGGCGCGCGTGGAACACTACGCGCCGTCGACTCTCGGATGGTTGTAAAACTTACCAATAAAGGAGTTCAATATTTTAACTCAAGTGTAGTACACGTTGCAATGACGCAACTGAACAGGTGTCTGGTGGATATCTGGAAGAAGTTGGGATCGACTTCTTCCAGGTAGCCTAGTCACTGCAGTGGTGTGGCAGCGGGCACTATCGTGCATAAAGGTAGTTATACACCGGCGAAGCGAGGCGTGGATGGGATGGGCGAGAATTGAAATCACGCTTAACCTTTTACACAGAAAGATGTCTCGCTATCACGCGCCGCCCGGTTAGCCGTGTCTCGCGCGCCTACCACGTTTTGTGGAGAAAGAGCCAGTATTGTGCGATAAACGGTCGGCGGTTTGTCTTGTGTCATGTTTCATTATAACTTATTAAATATGTTAATGGAGGAAGAAAAAAACATGTAAGTAGACTGGGAGCTGGAGAGTATAGTATGCAGCGATGTCTCGCGATGGACGGAGCAAACCAGCGCGTGCTAGCGCGAGATATCGCGAGATAGCGCGACGGAGAGAGATCGAGCGGGTCCTCGATGGTCGGTGCGACCTTTGTATAACCGTTTTACAAAGTAAATAAATACTCTATTCTTAGAGCAATAATTAGGCTTTTTGGGTATCGTGATAGAGGCCCTAAATATTAAACCAGCCTGACAGCTAACAAAAAAAAAAAAGCCTGATAGCTAACGGTCGTCTGTCTGATAATAATAAACTATTCTACATTCAACTATATATTTTTCGGCCAGCTTGTATGTTACAAGGTTTGTGTGTTTAATCCATTTGCAAACGTTTGCCAAATACTGTCATAGTATTTTAAACAAAAAGAATTTCAATTCGAAGCGTAGTTGTTTCCATTTCAAGTAAAAAAAAACAATTTAATTTACCAACATACCCTTCTATTATATCCGTCTCCAATTTACTCTTTTTACGGCTGCCACAGACAGGCAGGCTGCGACATTGTCATAACTCCTAACATACTATTATTCCATATCCGAACAGTTTCCAGGATAAATGGCTGTCGCATCACTGTCGCGTCGCGCTTATCTGTGGGAGCTTTAATGTTAATTTTAATAACAACAGCATTAGGGCGTCTTCTCCAGACATCAGACTGCATAAATCTAGATTCACTAAGGGTTACACCAGGCCAGTCGCCACATAAATCAGAAACCTCTGACATTATGCCTCGCCACCTTATAAATTTTACTTTATTCGTCTTTTATGTCTTAGATGATAGAATATTATGTCCAAGCGGTCCCAGTAGCATACTGGTATGTGTTCTTGGAAATGAATATAAAGTGATCTTGCATAATAGAAGTAACTTTTTACATGAGGAACACCTGAATAGGGCAACTCCCTATTAAAATTAAAAATTGAATTTTGCGAATTTTGCATAAATAAAAATGTAGGTAAACTCTTTACCGACAAGCGACGTAACAAGCTCCCAGTCTTGAACTTTGATGCGTTATAACTTTGTATTTTTTATTGATTTGATAAAGCAAAAAATATGATTGTGTTCAACAGTTTTTGATAGTGTAATTTACGGACTTACGGACGGACATAGAATTATTATTTTTAGATCCAGAAACGAAACTGTAAAGACCTGGGGAATTCATTAGTCATGCAGTGTAAGATGCTAAACAATTTGTTGTACAAAGTACTCGGTGCCGATTCCCTTCTTCAATAATTAATGTCCACATCCTTTAATAAATTAGAGAATCGCTATCTTTTACTAAAAAGGCAGTGCGTGAAAAGGACGGCTATAGCTATAAACTAAGTTAAAAATGTCATACCAGTTTACGCCTTGCGGTTTACCGTATTGTTAGTCGACATATTTTTGCGTGTACTCTTAGTTTTTATGGAAATATTAGTTCAACTAAATTTCACAGCTCAAAAAAGAGAAAATGACGGACGTAAAGTCCGTCTCTTTCTTGTTTTATTAGAGAGAAAAGGTAGCAATAGCCTAAATTTAGTTTAGTTTGCACACAACAGAATCGGCACTAATGTCACTAGAATTAGTTGAATCTTTTTACTTTAGCTGCTTCCATTTTTAAGTTTTATTTCAATTTGTACAGACATGTTCAGGCGACCGTAAATATTTTGAGATCATCATCATCATTATCATTTCAGCCAGAAGACGTCCAATGCTGGCCGTAGGCCTCCCCCAAGTGTCGCCACAACCACTGAACCTGTGCGTCTCGCACCATCGGCTGCCCGCGAGACCCACCAGGTCATTGTTGAGCTCCTTAAAGTTCTGAGTTGAGCTACACGATAACTGAAAAATGCTTGCCCTGTCTGGACAGCTCCACTCAAACCTGCGTGGGGCCTTCCTCAAAAGCTCATCTCCGACATTAACGTATAAGGATCTCTTAGGATTTGACCAGTACATATTGTATGGATTAGAACACTTTAAAAGAGACTTTGACCTTTAAGTTTGTTTTGGTGTTTCTTCTTAGAGTAGTCAGATAGGAAATAACTCATCTAGCTTAAACTGACATATAGCATTGACGTGTAACCGTGTTCCTTGTAACCAATTTGCATAATAAACATCATTTATCATTGGTTCAACTTGTGGGAGTCCTTCTAACGCTACGTTTTCCAGTACGTGGTCCACTCTAGAACTTTTCGGCCTCATCGGATGTCTGTTCTGCGAGCAATGTTTGCCTACTGCCACATAAGACTCTTTTTTTGAGATATTGCAAAAGAATGGCGATTGTGATTAAGTAATTCAGAGGCACACAACCAAATTAAAAGGAATTATTGGAACTTATCGCGCTTTGCGAAAGGGCTAGACTGAAAAAATGAAGACCAAAAGTTGTAACGACACTTTTTGCTATAGTTGTTGTTATTGGAACGAACTTCCTTATCGCGCGTTGCGAAGGGGGGGGGGGGGGGGGGGTTATATATACTTCTCTCCAGTTTTTTTAAGTATAAAGATACGGGGTGGCCTCGGATGTATACAACTTTAAACTTAAATATTTTTGTATCCAACGAAAATAAAGAGATATTAAACTTGGCAATTTTGTATGTACGAGTATAAAAACTCAGCAAATCTTTATTTGTTTGCTGGCTAAAATGATAGCTTTTATGGTGTTTTATCCCACTATCGAAGTAACAAAATATTCAGCTTTTGGTATTATAGATAGACTCTAAAAGATTAAGTCACCCCATGGGAAAATTCAGGATCTATCGAATCTCGTAAGTTTGGAACAATTGTTATCCAAAAACAAAAAGAAATATTAGTCGTTTTTCAATAGAATAGAATAGAATAGAATAAAACTTTATTGTACACCAAAACAGTCACACAATTGTTTTAAACGAGCTTAAATCTATGGGTACAACGGCGGTCTTATCGCTGAACAGCGATATCTACCAGACAACCTTGGGATGGACTGAAAGAACTTAAAATCTAAAAGGGGTAGTCTGTGGTGTACTGCTAATAAAAATAGATGTCAAAATTTTACATCTAAAAATACATACATATATACATACATATCAAATGTTACATAATTTCGTAGGAGGTGAGAAAAATGGAGAACAAAGAAAAAAAGGAGGACTAATTATGGAAGAGATGACAATATATATAAACAGAACGGCATTAGAGAGAAAAGAAATGGTCTTTTACTAGATTTTTAAAAGAAGCGAGTGACTGGGCTTGTCTAACTGGCATCGGCAACGCATTCCACAATCGCACAGCTTGAACTGCAAATGATTTGTCATAAAATTTGGTGGAATGCGAGGGCATCAAAAGTATCAAGTTCTCCGATGATCTCAAGTGTCTAGAATGTGTGTCACGAAGGAACTTAAAACGTTCTTTGAGATTAGAGGGGGTTGTAGGAATAAACAAAACACTGTAGAGTAATGACAAAACATGGGCATTCCGGCGAAGGCGGATTGGCAGCCACTTGAGCTTAATACGAAATTCAGAAACGTGGTTATATTTGCGTAAGCCAAATATGAATCTAATGCAAAAGTTTTAGAGTCGCTCAAGCTTATCAAGCTGCACTTCAGTAAGATCTAAATAACTAACATCGGCATAATCAAGGATTGGGAGAAGGAGGGATTGAGCGAGCGCAGTTTTGGTGGCTGTTGGAAGAAAGTTGCGCAGTCTTCGTAAAGACCCCGCAGACGCAAACAACTTGCGGCTAACTTCTTGCAATTGAGGACCCCATGGAAAATCTTTGTCTATGAAAATAACCAGGTTTTTCAATTCAATTTCAAATTTCAATCAACAGTGGTTATGCTTCTAAAAACTATCTCTAACAAAATTACAACGCTTTAAATAAAAAAAAACTGGCCAAGTGTGTGTTGGACTTCGCACATTTAGGGTTCCGTATTTTGACTATTTCTTTGGTTTTGTGTCAATAATATAATATATTATAATATAATATATAAATATATAATATTATACTGTGAAAATTTGAAGACTGTAGCTCCAACCGTTTGGCTGTAAAACCTGTGTGACAGACGACGACGGACGGACAAACAGACGGACACGTGAGTGACAGCAATAGGGCTCCGTTTGGACCGTTCGGATACGAAACCCTAGAAATGGATAGGTATAAAACACAGAAAAAATTAGCCTCAAATAGATATGATGGCCAAGATCACCCTACACAAAAATACTCCCAAAGAAATACCAAAAATAAACCAAAAGAATGGCAACTTTACTAACAAAACTATCAGCCCCTCAAATCCCAAATAAAGAGTACCTATGCATCATTACGTACCTAACTCACCAAGAAATATCAAATGAATCTGGCTTTTCAGCATCCATCCACTGTTAATACCGTTTTGCCTTCCAAAGAGTATTTTGCGGGACCCCTTTTTCGCTCATTCGACAATAGCGGGGTATTTATAAGGACCGGAGGGTCCCTTGACCTCTAAGGGTCCTTGAGAGGGTTCCCATTATGGGTTACACAAGCATGCATTCTGTGGTCTCTCTTTATGGGTGAGGCGTAATCCAATGAGTTTTGGTAATGATTTTTGATGGTTTTCGGAAAAGGCTGAAGGTTTGCGGTGTGAAATTATTTTTAATTTGTGTAGGCGTACGTGCATTTTACGTCCTTTCAGTCCTTCCAAAGGTTGCATAGTAGATATCGCTGTCAACGATAAGCTCGCCGTTGTAACCATAGAATTAAAGTTTTTGTAAAAGAGTTGCATAACTAATTTGGTTCCTGATTTTTTGTTTGTTTGTCACTTTTATTTTATTTCCCATTTGTGTGAATCTGGTTGACTGTCGCCAAGTAGTTTTTCCTTGTTTTCATGCTTTATTTTCAATAAAGTGTCTATATTCTATCAATCTATTCTTTACCTCCTAAGATCTTCATAATCTTTCAACGAAATAGAATTTTAACAGATATTTGACCACAATTAATTAAAATTTGAAGTTTGAACGTTTTATTGTCAAAGACCTTATACATGACATGATATGAATTACAATAAACGATTAACAAAAGAGTATAATAATACAAATACGTGTCATACGCATGGTATTTTTTATTTTATTAATAAATTTATTTCTATTAAAAAAAAACTTTTTTTTTTCTTTTTTTTCTTTCTTTTTTTTCATATTATATAAAAAATATTAGCTTTCTTCACTCCTTCTTTATATAAGGTTTAACTGTGCCAAATTTCATACTCCTTCGTCAGCGTAATTTTCGTTAAAAGTAGTACAAAGTTTTTGCTTCACATTTATTAATATTATGATAACTGATCGCCAAACAGATATAAAAAAAAAAAATAATAATGACAACTAAGACCCATAAATAAAATACAAAAAATAATCTTAAAAAATAATAAACTAATACATGAATTAATAACGTAGCGATCAGTTGTGTGAAAGATCCTAAACTATTTTTTAATCCTGAAACCAATTCAAAATCAATCAGTCCTGTCCCTCTTTCCTTCACCCTTCCAAATGAAGTAAAAAGTATATATAACACTTATTATTTTCCCATTCCTCGAAAGACAGATGGCAGAATAAATATCAAAGAAATTGCCGATTTCTTTTCTGTTTTTCCTTCCGGGTTTCACCGTCGAATTTCGTGCCAAATCCTTTTAAAACACGGTTTTAGGCTCCCATCAATTCTGGTGGCTTCCTATCGGGGTACTGTCACGGATATACTAGTTAATAGGAGCATTAGGACCGGTTAACCGGATATATGCGGCTAGAACTATCGGTAAACATCTCGGTGATAGTTGGATAGAACAATTATCGTTTAGATTTAGATTAAGCACTAGGTATGTGGACAGATGTTTAGGCTTTGGTAAGTTATAAGTAGAGATCGGAATCTGGGCGTCATTTTAGGGCGTCTCTAGAAAATGTATTAATCAATTAAGTTTTAAATGAACAAATGATGTGAACAGTGTCATGTTAATAAAAAAACGGCCAAGAGCGAGTTGGATTCAGACACGAAGGGTTCCGTACTATAAACTGAAAAAAAAAAAACACAAAAAACATGTTTCTAGAAACGTGTTTTTTTGGGGTGTATCTTATGATCCGTAATAGGTAGACAGTTGAAATTTTTACACAGCGTGTATCTCTATAGCCGATATAACAAAAAATGATAAAAATAAATTAAAACTTAAAGTTATTAAACTTCCCGGTAACAGAAATACACATTCTGTCAAAATTTGAACTGTGTAGCTATTACGGATCGTAAGATACAGCCCGCTGACAGACAGACGGACAGAGGAGTCTTAGTAATAGGGTCTCGTTGGTTACCCTTTGGGCACGGAACCCTAAAAAACCGGCCAAGAGGGAGTCGGACTTGTGCGCAAAGGGTTCCGAACAAATCATATTTTCAGGTTCTTTTTTACACTACCTAGTTCCTTCTGGTTTTCCTGTAATCTATAGGTACAGAACTACGAGTACTAATTGTATTTTTTTCAAAATTTTGGGCCAAGTGGTTTCGGAGATAGAAGGGAATGGTAGTTTTTCGTCTATTATTAAGTAACTTAAATACTGTGCATTTTAAAATTATGAAAAAAATCATTTGAGACCGTCACAACGTGCTCTTTTATTTAATATGTCGTACGACATGGTTTGGAAAACTTTGTTTTTAAATTTTCCTGTTTTAACTCTAAAAGTGACCCCCATATTCAAAATAAATTTATTTAGGGTACACATTCGTGTTTGAGTCGTAGATATTCAAGTGTATACTAAATTTAAATTCTATCGCTCGAGCAGGCTAGGAGAAAATTAGCTGTAACAGACGGATAGACAGACACACGATTGATCCTAAATGGGTTCCATTTTTTCATTCGTACTTTCGGAACCCTAAAAAGCAGGTAAATCCAAAAGGAATGTTTTTTGCAATAGGGATGTCCTACTTATATTTTTACAAGCCTATAATTAATTTTCAATATTTTTGTTTGTTTGGATCAAATCTTGTAAGCTGAATAAGAATTACTACCTCTTGTCCTACTGAGTTGAAGTATAGTATGCTGATTCAGTTCCGATGAAAATGCATTTTTATGGTAAACATGACCTGTATTGACATTCAGGACTAGCTCCAGATAGTTGAACTCATGAACGGTCACATGACATTTTTAAATTCATGAACACGTAGCAATCTAGATACAACAGTAAAAACAGCAAACAACAGTAAAATATTCATGAAACATACTCCATAAAATATCCTAGCACACAACAGATACCTACGCTTGTTACCACTCGTAAGACGAAGCGCCGAGCTACGCCTCGTAACAGATAACTACGATTCATACCAGATATCTGTGACTCGTACCAGATAGCTACGCCTCATACCAGAGATACCTACGAATGGTTGAAGCGAATATCAATGGCCACGGGTTACGAGGCGTACCTTTGAATCAATCTTAACTTATTTGAGTCAGAGTTATATAACGCCATGTGGCGCAGTGGATTTATTATTATTCAGAGTTTGATTACAGGTTGGGGTTTATGGTCTGAACTGAACTTATTATTTTTTATTGGTTGCGGTGGTGTGCGGTATTTTAGAGGTTTTGTAAAATTATACGGGTTTGACCTTACCTACTGTTATATTAAAATAATACGAGGACTTTGTTGTAGGTATAATGCGCAAACGGATATTGTACCAATTATATAAATATACAATTTAGTACAGAGGTGGTTAGTTCATGCCTTGTCTGTTTAAAATTTTCAGTTGAACTGCATTTTGTAAACTTGTTTATTAATCTTTTTATTTTGTGTTTGTCTATTTTAATTGACTGTGTCATGTATTTATTTATTTACTTAAACTTGATGTAGGTGCAGTAGTGGTACATCGACGGACTTAATGGCAACAATGCGTTCTGTACCGGACAACCTTTGGGTGTACAAGGCTACTCTGTGATAGGAGTACCTATCTACAGTTAAAAAATAAATAGTAAATCGAAATTACTCTATTAAATACCTATTCTAATAAAATATATATGCTTAAATAATAAATCAATAAATAATAACTATGACAAATTGTGTTAATAAAAGCTAAATAAGGCCGGTTTTTCCTAGCTGACTACCCTAAGAAGAAACACCGAAACAAACTCAAAGGTCTCTTTTAAAGTGTTTTAATCCATACAACATGTACTGGTCAAATCATATGAGAACCATGTACGTTAATATCTGAGATGAGCTTTTGACAGGTTTGAGTGGACCTGTCCAGACAGTGCAAGCATTTGTCTGCTATCGTGTAGCTCAACTCAGAACTTTAAGGAACTCAATGTACCGTTGGAAGGCCTCCCACAAGGTGGACCGATGACCGGGTGAGGGTCACGGGAATCCAATGGATCCGAGACACAGAACCAGACGTTCTGGTGACATTTGACGTCTCGACAGTGGACGTCTTTCAGCTGGAATAATGACATAAATGATGAAAAGGATGACCTAACGTAGCAATTTTTTAGTATAACAATTATTCCAAGTCTATGTTTCCTCTTAGTTTTGTATGCGTAAGGGCACCGGCGACACTAAGAAACTATGAAAGCTGAGTGGCTATGACCATAAATGTTTATTTATACGCCTAATTGGTACTTTACGGCTGTGCTAATTCAGGAACATAAAGGAGTGCATAGATTGGCCCTGTTTTGTTTTGTGATATACTTAATAAGAATAAATTAATCAGTTGGCAGAATTATAGTGAAATGTTTTTGTTTGACAAAAAGTCAAAAAAAGTTAGTGTTTGTAAAAAGTTAATGTAAAAAAATAGTTAATGAATGAAATAAAAACCCGCCAAGTGCGTGTCGATCTTCGCACATTTAGGGTTCCGTACCAAATGTATTTTTGACTATTTGTATGGCTTTGGGACAACAAGGCTTATACTGAGAAATTTGGAGAATGTAGCTCCAACCGTTTAGCTGCCAAACCTGTGTGACTGACGACGGACAGACAAACGGACACGTGAGTCAGCCCACGGAAACCAGCGCTGGGGCTCTGTCTTGCATAGGGTTACAGCACTAAGCTGAACGATGCCCGTTTAGCGTGTTTTTTTTTCTTTTTTGTTGTGTTTCTCTGTCTTTTCATATTTACCATAAATAAAAGTTTATTCTTTCTTTTTTCTGAGTGACAGCAATAAAAAACGCTAAATAACTTCCAAAATTAGTTCTAGTATAGGTACTCGTAATTCCATCAAAATCCACGTCAGCCTCTAAAAATCAATCAAATCTATACTCTCCCTAACAAATCCAAAATATCAACTGCTTAACATTCCATCCGGCTCATAAACTGTCAACTGAAGCTATACGTCCGCGTATTGTTTAGCTGGCGAGCTGCCAATGATATGTCATTTAGTGCCACACTGCTTTGTGGCGAAACTAACACTGTTTGAGTGGCTGAAATACCTCTTGTTTGAAACTGAGCGTTTTCTGACGACTTTTGGAGTATGTGACTACTTTGTTAATACCGAAGTCTGTGTTTCCTGATAGCTACAACCTGGGGGTCTTTATGACAAGAATGAGTAGGTTATTTCTAGGCAAGCGAGCTTCATCATCGACTACATCATCGCTTACCATCAGGTGAGATAGTGGTCAAGCGCGAGACTATAAATTATAAAAAAAAACTTTATTTAGCTATAAAAAACAGTTAAAAAAAAACAACCGACTTCCAAAAAAGGAAATACATTAAAAATTAAAAAAATTACTTTAAATTTGGAAGTCGGTGTTTGTATTTTATTTCTTCGTTATTTGACACCGACTGCCGAAATTAAAGTTATTTTTAAATTTTTAGTGTATTTCCTTTTTTGGAAGTCGGTTGTTTTTATTTGTAAAAAAGTTTTTTATTTTTCAATTTTTAGTTGTTATACCCTAGAACTAAAAAGTCATAACATGGAACGTGAAATTTAAACGTACTCGTAATTGGAGAAAACAAAAACGTCATCTAGGTATACGTATTTTTCGTTTTTGTTCAGTTTCTCAGAAAGTGCTTAAGCAATTTTGATAAAATTTATATGGAACCACCTCGGAAGTATATGCTTTCGGATAAAAGAATTTTGAAAATCAATCCACAACTGACGGAGAAATCGGCGGACAAACATAAAAAAAAAAAAAAAAATACAGTCGAACATAGACCCTCCTCCTTTTTTCGAAAGTCGGTTAAAAAAAAAATAATGTCTTAATTTTAAATTATGTATTTATTTATTATTGTTTCTAACATATAAATTCCAAATATAAAATTAACCCATTCCCTATTTTTTTTGCGAGTCCACGACTGGATCGGGGTGCACCACGAGACCACAAAAAACTAACACAAGTCTCACGAATGTTACACGAGTTCGATCGATGTCTATATACAGCCATTTTACGAGGATCGTTAAATTGCTTTACCTCAGAGTCACTTATATCAGCTTGCAAATTGGACATAAATCTCTCCTCTCTAATAACACGTCATTGAGTAAAATCCTTTGCCATTGTTGTCCTCTCCACTGCATCTCGCATGAGTGAGACATTTAGCTCATCAGTGTACAAGACATAGCATGTAAAATTTTGTTATTGTTCTGTTTTGTTGTTGGTTTTTATTGTTCTGATGAAAAGAACGTACTTAAACGAATCTGTTGCCGTTATAATCTCTTTGACGTAATCTTCTTCTTCGCGTATGTGGAAGAGAAAAGGCACATTTTTTACCCATGGCAAAAGACAGAAATATCATTAAAACTATTTTACAAAAAAACAGAACCGACTTCCAAAAATTTATTACTACTACCTACTAATTTTGCCCTTTTTTGTTTTTTTTTCGGAAGTCGGTTCTATTTTTTTGTTAAAAAGTTTTTATTTTTCTCTTTTTAGTTGTGATTCCCCATTAAATTGTGTTAAAAATGCATATATAAGAGATAGCAGTAATCGCAGTTGATTTACTGTCATTTTTGAAGAGTTCCGTTGTCTGTCTCCGAAACTCATCATCAGATCTATTTGAAATTTAATAGGATATTCTATCAGTGATAACTTTTGGTAAACATTCCAACTGCTACCGAAATTTCACTTGGAAAGCCATTACATTTTGGCATTTCGATATTCGCTGTCGCTGCGCGCCGATATAATGTGACTTTGTCTAACTTCTGGTCATTACAGAAACAGCTTGGTAGTAATTAGACAACTAATTAATCTTATTAATTAAAAAGTAGATAAGTAACTAATTATATCTGTCAACGTGTGATTTATGTCATGTATTACAATATATTTGATTAAGTTCTAAACAAGCATCGAACAACCCCATCCTCTTTCCATTCGCGTGACATGCACCAACACGTACTGTGCTCGCGTGGTGGGTTAGACGCATTCCTTCCCATGGAGGAAGCCTGTGTCCGAGCAGTGGTAACATTACTGATGATTATTATGCAAAAGTATTATTATTTATTATAATTATTATACCCAAGTTAAACTCCGATATGAACCCGTCTATTTATAATACACACGCTCGACTTTTGCCGGCCAGTAGCTGTCGCACGGTAGATTACGGTTACGAGCGACGAGTTGTTTGTAGTCTGTGCCAGGAGTGATCTGCGCCGCTCGTTTTCGACTTTCACGAGAAACGTTGACACTTTATTAAGCTATGGCTTCGTTAGTCATAGTGTGATTGTGTAGTCTTTGTGTTTGGTTGATTTTAGATCGCATTATCTGTCTTTTAATATTCCCTCTGCCAGATTGTTCGAAAGAGTTACCGGCTCAGAACCGGCTACCTGCCTACTGGCTGGAAAACAAAATGCAACTGAAGGAACATGGTTGGGTTTAAATCAATAAGAGTCTGATCCCACTCCACACAGAGCGAAAGAAGTCATCTGATACTCGTAGTTATCCACCCTCATAAAAAAAGGCTTCCTCTCTACGAGTGGGAGCAGGCTGCAGTAATCCACCACGTGAGCCCATTGCGTATTGGTAGAGACACGTGACAACATGTCTTTGAATTTTTGGCTCTAGGTCATGGCGTTTCTTCACGATGTTTTCTTTCACCGTTTTGAAAGCAATGATGATGAAATCATTTTCACAAAGTAAAACGCCTGGGTCAGGCTTATCTTATTAGTTTAGGTCGTTTTTAACAATCACTTATATCAGTCTCCCGTGGTCCACTGTTGGAATTACGCCCCGCGCAACACCCAGGTTTACTTTCTGCAATATAGTTTTCAATATTGAGACAGTTGCTTCTGTCGTATTACATATAAGTGCCCATTTAGGTCAATATGAATTTAATTATTTTGAATTGAAATTAATTAATAGTGGATTTGTGCCCGGTTGGTTCGCTCGCCCTTTCTTTCGCTCGCCCATTATTAAGTCACCATCATTTAGTCGACACGGTTGGCGTAGTGGTTGAGCATTCGGCTGCTGCGCTGCGTGTCGCGGGTTCGATTCCCGCACGGAACAAATATTTGTATGACCTACAGATAGTTGTTCCGGGTCTGGGTGCCTTGTATACACAAGGCACAATGTCTGTGAGTATACATGTTTGTGAATGCACCCACGATGCAGGAGTAATTTCTAGTGTGGGGCAACGTATTAAAAAAAAAAAAAAAAAAAAATCAGCCGAGAGACGCCACTGCCAGGAGGCACTCAGGCAGAGAAGGTACAGGGGTGGGTTTTAGTCAGTAAGAGTCTGACACGCCCTCCCGCTCCACCCAGAGCGGTAGAAGCCATTGGATGATTTCCCACCCGAAAAAAAAAAAAAAACATCAGATTCTTGCCACCCTCACCAGGTTATTGGTCAGGTCAAAAAATGAGAACGATTTATTTCGTTGAAATTTAGCGTGACGCCACACTTACGTAATACGTAAAAAAATTTACCACTTTTTAGCTACAAGTGACGTAACAGGCCCCTACTCCTGAATCTTGATGAGTTTTATCTTTGTAATTTTTTATTGATTTGATAAAGCAAAAAATACATGTCCAATATTTTTTGACAATCTAACTTACAGAATAAATAGAATTAATATTTTCGAACCCCAGAATCATTTCTATTCTATCTCTTGCTGTTTCGGTTAACCAATCCCAGATAAGCATTCCATCAGTTATAGTTGAGGTAAATTATTCTGTTGATAGATCGTATCTAATTAGTGACTCGAATCTAGGGCCAAAACGTCTGTCAGTACCTACATTATTTCATTTTCTCTGCGATGTCAATAAGAGACCACCCACGCGACCAAGCGAAAAGGTCAGTGCTCAGTCAAGTATTTATTACGATTGTTAAGTAATAAGTAATAAGATTCAAATGATCTGTTAACATCAAAGGGGCCTGTTAACATCAAATGAAGCCTTCAGTTTACTAGACTAGAAGAAAATGCGAAACAAATGAAATGGGTGAAAGGGTAGTGACTAATTTTTTAAATATTTTTTTTATCAAATTGTAAGTTTCGGCAAAAAATTTCAAATCCGTTCAAAATTTTGTTAGGAATCTTTTCAATGTTATGGAAGAGGAAACTGTCAAGTATCAGAAGAATAATGCTCATACTGACGTATGACGTCACCATCATTAGATTACGCGCGTACAAAAGAGATAGCGAGATGTCTCCACTCCGCCACTCTTCCTCATACCAATAAGAGCCAATGTTGATGCTGTTTTTAGAAAAAGAATTAATTTTAACTGACTTCAAAAAGGAGGTTCTGTATTCGACCAGTGTGTATGTCCGCAATGTTCTCATAAAATACTGATCCGATTTGGATAGGGTTTCGTTATATAAATCCATATTTTTCAAGAAAGGTTGCAGTATATAATACATTGTGATCTGATGAAGAACTTCGGAGATAGAATAGAATAGAATACTCTTTATTATGTACACCATATAAATTACAAAACACAAGACAGTGAAAACACAAACACACACAAACACTAACAGCACCTAACAATAACCCAACCCAATCCAATCAACCCAACCCAACCCAACCAACCAAACCCAACCCAACCCAACCAACCCAACCTAACTCAACCAACCCAACCCAACCCAACCCAACCAACCCAACCAACCCAACCCAACCTAACCCAACCAACCCAACCCAACCCAACCAATCCAACCCAACCCAACCCAACCAACCCAACCCAACCCAACCCAACCCAACCCAATCAACCCAACCCAACCCAACCAACCCAACCCAACCCAACCAACCCAACCCAACCCAACCAACCCAACCCAACCCAACCAACCCAACCCAACCCAACCCAACCAACCCAACCCAACCCAACCCAACCCAACCAACCCAACCCTTTTTTTTTTTTTTTTTTTTTGCCGGGTGGAAAATCCTCATGGATGTCCTTCGCCTGGGGTGGGCGAAGGGGTCTGTCAGACTCTTACTGACTAAAAACCACCCCGGTGTTCCCTCATATACTTGACTCCGGGACAACGGGTGCGAATGGGACTTCCGCTGCCCCGGACTAGTACCGGCCCGCTATCTGCGGGCCTCATCCCGTGGTGAGGAGTGAGGTCTTAACCCCCCTTTGCGTCTAAGAGAGGCGCACGTGGAACACTACGCGCCGCCATCTCGGGTCTCGGTTGATGGGCCAACGGACGTCCCCGAATCCGTCGACCCCGGACCGTTTTTAGGGGGGCTGAAAGAGGGCGTTGTCCGCCCTTCTTCGACGCCCGGTGCGCCTGGTTCGGGAAGGGAGTGCACTAGTCATCTCCCTCTCCCTTTCCGCAGCCTCCTTCTGCGAGATGACATTCTCACAGAAGGAGATCACCGCATCCCAAGACTCTGGACTGCCGACCATGGAACAAACCACAGCCGGCAGCGACAGGTCGCCTCCGACTTCCGAAATGAGGGCACGACGCGGCTCCTCCCATGCAACACACTCGGCCAGCGTATGCCACGCCGTGTCCTCCGGACAGTGGGTGCAGTGATAGCACCGAGCATTCGGCTCTCTGTTCAGACGACACAGGTACTTCCCGAAGCAGCCATGCCCCGAAAGCACCTGCGTCGCCCGAAACGTCAGGGAGCCGTATTTCCTCCCGAGCCAGCGGTCAAGTACCGGCCGGACCGCCTCGATTAACCAACCCAACCCAACCCAACCCAACCAACCCAACCCAACCCAACAACCCAACCCAACCCAACAACTAACAATAAATGACTCGTGATTGCTGCGATAGTATTTCTATGTATTGTTAACATAATTTCATGAGGAACCACAGCTAAAAAGAGAAAAATAAAAAACTTTTTTTTACAAAAAATAGGACTCGCACGCAAAGGGTTCTGGACAAATCTTGTTCTTTTTTCAGGTCTTTTTTAAAATTTATATACCGCTGATAGGTTTTCCTGTAATCCAGAAGTAAAGAACTACGTTACGTATTTTCTTTTCAATTTTAGACCCAGTGGTTTCGGAGATAAGGCCCCCCCTTATCTCCAATGGTCATTTTTCATCTATAATATTTTCTTAGAAAACTTAAAAATTATGCTTTTTAAAATTATGGAAAAAAATTTTTAAACCCTTTTAATAATCCCTTTCATTAGATATCTAACACGGTACAGGTGTAAAACTTTTTTTTAATTTGCCGATTTTCACCCTAAATAAGTAACCCCATATTCCAAATCCATTTTTTAACGTTACACGTCCGTGTTTCGGTCACGGATATTCATGTGTGTACCAAATTTCAGCTTAACCAGTCCAGTAGATTCTGAGCACGTTGATTGTGACAAACGGACAGACAGACAGATACGCGAGTGATCCTATAAGAGTTCCATTTTCATTCCCACTTTCAGAACCCTAAAAACAAAAAAGTGCAAAATAACTTTAATTTCGGCAATCGGTATCAAAAAACGAAGAAACAAAGCCAGAAACACGAGATGAAAGTTATATTAGATTTTTTTTTAGTATCATTTGTCGTTTCATATAAAATATTGTACAAAAGTAAACAAAGGACATAGCCATTCTAATGCTCTTTCCCAATTTATTTAGACGACGCAGTCTGTATGTACGAGTACCTATGTTTTCTGCCATACATTTGAATCATCTTTCATCTCAACATGCCCTTCCTTTCTAACCTTATCATCTGTCACACAGTCTGTTCACTGTGACTTGAATATGTAAATAGTCATAGGTGGAATGGGTATATATAAATGGTCATAGATATTCGCAGAATTTGCATCCACGCCACGTTCGTGTCCTGAATTGAACCCGGTACGGTCAGCATATTTATCATCCTTGTAAATCCTTAATTTATTTCTGTATGTTAAAGAATTTCAATTTAATAGGCATATTGCTGGCCGGTCTTTCTTTTTTTTTAATTTTGCTGCTGTGCTATTTTTAGAATTTTTTACAGTTAGTAGTATGATCAGGTAGTTTATTTTCGAACTAAAAATCGTTCACATTCCTTTCAAAATATTAGTATCCGCACCGGGTTTGTCTAACTCGTTCGCTCTTTCACTAAAAAGACTCTCAACATCAAAAAAGCTCTCAATAAATTATCTTTCAAGCGTGAAATCCGGAACTACTTACTCAAAGTCCTCTCAAACTCAGTTGGGACTTCGTCGTAATTGTTCTATTTTGAGTTCTCGTCATTGTAATTTTACTATACTAATTTCGGTTTTAAATCATTATTGTTTATTAGATGTTGTACCAAAGATTAGTCGCTAACTGGTGGTAGATAATGCCTTGTTGCATAAGTCCACCTTTATGCCACTATTGTATATGAAGTTTAGAGTTTAAGTTTAGAGGTGTCAAACGAAGGCGAAACATACCGACTGGGTCTTTTTTAATATATTGCAAAAAACCATATCAAAAAATGACATCATGAAATTTAACTTCATTTAAAAAATTACGTGTTAAATTTGTGAATGCAATCATCAAAATACATGCTTAAAATTCTAACCCTGTTATAAAAATCAGCCAAGTGCGAGTCCAACTCGCGAGCAATGGGTTCCAAATAAATTTTAGTTTTTTAAACAGTAGACATTTTATGTATTTCTGTAATTTTTATGTATAGAACTATGTTCTATATATTTTTTTTTAAATTTGAGGCTCAGTAGTTAAAATTTCAAACTATTTATTTTGAAATTATGAAGAAAATACCTTTGACACCCTCACAAAATGGCCTTTCATTTTATATGTCGCACGGTACAGTTTGAAAAACTGTATTTTTTAATTTATCGATTTTCACCCCGAAAGAGACCCCCAAATTCCAAATTCGTATTTATGTGACACGTCCGTGTTTGGATCAAATTTCAACTCAATTGTTACTGCAGATTCGGAGTGAAAATTGACAGTGACAGACGAACTGACAGACACACGAGTGATCCTTTATGGGTTCTGGTTTTTCATTCAGAAGTTCGGAACCCTAAAAACGTCTACATGTTGAACCCATGTGCTTAACTGCTTAATGTTTTCAACCTGAAGAAGGTTTTAAACCCCTACCTTCACAAGAGGCTTATGAAAGTGACACCTAAGGACTTTTGTTTGAAAATACACTTTTTAAAATTATTTTCGCATTGTTTGTTGAAACGAAAACTGAATACTTAGATTATTCAGGTCTTCTTTGTTTTAAATTTACATTTTTATTATTATTTGCTTTATTTAATGTTGTTTTATCGGCCTACGCTAGTTTTTAAAGTCTTATCACCTCAAAGTTTGGTATTGTCAGTCAGTTTTGAATTTATATGGCAAAAGTCTGATATTATTCATAGAATTTTTGATATATTATGTAAGCAAGTCCTCTTGAATAAGTTTTTTTAATAGACTTTAAAAATTAAAGAGATCACGTCGACCTTTTGTTAAAAATACGTCATAATTCAGATTTGTTTTTAACATGCTATGATTAATTTTACTAGTAACGTATGTAAAAAATCTTAGAAGTTAAATTTGACCCACTTCCCGGTTTCCGATTCAGCTGAAATTTTGCATACACGTCGTCACTCTAAACCCGATGTGGTGGACTCCCAAAAATGGCGGACTAGTGATTTTTTATGTTTTCACAGATACGGGTATCAAATTAAAGCGTTTGATGAGAAGTTTTTTTTTTACTGTAATATTTTGCTAAATCGACATTTTATTTTATTTTCGATCATTTTAATGTTCGACTTCAGAAATATTATGTAATTGTTATATAATCCTAATTTGGCACGATTTTAATTTTAATTTGATTTGATACTAGATAATTTAATTTACAATTTAATTTTTATTTAATGTACGATTTTAATAATTTGATTAATTTTTATTGTTTTTATCTTAATTTATATTAATTTTAGTAATAAGTATTTTAGTTAATTTTTCATTGATTTGTTTAATTTTATGGTTTATGTCTCATTATTTATAATCCTATGTAAATAATTGACCAACAAAATGGGGAGGGCGCTGACGCCTGACATACAGGCCCGCCTAGTTTTGGGAGTTAGAGGCTTCATTAATTGTTAGTGTTGTTTTTAAGACAATAAAGTATTTGTATTTGTGTATGTATGTTTATATTCGAGTGTAACGTATGTTTATATTCGCAATATTGTATTTAATTTTGTTCCATTTCAAATGTTGTCTTTAGCTAGAAATGAAATAAAGTTTCTTACACTTCTACTCTATTCTGAAACTCACATTGAAACTAATTAGAACAAAAACGTTTGGGTAAGTTGTTTGCTTATTAACGGACAGATTTTGAGATTGTTCTTTTGTTTAAACTTTCAAAGCGAAGTTTGTATTTCTCTAAGTAAGAAAGTTTAGCTACTTAAAATGTTTTATTTTTATGTCAGTGATTCTAAAATAATAAAACATGATTACTCTTTGCGCGTCCAAATTAGCAGACACAATATATTTTATTTGTGTATCGATCACGAGGTGACTGCTTGAAGGCTGAACTATTATAAATATCACAGTAGTAGATTCTACCTTTGATTTCGCCAGCGTATAATCGCGTAATTTTATTCTATTCTATTCTATTCTATTACTACCTGTATAAAATGTAAACTAGCTAAAAGTTAATCCAGTTTATAGTTTACTAGCTGCGCCCCGCGTTTTCACCCGCGTAGACCGGGATAAAAAGTAGCCTATGTGTTAATCCAGGGTATAAGCTATCTACATACCGAATTTCATTGAAATCGGTCCAGCCGTTTGAGCATGAAGAAGTAACAAACATACACACTCACAAACTTTCACATTTATAATATTAGTAGGATATGCGTGCTAATTTTCATCAAAATCCATTTAGATTTGATAAAGTAACAGCTGTCTGTTACGTTATACTACGTCACACTTTCGTATTTAAAATATTAGCAAGGCCAAGGAATATATTTGGAGTATTGTAAAAATAATGTTTTGAAGATTTTGACGACAAATAAGTGCTTATTAGCCACGTAGACAACTAACTACGAGAAATACCTCACATACGAGTAATTAGAGTGCTCTTAATGGAATGCAACTGAAAACCCATTCGAGGAGGCCATAACCCACATTCTAAGTCATTCCTAAAACTCCTTTACCCTTGACTCAGTCTCCTCATAATCATCATTCTTTTAACGTCCCCACTGCACACGTGGGGCACAGGCCTACTCTCTGTGAGAGCGTGTGAGCCATAATCCATTGGGCCCAATGCGGGTTGATGGATGTCACAAATGTCTTAGAATTTTTTGTTCTAGGATATGCCGGTTTCCTCACGATGTTTTCCTTAACCGTTTTGAGAGCAGTGGTGATGAAATAATTTACATGAAGTAAAGGGCCTGCCTTTGTTTGAACTTACGACCTACAACTTGTAAGTCGTGGTCGTTACCACTGGGCTACCGCTGCTCTGACTCAGCCTCCTCATAAAATTGGCAGTTATGGCTTGTTCTTTATTGTCATTAAAGTCTTCGCATCCAGAGTTTTTAAGTGGTTTGAAGGAAGTTTCAATCAAAAAGACATATTCGAGGATCAGAAAAATCTCTTTTGGTCAAGAAAAACCGGCAACTTTCCTGAAAAAATAAAACAAGTTAGTTGATCTTACAGCAAGTCCTCTTATCTTATTTAGTTAGTTATTGTTTGAGTGGATACTTGTTCCCAGTGAACGCTTTGATTATTTTATTGGATGACGATGAAGGAATGAACCCTCTGACAATGAATTTACCCTCTGACTTCTTGAAACCTCAAGAACACTTGCCACCCGGACGGGAACTGCAGTGGCCTTTAAGGGTCTACTAACGGTCCAGTGGCGCCCTCATTGAATAAAAAATCGTAGCATAGCACAGAAAATAAATATAAAAAAATCCAACTTCACGTTTGTTACAAAGAGGGTAAAGCATTTTTACGTTGTTAAAACTGGTCTCAGAATGTTTCGTATCCAAAGTAGTAGGCAAAAGTGTCAGAAACGGCCGTTTTTGGTACTTTTGCCTACTACTACATCAATGAGGGCGCCACTGGACCTTTAGTAGGGCCTTAAGGAAAGCACTTAATCGGTTGCGTACCCAGGTTGGCCGCTGCAAATACAACAAGGCAAAGTGGGGTTTTATAGACTTGTCTGATACCCAGTTTGAGTGCGGTGCCCCTATCCAGAACATGACTCAGATACTGGAATGCTCCAAGTGCCCATACACCTATGGAGAACCCGATAAAAGCTACTGAAGCTTCAACTAATGAGGCCAGCTTCTGGGCCTAACCTAATAAAATCAAAACCATCAATTCTAAAGAAGAATTTATTTGGATGACGTGTTTTTTTTCCGTCGTGGCTAAAAGGGTTTCTTTGATGTTCTTATTTTGAAATAGGGAATTGAAAACTGACCAAGTTCTTGTTTTGAAATAGATTAAACACTGATCATGTTCTGATTTTGAAACAGGAAAACGAACACTGATCAAGTTCATATTTTTAACCGAAAAAGGAGGAGGTTCTATGTTCGACTGTATGTACTTCTTTTTTATGTATGTCCACTGATTTCTCTGCCAGTTGTGAACCGATTTTCAAAATTCTTTTTTTATCCGAAAGAATATACTCCCGAGGTGTTTCCATATAAATTTTATCGTAATTGCTTTAGCGCTTTTTGAAAAACTGAACAAAAATGAAAAATACGTACCTTTTTAGACCTGTGGCAAGGTTTACACACCCGGAACATGACATAGTCTGTAGTTACACGATGGCCGACTGTCAACGGGGCTTGACAGATGTTGACGTTTGACGCGCGCGGGTAAAGCTGCCCCGAAACGTACAATTGCGATTGTCAATTCTACAATCGCAATTTTTTTTTCTTCTTTTTTATTGTTCGGTCGTTGTTGTTGTCAATCGCAGTTACGTGATTGAAAGCAATTGATGAAAAATTTGATTGATGCTCATTGACGAGCCATTGAAGATGCTAATTGATCGTTTAACTGAGTCATTGACAATCGTTTACGTCATTTGCGCGTCTGACAGCAGTGAAAACAAACATGGCGGATACCCCACGTAATATCGAGGACCGGGAATTTATAACGCGATCGTCCAGAGTTAGCGCAAACAATTGACAATTGCAATTGAAGTGCATTAATGGCACCTTCAATTGCAATTGTCAATAACGTAGCACATTGACAATCGCAATTGAACGTTTCAGGGCCGCTTTATAATTATTGTTTGGCCGAATGTTAATAAGTCCGAATTTACAATGGGATTTAGAGCGACGATTATTTGGTACAATTTTACTTGGCATATTAGGACGATGACAGTATTTCATTTGGAATAATTTTGGGCATATTGCTATTTCTATAAAATAGCATTTTTAGCCTTAAATTAAAATTAAAATATTATCTTAAAAAGTCAATAATTATGTTGTGCTACAAAAGTTAGTGACAGAAAAGAATTAATGCAAAGCTTATACGGGTTAAATACAGAAGAACCTCATTTTTTTATTTCGGTTTAAATCACATAAATGTTCAAAATCAACTGTTTTACTGAGTGATAATCAGAGGTCGGAATTAGATAGAGTTAATTATGTACTTACACTGATTTCATACAGCGAAAGAATAAAGTTGACATTCCTCATATCCCGAGATTAATTTTAAAGAGCAGAAAAGTCCCGTGATTTAATAAATAAAAAAGTTATTTACTTTTAAACAATTTAAACCACTGCACGCGCGACGTTGCTAAATGTACATGAACGACATTGGATGTCCGAAGTTGCAAAATTTCAATGCGCACACACGTGGTGTTGCCACATTTGTAGTTCACACAACATAGCTTGTGAGAACAAAAGAAAACAATAGAGGTTTTTATTATTTTTTATTTTTAATATTGTTGGCCACACGGGATTGTCCATTACAAATCCCGGGCAGATCCATATTAATATCAACATTTCAATGCAAGTACATAAATAACTCTACCTAATTCCGACCTCTGGTGATACGAGTAATAAATGCTTAAAAATAATTTAATAATGAAATAAACAATCTCAGAATTCCATCAATCTCAATCAATGCTTTCAATGATTATGAATATGAAATGTATGCTAAAAGATAATTCTAACTATAAACTTTCTGAGATATTATGATGGTTCTTCTTTTTAATTATTATGGATATGAAATTCATACCTAAAGATGACTCTGACTTACACAATTATGAGTTTTGAATGTATGTATGCCAAACGATTTTCTGCGAAATGAAATTTATGCTATCCGCTGTTATGCAAAATAATGTTATGACATAAAAAGTTCTGCTATAAAGGGTAGACCCACATAAAAGGAGCAGATAAAAAGACCTCTTCGAAAATATACGCTTACGATGAAGTGCCCCGCGGTAAGGACTCTGTATTTATAGTTAGGTAGCTAAATAGTTGGTCTATTAAAAATCATGTGAGCAAGTAAGCTGTCATTCAAATCCATGCAACGAATTGACTGAATTGTGATCCAAGCTGGATGTTTGCCGGTGAGCCATGGTACGCAGTATTTCTGGGGTCCGCCTCTTGGACCGTATATGAAACACAACGCGGCGCCAAATCATGGACCTTAACCAAAAAGCCACTTAGCTTAGGTGAGAAAGGACAGGACATTTCTGCCGCATGTCTAACGAGAAATGAGCCAACAGAACCCACTGAATGGGTCCCATCAAATGCCACATGACATCACGCCATAAATGTCAAATCATTTTGTACATTGATTATTTAGCCAGCCATTTTCCTACTAGGTACTTGTATTATTTAAACTAAACTAGACTTAAAATTTAGATCACAAAAGGGATTCCTAATAATTTTCAAATTTAGTTAGCGAGTCTCTTGAAAAGTTTCCTAATTTAGTTGTAAGTTGACAAAGCGTTTTAGTATAAATAAGTACTTGTAGGTACCTCAGTTTAGTTCTGAAGGGCTCTCGTCCTCTTGTCTTGTCTTCAAACAGAGTATGGTAACGTTATTTAATCAGTTTTAGTTTTGGCACAGATATTTAAGGGTACGCAGACCTGGTGAGGGTCACGGGTGGCCGATGGATGCGAGACGCATAGGACCGGTCGTTGTATCGATACTTGGGGCAGCAGCAGTGGACGTCTTTCCGCTGAAATGATGATGATGATGAGACTGTGATAAGAGGCGAAAAGAGATGAGCGAGAATGCTCCCTGGTGTCAGCCTTAAACGAAACGGAACGTCTCTCGGCGAATTCAAATGATTTTCAGTAGTATCACTATCACCCGTCGCTCCGCTCCTGCTATGTTGCAACCGCAACCTAAGGCCCCGGGCACGAACTCAGCGGCCGGCGGAACGGCGGCGACGGTGGTGGCGCGGGAGCGGTCAGTAAGAGTCTGACATGCCCTCCCGCTCCACCCAGAGCGGGAGAAGTCATTGGATGATTGCCCACCACCCCAAGAAAAAAAAAAAGCGGCGCTCCGGCGCCGACGGGGAGTGACGTACGAGCGATGCGCGCCTGTCTAGTGGTGCCCACGCGTCACGTTCTGTTGTGTATTATGTTTTTTGTCTTTTTAACGACCGATGTTTTAAAATAATCGCCAACGTGGTGGATCAAATTATTTAAATAATTCTTGTTCGCGAACAATGATACTAATTTCTCGTAACATAACACTACGCCGCTCTAGCGCCACGCTATCTGCTCGCTGGCTTCATGACCGGGTCTGCGTCGCCGCACCACTCTCTGCGCCGCCGCTGCCGCCGCCCCGCCGGCCGCTGACTTCGTGACCACGGCCTAACAGCAATTCACTAAGAAACTGTTTACAGGACCGTTTTTACGTCGCTAATGACAGTACTTTTACTTCGGTACTCGGTAGTGACATAATTATCATTTCCGACGTAAAAACGGTCCTGTAAAAGGTACATTTTTTTGAGTTCCGTAACCAACGGGACCCGGTTACTTAGACTCCGCTGTCCCTCTGTCAAGCCCGGTTTCCACCGCGAGCGAAACGCACCCATTAAGGACTCTATTTAACTTGCAAGAGTAAACTGCATACTTGTATTCCCACCAAAAAATAGTCGGGCGGAAAGGACTGTGCGAGCAGAAAGAGTTGAAATGAACTCGCTCAGTTCTAGGGAGCAGAGCGGAGTTATTACGGAGTCCGTTTAACTCGCAATGAAAAAAATTACATAGTCAGTTTCTACACAGAAAGGGGTGAGCGGGGTGGATCGAACGAGTAAAAAGTGGTTGAAACGAGTCCGTTAGACAAAACTCTTTGTTAGTGGATCTGTAAACCTATTTCATTTAAAAGGAGTCCGTCCCGCTAACCATTTCCCGCTCATTACCCTTTTGCAGTGGAAACCCTGCTTCAGTCAGCGGGCTGTATCGCTTGATCCGTAGTAGGCAGACAGTTGAAATTTTCAGTGAATGATTATTTCTGTTGCCGCTATAACAACAAATAATAAAATAAATTAAAAATTAAAGGGGGGCTCTCAAGGATATCCTCCTTTCGGACCATGAGATACAGCACAAAAAATAAAACAAAAAAGTACGCTTTTCTTGGTATTTTTTTCAGTTTATGGTACGGAACCCTTCGTTTGCGAGTCCGACTTGCATTTGGCTGGTTTTTTTTTCAGTGTGCGTAAGCTCGAAGTTCTGTGTCATAGAAAATAGCTTATGCACAAAGAAACAATGTACAGACGCCAGCAAAAGTCGATAAGGTTTCTCACAACGTATTAGTTTGACGTTTAGTTTTACTAACGACCTTCTATTTTCAAGTTTTCGCCAACAAATGATTGAAATTCACAATTTCATCAACTTAGCTTAAGTCAAGATGGCCCCGTGTATAGAGCACACAGATTGAAGCGCAAATCAGTGTGCCGCAAGTTCAAATCCCACGCAATTGTTGACTTTTTGTAATAACTAAATGTTTAGTAGGCCATTTTATTTTAACATATCCGTGATTATTCGTTAACAGACACCGTATTATATTGTGTTTACTTTCGTTTAAAACAGCTATTTCTTTTAACTTGTGCCATCGCCTTATCTTAAGAAAGCAGTGAACTCGCTATCAATTTTGTTGACAATAATCATGATTCTATTTTGTTTTTTTATTCTTCTGCCCACACTGTTCTAACATAATAGTTCAATTTATTTTTCTCATCTAATTGACGATTATCTTGTGAGAACTCAAGTTCTTTTAACAGAAATTGAGGTTTAGTTTCAATCTTCTTTTCGTCAAGAAAATGAACAATTAAGCTATGACCTCAATACATTCATTGTGACGTTACTTAAAAATAAAATGTTTACAAAGTCTTAATCATATATCACTTGTCAATAAATAACTGGATATAAACAATTGTATTTTACTTTATTACAAATTTAATATCCTTTTATTGTTACGTTATTCATATTATGAATGGTCTAAGTGGGTATACTTCCAACAAACAATCTTACACGTAACATAGATAACGGTTACAAGATAACTTTTTTGTCTAGGTAACAATTCGACGTCACAATTCTCATAAATGTTTAATTTGTAAATATAAAGAATAAACATTTTTATTAAACACGTATTTTTATTGCCACCTTACAAAATCGAAAAGATGTAACAACTAAATAATTGCAAATTGCGAATGTGATTCTTCTTGTGGTTAATAGATCATATTCGTAATTTGCAACTATTTAGTGCAAAAAATGCAATATTATTTTTCATAGAAATATAAAAAACAACTATATTAATATAGATTGGGAATTTTCAAAGTAAGATATAACCGCAACTGACCGACCATGATTTGAACTCGGGCTACGTTATTTGCGAATCCAACACTTAGTTCATTCGGCTACCAGCACATGACATATTTGCGCGAATTTTATCAATGGTAAGAACAAGTCGGCTCTGTGACTGTGTGATGCGTATTCAATGGCACAGAAAAATAATAATGATGTTTTTAAGCTCAGTGCGACGACAGTTCCTTAGTGTGTTATCTGTGGAATGTGGTACTCATACACGCGCACACATACGCACGGAAGTATCGTGCTCGCTCGGTTCGTAGCAATGTAATCTTTAGCGTTCTTATGGACTTTTACGGCCTGACTGTACGTACATGAATTTACACATACAACCAAGACTAACCCGCCTTCGTGAAACAAAATATCTCTAAAAAATATTTTTCAACGCGAACAAAAAGATCTTAGACAGTTATTATGCTACTGCCATTAGACAAAACAGTGGCAGTGGGCAGGGTACATTGTTCTCATAACAGATGGTCTATGGGGCCGAAAAGTACTGGGCCTGCAGTCTCAACGTAGTTAACGATCGCGTAACGGCCGAATTTGTTCGATAAGAAATTAATGTTGCAAGGAGGCAATCTTTTATGTCCTTTTATACTTCGACAAGTTAATTTAATTGTATCAAGCCGTAAAACATATTCATTAAAATTTAAATAAATTATAAGTTTTCATGACAAATCAATTATTTTTTCAGGTTATTGTATTGTTGAAATTATAAACATAGTTGTTTGAATAAATACTATTTTGGTAGTCTGTGGCGCTTATCTATCATCTATGCTCATTACTGTCAAGAGCCTTACCGGACAATAAACAGTTGTTAAACTTTCTCTTTGCTTTTCCACAGTTATGATTTAAAATTTTTCCTCACAAATCGGTAGCTTTTTTTTTGTGGTGGTGGGAAATCTTCCAATAACTTCTCACGCTCTGGGTGGAGCGGGAGGGCGCCCACCTTTGTTCCTTCAGTTGCCTGCAGTGTGCCTTGGGCTGCGGTAACTTTATTTCGAATTCATCCACAACCCCTAGGCAGACATTGGCCTCGGTTGGCTCTTGCTGACATCTCTCTGAGGCGCACGTGGAACACTACGCGCCGTCGCCTCTCGGATTTGGTCCTCACGGACGTCGAGCTCCCCACTACTCGCCTTCCGCTTGCCGGCGCATATGTTGGCTGGAGATCGGCTTGTGACCCCCGATGCCCAGGGCGTCTCCTGCGGCGGCTGCTGCTGGGGGCGTGACGGTGACTCTGTTGAGTGTCCCTCATCCGTTCCGCCTCCTTCTTCGCGAGCATTACTGCTTCGCAGGAGGAGGTGACTGCTTCCCATTCCCTCTCGCTCCGTACAATGCCCTGAACCAGGGCCGGGCGCGAAAGGTCGATGCCACCGATCATCTCCACGTAGACATGGCGCTGCTCCGCCCAAGCGGGGCAGAACTCCACCGTATCCTCTGGGTGATCTACACATTGGTAACACCCGGGCGTTTCCTCTCGCCTTATCCGACACAGGAACCTCCCGAAACAGCCGTATCCGGTGAGGACCTGCGTCAAGCGGAAGATGAGGACACCATGGCGCCTCTCCAGCAACTCCTCAAAGAGGGGCACTACTACTACAATTGTGGCGTGCCCAATTCACAAAGAGTACCTCACGTATTTACTTTATATCAAACCTGTAGTTGTAAACACACTGACACCCCGCTCTCCTACGTAATGACGTCACACGTCACGTTTCATTAACCACAACCCACTAGTTATCTGAACTAAAAGCATAAGTTTTATAGTGTAGTGAGAGTTACTGTTTCATATAGCATCTTTCAGTTTTAATAACTATAGAGAAAACTACATTTATATACACGAAAATCAACCACATACAATCTCTTAAATATTATCTGTAATTTGTTGATTTGAAAGGGTTCCGTACCCGAAGGGTCCAAACGGTACCCTGTTGCTAATAATTAGATAAATTTTTTTTAGTCAGGGGGGCCTTTTGGCTATAAATTTGCGGCAGTAGAAATTAAAAGGAAAACTATCATGGATATGCTGGCTTTGTTAGTTTTAGAGTAATTGTCGCGCAACATATAAAATGTTTCTATTTGAGTTAAATTTTGTACAAAATACGAAAAAAAACATTACTTATATGAAGTATGGTCTACGGAACCCTACCTTGCACGTGGCCGGACATGCACTTGGCCGGTTTTCACGGTTCCGTACACAAAGTGTAACCAACGGCACCCTAAATTACTGAGACTCCGCTGTCCGCCTGTCTGTCAGCGGGCTGTATCTCTTGATCCGTAATAGGTAGACAGTTGAAATTTTCAGTGAATGTGTATTTCTGTTGCCGCTATAACAACAATTATTAAACTACTACTACTACTACTACTACTTTTACGCCATGAGAAGGAAAAGAACCGCTTCACTTCTGACAAGAGTGCATGGCAGTTCCAATAGCATTCTGAAAGCCCTGTGTGAACAGCTGGATTCCCCCATGCTGAGAAATTTTGTGAGTGTACTGGTGCAACAAGGGCAAACTTATCGCTCATAATGTGTTTGTATTGTTTATGTCAGGTGTTTTGTTGTGTAGGTTAAGTCACTAACCCGTAGATTAAGTTTTTTACTAAAAATTGGACCTGTGTTGTCAATTTTTGGTAAATAAATTATTATTAATATTATTAAAAAAATATAAATTAAAAATTACATATTCTGTGAAAATTTCAACAGTCTATCTATTAGGCTATAGGCTAGCCGCTGATTGGTGATTTTTGTCACCGTGACTTTTTGTTACGCAGTCGAGTACTATGAAGATACATGGGAGTGCGCTGATCATAGTAGCGTGACAATACGGTGAGAAATAGTTCCTAGGTGACTGAATTTTAAACGATACTGACGTAGTTCAGAATATAGAGTGTTAAATAATTTCCTTGAAACAATCTTGCAGTGTATATGGGATGCACCCAGTAGCATTTTATTCGTTTCATTTTTCTTCTTCTTATTTCAAGAGCACTTTTTACAGCAATCTGTACGAAATCTACTTCAAGAATGAGCGCGTTTTGTTGCCCAATGACTTCAAGTGGGTGCATCGTAGGTGAAAGTGACAAAAAGTTACGATGACAAAAATCACAAGTCAGCGGCTAGCCTAATCATGAGATACAGCTGAAAAAAAACACGTGTTTTTCTCAGTTTAAAGTGTGCAAGTCCGACTCGCACTTGGTCGGCTTTTTTATTACTTGTATCTTCCTTTTTTGAATCGATGGTTTCCTAACTTGTTAAATACTTTGGGCCCAAAAGCTGGCTGGCATTAATTCCAGTGTCAGTAGGTAGTTGATCAGGACCTCCATTGTGCAGGTGTATGGGTACTTGGGGTATTCTCACACACAAATTGCGGTGCCAGAACATGAATAAAACATATACAATAATATTAAAAATGAACTTTATTTAAAATAAAATCGAAAATAGAAAATCTCCAATCCCCAATTTGAAAACCTTTTATTTTTATTTTTCGAGTTGCACCCCAAAAGTGATCCAATACACTACATATTCCAAATAATTTTATTTACGTTACAATACATGTCCGTGTTTAAGTCACAGATATTCATGAGTGTGCCAAATTACACCTCAATCGGTCAAGTAAATTCGGAGCAAATTGGCTGTGACAGACGGAGAAACGGACAGAGAGACAGACACACGAGTGATCCTATAAAGGTTCCGTTTTTCATTCAGACTTTTGGAACCCTAAAAAACATCCAAAAACAGCATATCTTTTGTTTGAAATAAGCATTAAAATAATAATTCAAACATTATTCATTTTATGAGCAAAAGTACTTTATGTAAAGTTCTTTATGTAAAAACTACTACATACGAGACAATACCTACTCGAAGTACTCATAAAACTCAAGACACAAAGCAATACCTACTTAAACCACTAGCTTATAGAGTCGAATAATATCTGACAGTAAAGCTAACCTCATGAAAACTTACTCAAGTAAGATTCCTCTTTAAATGTTATCATCATGTTCTGAAGAGCTCTAGTATCTATGAAAAGATCTCAAAAGTATAAAAGATACTTGAGTTACCCACTGCCTTAGACATTCTTAACATGCTAGATTTTAGGTAGGTACCTAAATTGAAAAATTACGTAGGCAGTTGAACGAATTCTATTCTATCTTCAAGAAAAACGTGTATTTTTATAAAGTCGAATTGTTTTTTTTATAATCTGTATTGAATTTAAAGGTTGATATCAATTGAAATAATGCTGTATTTTCTATTTGTTTTCTGCTACGCGTCGCTATACAAATGTTTGTTTAAAGTTCTTGCGAACAAACATGTTATCTCTTTTTGAATTGAATGTTATTAGGAATCTATAAAGAAGAAAATGTAAGAGAATGAGGTTGTCGAACAAGTCATTGAGAATGCGGGGAGGGCTAAAACCGAGATTGGGTCGAGGAGCTGAATCTCGCTACTAAAACAGCTAACTTTGTGAACTGTATGTTTGTAAACGAATTTTAGTATCTAACTATCATAGTAGCAGTGCAGTTGCAGGATAGAATTTCAGGCTTTATGAACGGTAAATTATAATTATTTTGCAAGTTGGTTGTAACTAACACTTTTACACGACAATTTAAACTAGATGAGGCCGGTGCTTCTTGGTTGACTACCCTGAGAAGAAACACCGAAACAAACTTTGAGGTCAAAGTATTTTTTAAAGTCCATACATACATTATCATCATCACCATCAGTCTTCACTGCTAGGGCACAGGCCTTCTCTGTGGAAGAGGGAATAAAATGACTATGTGAATGATGATTTGCTGGAAAGAGGGTTACTTTTGAGATGACCTCCGCTGTCTTTTCTGATTAATTTAGTTGCGGGACCCAAGACAGTGTTATCGTTTCTCTGGGACTCGTCGAGCTTCATTGCCTCGGCGTTTTTTCTGGTGGTCGCCACTGTTGATTCTGGCTTACAGAAGTTACAGTGGTTTGGGAATAGTGTGACGGGCTGGTCTAAAAAAAAAACAAAAGTATAAAATCAGAAGATAGGTTGCACGCTGACCCTAAATAATAATAATAATAATATATATCTCGTATTGTTAGGAGATTCCTTTCTCAGGAGCCCTGACCACCGGTAGCTTGGACCCTATTCCCGATACCGGTGGGCTACTACTTTTTATATTTTTAAATGTTTTTGTATTTATTTGTGTTTTTATAATATGTAAGTACCTAAATATTTGAAAATGTAAAGTGTATGTATATAAGATTAATTAAATGGAATAATAATATAATAATAATAATATAAAAATAATAATAATAATAAATAATAATAATATAATAATAATAATAATATAACCTGAGATCCCTCTCTCCAACCGAAACCTATAAGTATTTGGGTATGTCGGAAGCGTTAGGTATCAATATTGCTGACATGAAGCAATCGTTGAAGGAGCGCTTCTTTGGCCGCCTGAAGAAGGTATTTAATAGCCTTCTATCAGGTGGAAACAAGGTGCGCGCCTTCAACGGTTGGGTCATGCCGGTATTGATGTACTCTTTCGGCGTACTCAAATGGACTCAAACAGAACTTGACGCCCTGGATAGGCGTGTCCGTACACTGCTGACTGCATTTCGAATGCATTACCCACGTTCGTCGGTGATGAGACTGTATATCCCGCGGAAGTGTGGAGGCCGAGGCTTTTTAAATGCTAAGACCCTCCACAACCGCGAGGTATGCAGTCTAAGGGAATATTTCCTAGCTGCTGACGTGGGTATGCATCGAGATGTAGTGGCGGTGGACAAGGGCCTTACTCCACTCTCTTTGGCTAACGAGAACTGGCGCAAACCTCTAGTGCTTGACACTAACGATCGCAGAGAAGTATGGCAGAGTAAGGAACTTCACGGACGCTTTTTCCGGGCCCTACATGGGCCCGATGTAGACCAACTAGCGTCCGTAGCCTGGCTGCGTGTCGGTGACCTCTTTGGGGAAACCGAAGGTTTTGTCTGTGCAATTATGGACGAAGTTATCATGACGAAAAATTACCGGAGATTTATTGTGAAGGACGGCACGGTTGACATATGTCGGGCATGTCATCGTCCGGGAGAATCAATCCGCCACATAATCTCTGGTTGTTCTCGTCTGGCTAGCGGTGAGTACTTGCATAGGCACAACCTTGTAGCCAGGATTATCCATCAGCAACTTGCTCTGAAATACTCTCTTGTGGAATCGGAAGTGCCGTACTACAGATATGCGCCCGACCCAGTTCTCGATAATGGTCATATCTCATTGTACTGGGATCGGTCCATCATCACTGACAGGACTATTGTAGCCAATAAGCCTGATATAGTGGTGGTGGACCGAATCGAGAGGCGTGCAATGATTGTTGACATTACCGTCCCACATGACGAGAACCTCGTGAAAGCCGAGAAAGATAAACAAATCAAGTATATTGACTTGGCTCGCGAGGTTGTCGACATGTGGGATGTGGACTCAGCGATCATTGTACCGATAGTCGTGTCAGCCAATGGCTTAATAGCCACGAGCCTCGACCAACACCTCAGGAGGCTCTCGTTAGGCGGCTGGATCAAGGGCTTGATTCAGAAAGCAGTACTTCTGGACACGGCTCGCATTGTCAGGCGGTTCCTCTCTCTGGAGCCCTGACCGCCGGTAGCTTGGACCCTATTCCCGATACCGGTGGGATACTATTTTTTATATTTTTAAATGTTTTTTTTTATCCTTTATATTTAATTTATATTTAATTTTCTCGGTGTACATGCCAACGGACTCGGCTGACAATCTTGCCGAGTTTACGGAATGTTTGGGTGAGATGGCGGCGATAGTGGAGGAGTACAGTGTGGACTCTGTGTTTATGTTGGGAGACTATAATGCGCAGCCCGGCGAGCGGTTTGGCGTGGAACTGTTTGACTTTTGTGTTGAACAGAAGTGGCGCTGTGCCGATGTTGAAATATTAGGACCTTTATCGGAGTCGTATACGTACGTAAGTGACATTCATGGATCTCATAGTTGGTTAGATCACTGTGTGGTATCTGAAGCGGCGTGGACGTCGGTGGTTAACGTAAAGATATTACATAGTGTATATTGGTCAGATCACATTCCATTAGAAATTACGTGTAACTTTACCGTACTAAAAACTAAGATTAACTGTCAGGTTACCGAAAGAAATAAAATTGTGTGGGGTGAAAGGGATTTGACACAAATTGACATGTTTAGAAATTTATGTACGACGAGATTAAGAGAAGTTGACTTTCCTTCTGAATTTGTAAACTGCAGTGACAAGTTATGTTCAATTGATAACCATAGATGCATTATTGATAAAATGTATAGTGACATTGTTAACATCTTAAGTGAGGCGTCATGTATTAGCTATTCTGGGCCGGAACAAAACAAGAGAAAGCCAGTAATAGGGTGGAACAAACATGTTCGGCAGGCGCACTTGGAGGCTAGACTTGCTTTTCAGAACTGGGTGATATGCGGTGAACCTAAATTCGGTACTGTATATTCTAGCATGAAAGAAACTAAACGAGTATTTAAAAGTAAATTGAAGTGGTGTCAAGAAAATAGGGATCAAATAAAAATGAATATCATAGCATCTTGCCACGACAGAAAGGATTTCAGTAAGTTTTGGAAACATACTAACCAACTGAACGGCAGGTCGAGCCTTCCTGCGAGTGTTGAGGGTGTTAGCGAGCCTGCAGCCATTTCAAACTTATTTAGAAATCATTTTACTGTGAAGTCCCCGCTAGGTGCAATGGGAGAGGCCTCGACGGATAGGGAGCTCGAGAGGGAACCGTTGTTTAGGGTTTCAGCTAAGGAAATACAGGCAGTGTTGAGAGGTATGAAGCGCGGGAAATCACCTGGGCACGATTCTTTGAGCATCGAGCATTTACAAAATGCGGGTGTTCATATGCCCAGAGTACTGTCGTTGTTTTTTAATTTATGCCTCTCACACTCGTACCTTCCGCTTGATCTAATGAAGACGTTGGTGGTGCCTATCATTAAAAATCGCACTGGGGACGCTTCTGACATAAATAACTACAGGCCCATATCGTTGGCTACGGTAATTGCGAAGGTGTTGGACAGTGTGCTGGACAAGCAGTTAAATAAACATCTGTCGCTTCACGACGCTCAATTTGGCTTCAGAGCTGGCCTTTCAACTGAACACGCTGTTCTGTGTCTCAAGCACACTGCTCGATACTATACGGACAGGAAAACCCCTGTGTATGCGTGTTTTCTGAACTTATCAAAAGCCTACGATTTGGTATCCTACGGTGTTTTGTGGAAGAAGATGTATGATGAGACAACGCTTCCAGGTGAGTTGATCGAGTTATTTAAGTTTTGGTACGGCCATCAAACCAATATGGTGAGGTGGGCAGGCGCGCTATCCGATCCGTACAGGCTGGAGTGTGGGGTGAGGCAGGGTGGCCTGACCTCACCGAAGCTCTTCTGTCTGTATGTGGATCGGCTGATTCGTGAGCTCAGCAGCACTATGGTAGGTTGTTCAATTGACGGAACATTTGTCAACAACATAAGTTATGCCGACGACATGGTGCTGCTGGCCCCATCGATCAGCGCCCTCAGGAAACTGTTATCGGTTTGTGAGCAATATGCGGAGGCCCAGGGCCTTAGATATAATGCAAGGAAGAGCGAGTGTCTGATGTTCAATGCAGGCACTAAAAGCTATGATGTCCCACCTATTACACTTGGGGGGACCGCTCTAGAGTGGGTCACTTCTTTCAAGTATCTGGGGCACTGGGTCACTGCTAAGCAGACCGATAATAATGACATGGAGAGGGAACGTAGGGCGCTGTCAGTCAGGAGCAATATGTTGATCCGTAGGTTTGCAAAATGTTCAAATGATGTTAAGGTGACTCTGTTCAGGGCATACTGCCAATCTTTTTATACTTGCAGCCTATGGGTCGACTACACGCAGAGGGCTTACAGCGCCTTACGAGTCCAATACAATAACGCATACAGGGCACTGTTGAGGCTGCCGCGATACTGCAGTGCATCGGGGATGTTCGCTGAGGCACGTATAGATGACTTCTATGCAATCATACGTAAGCGTGTCGCTTCCCTGATGTGGCGGGTGCGGGGCAGCGCCAACAGTCTCTTGATGACTGTGGCGGATAGGACTGATGGCCTCATATTAAAACACTGGACGAGGACCCAAGTGTTGCCTACAAACCGTGCCCAGAAATAGTTTGTCGTTGTGTTGTTACTGTGTGTTATTATTATTATTACTATTATTCTGACATATTATTATTATTATTTCTGACATGTGTATTGATATCGGACATGTTTTTTGAATGTAATACTTGACATAGGTGAAATTATTATTATGTACTAACACTAGTTTGTAAGTTGTTTATGTTCTTACTAACTATAATATGGATTGTACTGATCTGACAAATAAATCATTATTATTATTATTAAATATTTAAAAATGTAATTAATATGTCTATAAAAATGAATAAACGGAATAATAATATAATAATAATAATATTCCACAACTATCACACAACGCCATCTAGTCCCAAGCTAAGCAGAGCTTGTGTTAAATACATTGAATGAGGGTCGCTTCTCAAGCATTTCATTTTATTCAATATCAGATAAGATTTTTCTGAAGCATTTATTGTTAGGGAATCCCTCTGAGAAACATTAATTTGTAGAGTTCTAAAAATCTTGAAAATAATACAGGGTGGCCAACTCGGATGTAACTTTAAATAATGAAATTTTTTCATCAAACAAAACTTATACTATTCTATCAAATTTTTACCGGTTTGCTAGTTAAAAATATGCTAGCTTTTTGTTTTGTTTCTCATCAAATTTTCTTATACTTTATTATCCTATAACTTAGTATCAAAGTGGTAAATATTTTAGAGTTCGCTACATGCTTCTGTCTAACCCTCCAAGAAATATAAACGTGAATTTATGTTATCCTTAACCTTCCTATACCCGCGTGTTGGTCTGTGAAACCGACAAAACACTCTTTTGTATTTTAATTGTTAAGACCGCGAAGAGCGGGCGGCGGGGCGGTGGCGGCAGCGGCGCGGGGAGCGGCGCGTTTCAATATATAGATTTATATGGAACTGGCCTCGAAGGCAGCGGCGTGGGGAGCGGTGTACGAGCGATGCGCACCAGTCTAACACGGTGCGTTGCCCCGCCGCCGCCGCCACCTCTCCGCGCCCGCTGGCTTCGTCTCCGTGGCCTTATACTCAATGATGGCGTTTTGTACTTTCCGTTAGCTGCCGGATTCATTACTGCTATCGTTTTAGGACACAAAGTGTGTTTGTGCGAGTAGCAAGTACGGTCGTATTTGGCGACAATCGGTCTGTGGGACCGACGTGGGTATAGGTGTCTTCCTGTAATTTTGTACTGAAATAGGTACAGATATTTTTTGGTGTGTTTATCGTTCTTCATGTAGTTATACTTTAGATTTAAAAGAATGTATTTATTTGGTTTGAAAAAAAAATGTAGGTATTTTTGCTTACAATTTGTAAGCTCTTACGAAAATCTGGCTATTTTTCAGATTTCAAGAGATCATTCTTCCTAAAGACACGAATTTGCATGCACACAAGGAACTAACATTTCATCAAAAGAAATATCTATAAACCTTGAACATACTAGGAATAGGAACAGCCATAACACCAGCAAACAAACACATAACACACACACATAATACTATGTAAAAGTTTATGGGGTCATAAAATTAGATATTTTACGACATAAGCCTCTTTATAAAGAAATAATGACTAGGTTACAAAAAGTGGGACATACAAATATTTGTGATAGTTTGATTTAAGGACCGAAAAAGTACTTAGTACGTAAATTTTATTCATGACTACATTTTTGTTCGTTATTATGTGGTATTTCCTGAACGTAAAAAATACTTTATGTACTACAATAAAAGTACAGTAAGTCAGTTATTTTGGAATTAATAATTCATCATTATGGAAATTAAATGGTCTTAGGGGAATTAATGAAATTGTGTGTTTGAAATGGAAAACAGAAAATATTTCGAAATTACATTTTTACTTCCATCGATGTTTTTCAATTTGTATGTATTACCCATTTCTATTCAAGTAAAAACTCCTTCTAAATACCAACCAAATGGCAAGTTAGTCAAATTAGTGACCACAATCACAAAAATTAAAAACGTCGTCTTCAATTTTTGTTAGATAGGGAAAAACGTGATTGGGTTACAGGAAAATCACATCAAAACGTTTCCTGATGTTCAGGGTTCCGTACCCGAAGGGTCCAAACGGACATCTACCCTAAAAGAAGTCATACGTGATGATCAGAACCGCTCAGTCACAGTCATGTTGCGATAATGATAAGTAATTGAGTATGGGTGCTGGCACTCACGTGTCCGTCTGTCCATCTGTCCGTCTATCTGTCTATCCCTCGTCTGTCACACAGGTTTTACAGCTAAACGGCTGGGGCTACAGTCTTCAAATTATCACAGTATAAGCATCGTGATGACCCAAAGCCATACAAACAGTCAAAAATACTTTTGGTACGGAACCCTAAACGTGCGAAATCCGGCACTCACTCGGCGTGTTTTTTTTTTCACTCCAATAACAGAACGTTATTCAAATAATATTTTGTGTGATCCTGTTAAAATTAAATCATCATGAAGCTATTCATGCCTAGATGCAGGGCTGTCCAAATCACGTACATCCTACTTAATGTTATAAATGCGAATGTTTGAATGGATCTGGATGATCTATATTATATAGATTGATAAGATAAAGATTTTAGATATAGTCTGAAATAGCACAGCTATAATAATAATAATATATAAAAAAGTCGGGTTAGTTACACCATTTATAACTGAGAACGGGTGGACCGATTTTAATTATCTTTATTTTGTTGGATTTGTCTCCGCTTAGAATATCAGAATAACTATTAAAACTCGGAAAAATACACGACAGTAAAATGTGAAGAAAATTCATTTTCTCATACATTTTGTATGGAACTAAAAGTTATTTCAAAGAGGGTGAAAGGAAACGACTTCGTAGTCGACAACGCTTGGATTGTTCCATATTCGCCACTTCTTTCCAAATCATTCAAAGCACATCGCAAACTGGAATATTGCAATTCAATGAAATCCATCAAATGCATTTGCAAATATGTCAAGAAAGGTAGCGATACGGCGGTTTTTGGCCTTCAGATTTCTAATTAAAAAAAAAAAAAAAAAAAACATTTTCTTCAGGCATAGCCCATAGGGATCATAGCACAATACAACAAAGAACACAAAAAAAAACAGCTTCAATAAATATCTACAATTAAAATTAAAATTACGGCTTATTTGTATCATTAAATTATTAAAAGTCATTAAAAAAAACAAAATTAAATTAAATTAAAACGCGGTATGTGAATGTCAAAAAATAAATAAATAATAAAATGTCAAGCCGTGCGTCTAACCTAATAATTTAACATGCCTGTCACAACAGTGTCGAATGTACGGACAGTCGAGTCGATCAGCGATCATCGCCAGGACAGCATTGGAGCTGGCCCGCACCCTGCGCACCAAGGACGCGCACCGCTTGCGCATGGTGGAGTGGAAACAGTCGGTGCGCGCTTCTGCAAACATGCCTGAGGCCCTGCAGAATCGAGGCAGCCCCAACACCACCCTGAACGCGTTGTTGTACTGGACGCGGAGGGCGCCGTACCTAGATTGCACATAACTAGCCCACAGGCTACACGTGTACAACGAGGTGTAATATGCTTTAAAAAGAGTGGTCTTTACTTGATCAGAGCAACGTACAAACCTGCGGGCCAGCATATTCGCCCTCACTGACAGGGCCCTCCGCTCCCGTTCAATGTCAGCATGATTTCTGAGGTCAGTAGTGACAATGTGCCCTAAGTACTTAAATTGGTCCACTCTGTCTAGCGGCAAACCGTTAAGAAAGACAAGTGGCACAATGTTCTGGACATTTTACACCCCTGGCCTCAAATACCATACCTTGACTTTCAACCACATTATACCTAAGCCCGTGTCTACAAGCATACTCCTCACAGACCAGCATCAGCTTCCTTAACCCACATACCAACGCGCTCAGCAGCACACAAACGCCATTAACATAGCAGCCAACATACTGACTGCTGAGCGCGACAATTAGTGCGTCCATGTACAGGTTGACCAGAGTCGGCGAGGTCAAACCGCCCTGCCTCACCCCGCACACAAGCCGATACGGCTCCGACATTGCCCCCGCCCATCTGACAGTATTGACCTGGTGCATATACCAATATTTAAAAATACTGACCAACTCACGTGGCATGGCAATGCCATTCAGCTTTTCCCAAAGAATATCATACGCCACCAGGTCAAAGGCCTTGGAAAGGTCAAGAAAACACGCGTACACGGGTTTTCTACGATCCGTGTAGTACCTGACGGTATGCTTAAGACACAGTATAGCACTTTCAGTGGACAGTTGAGGTCTAAAACCAAACTGGTTACTATGCAGGCTAACATATTTATCTAACTGTATGTTAAGCAAACCGTCGAACACTTTCGCCACGATCGTGGCTAGTGAGATTGGCCTGTAGTTACTTTTATCAGCGAGGTCCACAGATTTGTTTTTCACCACAGGTACAACCACGGCTTTCATAAGATCCGATGGCAAGTAAGTGTGGCTCACGCACAGCGACAAGAACATTGCTAAGACCCTGAAGATATGCGAGCCAGCATGTTGCAGGTGCTCAATACTGAGGCCGTCGTGCCCCGGTGATTTGCCTCTCGTCATGTTCCTAATTAGTTTGGAGACCTCTTGCGCAGTGAACCTTACCCCGACTGCCCCATTTGGCCACTCAGCATTGTGGACCCCTCTCGCTGGCCACAGAGGCGACAGAGAAATGGTATTTAAATACATTGGTAATGTCACCAACTAACCATTAATACCAACCCCGATGAAATAACGCACTATCAAGTTGGTTGATATGTGAGCTGCAATGAGGCTATTTCGCGTATATTCTCATTCCCCATTCATGAACGTCCTCCCACTGTTGTACATTTTGCGGTGCTTCTGCAACAACGTTGGTCTACTCTGAGATGCCACATTATTATACTTGGAACATTTCATCGACGAGATTTCAACGTCGGAAGCAAGGCGATGCGTTTCCTGATCATACGGATATGCTGGCAGCATCATTGACTGTCAGACAACAGACAATTGAAAATCTATTGTTTGGGGATCACCGTGTGTCCCCCATGGCAGTTAATGACTTAAACCGTACTCATTGGTACATAACATTTGCTGAAGCAATTGTTTCTGTATCTCCATGTCAAATACATGACAACTTCTTCAGAAGTAACAACTTCTTTACGCTCAAACGGCTAGACTGGTTTGGATGAAATTTTGTATGTAGACAGCTTATACCATGGATTAACACATATACTTTTTATCCCGGTTTAAGTGGGTGATACCGCGGGGCGCAGCTAGTGTATTACTAATTCCATGCGGGCGAAGCCGCCGTTAGAAACTAGTTATTTAGCATTTTTTTAAAACGTTGGAAGTTTACCAAGTACCTATATTTTTTATATCACGATGAGCAATCTTTGACCTCGATTTTTGGATATTATAATTATGGAAAAATATTTTAATCTCAGGAAACCATGTCTAGACACAATATCCTTTTCAGAAGGCTCATTATGATTTGTCCAATCTACACGTTTCATAACATGGTTTTTTAGTCTTCCGTACCCAAAGAGTCCAAACGGAGCTCTATTATTGTCACTCACGTGTCTTTCTAATTTTTTGTCGTGTGTATTTATGAATTCTTTTGTTATGTTAAATGATGTAAAATGATTGTATTTTAGATATTTTTGAAAAAAAAAACAACACGGAACTAAAATAACGTTTTCTCGTTACCGTTTTTCCTCCAAGACAACCCCAAACCCATACTTCTCCAGTTTACCGTCACACGGCATTATACCAAATCAAGTTTGGCATAACACCAAATATCAGACAGGCAGCCCTATTCTATTCGAAACCGTGGCGTATTTCAATAAGCCGTGCCGTCAATACCCTGATGGTACTATTTACATTCGTCACAGAGTCTTATGGGCACAAATACCGCGAGATTCGGTATTCTGATGGAAAACATAAAATAATGTTGACAAAAAGAATATTGCAGATCTGTTATTTACATTGTTTTCATCCCTTTGTCAATGAGACAAGTCGTTTGGGAATTGATGTTTGGTAGAAATTTACTTTTTATTTATTTTGGGGTATTAACCTTTTCTGTCAAAATAATAAATGTTATACAATCCTGAATGATTAGGAACCTTTTTTTTTAGGAACCTGTGTATTTATTTTACTTTATGTAAAAGTGACATGGGGTATGTGAATGTGAAATACTTCGTGTTGTGAGTATGAATGTAGATGGGTGTAAGATTAAGGACAAAAAACCTTTTTATAAAAAAAACAACCGACTTCCAAAAATGAAAATAAGTTTTGTATGAAATTAAAGTTATTTTTAAATTTTTAGTTTATTTTCATTTTTGGAAGTCGGTTATTTTTTTTGTAAAAAAAAGTTTTTTATTTTTCACTTTTTAGTTGTTATACCACAGAACAGAACTAAATACCCCAATAACACGGAACGTGGAATTTAAACATACTCGTGATTAGAGGAAACCAAAACGTCATATACCTACATATTTTTTGTTTTTGTTCAGTTTTTCAAAAAGCGCTGAAGCAATTTCAATAAAATTTAAATGGGGATAATATATATAAAAAAAGAATAACAAAATAATAGTCCTAACAAGGGTACTTTTGGTCTGTCCGTTTATCCGTACGACGCGCTACGGTCCGAGGCGTAGCCAAGAGACTGTTAGTACGATAGAACTGCAATGTTGAATGTATACACATTAATCACGCCATGAAAACAAAACAATATTTTGAAAAAGATTATTTTTTTGTGGTACCTCCCCCACATGTAAAGTGGGTATATTTTTTTTTCTCAGCCATCTTATAGTCTGCCCGGGGGTTGAGGATAAATTCGAAAGAGTTACCTCGCCCCTGGGCATTCAGGGCAGGGAGGAACAGGGGTGGGTTTTAGTCAGTAAGAGTCTGACACACCCTTCCGCTGCACCCTAGAGCGGAAGAAGTCATGAGATGATTTCCCACCCCCCATAAAAAAAAAGAATCCATCTTATAGTGTGGGGTATCGTTGGATTGATTTTTTTTTATTAGAGTCGAGCGTGCTCGTCCTCTAAAAGCTAAATTACTATTTTTTTTTTTTGATAAAATTAAAGTAAAGAACTATTTTCTCTTTTTTTTTTAATTTTAGACCCTGTGATTTCGGAGATATGAGGGGAATGGTCATTTTCATCTGTTATACAGGCTGTAACGGAAAGGTGTGGTCATATTTTAAGAACTGCATCTGCCCATCGATTTGTACAACTTTCTTCAAAAAAATCTGAGGAAATTCACAATTATTTTTTTTACTTCCTATACAAATATTGATCAGCTGATGATAACTTTGTATGGAAAGTCCAATTTTTTTTTTTGAGAATTTTCAGTTTTTACTAAGAGAAAGTTGTTCATATCCATGGGTAGAACCGGTTCCTGAAATATGACCACACCTTTCCGTTACACCCTGTATTAAATTACTTTAAAACTTTACATTTTAACATTATAAAATATATTCGAGACCCTCACAATATGCCCTTCATTTGATATGTCGCAAGGCACAGTTTGAAAAACTTTGTTTTTATTTTTCCAATTTCCACCCCAAAAGTGACCCCCATATTCAAAATAAATTTATTTAGGTTACATGTTTATGTTTGGGTCACAGATGTCTGTACCAAATTTCAAGTTTATCAATCCATCAGATTCGGAGAAAATTGGCTGTGACAGACAGAAAGACACACGAGTGATCCTATACCGTTTTTTCATTCGGACTTTCAGAACCCTAAAAATGCACAAATCCTGTAGGATGAGAGTAAGGCCACTGGAAAAAGCCGTTTCATCATAAATCTACGATTTTCTGCAGCTCCATTCACATACAGCTAAATCATTTTAACAATTCAATATGAGAGGTAAAATGAAACGTGGTTCGTGCTCACACACACGCTATCCAGAGAGTAAACACAAATAATTGTATAACGAGATAAAATTTCACATTTAATATCACGTATACCCTCGTTGATAACGCTGGGTTAACAAAAAGATAAAACAACACTTTATTTGCTTTTCTCAGAATTCAACGTATTAGTTTTCGTGTTTGGATTAATATGTGTGGTTATAGTGAAGGATAAGGGCCGGTGGAAGAGCAGCTCAGCGATGTATGAATATTTTCATGAACGAAGTAATGAGTCTCCTTAAAGCCTTGCAAGTTTTAATGTGAGTTGATAGCTTGTCGGTTTTCTATCGGTTACATTTTGGGGAGAATTTAATTCCGCCAAGCCCGTTCCAACATTGATCCACTAGGCGTTCGGCTATGTGCCACCAGTATATGGTGGAAATCCCACCCACACGCACAAAACGTTTCACACAATTCAAGCAAGGAGACAGGTGGGAACAAGTTAAGGAGTCGAATTCCCTGCCGCAATCAGTGTTTCCTGATAGATGCAATCTCATCTTCTTCCTGCCCTTATCCCATGTTACTTGGGGTCGGCGCAACACGTTTTTTTCTTCCATCCTGCCCTGTCAGCCGTCACGCTATCACTAACTCCCTTTTATTTCCTAACACTCCTCACACAATACATCTATCTTTTCTTTGGCCTCTCTCTCTCTCCATCCATCCACATTTATATTCATAACTCTTTTAGTTACATGTGTTTCATCTCTCCTCTTCACAGGACCATACCAATAGATAAGCGGTTCCCTTTCAACTTTTCTGTCACTGGCGCCACTTTTAAACTACCTCTAATGTACTAATTTCTCACTTTATCCATTCTCGTTACTCCATACATCCATCTCAACATTTTCATATCCGCCACATGCAATCATTTTTCATCTGTCTTTTTTACAGCCCAACATTCTGATCCATACAGTACGACAGATTCCTGATAGATGCAATCTTCTTGGCAAGAATGCTCCATCGTCAACACTGGTAATTCGTATGAAACAAGATCAGGAAGTATAATAGAAGAGCTTAAAGTCAATGAAAAGAAACCCATGTTTACCTAGCGTATGTGCTAGAAGATGTTACGGAGTATAGAAGAATAAGCCTATTTAAATATTTCTGGACTCTAGATGTTCAACGTTGAAATGACTGGATCGTATGATGACATTCGATTCAAATCAAAAGAACAAAAAACTAAATGTATAGAAAGCAGAAGAGGCCAATCATTTCAATACGTGCTAAACGAAAGTGAAGGATCTAGACCAGTTTGTCATAAGTTTTTAATTAATACATTAGATATCACCCAAAAGTTTGTTTTATATACAGTAAAAAATTCACACAATATGGCAAGCGTAGAAAAATCTTAAAATCTTAAAATTAGGGTCATAAAGGACAATAAAAAACAAACGACCTTTACGCCCTAATAACATAAGATAAAGCAAAACATAGATAAGGTCGTAAGGGTTTCGATTATCAAATAACATTTTATAGAGCTCGCGACGCTGATTCCAAATATCCATGTGTGTGTGTGTGTGTGCTGTTCATTTTCGGCAAAATGTCCTTTACGACAATTGAAATTTCTGGTATAGATACACAGACACTCCATGGACACTCTGAAGTAAGATTCTCAGTATGAAGTAGAATTACCGACATAGCCTACAGAATCGCCAAACTTAAAGTGGCAGTGGGCAGGGCACATTGCTCGCAGAACAGATGGTCGATGGCAACGAGAAGTTCTGGAGTGGCGACCGCGTACCGGAAGACGCAGCTTTGGAAGGTCTCCCAAAAGGTGGACCGATGATCTGGTGAGGGTCGTGGGACCGGTCGTTGTGACCACACTTCGGGGAGGCAAATGTCCAGCAGTGGACGTCTTTCGGCTGTATAGATGAATAATGAAGTAGGATTATACCAAAATTCTACGAGTACGTTGATGTATCAAAATAGTTATTTCATTTAGAACACTTATGTACTCAAACTATCTTCACTTATGTGCATACTATTAAAGTCATATTTTGTTTACTGTAGTATTAAACGCAGTAGCTGCGAACATTTTATTTATTTATAACAGCAAATTCCAATTATTCACGTTTTTCCGTTTTACTCAGCAAACTAAAGTTGTTTACAAAATGTGAATGAAGCTGAAAATTTTAAACTACGCAGTAAAATTCGAAATTTTGTTTAGTGGTTAAAACTATGTTTTGAGAGAAACTTTGGTGATTCCAAAAATTTTAGTCAACAGCAAATGAGAAATGTAGGTGTGAATAAAATATATTCTGACCTTTTCTATAGGGTTTAACTTTATGTGATTAGAGAATTAAAAATAAAGTGCCTCGTTTCTAGGTGTAGGTAATGTAATTGAAATGCGTGGTCATGTTCTGTATCTGTAAATATGTATAAAATTCAAAGTCCTGACTGACTGACTGATATATCAACGCACAGCCTAAACCGCTGGTCATAACTTTAATTTCGGAAGTCGGTATTTGTATTTTATTTCTTCGTTATTTGACACCCTCTTCCGAAATTAATTTATTTTTTAGGGTATTTTCTTCTTTGGAAATCTCTTGGAAGTATTCTTTGTAAAAAGTTTTTTTATTTTTCACTTTTAAGTTGTTATATATATACCCCATAACTAAAACTAAATAATTATTAATGTTACGCCCGTATTAATAACCCCAATAACATGGAACATGGAATTTGAACATAATTGGAGGAAACAAAAACGTCATTGTATAGGTAGGTACATATTTTTTGTTTTTGTTGTTTTTGTCTAAAAGCGCTGAATTAATTTATATAAAATTTACATATGAAAATACCTCAGGAGTATGCTCTTTCGAATAAAAAAAGAATTAAAAAAATCAGTCCACAATTGACAGAGAAATCGGTGAACATACGTTCCTTATCAAATGTATTTTTTACTATTTGTATGGCTTTGGGTCAACCAGATGTTTATACTGGGAAAATTTGAAGACTGTAGCTCCAACCGTTTGGCCGTAAAACCTGTGTGACAGACGACGGACAGATGGATACGTGAGTGACAGCAATAGGGATTAGCTTGGACCCTTCGGGTACGGAGCTCTAAAAAACATAAACTCGAACATAGAACCACCTCCTTTTTTGGAGGTCATATAAAAAAAAGACCTTATTTCCTTGCATTCTGTCTGAACAAACTGATAGTATGTCGGTGTGTATATTGCATGTTCATTTTAAAATGGAGTCTTGCAGAATTCCCGTGCAGTTGTAGTAACTCAATTTGTCTGTAACTCGATTGAGATGCAGACTTATTGCTAATAATGTTATTACTACACATTATTACTCCGTTGTGCACTGTAATTACGTAGGGGACACTTTTGTTTTGTTAGAGTTTGTTTGTGTATACTAATATTATAAAGAGGTAAAGTTTGTGAGTTTATGAGGTTGTAGGTGGTAATCTCTGGATCTACTAAACTGGTTTTGAAAATCCTTTTACCGATATGCTATTAATTTTTGAAATCCACGCTGACGAATTGCTAGTTTTCAACCGACTTCGAAAAAGGAGGAGGTTCTATGTTCTTTTTTTTATGTACGTCCACTGATTTCTCTGTCACTTGTGTATCGATTTTCAAAATTCTTTTTTTAACCGGAAGAATATACACCCGAGGTGGTCCCATATCGAAGTAGCTTCAGCGCTTTTTGAAAAACTGAACGAAAAATATGTATACCTACAAAGATAACGTTATGGTTTTTATTTTTTTATTTTTTTAGGGGGTGGGAAATCATCCTGTGACTTCTTCCGCTCTAGGGTGGAGCGGAAGGGCGTGTCAGACTCTTACTGACTAAAACCCACCCCTGTTCCTCCCTGCCTTGAGTGACCAGGGGCAAGGTAACTCTTTCGAATTTATCCTCCACCCCCGGGCAGGCATCGGCCGTGGCAGACCCCGTCCTTTTGCTGACAACTCTCTGAGGCGCGCGTGGAACACTACGTTACGGTAACGTTATGGTTTCCTCCAATTACGAGTATGTTTAAATTCCACGTTCCATGCTATTTGGGTTTTGAGTTCTGGGATATAACAACTAAAAAGTGAAAAAAAAAATTACAAAAAAAAAATAAAAACAACCGCCTTCAAACCGAAACAGACCGGCAAAGTTACTATACTCAGACGCAAAAGTATCTCAACAATATTATTAGAAAAACTTTTTTACAAAAAATACAACCAACTTCCAAAAAAGAAAATACACTTAAAATTGAGAAATAACTTTTATTTCGGAAGTCGGTGTTTGTATTTTATTTCTTCGTTAATTGACATCAACTACCGAAATCAAAGTTATTTTTTCAATTTTAAGTGTATTTTCTTTTTTGGAATTCGGTTGTATTTTTTGTAATTTTTTTTTAAATAATATTCTTGAGAAACTTTTGCAGTAAAGTAACTTTGCCGTTCTGTTTTTAACATGTTTTTATTAGCTTGGTATGTATATATGTACCGGAATATTTGAACGTGATTTTCACGCACTTCTTAACGTCGGATTGAATTGAAACTTCGCACTCATATCAAGGACTGATGACAATGCATGGTTAGCTAAATTACGTCATTTTAAATCAAATATGGCGCACATTCAAAGATGGCGGACTAGTTATTTTTTATGCAGTTCCATGATATGGGTATATATGGGTGTATGTGTATGAGAAGAATATGAAATATAAAAATAAAGCGTGTTTTTAATTTTCTTGTAGACTATAGAAAATTATGTTATTATAATATGTTATTTGTTTATGCCGTTGAAGTTATAAACACATACGATTTATGATTACTTTATAGCTGCACTAGCATTTTTCAGCGGCTATGCTTGCGTGACGTGACTCACAGGAGCCTCGTATTTTTAACCGACTTCGAAAAAGGAGGAGGTTATCAATTCGGATGTTTGTATTTTTTTTTTTTTTTTTATGTATGTTCGGGCATAACTCCGTCATGTATTGACGGATTTGCAAAATTCTTTTTTTGTTCGAAAGGGGTTTATTCCGAAATGGTCCCATTTAAATTTCAAAAAGATCTGGTGATGGGTTTCGGAGACAGACAACGGAACTCTTCAAAAATCGACAGCAAATCAACCGCGATTGCTGCTATTGTACTCGTATGTATAAGAATTGTTAACACAGTTTAATGGGGAACCACAACTAAAAAGTGAAAAATAAAAAACTTTTTTACAAAAAAATAGAACCGACTTCCAAAAAAAGTGCAAAATAACTTTAATTTCGGAAGTCGGTGTCAAAAAACGAAGACACAAAACAGAAACACCGATTTCCGAAATTAAAGTTATTTTGCACTTTTTTTGGAAGTCGGTTCTATTTTTTTTTTGTAAAAAAGTTTTTTATACTAGCTTATGTTTAACTTCTATGTTTATTAGTTCAAGTAAAATTTTGCTAGCTGAATTGAAATCAGTTGAATTATTACAAGTCGGTTCAGTTCTGATGCCAATCAATGCATTTTTAGGGTTCCGTACCCGAAGGATCCAAACGGAGCCCTATTGCTGTCACTCACGTGTCCGTCTGTTCGTCTGTCCGTCTGTCTATATGTCCGACGTGTGTTACAAAATTTTGTTCCGATGATTTTAAATTTCTCATTGTCTTATGAACTTTAAATTTGGTGTTAATGTATATTTTACTAACAAATACTGATAAACCAGATTTTTTCTTTGATTATTATAAGATTAAACGAACTTACCTTAAGTGAAGTTCTATCGTAATTATACGAAGATCCTTGTCCGAGACAATCAGCGTTACTACTCGTAAAACCGTCTCGGACAAGGAGAGAGTATAATTCCCTCATTTAGTACGGAAATCTAAATGCGTGAGGTCCGACACGCACTTGGCTGGTTTTATGTTAAGCATGATCTGAATCAACGATTAATAAGGATTTACTCCAGATAGAGAAACTCTCGAATTCTTGTGTATGAATTTAAATGTTTGTTCAATTTTTTTTTTTGTTTTAGTATTAACTTTATTTTTTGAGTTTATAAGTGCCCTAAGGCACCCAACGATCGTGAAGGTTTCTACCAGTGTCAGTTTTAAAAATATATGAGTAGTGATATAATACAATTTAAAAATTTTATTATTTGGGAAAAACCTCGTTCACCAGACATCAATTTCACACACTTAGCGCACACAATTATTAGGTCCCCACATATAAAATCAGCGTTTTGTATGGAGAATTTTAAAGAAGTTTATTTTTTCATAGTATCATTTTCTTAATTTATTTAACAACAATGAACACTAATGTTTTAAAACTTTTTTGCAATACTGTTTAAAAACTAAGATAACGTATGCCACTTAGATTAAGCAACAAAAATAAGTTTTGGCTAAGTTGAAACAAATAGTGGTTTCATTCACAAAAAGAGGAGTAATTTTTAAGGTATTTTTTTTATTTAAAACTGTAAGTAATAAGGTTTTTTTTACTATTGGCAGTTGTCTATGCCGGTCATTATTGGATAGAATATCAAGCAATTGATGAATATTTTAATTAATAGAAGTGACGAGGTTCTCTATGTGTGAGAAAAAAATGCCAATTGCATAGGTCCCCGGACCCAATACAAAAAAACTCATAAAGACCTCAACATTCAAGAAAAACACAGTTAAGTCGGAGCTCGAAGTCGTTATCTGTATACATTGCTTAGTAATACTCGTATCTTGTTTCGCTGCACACTCATAAACTCACCCACACATTTTCATCTACACCTGGGTGAGCTGTTACATTCATACACTCACTCACCAACAGGTTCGGGTTGTACTGCATTCCTTAATGGTTATGTTATTTATAGGGTTCCGTACGGGTTAAGCTGTTGGTCCCAGCTGTCAATCGTAGATCTTTGACAGCCGTTACGGGTCGTCAGAATCCCGAAAGTCTGACAACCAGTCTTAATAAGGGGTATCGTATTACCCAGTAACTGGGTTGTGGAGGTCAGATAGGCAGTCGCTCCCTGTAAAACACTGGTATTCAGCTGCATCCGGTTGGACAGGAAGCCGACCCCAAGGTAGTTGGGAAAAGGCTAGAACACTGGCAATTATAATATGATTTCTTATTTTAATTATTTTTTTTTTTTTTTTTGTGATGCGGAGGAATGAAGAAAATGTCGTGAGGAAAGTCTTGTGTATGGATGTGGATGGCTATAAGAGTAGGGGAAGGCCAAAGAAACGATGGTTGGACTGTGTTAAAGAGGATATGGGTAAAAAGGGGGTGACTACAGAGATGACGACTAATAGAGGAGTATGGAAGAAAAAGACATGTTGCACCGACCCCAAATAAATTGGGATAAGGGCAGGAGAATGATGATGAATTATTTCCTACATATTTTAAACTAAAATCTTTGTATCGGTAAGTTTTATGAACAAATAAAAAATATATATTACAATCACTTTTCTCTTTTTTTCAGATTCAGGTGAAGATTCCGGCCTATAAAACGTTTTTTAAATATACTCGGTAAGCATCGCATGGCACTTAGCTGTCACACTTGTCCTTGCATTAAAAATGATAATAATTTTTCCTAAGCTGTATTTATACCTATTATTGGTTTAATATAGAACATAAGATTTAATCATAGAACTTATATTATGAATTTATTGGATCAATTTTTTAATTAGTCATATCATCATCTTCCTGCCCTTATCCTATGTTACTTGGGGTCGGCGCAACATGTTTTTTTCTTCCATTCTGTCCTGTCAGCCGTCACGCTATCACTAACTCCCTTTTCTTTCATATCACTCCTCACACAATCCATCCATCCTTTCTTTGGCCTCCCTCTCCCTCTCCATCCATCCACATTTATATTCATGACTCTTGTTTGTTCATTAAATTCTATTTTTAAGGTTGCGTACCCGAAGGGTACAAACAGAACCCTATTGCTGTCACTCATATGTCCGTCTGCCCGTGTCTCTGTCTGTCTGTCCATCGTCTGTCACAAAATTTTGCTCATAAGAATTTTTTACTTCCCATTGACCTATGAACTTGAAATTTGTTGATATAATGTTTATTATTTCGTATATTTTATTAACAAATATTAATATTATTGATAAATCCGATTTTTTCTTTGATAATCCCTCATTTGGTAAGGAACCCTAAATGTGTGAAGTCTGACACGCACTTGGCTGGTTTTTTATGTAATTTTCAACACAATGTTATGAATTAACGAAATAAAATGAATTATCCATCTGTCTCATTAAAACAAAATACTTAAGTTACGAAAACGCTTGTTTCTTTCCAAAAACCTTTTAACAAACAAGACACATTTTTTTTTTTTTTTTTTTGGGGTGGGAAATCATCCTATGACTTCTTCCGCTCTAGGGTGGAGCGGAAGGGTGTGTCAGACTCTTACTGACTAAAACCCACCCCTGTTCCTCCCTGCCTCGAGTGCCCGGGGGCGAGGTAACTCTTTCGAATTTATCCTCCACCCCCGGGCAAAACAAGACACATTGGACTTAATAATCAGTCAATTATTTTCAATTTCGTTGACAAAAAGAAGATGAGAAAGACCCGAGTTGTAATAAATTCCTTTGTGAAAAATACAAAAAGAAATATCTAAATATGAAAACTTTTTACATGGGAATGCACGGTATTATTTATATGACATAGATGAACTTTGATTAGGATGTTCATATTATGTAGAATTATGCTTGTAACCACGTACCGGAAGACGCAGTGTTGGTAGCCGATGGTTTCGATATGCACAGGACCGGTCGTTGTGATGACACTTGGGCGAGGCCTATGTCCAGCAGTGGACGTCTTTCGGCTGGAATGATGATGATGATGCTTGTGCTTGCATAAGTTGAGGTTCACTGCTAGACTGGGATAAAAAACCTAGCATTATGACCCTCATAATGGTCCCACTGTAGGGACTCAGGCGCTCTCCCTCTCTAGGAGAGTGAGTAGGCCGTAATCCACCACAAGGGTCCAGTGCAGGTTAGTGGATACCACATGTCTTCTAATTTTGAGTTAAACAGTTTTGTTTGGCTGGAGTGGGCTTCGAATCAATTAGACTTCAGGTATGGTTTCATCAGTGTTTGGATTATTTTATGCTGTTTCGAACTGCCATGATGGAATAATGGTTATATATACTAAAGCGGAAAAAAGCACGATCATGTTTGGTTACCAAACACTCTCCAAGCATGTAACAGCCTGAAAATTCAGTGGTTTTAAGAGCTTTTGAAATGACTAACTTCTAGGTATATTCTAAGTCATTTCCTACACTCGTCTCAGCAAATTGAAGGACGTAGTTGGCTATTTCTTGACATTAATAGCGGGATTTTTTCCTTTGTCATGTGGGTTTATTTTGTGTTAGCTTTCGCGAGCAGCTTCGCTTGGGTGGAATTAGTACTTCCCCCGTTATAAACTTTCAACCCCTTTTTCACCCCTTAAGGTTAGAATTTTAAAAAACCCTTTCTTAGCGAATACCTACTTTTTACAAAGAACACACCCTCCAAATTTCATGTCTCTAGGACCAGCGGTTTAGGCTGTGCGTTGATAAATCAGTCAGTCAGTCAATCAGGACTTTGAATTTTATATATTGGGTGTAAAAAGACAGTTTCCGAAGCCAAAAGCCACATATTCTACCCTGTCAATGTTGCAATCTTTTTTTTTAATTTTTTATGTAAATGAATTTCAAGCTTATTTATAACTTTTTTCCGAACAAACATTACCTGAATTTTCGTATTTTTTTTCGAATTTTCGATATTACGCATTGGTAGTTACAAAAACCCATTGAATATCAAACGTATCCGGTCAATTAACCTACGCGGCTTAGAGCGACGAGGCGGGGCTTAACTTCACTTGCCTGATTTAGCGTTACATTGCGCGCAATAAAGGATAGCTTTTTTTTCATACTTAAAAATAATAGTTGTTTCCCAGCAATATTTTTTGCGCAAAGCTACTTTGTTAGATGTACAGTATGCACGGCTTTGCGATGTGTCTTTTTACACCCTGTATACCAAAGATAATAAATGTAGTTTGTTTCTGTATTTTGGCTAAATTAATATTGAAATAGCCTTTGCTTCGTTCGCGAACTTATCGATGTGAACACACCCTTACAAAACACACCACTAAATAAAAAGATAAAACAGCACTAGACTACGTTACACATGTTGGGTTCATGTATAGTTCGGTGAATATAAAGCGAGACAAAGTAAAACAGCGCTTGTCCTTATTACAATACAGTTCGTTCTCGCGTGAGTGTAGTTGTGAAAAGCTGAGATAGTAACTCATGAGTAGAGTGACAAGAGTTTTTATTTTATGTGGATGATTTCTAACGTGTCGTTTTTTGTGGTGGTATTGTCTTTTTTAATCAAATTTTGCTTTAAAAAAACAAACGTTAATTAGACCGTTAGGTAACATTATTTTAAAACTTCATTCGAATTGGTATCGAAGATATGAGCATTGTTTGCTCTATCTGGATTCGTAACAAACTCAAGCTAAAAGTTAGTGAAACTTACTTCTAAATATGAATACGTCTCACAAAAGACAAATACAAAAACTCCAAACAACTATCCTTAAAGTTTCACCCAGCATATTTGTCTTACGTAACTTGCATGCCTAATGTGCTATGTCTAATCTTAGAAACACTAATACATTAACCGTTGATAAATGTCTAGGATTTAGTGAGACCGAGTGTCTCGTTAAATCAATGGCTGACGGGTAACAAGGGATCTTACTTACCTTGATAGATCCTTTCACAACTGTGTGTAATATACCCTGAGTATGTGTCACCATCTAAGACTTCGACTTCTTATTGAAAATTAATTGATTAATATTCACCTCACTAAGATTATGTAACAGTAAACCGCAAACGGTTAAGCAGATATTGTAATTTAATCAGAATCTGACAATGATTATTAATTAATTCTGGAAGCCTGTTTTAGCATGGATTTAGGTTTGGTTAGTGGTAGTAATATAGGGAATATTTAAATGTCTTTTATATTTTTAATATCTGTGCAGGGTGCCTAGGAACAAAAAACGCGGACTGTAATACAGTGCCATCTTTTTTTTACTTCTCAACGCTCAAACAATGCGACCACAGTAAAAAAACGATTTTAAGTGGACCACGCCGCCTGAGCAGCATTGATTACTTCGACAGTCTGCGCTATCAAATTCTGGCAAAAGTGGTATCTAGGTCGTTTTAGTGGTTAATGGACATTTTTTTAACTAGCCTTCACTATCACACTGCTGGGATAAGTCCTCCTCCAAGTCCTTCCAGCAACTCTGTCCCATGCTTCCGCAAGCCAGTCCTCGCGGTACGCGTCAAGGTCGTCTCACTACTTCTTCCGTGGCCGACCTCGGTGACGTCGTATATTTTCAGGCACCCATTGCGTGGAGACTTTGCCCAGCGGTTGTCGTGTATGCGGCTGACGTGACTCGCCCAATGCCACTTGAGCCTGGCAGCCTTCTTGCCTACGTCTACTATGCCCGTTTCGGAACACAACGTACTTTTAATAACTTTTATTTTTTAATTACTTTTAACTAGTTTCTGCCCGCGGCATCGCCCGCGTGCAATTAGTACTTCCCCCACTATAAATTATAGCATACTGGTGCCGATTCTGTTGTGCACAAACTAAACTTAATTTAGGCTATTGCTATCTTTGTCTCTCTAATAAAACAAGAAAGAGACGGACGTAAATTAGAGCTGTCATAGTTAGTTGAACTAATATTTCCATACGAATTAAGGGTACACGTAAAAACATGTCGATTAAAAACACGGTAAAGCGCAAGGCGTATACTAGTTTGACATTTCTAACTTTGTTCATAGCTATAGCCGTCCTTTTCTCGCACTACCTTGTAGTAAAATAAAGTGACTCTCTAATTTTAGTTTAGTTATTGAACAAGAGAATCGGCACGACTATGTGCTGTTCTAGACTATAATCTACCTCTGTACCGTTTTGTTATGATTGAGTATCAATTAGCGATCATACAACAGTATGATGAAACTTAAAAAAAAAAACTTTAATTTTCAAAGTCCCAACATTTCCCAGTCCCGTGGCGCCCCTACATTGAAACGGTTTGCGCTGTCATTGTCAGTCATTACACTCGCAGAGACTCGTTCCAACGGACTTTTGAAGTCCCGACTCTATTATCTTCATCGCGCTGTTCCACTGAAATTGTCATAATTTTACATGATATTCTGTTTTTTCTCATGACGTTTTTAGGGGTTCTAAGTCCAAATGAAAAAATGGATCACTCGTGTGTGTCTGTCTGTCCGTCTGTCACAGCCAATTTACTTCTAATCTACTGGACCGATAGAATCGAAATTTGGTACACACATCTGCGGCCCGGACTTGTAACATTAATTTATGAATTTGGAATATGGGGGTCACTTATAGGGTGCAAACTGCTAACTGGAAAATTAAAAACTAAAGTTTTTCAAAGTATACCATGCGATTTATTAAATGAAAGGGCCAAGGTATCAAATGTAAGTTCTATAATTTTATTTTTTTGAGTTTTAAGTTTATTTAAGAAAATAGATGAAAAAGTACCAGGGAATGGTAATTTTTTGTATATTTTCTTAATAACCCCCTTGTCTCCGAAAATACTAAGTCAATGTTTTAAAAAAAAACGTACAGAAAATAGTTTTTTACTTAGAGATTACAAGAAAACCTATAAGTAGTCCATGTTTTTAAACAAATATATAAAAATAAGACTTTCGGAATCATTTGCTCGCGAGTAGGACTCGCGCCTGGCCGGTTTTTTCTTTTTAATTACATATCGACTGCTGACTCCAAATTTGGACTCTCAATGAAAATGGTTTCGGCAAACTGTTGTATTGGCAAAACGGTATTCGTATTTCGTGGAAATTGTATAATTTTGTACCTCATACTGTTTTGAGGTCTGTCAAAGGAGGTTATCGTATGGGTAATAATGTATATTCCTGTTTTTGATGTTAGGAGTAAACGTAAAAGTAAATAGAAAGGAAATAATTTTCCTCAAACAATATTTGTTCTACCGACAAAATTTCTTGACGATTCAAACAAAAATAATCACTTTTTTTTGGGTGGGAAATCGTTAAATAACTTCTTCCGCTCTGCGTGAAGCGGAAGGACGTGTCAGACTCTTACTGACTAAAACCCACCCGTGTTTCTTCAGTTGCCAGTGCCAGGGGCGCGGTAACTTTTTCAAACTCACCCGCGACCTTGGCAGGCATCAGCCCTACCGGACCCCGTCACTTCTTGGTAACATTTCTTTGAGGCGGGCGTGGATGGCCATCTTGAGTCAAAATTGCTGGACCCTCTAGACAAATGTCGCAACCCCGCGTGTCAGTAGTGCAGCCGCCGCCTGGTGCGACCTCCCCTGCACCAGGACCAGCGTGTCGTCAGCGTAGGAAACCAAGCTGACACTGCTAGGGAGGTCAACACGCAGCCACCAGTCGTACCCGATGTCCCACAGCTGCGGCCCCAGGACCGATCCCTGTGGGGCACCGCACGACATCTCTCGCCTCTTTGAGATGAGCGTGGAGGGCCATCTCAAGTCAAATTGCTGGATTCTCTCGACGATTGTGGCAATCTCGCGTGTCGCTAGTTCAGTTGCCGCCACCTCCTCTGCGCCAGGACCAGCGTATCGTCAGCGTAGCAAACCACGCTGACACTGCTAGAGAGGTCGGCACGCAGCCACCAGTGGTACCCGATGTCCCACAGCTGCGGCCCCAGGACTGATCCCTGTGGGACACCGCACGACATCTCTCGCTGGTACCACTCTCCCTGGTAACCAGGGTAGATGACGGCCATGTCCGTCATATAGGCATCAATCACGCGACAGGAATAGTGCGGCATCCGCACGTATTTCACTTATCGTAAAGAGTGCGTTGAAATTTCGAATGACGTCACGCTGCGCGACACTTTTTACCACCAACGTGACGTAATGAGCCGGGACTCCTAAACTTTGATGCGTTTTATCTTTGTCATTTTTATTGGTTTGGTAAAGCAAAAAATACGATTCCAATATTTTTTGGTTATGTAACTGACGGACTAATTAGATTTTTTTAGTATATACCCTATTCAGCTTGTGAACGCGGTAAGTACTGAAGAATAGTCCCTTGCGGAAGTTCTTATGTCGAAATAAATTTGCAAAATCATACGATAAAAACTAAACTGTAACATTCCCTCAAACATAACACTCGCAACAGTTTTTCAATACGCCGCACCCTCTTACAGCCATTTAATCTATCTTAAAATACTGGCGGAGTCAACATCGTTGGCCAAACATGTGACGTCACATACTTAAGAAATTCGCAAACAGGATCAACATTGTGTTGTTAAGAATAGATATTAAATAAACGCTAATTAGCAGGTTTTTCAAACTTCTATAGAGCACTATTTTGGTAGTGTTTCGTTCTCTCGCTTTCCTGCAATCTGTAAGAGTGATTTTCTGAAATGGGTCTGAAGTGTGTAACGGGAAGCCGGGGAAGCACGCTATTTGATTTTACCAATGAGCGCGCGTGGTAGTAGAGTTGGCCGTCAGATGGCAGAACGCGCACACGAGAAGTATGCGCGCGGTCTAAATCGGAACTAAACGTTTTTATTTTATTTTTTAGGATAGAATGTAATGTTGCTTATTACCAAGGTGAGATAACAAATGTTATACATCATATGCGACTACTGCAAGACTCGCTCGTTTTTTCATCATTAAATGGCTCACATTTGACCACTATCTCACCTGATGGTAAGTGACGATTTGTGGTCGACGATGTAGACGCGACGCTTGCCTAGAAGTAACTTATTAATTCTTGACTTAAGAACCCCAGCTTGTAGCTAACGGAAACAGCGAATTCCAATCCTTAGCTGTACTTAAAATAAATGTGTTCCCAAAACGTTTTGTGCGTGTGGATGAATGTGGGTCTGATTATTTTGTTTTGACTTAAGACAATCGGCGGTGAGGAAATCATCATCATCATCACTTCAGCCAAAAGCCGTCCACTGTCGGACTTGTCCTCCCCCAAGTGTGACCACAACAATCCATTGGTGGTGTGTATCGCATCAATCGGATTCTGGCGACCCTCACCACGTCATCAGTCTACCTTGTGGGAGACTTTTAACGCTTCGTCTTCCGGTACGCGGTCACCACGCGAGAACCTATCGATCATCTATTCTGCGTCAAATGTGGCCTGCCCACTGCCACTTCAGTTTGGTCATTCTTCAAGCTATAGGTACCTACCGGCATAGCCTTGGTTCTCCAGCAAAAAATATTTTGTAGATTAATAAATTACTGGCCGTGGCCGCAATTTCACAAATGTAAAACTAATGAAAAGGCATTGGATCCCAACTATTAATCACTCTAACACTACCTAAGTAATGAGACACCTGATAGTGAAATTCTAAAACGTTGTGCGAAAATACTACCTCAATAAACTTACTTTATTGTTAAATGGATCGATGTTATGCAGCATCATTTATTATCGTCATACATACGGTGTATTCTCTTCACTCTCACGTACGCTGCACAAATCTGATCTTTTTAGGGTTCCGTACTCGAAGGGTCAAAACAGAGTCCTATTGCTGTCACTCATGACGGTCTGTCCGTCTGTCACAAAATTTTGTTCCGAAGAACTTTTTAACTTCCCATTGACCTATGAACTTAAAAGTTGGTGAAAATGTTTACGATTACGTATGTTTTACTAACAAATACCAATACTTTATTTGGTACGGAACTCTAAATGTGCGAAGTACGACACGAACTTGGCCAGTTTTTTTTTGTTCTTACACTTTAACAGAGGTCCAAGCTCGAGGTTTGCCAGCGAGCCATAGAGCGCAGTATAGACTAGAGTTTCACCTCTAGAACCGTGTAATGCACACAACGATGAACGTTATCCCAAAAAGCTGCTAAGCTTTGGCTTTTGGTTTTAGGGATTAGGCCAGACATGTCTGCCGCATGTTAAAGGAGAAATGGGCAAAGAGAACCACCAAATGGGTCCCATTAAATGCCAGACCACATCGCAGCAGACCAAGGCGAAAATGGCGGGACGAACTTGACTCCTATATACCGGAGGGACTGACCTGTACTCACACACATCTCTGTAGTCACCCCCTTTTTACCCATATCCTCTTTCACACAGTCCATCCATCGTTTCTTTGGCCTTCCACTTCTTTTATAGCTATCCATATCCATACACAAGACTTTCCTCACGTTATTTTCTTAATTCCTCCGCATCACATGATACCACGACAACCGATTTCCACACAACTTTTCAGGCACCGGTGACACTTCCAGACTTCCTCTTAAATACTAATTTCTAATTATTCTACCCATGCGCGTAAGGTCTTTCTTCAAAGTTTGGGGCAAAATAAACTAGTTATTTAGTTAGTTATAGGTACATAAGGAATCACAAAACCCTCCTGACAATACCTTAAATGGCTTTAAGACTTTTACAGTTACGTACTGTTCCATTTACTCTCACATTTTCTTCAACCTTCAGCTCCCATATTTCCCCAAGGCGTAAACAATTCCCTTAGACATGTTCTTTAAAGTTACCCTAATATATATTCATATAACTTTTTTGATCGCTTCCTGCTTCGTTGAACTTCGATAGTTAAGCTCACGCTTTCGCATTTTAAGTTGCAGTTAAGTAGAAACTCATGGTATAGGAAAACTTCATAGAATATGGCCTCAGGGGTCTTTGGAATACTTTGCGGTTGATTTAGTTCAAACGCATAATATTATTAGACTGGAAGTCGACCTAGATAAAACTGGGAGAGAATGCTAATGAAATTGAAGGGAAAAGGAGATACGTTCTGATATTCTGGATTCGATTTGCACGTTCATTAAAATGAAAGAAAAAGTTTAGCAGAAGTTTTTTTTTAAGGTAGAGCTTATGAGAGTGTATTGTTTTTCTAGCTAATTGTCACGACGATTATAATAAATGTATACTACAGTTTTCCTCGGTTTCACTCCTGTGCCCTATCTCTGCCCCTCTAGCCATATTACTTTTCTATTATCGTTTACGATAACGCTTAGAACAAAATGTATGGCAATGACATTACCTGCGATAAGTCACGTGACACTTATCTACACAGGTAATGTCATTGCCATACATTTTGTTCTAAGCGTTATCGTAAACGATAATAGAAAAGTAATATGGCTAGGGGGGCAGGAAGTAAAAAAATACTCAGCGATAGAGTAGGTTTCATCAGCGAAAGAATAAGTTTAGAATAGCTACTGCCAGCTTCTTTTCTTTCTATAAATTATAGCCTATATGCTATTCAAAACTATAATCTATCTCTGTGCCAAACATACAGATCCTTTCAGCCGTTCTGTTGTGATTGAATAACAAACATAGGGAGTAGGATAACGAGACAAAAACATGCTTTTACAAGCTGTGATTCTGACAACTAAAATAGTCTTAAGCCTAGTCATTGAATTTATTAAAAACACGAATCTTCTCGAGTTATAAGACTAGTAACTATCAGACAAACAGAGTGCCGTTTTTATCATTGATAGGCTCACGTTTGACCACTATCTCACCTGATGGTAAGCGATACTGTGATCGACGATGGAGCACGCTTATCTACAAGAACCTATTCACTCTTGATTTAAAGACTCCCAGTTAGTAGCTATCAGGGAACATGTAATTCACAATGAATGTGTTCACATTGAAAACACGTTCTTCTTCATAACATGTAAGAAGAACTAGTAGTTACTGAAAACAATGAAACCACACATTTACCATCCCGACAAACTATTACTCGAAATAACAAACTTCAGCTCCTCGCTTGTCTAATTTCACTTAACCATGTTCAAACTCCTTAATTATCTTTCACAGAGCACTTCCTTGTTTTCAAACAAGGCACCGTATTGGTACAAGTTTCTTCACAAGTGTCTAATCAAGTCTCCGGAGTACCAAAAGTATACATATGTATGTAAACTCATCAATCTATCAGATACAAGGTTGGATAGTTTTAACATCATCAATCGCTGCTCATAGAAACTTTTTGGGTAACTTTTACTATTAATATCGTAGTTTTGGACGTATTGAGGTGGTTCGTTTGGGAACTGAATAAATAAAGTCTGTACTGGTATGTTTTAACTGACTGCCCAAGAAGGAGGGTAATGTTTTTCGAGAGTATATTTATATAAGACAACTAGTTTCTGCCAGCGGCTTAGCCCGCGTGGAATTCAATCACTTTTTAACCCTTTTTTTTGTGGGGTGGGAAATCATCCTAATATGTCTTCTCCCGCTCCCATAAGGGTTGAATTTCGAAAATTTCTGTCTTAGTGTATACATATTCCTCACAAAAAACACACCCTCTAAATTTCATGTCTCTAGGACCAGCGGTTTAGGCTGTGCGTTGATATAACAGTCACACACGGTGTAAATATTGTTCGGGTGCGTTCACAAACATGTATACTCACATACACAAGACACCCAGACCCGGAACAACTATCTGTAGGTCATACAAATATTTGTTCCGTGCGGGGATCGAACCCGCGACACGCAGCGCAGCAGCCGAACGCTCAACCACTGCGCCAACCGTGTCGTCGAAATGAGTCAGTCAGGACTTTAAATATCTCCAGAGATTCGGAATCGTAAAATTTAAATAATGAATGCGTTGCTCTGAAACAAAATAAACGACATTTAAAATCTATTTCCTCTTTTATTCATTTTTCCAATTTGCTCAATCACGGTGACTTCTGTCAACTCCAAACAAACTGCTTTAGCAACTATGTTCGCCGCGATTACTCACAGTGCCATATGTGGAAACATTATACATGTGAAAGTTTGTGAAGAATAAATGAATCTTTTTTATGGATAAAATATATTCCGTTTTTAACAGAATTGCAACCTTAAAATTAGCAGGGAAATAGGCCTTTTAGCCTGTTCTTTTAGTAGAAATCGTAGGATTGAACGTAGGTACTTAAATCAATTTTACCGATTTTTTTTTAATAATATGGCAAATAAGCCCCTTTGAACTGACACTCCTCATTATATTAAACATAGGTACTCTTTTTTCGTTTGTAAGTCTATTTATTTGGAACACCATGTAGCCTAAACGGATTGTTGGATTTTAACAAATGAGGTATATGAATGTTGAAAAAACACATAACAAAATGGCGGTTGCCATTAGGTACCTAAGTGAAATCGTCTTTTTTGTGAAATGGTTATGTGGTCTATAAAAATTGAAAGGTCGTGGAGCTGAATCCAAAAATGTAACTCACTAAAATTAGAAAATAAAAAAAGTAAAAATTCAAAAAACCTGACTGAATAAAAACGTCTAAAAAGGTCCAAACAAGCAGTATTTTTTTTTTGGTTTTTAGCGTCTGTAATCAGAAGATAAAGAAGTGTTTCAGTTTTTTTGTAAGAGGTTGGTAATCTCAAGAAATCTTTTGGCTTAGTATGGTTAAAATGGTATTAAGTTTTTAAATACAGTCGCTTTGATTTACATTAGAATGAGGATGTAACACGCAAATATATTCTTGTACATCTGTACATCCATAATACATTCTAATGTTTTTGCTGTATTTGGCAGCAAATGTGTCGAGCCAGACTGCTCAGCAAATAATATATTCCTATAAATTGAGAACCTCGTCTTGAAGTGGGTTTAAAACCAACCATTGGCTGATTCTTCATACCCCGGAAAAATGCACAGTTCCTGTGGAATATGCCACGGGAAAGAACAATTCAAATTTTTTTTTAGGTTGTTACTTAAACTTATATAACAGTCTGGTAACTTTTGGGTCTGACGGATCCAATCCAGATTTTTCTAAAATTAAACCTCTATTAGTCAACAAAAAAGGGTAAAGACTGGGAAAACCTACATGAATAGCAGACTTAGTCTTTTGCAAAAAACAGGCCATTAAAGTCCTAACGTAAACCGATTTTCGTTACGAATAAAAACGACATGTTTTTCCAAGTTTTTTTTATCATTAATAGGCCCGCGTTTGACTACTGTCTCACCTGATGGTAAGCGATAATGTGGTCGAAGATGGAGCACGCTTGCCTAGAAGTAACCTATTCACTCTCGACTTTAAACTTCCAGGTTGTAGCTATCAGGAAACAAAGACTCTGGCAGGGAATTCCACTCCTTAGCTGTACGCACAATGAATGTGTTCCCAAAACGTTTTGTGCGTGTGGATGGGATGTCCACCATGCATATATAAAAAATAGAACGGCACTTAGTTTAACGGTTATCTATAATCTTTAGAATTGTCACTTTGCAAGGTTGAGACTAGTGTAGAACCGCAATGTACTGCATATCGTTAGTGTCATTTGTTTGCACGGCAGTAATGGTACAATCTGTCATACCATAAAGCGTGAAGTATTCTCTAGGTAGCAGTATTTGTCGACTACAAACTGTGTTAGGTACTATGTATAGCCGGTACTATGTTTATCTTCACACTTAGTTAATAGGTACTAGGTACATCTACTTAACACTGTCGAAGTGACAGGTCAAATTTTCGTTCCGTATTTTAAAATTATTGAACACGCCCCCGACACTGACACCGACACCGTCACCGACACCGTCACCGACACCGACACCGACACCGACACCGACACGGACACCGACACCGACACCGACACCGACACCAACACAGACACCGACGCTGACGCTGACACCAACACCGACACCACTACGAGTAGTCGTAGCGGATTGCGTAGCGGATTGAAGTGAAAACTTCTTTAGGCGCGTTGGGCATTATTGTTCAAGTTTTCACTTCTGTTTTTTTTTCCTAACACACAGTATTTATCAGATATTGTTTTATAATCTGTAGAAATAGTAATCAAAGTCTTGACTGTGTGATTGATATATCAACGTACAGCCTAAACCGCTGGCTGTAGAGACATGAAATTTGGAGGGTATGTTCTTTGTGAAGAGTAAGTATCCACTAAGAAAGAGTTTGTCGAAATTGAACCCCTAAGAGCGTGAAAAAAGGGGTTGAAAGTTTATAAAGTTTATAGGGGGGAAGTATTAATTCCACACGGGCGGATCCGTTGGCAGAAGCTAGTTACTATTGGCTTCGCAATTTTGTATGGCGAACAACATCAACTACAACATGTACAACATCAACATCAACATGTACTACATTGTTTACGTGTTCTAAGGAAACCATAATTTCTTAAGTTAGGTTAGGTTAGGTTAGCCATTTCGAAACAAAAGATGACTAATTTCTCAATACATGCTTCAAAAGTTACCTTTCAACAGAATTTACTCTGTAAGCCACATGTGACAATATAACATAGTACCGCGTCAATATTATAATAAACGTAGTCCTATTTTAACGTGAATGATATACTTTAATTTTAAGACGGAAACGCAAAATCGTGCCCTCAACTAAAACGCAGCAGGTACCAACGAAAATTTTCAAAATGTAGGCAGCAAGAATATTTCCAAAACTCATATATGTCAGACCAGATTGGAAACGGCGAACTATGTCCAAATTGCTTGGGTAGCATCTTGAATTTAGGGTACCCGTGTTAGCTCCGAATTGTACGAATGCCTAAGTGAGAGGCTACCTACTTTTAGTGTTGTTGACCAACTTACTGGGTGAACAAAAGTATTGACATTTAAGTAATTTGATCTGAATGATAATTTCTTCTTCTTTTCGAAGTTAAATTTTACCCACTTCCCGTTTTCTATTTAGATAAGTGACGTCATTTTAAAATAACATGGCGGACTCCCAAAGATGGCGGACTTGTTATTTTTTATGCATTACCATGACATCAGACATGGGTATCAAAAAATGACGACACAAAAATTGTTTTTTAGTTTTTGAAGTGAAAACTTATTCAGGCGTGTTGGGCATTTTTCACTTCTGTCGGCACTCCCGGAGTGCCACTCTTTGTTTTACGACAAATGTATGTGACAATGTGTCTTGTCATAGTATTAATATCTAATTACCTATTTTATGACTGTGTAATTTAATGTGACGAACGAGAGTAAGTTGCTGTGATCGGTTGCATAAATTCTCTAAGGCATCATGTGACTTTGTATATTTGTATAGTGATAGTATCTTTCCAGTAACCAAGAGATAGTTATTAGGTATATGTAGCCGGCAGTATATTTCACTAAGCCTTATCAGACATTTACACGCCTTATAAATACACATAAGGCAGTTTATTTTCCAAAACACACGCCAACATTACAAACAAGTCCCAGCGGTGCGTATCTAATGGGAAAAACGTAAATATTTTATTCCCATTCGGTACGAAAAATAAAATTAGAAGGCTTAAATACGCACGAAAAAAAAACAAGAAGAGTTGACGTAAAAAACAATCGGTGTTTTTTATAAGCGGAAAATTGAACGATTTATGTGGACAACGCAATTTTGTGTTTGTTTAATAAAAATAAAACTCTGTTACAGATTCAAAAAGTAACTACCGTTACTAAAATAACATAATAATAACGCCTACCTAGATTTATTTGTGGATTTTTATTGCCGTTTTTATCTCATTCAACTGACAACGAGTGAGTTTTCCTTTATGTTATTTATTTTTTTGGTGTACAGTAAAGTATCAGTGTGACGTCCAATTGTCACAGGGGTAAGCACAGATGGTTTAATAAAACAATAGTTTGGTGTCTTGAAATAGCAAGCTGGGCGCACGTCCGCCCGGTATCAGTGACAGCTGTCCAATGACACTTCTACCCGCGTGGACCTACCTCCGCTTCTATATTATTTAATCGTCACAATCCCTATACATATTATAAAACCAAGTCCTCCACCGCGTTTTTCTGTCTGTTTGTTCGCGATAATATCAAAAACTACTGAACGGATTTTCATGCAGTTATCATTAATAGAATGAGCGCTAAACGAGGTAAGTGTGTGTGTATAATTTGAACGAGTGGTGCCGGGGCGGGTTTTTTTTTATTTTTTTTATTTTTATTTATTTATTTTTTTTTTTATTTTTTATTTTTTTTACAAAACTATAAATCACAATGCACAGCATAAACAGCTGATCCTAGAGACATGATATTTGGAGGGTATATTCTTTGTGAAAAGGAAATACCCTCTAAAAAGGGTCTTTCGAAATTCAACCCCTAAGGGGGTGAAAAAGGGGTTGAAAGTTTATAACAGAGGAAGTACTAGTTCTAGCAGTCTACTAGTCAAATATATAACCACCGCTTATATTAAATAACACATACCGCAAAAATAATCTTCTTATACTCCATCACATTAGTATTAGTACGCACTCAATAGGAATCAAGTTAAATCTACCCTCTCATTAGGTATTATTCCTTTCCACAACGAAATGTATCTCCGTCTTCATTCATGTCAGCATATAATGTTATATTTCTGAGATTACAAAGTATTCACATTAAGATCGTAAGTAATGGACGACACTGACATATTTTTTACCTATTAAGCTATAAATAAAACTTTACGTATCTTATTATTTATTTTTTACGTACGTTTTTGTGGCAGCCAAGAACAATTTAAAGCAAGATTTAAATTAAAAGAATTTATGTTTTATGGTATACCCCGACCCCAAATAAATTGGGATAAGGGCAGGAGAATGATGAACGATGATGTACACCAATGTTTTGTATTGTTTATCGCAGATATTGATATCGTTTCACGATCATCAGCTGCACTGAAAGACATCAGTAACTCAGTTAACATAAATTTGATCGGCACTATCAATGCAGTACATTGCTGCTTTGACGTTTAAGAAAACCAAAATGTACTACGTAGTGCCTATTTTAATCGATGTCTACCGAGCAAAGCAGCAATGTTCTGCATAGTTTCTATCAATTTGATGTATAATGAGTTAGCGAATACACATTTTTTTTTGTGGGGTGGGAAATCATCCAATGACTTCTCCCGCTCTTATGTGGTGTTTCTGGTTTTGTGTTTTTGTTTTTTACACCGACTGCCGAAATTAAAGTTATTTTGCACTTTTTTACATTTCCTGTAATTTTTTTAATTTTATTTTTCACTTTTAAGTTGTGGTTCCCCATTAAATTGTGTTAACAATACATTGAAATACGATCGCAGCAATCGCAGTTGATGTGCTGTAATTTGTTGAAAAGTTCCGTTGTCTGTCTCCGAAACTCATCATCAGATCTATGATCATGAAAATTAAATGGAATCATTTCGGAACAAACCGTTTTCGAACAAAAGAAGAATTTTGCAAATCCGTTTATTAAATATATGACGGAGTTTGCCCGAGCATACGAGTACTTAGAAAAAAAAAAAACAGAAAAAAAGAAAATATATAAACATCCTAATTGATAATCTCCTACTTTTTGAAGTCGATAAAAAATAGTTTTGCCCTTGACTTTATAAACGAAAAATATAATCTTTTCCGGCCCACCCACAGCAAACCTTGAAAACTTTCCGATCTTTTTATCATAATGCTATTTTTGTCTACCGCGGAAAAATACAAGACAAAAAGTTATTAAAAACTAAATAATTATTACTGAAGTCCGTACCGCTACGCGTCTACGTAAGATAACAATTTCCAACACGAAACTTTTCCAATATATCCTCTGGTCATAAAATAACTAGAGCCTGAAGATATTCCCACAAATAACAGAATAATGTGAAAATTGTCAAATTTTGATAATTATTTAGTGATTCTTTTCGCCTACCTTTTGTAAGCTGGGGTTGGTGTCTCCGTAATAAAAAAAGTAGCATTTCAGGATTAAATTTCTCTGATAACGCTTACCAATAAAAGCAATATCTTGATGGAAGCGCTCACCGTGTTCATCATAACTGCGCCCAAGTTTTCTGCGAAATAGTCTGGATGTGAGTATTGAAAGTGTTTCTTTCAAATCTTTGATGATTTATGTTACTATGCTATAATTCTTTATCTTTGGCATTCAATAGTAAAATTGATTTACAAGATTATAATCTCAAAGTAGTAAGATTTTGCCTTGGCAACGAATGCTATGTTTTCACTTGGCGCAAAAATTAAAGCGGATTCCGTTAAAATTTCGCATAAATAATCGACTATAGGACCGGCCATGATAAAGGCAATAAATTATCTTGCTATTTGCTATGGGGGTGAACATTATTGCATTATGTCTGTTTTGAACGCCACTTTACCACGAGTTCTATCCCCATCTACAAAAAAAAAATTGTGATTGTTTCATCTTCTTTTTAGTATAATATTCGATGAAATTACAAAAACAATAATGAAATAATGACTTTTTAACATAATGCTGACATTTAAATTCGGTTTATTTTTTTATTGTATTCGTAAAAACTAAACAAAACATAATAAAATAAAAGTTGGGATAAGGGCAGGAGAATGATGAATGATGACATTGTTACATACTTACGAATTTAAAATACGTTGCGCCGTTTGCGGAGAATCATATACAGACACGAAAAGAGACTATGATCTTTATACTATGGTGAGAATTACCTATAACGCATAAGCCTTAGAGTGAAAACCTCGGATATGCAATTTTACACATTTTAATTTTAATTTTTGGAGAAAACCTCGGGACGCACGCCCTAGTTTCACAGAAAAAAAAATTTGTAACCTGTAACGCCATCTATGATGGTGAATGATAACCTCGTAAATCCTCACGAGTGTCTTTACAAAAAGCTCGTAAGTACCATTTTATACTGTAACGACTTTTAACTGATATATGCATTTGTAAAACGTATCAACATTGTAAACTAAAATTGAATAAACTGTGATGATAAAATTCTACAGGGCACTTCTGCTTCTTCCTGTAATGTTACCTCTTGCGTATTTGCTACTTCCTCTTGCGCATTTGCTTCTTCCTCTTGCGTATTTGCTTTTTCCTTTTGCGTATTTGTTTCTACCTCTTGCGTATTTGCTTCTTCCTCTTGCGTATGCTCGAGGTTTTCACTCTAAGGCGGGTTTTGCAGGGCCACTTTTTTCTTCCGCCTGTAAAGTTACATCTTTTGTATCTATGAGGTTTTCAGTCTAAGGTGACGCTATATAACTGTGAAGAAACAGAAAAGAAGTAAATAAGATGATTCTGTATCAACAGTGCGTTATCTAACATTTATGAAGAAGACTTCAATTTTTTTTGAAGCTGTCCTTGGTATGTTTAAGCGCACGTGAGAGATGACTGCTTCAGTACTTATTCTTCTGTGAGCTTATAATTACCAGTGGTAACGGTCGCGACTTACAAGTTGTAGGTCGTGAGTTCAAAACCAGGCAAGCGCTTTACTTTATGTAAATTATTTAATGCTCTCAAATCGGTGAAGGAAAACATTGTGAGGAAACCGGCATGTCCTAGAACCAAAAATTCGAAGACATGTGACATCCACCAACCCGCATTGGGCCCGCGTGGTGGATTATGACCCACACCCTCTCAAAAAAAGGAGGTCAGTGCCCCAAAAGTGGGGGCTTTAAAACGCTGATGATGATAGATCTTCTAAGCAAAATAAATCCTTTGATAAACTAATAAATAGCAATATACGAGTAAAAGCAATATTCATTCGGTTTTGTGGTTTGTTGTCTCATGTATTCCTAACATTCATAAATGTTAGGTTATTAGTATAGTTGTATTTTTTTTTTAAGTTTTACGTATAAAGTTTTAAATTTTCCAAGTCGGTTGTATTTTTTATAAAGTTTTTTATACGTAAAGCTATGGTTACGTATAAAAAACTTTAAAAAAATACAACCGACTTGGAAAATTTCATTTTGCAGAAATGCAAAATAAAATTATTGTTTGTATTTTGTTTGTTCGTTGTTTGACAGCGACTTCCGAAATTAAAGTTATTTGGTAATTTTTAGAAGCCGAGTGTATTTTGTCACTTCCCCCCCCCCCCTCCCTTATCATCGAAACACCTGGGCCTAAAATTTTGAAAAAAAAAACGCAAACAAAAAAACCTATACGGTGAAGGCAGTTAAACAAACCTAAAAAAAATATGATTTGTTTGGAACCTTTTGCGCGTGAGTCCAAGTCGCTCTTGGCCAGTTTTTTAAAAATGTGTTGAATCAATTTTAATAAAAAACATATATGGGATCACCTTTGAAATATGACCTACCAAACAAAAAATAATCATCAAAATCTATTTACAAATCGCGGAAAAATCGCGTAAAAAAGATACAAAAAAAAACAGACGAATTGACAAACTCTTTTGGAAGTCTGTTAAAAAAATAAGCATGACTATGATTAGTTTAAAAACTGATTAGCAGCTTTTTATTTCAACATTTCCTATCCTGAAGAAGCATATACAAGTATGTGGGTAGTAAAGTGCTGAATAATCATTTAAAGGGATTCTGTATTATACACAGTTGAATTTGATAGATGAGAGGTATATTATCTTGAGTTTAGAATCCGCTAATCAGTCTTTAAACTAAGCATATGATTAGTAAGTTTCTTAAATAAGGCTGTAAATGTTTAACTTCACTTAAGACTTCATGACTCACCAGTGAGTCAGTGCGAAAATGCCATTTGCCTTCCCAAAAAAATTGCCAAAAACCCGATTCGTGCGTTTTAAACTTCTATTATTACTATTACGCAAAGTCTTTTATCCTGTGCCAAGGTTCACACACTCGGAACATGATATAGTCTGTAGTTGCACGATGGCCTATTTTTCAAACAACGACGATTGTAGTTGCAAGATGGCCGACTATCAACGGGGCTTGACAGATGTTGACGTTTGACGCGCGCAGAGCTTGAGAGGGGTTTTTGATGCATAAAATAATATTAAATTTTTATTTAATATTAATTACATATACCTTATTTTTCAAACAACAACGATCTCATCACTTTACGTCGCATAATTATCATATTTGACATCTCACCTTGGTAATAAGAATAATTAACTTTCTTTTCTCAAAAATAAAATTAAATAAATTATTTACGTTATCGTGTGCTCTACCATCTGACGACAACTCTACCACCGCAAGCGCTCATTGGTCAAATCAAGTAGTGCGCGCTTCCTGTTACACACTTCCGTCCCATTTCACGAAATCACTCCCACAAATTGCAGTAAAGCGAATGGAAAGATGTTACACATAATGTTTTTTTAGTAAAAGTGTTATTTTTACTAATTTACAAAATATTATGTAACGTTAGGGTGTTATTAAACAATTTGATAAAAATATTTCGTAATTTTCTTGCTATAAAAGTAAATATCTCAAGAGAATGATAAACTTCATCGTAAATCTTATTGAAACAATACCTCTTGCGGTCGACAAGTAACTGACGTCCATATAGCGAAATTGCCCGCAATCTGTCAACGCACCACCTACGACAGTAAATTGTTTCCCATCACTGGGAAGAAATATCGTTTTATTCCTATTCGCTACGCTGCAAAGAAAATGTGATATCAATGTGAGTGCCTCTCGTTTTCTTATGATTAAGATTATCACATTATTATCGACATACATCTCTTTTCCAGAGCCATTTTCCTTTTAAATGGCTATAAAGGCTTAAATTGCCTTTTTGATATTTATTTCATTTTTTTTCCTGGAAATGTATCTGTACAAACACGTAAGTTATATATAGCCTACTTCGAAATTCATATTACTACTTACCGTACTTTTCCTTTTACTTTATTACCATAGAATTCAACGATGAAACGCCGCGAATGGGAATATGATATTATTTATTCCCATTGAAAACGACATGTTGGGAAATGTAATAAAATATGTTACTTTGTGTACGTTGTTACCGTATTTTTAGGTAATATATCTAATGGAAAATAAACAAGGTTTAAATTACATGTTCTTCACAATAAAATATTATTAAGGTTTCTATTTTGAGCTATCTCTATGTAAAGATAGGCCTTAAATTAGCGGTTGATATTGAACAATACCCAAAGTCTTTGACTTCAAAAGGTTCAAAGTGATTCTATTAATCTATCTCTCTCACCATTGTAGACGGTTTAAATCTGAGTTTCAGTCAGCGGTTACAATTTGTCGTCGCTATTGAGGAGAATCTGACAAGACTTAATAAATAATACGCTATTAAAATAAAGTGATATTCATCAAGGTTATAAATATTTAGGGTTCACCTTTGTTTTAATTTGGCTGGTTTATATATAAAAAAAAAATCTTTATTTCGGATAAGCAACATCCATAGGGGTTATTAATCAAAAAAAGAAAGATAACTTATAACTATGTTAGTAAACTTAATTATCAATTTGGAAACACGGCAGTTGTTCGAAATAAATCTTATATCAAACGTGACAGTTTAAATAGAAATAATTCAAAAGATCACGTACATATACCTACGAGTAAAGTTTACAGCGTTATTTATCGCAGTTGTTTACTCTCTAAGTTTGGGACCTTGGGAATATGTCTTTCCTTAATTTATATTCTAAGGATGCATGTTTTGGAAGTCAACAGAATATCAATCAATTGTTTTGTTATTTTGTTGTCTTTCATATTTTTTTACTAAGCCAAGATTATGCCTATGTAGTTATTGATTGTCATGGGTGGAAATTTATGTATTAAGGTGGAAACCCGATAAATTCAAATTTTCTTACGGTTTTTGCAATGTGCAGGTCAGTGTAATGTTGTATCTTGGTCAAAATTTGAATCGCGGCCGTAGCAAGTATGTATTTATAGAATTATAAACATTGAAATCATCAACACATCTCTCTCAGTTTGAATTGATACCAAATGTCATGATATCATGAAACACTTACATTTGGAATCAATTCTAACTGAGAGAGTTGTATTGATGAATTTAATTATTAGAATTCTACAGGGTGTAACAGAAAGGTGTGGTCATATTTTATGAACCGGTTCTGCCCATGGAAATGAACAACTTTCTCTAAGAAAAAATAAAAAAATCTCGAAAAAAAATTTGGACTTTGCATACAAAGTGATCATCAGCGGATCAATATTTGTATGAATGGTAAAAAATTTTTTTTGAGAATTTTCTCACTTTTTTTTTGAATAAAGTTGTTCATATGGGCAGATGCAGTTCTTAAAATATGACCACACCTTTCCGTTACACCCTGTATAAACACTACTTGCTACGGTCGTGAATGAAATTTTGACCAAGATACAGCCTGACACTGACCTGCAAATTGCAAAAAACGGAACTTTGAATTTCGCGAGCTACCTTGGAGCATTCACCTTAAGATAAAAAAATAAATATTTTATGATTTTAGGGTTCTGAACCTTCGAATGAAAAAACGAAACCTTTTATGATCACTCATGTGTCTGTCTGTATGTTTGGTGCACACATGAATATCTGTGATCTAAACACGGACGAGTAACATAAATAAATAAATATGGAATAAGGGGTTCACTTTTGGGGTGCAAATCAGAAAACTAAAAAATGCTTTTTTTTATCTGTACCATGCGACGTTTCAAATGAATGGGCACAATTTGAGGGTTAAACAGGAATAGTGTTTAAGTTATCAAATAAGATTTTGAAAAGAATAAGAATTCTAAGTCTTTTTAACATTTGTTCGGAATCCTTTGCGCGCAAGTCAGACTCGCACTTGGCAGGTTTTTTTCAACATTTATTTTTCACGACCTATGTTTTGGTTGACTTACAAGTATACAGATGCTTAAAAATATTCACTTTACGTGTAATCATAATTCTTTTCCATTTACCCAATTTTCTCAAAAACAGATAAGGCAGGTTCACAGATTCAATATACCTTACGATACGTTCTGAAACTCGGGTGTATCCTTACCTTCACGCTTCTAAAATCATTGCGTATTGTTTACACTTTTAGAAGGAATATGAAGTATATTTTATCTTGAAAAAACATACTTCCCGTGGGAAGTTGGAAACCAAATTCACACGAGCGACAGCTGACGTTGTTATGTACTACATAATATACATCATGTAGCTTGCGTGCCACGAGAGAAATTTATTCTAAGTTATAGTAAAATTATGTCTGCCATATTCAAAATTAGTGAGGGTGAAAGTTTTTAATAATATCCTTTGAAAGTTTTAAAACTTTATTGGAATAGGAAAGTATTGTATCAAAATTTTATGAATATGAAAGTTTCGTTCTTAAACTTCTGTCATAAATTTTATTCAACTAACAAAGACATATTGCTAGGAACATAAACCACTGTAAACTAATCAGTATTTTCTGTCCTTTAAATATGGTAAACTATCAAATCTAAAACTTTTTGGGGGGTGGTAAATCATCCAATGACTTCTCCCGCTCTGGGTGGAGCGGGAGGGCGTGTCAGACTCTTACTGACTAAAACCCACCCCTGTTCCTTCAGTGCCTGAGTGCCCAGCGGTGCGGTAACTCATTTTCAGAATTTATCCGCTACCCCTAGGCATGCAGGCACCGGCCACGATGGGCCCCGTCAGTGGTGGCTGACACTCAACTCTTTGTGGCGCGCTTGGAATACTACGCGCCGTTGACTCACGGGCCTGGTGCCGATCGGACGGCGAGCTACCCACTGCTCGCCGTCCGCAGGCCCGGGTCTAAGGTGGCCGGAGATCCTCTCGCGACGTCCTACACCAAGTACCTCTCCTGCGGTGGTTGTGGCCGGGGCTGTGAGGGCCACTCCGTTGAGCTTCCCTCACGCGTCCCTCCTCCGCCTTCCCGAGCATTATTGCTTCGCTGAAGGCGGAGACTGCCTCCCATTCCCTCTCGCTCCGTACCATGGCCTGAACCAGGGCCGGGCGCGAGAGGTCGCCGCCACCTATCGCATCCACGAGGACACGGTGGTGCTCCGCCCAAGCGGGGCAGACCACCACCGTATGCTCCAGCGTGTCCTCTGGGCGATCCGTGCAGTGGTAACACCCGGGCGTTTCCTCCCGCCTGATCTGATGCAGGAACCTCCCGAAACAACCGTGTCCGGTGAGGACTTGCGTCAGGCGGAAGGTGAGGACTCCGTGACGCCTCTCCAGCCATTCCTCAAAGAGGGGCACTACCGCCGCGATGGTGGCGTGCCCAGCGCTGGGTTGCGACAATCGCTGTCTCCACATCGTCGTGAGATCCTGCTGGAGCTCCGTCCACCGAGTTGAGAGGTGTCGCGGCAGCAGAGTTTTGCCCCGGCGTTTGGCCTTCTTGCGCATTCCCAGAGCAGCGCGAGGACTTTAGCATCCAGATCCCATGGCGACAGTCCGGCAAGGAGGCTCGCCGCCTCACAGGAGACAGTGCGGTATCCTCGGATGAGCCGAATGGCCATGATCCTTTAGGACGCGTTCAAGGTTTTATCGCTAACGACTTTATTTGGTTAGGTACACTAAAAAAAAAAACATAAGTATCCGATAAATTTCGATGCCACTTGTCCCAAGTCTTTGTTCAATCAAGTAAAGTACCTATCCGAGACCTAACGGCGTGTTAGGATAAATCGTTTCCAAGCAACCGATTTCATTAGTAACACGGAAATTCGGGAAAAATTCATGGTGTATTTCGTAGATAACTGTGCCCCTAATACTAGAAAAATAACCATTAACTTTCGTCACGTAAACATAGAAAATATGAAATTCTGTTTTCTTTAATCACGGGTAGAGTTCCCTATGAAAACGTCCACCGTACGCTGCATGGATCTGGATTTACAATTATTAAAAAAATGGAGGATAATAGTCGAGGCACTAAGAACTGAAAAACATCATCGTTTTATTTTTGTAGTCCTTGGTTTTCGATAAGCGCCTATCAAAAGTCTGAAAAAATTACATCGGTGCCGATTCTGTTGTGCACAAACTAAACTTAATTGAGGCTATGCTTTTTCTCTCTAATAAAACAAGAAAGAGACGGACGTGAATCAGGGCTGTCCAATTTAGTTGACCTAATATTTCCATACAAATTAAGGGTAAAGCGCAAGGCGTAAACTAGTTTGACATCTCTAACTTAGATCATAGCTATAGCTGTCCCTTTCTCGCACTGCCTTCAGTAAAAGATAGCCATGTGGTTTAATTCTCTTTGATAGCGATTCTTTAATTTTAGTTAATTTATCGAACAAGAGAATCAACACCATTTTCTTACTTTTTTGTGATTGGTATATTTTTGGGAATGTGGTTTGCATAGAAATGATAATATGAGTGTCATATTGCGGCATATTTTGCATTATTTTATTAATGACTAGCTGCGCGCCGCGGTTTCACCCGCGTAGACCAGGGTAAAAAGTAGCCTATGTGTTAATCCAGGGTATAAGCTGTCTACATAACAAAATTCATCCTAATCAGTCCAGCCATTTGAGCGTGAAGAAGTAACAAACATACACACTCACAAACTTTCGCCTTTATAATATTAGTGTGATTAAAAAACACTACTCTAAACAATTTGTCTTTGAATTGTGAGCTACAGAAATATTTTCTTAATTTTCCATTTTTCGTGATTTTCAGATGATTAATGTGTGTGTACCATTTTTATTGGACTTAATTTTTTTTTTGGCATGAATTTTGTACATAGTACAAAATATAAAAAAAAAATTAGAACGCTTTTATAACAGAGAAAAAAAATGTTTGAGATGTTTCATAATAATATGGAACTTGTCCACTGTCTGAAGGTATGCAAAAATTTTTTTTGAACGCTTTTATAACAGAGAAAAAAAATGTTTGAGATGTTTCATATGGAACTTGTCCACTGTCTGAAGGTATGCAAAAATTTTTTTAGAACGCTTTTATAACAGAGAAAAAAAATGTTTTAGATGTTTTCATATGGAACTTGTCCACTGTCTGAAGGTAGGAAAAAATTTTCTATTTTTTTTTTTGGATTTTTTTTTTCTGTTGTTAGTATACCTATACACAATAACAATATGTCGTTCATTGCATGTTTAGTTCTGGGGTATAACAACCAAAAAGTGATTGTGCTATTTTACAAAAAAGAGACCTAGACTAGAGTCACGAGCAAACCCAAAAAAAAAAACTGGCTTACAAAAATTACAATACAGTAAAAGTTTAAAAATACTTTAGTTTCGGCAGTCGATGTCGAATAACGAAGTAATAAAAAACTTTTTTCAAAAAATATAACCGACTTCTAAAAATTTGCAAAATAACTTTAATTTCGGAAGTCGGTGTTCATATTTTTATTGTTTCTTCGTTATTTGACACCGACTTCCGAAATTTAAGTTTTTTTGCAATTTTTAGAAGTCGGTTATATTTTTTTTAAAAGTTTTTTACTTTTCATTTTCAGGTTTTTTAATTTTTTTTTTATTGTTGTTGTACACCAGAAGTAAAACTTAATATTAAAGTTATGCCCGAATAGCTAACACCAATAACATGGCATTTGAACATGTGGAGACAACCAAAACGTCATCTGTGTATACATATTTTTTGTTTCTGTTGATTTTTTCAAAAAGTGCTGAATCAATTTAGATAAAATTTATATGGGACCACGACTGATGTATGACCTATCAAAGAAAAAAGAATTATCAAAATCTATTCACAAATGGCGGAGATATCGCGTAACAAACATACAAAAAAAATACAGACGAATTGAGAACCTCCTCTTTTTTTGAAGTCGGTTAATAAAATACAAACACCTTAGAAAGAGCGATAAAGGTTTGCGTGTATGATTTGTACCCGAGTGGAGCCGGGGCGGGTCACTAGTATTATACTCGTATAACATGTACGTGTGTTTTAATGCTTTACTAATATTACTTTTTGAAATATGCTTTTTTTTATATTTTTTACTTCCAACAGATTAACAAAGTACTTGCCATCGGTGTAAATCATCGTTGCGAAGTTCATTACCGAGATGTACGTTACCACGAAAGTTCACCATTGCGACGTTCTTTGTTGCGAAAGTTATTTACCGCGATATTCGTTACTGGGTGCCCTTAGTTCCCGAGCTCGCTTTGCTTTGGATAATGTAGAACTTTCGCAACAACGTACGTCGCAATGGTGAACTTTCGCGGTAACGTACATCTCGGTAATGAACTTCGCAACGATGATTTACACCGGTGGCAAGTACATTGTTAATCTGTTGGAAGAAAAAATATAACGTACATCGCGCTAATGAACTTTGCAACTATGATTTACAAACCTTTGTGCATGACGTCTAAATAAATTAAAAAATACCCCTAGTATTGCAGATGTGCATAGGGGGTGGTGACCACACTGACCAATTACCATCGGGCCGCCGGTTTGTCTGCCAATCTTGGGCTTTAAAAAATATATTTGAGAGCATGTGAATTTGTCTTATGTTCCATTTTTAAAACTCAATTTTTTATTTTCTCCCTAAAAGTGACTCCCATATTCCAAATTCATTTGTTCACGTTACATGTCCGTGGTTGGGTCACAGATATTTATGAACATAGAGCATGACGCCATCTTCAAAACGACTGTCATCTGACCTCTACCTACCAGCTAAACCTATGTCCTGAAATTAGATCGGGTTTCAATCTACTCCCTAGATAGTATTTCTATCATATCGTGAGTAACCACCGGTTTCACTTATTTTTTTAATAATCAAAATTATGACTCTCTCGGGGATTTCCCAGTAGCAGCCCCAGTAGATTTGTTTATTATTATTATTATTATTTTTAAACATTGCTCCACACTACTCCTGTATTGTAGGTGCGTTCAAAAACATGTAAACTCAGATACACAAGACAACCAGACTGTGAACACAACAAACAAATACAGACCATACAAATATTTGATGCATGCGGCAATCGAACCCGCGACACGCAGCACAGGAGCCGTACACTCAACCATTACGCCAACCGTAGTGTTACAGCAGCAGAAGCAGTTGCTATTACAATAACTATTAGCTTTATATTTTATTGTCGGAGTCCTTTCTGTTCACCAAAAATTAATTTACAAATTTTTACTTGACCAGCAACGATTGGCAAAAACATGATTATTTTGTCATTTCAGCATTATACAATAACAAGTTTACCAAATAACTCACTCGTCAAGCCACTCATTAGCAGACATAATTTAAAACCTATTGTCGGTGCCTGACGGATTAAGAAAATAATTGTTTTTCTTTCATTTTATCTTATGAAACAACGCTTGATATAAAAACGTTTTACATACCTATTACTCAATTTCCTAAAAATGAAACTCATTATATAGTTATATTAGGTTAATTTGAAAAAAAAAAATGGTTAGGATACGTTAAAACTGTGACCCCCTACGCTAGAGCCGAGCGAGCGAAACGAGCGGTTCCGCGGCATCGGCCGGCGAGTGCCAAAAACGACTAAATTTTATTTTTAGCAGGCTACCCGGAACCGAACTAGTTAGATTAGGTTAAATTGAGACTTCCTACGCATGAGCCGAGCGAGCGAAGCGAGCTGTGCTACGGCAGCGGCCGGCGAGTGTCAAAAACGACTAGATTATATAGAAACAAATTGTGACCGGTTTATCATCATCTTCCTGCCCTTATCCCATTTTACTTGGGGTCGGCGCAACACGTTTTTTTCTTCCATTCTGTCCTGTCAGCCGTCACGCTATCACTAACTGCCTTTTCTTTCATATCACTAATCACACAATCCATCCATACTTTCTTTGGCCTCCCTCTCTCTCTCCATCCATCCACATTTATATTCATAACTCTTTCAGTTACATGTGTTTTATCCCTCCTCTTCACATGACCATACCAAGATAAGCGGTTCCCTTTCAACTTTTCGGTGACTGGCGCCACTTTTAAACTACCTCTTATGTACTCATTTCTCACTTTATCCATTCTCGTCACTCCACACATCCATCTCAACATTCTCATCTCCGCCATATGCAATCTTTTTTCATCCGTCTTTTTCACAGCCCAACATTCTGACCCATACAGTACATGATACATACTGGTCTAATCACGGACTTATAGATTTTCCCCTTTAACTTAAGGAGCATCCGTCGGTCGCAAGTTGTTCCAGTGACCTGTCACCATTTCATCCATCCTGAGTTGATCCTGTGCGTTACGTCTCGGTCCATATTGCCATCCCCCTAAACAAGCGACCCAAGGTACCGAAAGTCGGAGCAAATCGATTAGACGTTCCGTTGAGAGCTACAGGCATAGGACTGGAGAAACCGCCATAATTGCAGAACAGATATTCCGTTTTGGTTCTGCTCAATTTCAGGCCCACACTTTCGAGTCTTTGCCACCACGTCTCCAATCTGCTCTGGACCTCTAAGCCGCTTTCGGCAACCAGCACAATGTCATCAGCAAACAGCATACACCAGGGAGCCTTTTCCTGGATGTCCGACGTCAGAGCTTCCATTATCATCAGGAAAAGGTAAGGGCTCAGAGCCGACCTTTGGTGTTAACCGACCGCCACACTGAAACTCTCAGTAATGCCCACTGCAGACCGGACTTGGGTACTGCATCGACTGCACATCGCTCGGATCAACTGCACATACTTCCCAGGCACACCTTTCTCCTTAAGGGCCCACCACAAAACCTCTCGAGGCACCCGGTCATATGCCTTTTCGAGGTCAATGAACACCATTTGCAAGTTTTTATGCACAGCTCTGTATTTTTCGCACAGCTGGCGGATAGCGAAAATGGCATCCGTTGTACCCCGACCAGGCAGGTTCTCAATTCGACCGTATATATATTTTTTTTCTTTTTTTTTTTTTTGTGTATGTTCAGCTCTCACTCCGTCAATTATGAACCGATCTTGATAATTCTTTTTTTGTTAGATAGGATATACTTCAAGGGTGGTTCCATGTCAAGGAAAACAGGATCTGATAATGAAATCCTGATAAAATTGAGAGAAAACCTCGAAAATTGTGGGCACGTTAAGCGTTTCTGTACATATGTTCGGCCCTCACTCCGTTGTTTATGACCCGATTTTGATGATTCTTTTTTTCTTAGATAGGGTATACCTCAAAGGTGGTCCCATGTCAAGGACATCAGGATCTGATCATGGAATCCTGATAAAATTGAGAGAAAACCTCTAAAATTGGGCACGAATATTGTTTCTGTTTACTTTTCATAACTTAATCAGGTATTTGCATTTAGGAATCATCACATCATAAAACTGAACTGATGATGGAAACCATACCTTTCCTAACCAATAGAAGTTAGATATAAAAACCTGGTTTTAGTGACAGATACCACTTAATATGCTTTGAAGAAAAGACGTCTTTAGAATATTGGAGGTAACCTCACCTGGTCAATATCCTGGGAACCTCAAGGAATGATGGTTACATCATTAGCTCAGTGGCAAGAGGAATGATGAAGGATTAGAATTAGCGTCAGAGTATTAAAAGATGATGCGAGTCACAAAAAATCATAAAATAAAAAACTTTTTAACAAAAAATTTAACCGACGAAAAAGAACTAAAACGCAAAAAATAAATAAACCTTTTAAGTCTTGAGTATTGAGCTTATTTACCTACATAAAATATCAAATTTTATATTAACTAATTTTGAGTTGGCGCCAAATAATAAAATGATTAATTACCTACATCTAGCCTTCTTCATTTCTACGTACAAATAAAATTTTGATATTTAATAATAAGACTGTTGTTTGGCGCCGACTCAAAATTAGTTTATATAAAATTTGATATTTTATGTAGGTAAATAAGCTCAATACTCAAGACTTAAAAGGTTTATTTATTTTTTGCTTTTTAGTTCTTTTTCGTCGGTTTTTTTTGTTAAAAAGTTTTTTTCAATAACTTTTTCCCATGCTTTCATACTATGTGACATTAGCTTTATTCCTCTATAGTTGTTGCACTCCAGCACATCACCTTTGTTCTTGAAGATGGGCACCAACGAACTGTTGCACCATTCATCAGGTATGGCTTCTTCCAGCAACAACTTATTAAAGATCAAAGTTAACCACGTCCATCCATCTACCCGTAATGACTTCCACACTTCGATTGGTATTCCGTCTGGACCATTTGCCTTACCATTCTTCATTCCATTCACTGCTATTCTCTTCATCCAAACTGACCATTCTCACTAACCCCTCATTCATTGGGTTATTCTCTACAACACCAATCCAGATATTTTCCTCGTTTATAAAATGTATAATAAAATGATATTTTGTATAAAAACGTGATTTATCCAAAATAATCTAATATTAAATGAATAATGTTTAAGTAAATGATTAAATATCATCCGAAATATTGTAAAGAGAAGCATTTGCTACTATATGTTTGTAAAGCGAGTGTTTATAAAATAAAACATTTGCAGAATAAGTTGTTTGTGAAATCAAATTTATTTCACAAACAATTTGCATTGCAAACATTGGTTGTAAACTAAAAAACTATCAATGGTGTTTTCGTGAAACGTTAGTGAACCTTTATTTTCACTAAATATTGTTGATTGGTGGGTGCAGATATTTATTTTGTAGGTGTTTGAATTGATTATTGTATTTGTTTATTGCAACTGACTTACCGTGATATGTCAGTTGCAATAAACAAATCACTCTGGCAAAATGTAAGTACGAGTACACGACTCACTTTCCGGACAATACTGGCATAATGTTTTATTAGACATTCATTATCATTCTCCTGCGCTTATCACAATTTATTTGATGTCGGCCCAGCATGTCTTTCCTTGCCATAAATCTCGATCAACCTTCATTTTAGAATTCAAGAGGAATATTCTAGGCACGTGGTAAGACTTGAACTACGAAAACTACTCTACCTACTTCAAAAGGATAGCAGTGTCAAGGCTCCTGTAGACAAGTGCGAACAAAGCAGTGACTTGGTTTCATAGAAATAATTCTGAAATTTGGGAAATTGTGGCTAATTAACAGGCTTGATCTTCAAGGTTAAGCAACGCTTGCCGAAGTCGATCCGTGTATTGGTGACCATCTGTTGGGACAAGCCCGCCACCCTATTCCCAATCACGGCAACTCCTGGTAGACAGAAACAACAATGGCGACCACCAGAAAAACCCCGAGGCAATGAAGCTCGACGAGTCCCGGAGAAACGATTAAACTGTCGTGGGTCCCGCAAAGAAATTAATGAAAAATCATAATTTTCCCTTCCCGGATGGAATGTGTGATTCCTTCGTGCTTCAGAAAGCATATTAAACCGGTCCCGGTTAGTATTTGTAGATCTCTGGGAGACATTACGGGTAGTCAGAAGCTTGAAAGTTTGGTGTGGAAGTCAGTAGTTGCTCCGTATAAAGTACTGGTATTCAGCAGCATACAGTTAGACTGGAAGTCACCCTAACATAGTTGATAAAAGAATAGGCCAAATAGGTAGGTACATAGTTCGAAAATCGCAGTACATGTGCGAGTCGGAATTGCGCACCGAGGGTTCTATACCGACTTGTAGGTATATAAATAGTTCGTCCATTACGGGAATCGAATCTCGAATATACTTAACTTTGCCGTTGGTAAACTGTTGTCCCCATAGATCGACAAAGGTCACGGTCAGTTTACCAACAGCTAATAAGTTTTTTATCACAATTTTTTTATTGTGATTTTGTTTGTAATCTTTTTTCAAGTTTTTATTTTATGATTATAAACTTACGGTTTACAATGCTTCTTGCCAAATTTCATGATTCTAGGTCAACGGGCAGTACCCTATAGGTTTTGATTCTCTTGAGAGTGTCAAAATATACGGCATAAACGGTCGTATCTTTTGATTGCGTAGACTTAAGGCCGTACTACTGGCCAAGTGGCGCCCTCATTGAATAAAAAATCGTAGCAAAGCGTAGAAAATAAATATTAAAGAATCCAACGTCACGTTTGTTACAAAGAGGATAAAGTATTTTTACGTTGTTAAAACAGGCCTCAAACGTTTCGCATCCAAAGGTAGTCAAAAGTGTCAAAAACGGCCGTTTTTGGTACTTTTGTCTTTGGATCGATGAAGACGCTATTTTTTTTACATTTTTCATCAAAAGTCGAAAACTATGCGGCCAAAAAAAATACGAAAAAATGTTTGAGAATTTGCAAACAGCGCTGTTTCATATGATTCCCCACATCCCTAGTAGTCCCACTTCGATTTTTTAGTGTCAGTCCGTATTACAAAGAACATTTTTTTTTAAATGTTTTTTCTATTGTATTACAGTTGGCCAAACGTCACCTAAAACTATTCCAAATTTCAAGTTGATAGCTATAGTAGTTCTTGCGATATCCAGCTGTGACAGACAGACAGACGGAGTCGCAACATAAGGAAAAAAAGGGCTCCTTTTTACCATATTGGTACGGAACCTTAATAGATACTGTACACCTGTACCTAGATAACATACTAGTCTATTGCAAAGTCTGATTTCAATTTCCTTTTGCGAATACTTCGTTCCCTTTTTATTGAGTCCACGCCCACAAGAATAGGAATGGAAGGTGCAGTTATTATATTTTTTTCTTTAGTTACAAACTTTTGAAGAAAGCGAAGAGAATATTAGTGAAATAACTTCAGTAAATATCTGATGACAAACGTTGTGTTAATAAGACGTCCGACTCGATGGGTAGAACAAAAATAGCTATCCTTACGTCGAGTCTAATAATATATATCATGATGTCAGTCAATTGAGCGATTATAACCATTTACAAAGTGATTAAACAGAGTACCAAATTAAAAAAGTTTGCTTATAGTTGGTTCAACACGTTATTAATGATTTGCTGCGCTCTTGTGCCTTCAACATTGACCTGCACTAAAGTCGTTCCACAGATCACACATAATTTAAAACTACTTTTAACCGACTTCAAAAAGAAGGAGGTTATCAATATATATTATCAATTCGGATGTTTGTATTTTTTGTTTGTTATTATGTTCGGGCATAACTCCGTCATATATTGACGGATCTATAAAATCAACCGCGATTGATGCTATCGTATGTCTATGAATTGTTAACACAGTTTAATCGGGAACCACAACTAAAAAGTGACTGAAAAATAAAAAACTTTTTTACAAAAAAATAGAACCGGCTTCCAAAAAAAGAGCAAAATAACTTTAATTTCGGAAGTCGGTGTCAAAAAACGAAGACACAAAACCAGGAACACCGAGTTCCGAAATTAAAGTTATTTTGCTCTTTTTTTGGAAGTCGGTTCTTTTTTTTTGTAAAAAAGTTTTTTATTCATTTTATAAATAGGCTTTCAAGGTTTCTTTGGGATAGGCTACAGATAAATAAATGATACATGATGTTTATTTAGCAAATAGGTTACAAATAACACTTTTACACGTCAATGTTTTTTGTCAGATTAAGCTAGATGAGGCCGTTGTTTCCTAGCTGACTACCCCGGGAAGAAACACCGAAACAAACTCAGAGGTCAAAGTCTCTTTTAAAGTGTTCTCAAATCATAATTATGATTATGACAACCATGTACGTTGATGTCTGAGATGAGCTTTTGAGGAAAGCACCACGCAGGTTGAGTGGACCTGTCCAGACAGTGCAAGCATTTGTCAGTTATCCTGTAGCACAACTCAGAACTTGTAAGGCAGCGATTCCCAAAAACGGTCACAAAAGTGGTTTTTTGAAGACTCACACAACAGGTCTCTTAAACCGTAAATAATTTTGATAAAATAAAATAAAAATATGATGTTTTGAAGTCCTATTTGCATACAGTGATGAAACTCAAAACATAATTTAATATACTTTAATGCACCAAAAAATCTTCTAACATACCTCTTAATTATCTTTAAAAGCAGTTTATCCCTTCATTAACAGTTACAATTGTAATAAAAAATATACCTACCATAAAATTTCAAATGCTGGACTGCATCCAGTGATGGATTATTTTTCATAAACATAATTATCAGTAAATCTTAAGTAAATCGATAAAATACTTCATATTTTGCAATAAATTGCGAGCATTTGTCGTAGCGCATCTCTTTCTTTTCTGTGCAGTACGAGAGTGACCGCACTTTAAGTGATGTCTCAGCCTTAAGGAGCTCAACAAAAAATAGGAACGAAACCGTTAGAAAAGTATGGTACATTTTTGCTGAAAAATCTTGTACTGTGTGTACTACCGTATTTTATTATTTATATTGTTATGAGCCTCCATAGCCTTACCCATATTTTTGTGTACCTACATAAATAAAGATACCTATTTATCTATCTATAAACACATGTCAGAGACTACACTTCTGTCAATGACCTTCAAGACACCATTCACTTCACGACGTTTTATGGAGTCATAAAGTTAATGGCCACCGAACTACAATGTGGCAGAGGTGTCGATCGGTACGATAAGGTCTAGAAAACTATTAATATTTTCATTTTGATGGTATGTTCTTTTTAGTATTTTCTTTTCTGGCAATTGAAGTGAATGAACTATGTGTCGTATGCATCTTAGTGAAACTAAAGCCATTTTTTTTTTGATGAAAGTTCTTTGAGCTTCGTTTACGCTCAGTAAATTGAGTACAACTAGAAAACTAATAGGGATGTTTCCTGGGTATACAAATAATAATTCTATTTAGTTCGTAAGTTAGATTTTCAAAAAAAACTTTTTTACAAAAAAAACAGAACCGACTTCCAAAAAAAGAGGAAAATAACTTTAATTTCGAAAGTCGGTGTTTCTGGTTTTGTGTCTTCGTTTTTTGACACTGACTTCCGAAATAAAAGTTCTTTTCCTCTTTTTTTAACCGACTTCGAAAAAGGAGGAGGTTATCAATTCGGATGTTTGTATTTTTTTTTTTTTGTATGTTCGGGCATAACTCTGTCATATATTGACGGATTTGCAAAATTCTTTTTTTGTTCGAAAGGGGTTTATTCCGAAATGGTCCCATTTAAATTACAAAAAGATCTGATGATGGGTTTCGGAGACAGACAACGGAACTCTTCAAAAATTGACAGCAAATCAACCGCAATTGCTGCTATCGTATGTCTATGAATTGTTAACACAGTTGAATGGGGAGCCATAACTAAAAAGTGAAAAATAAAAAACTTTTTTACAAAAAATAGAACCGACTTCCAAAAAACTTTTTTACAAAAAAATAGAACCGACTTCCAAAAAAAGTGCAAAATAACTTTAATTTCGGAAGTCGGTGTTCCTGTTTTGTGTCTTCGTTTTTTGACACCGACTTCCGAAATTAAAGTTATTTTGCACTTTTTTTGGAAGTCGGTTCTATTTTTTTGTAAAAAAGTTTTTGAAGAGTTCCGTTGTCTGTCTCCGAAACCCATCATCAGAACTTTTTGAAATTTAAATGGGACCATTTCGAAATAAACCCCTTTCGAACAAAATAAGAATTTTGCAAATCCGTCAAAATATGACGGAGTTATGCCCGAACATACATAAAAAAAAAAAAAAAATTACAAACATCCGAATTGATAACCTCCTCCTTTTTCGAAGTCGGTTAAAAAAAGTGCAAAATAACTTTAATTTCGGAAGTCGGTGTCAAAAAACGAAGACACAAAACAGGAACACCGACTTCCGAAATTAATATTACTATTTTTTTGTAAAAAAGTTTTTGGAAGTCGGTTCTATTTTTTTTGTATAAAAGTTTTTTATTTTTCACATTTTAATTGTGTTTCCCCATTAAACTGTTTTAACAATTCATATACATGTTATCGCAGCAATCGCGGTTGATTTGCTGTCAATTTTTGAAGAGTTCCGTTGTTTTTCTCCGAAACCCATCATCAGATATATATGAAATTTAAATGGAACCATTTCGGAACAAACCCTTTTCGAACAAAAAAAGAATTTTGCAAATCTGTCTGTAAATGACAATGAGTTATGCCCGAACATACATAAAAAAACACCTCCTTCTTTTTGAAGTCGGTTAAAAAGTATTCGACACATATTTTTTGCTTTATCAAACCAATAAACAATTACAAAGATAAAACGCATCAAAGTTGAGGAGTGGGGGCTTGCTACGTCACTAAACGGTACAAAGTGTAGTGAAATTTCAACGCAATGTATCGTCCTCATTTTGGTTTTACGTGACAATAGAAAAAATACTAAATACTAATAACTATAATCTAACTAACGGACTAGGAACATAGTGAAAAAAAAATTATTTTTCTAGGAAACTAGCCTATTCTCATAACATAAGTATAGGGCCTGGTTACACAGTACGAGCTAGTAACGGCCCGGTCTAATAAGACCGGTTTAAATAATAATATTTCTTGCAAACAACATAAAGTTGTGAAACATTCTCCGATACGCGATTATCCGATGGAAGGAGTTTTTTGCAAAAAAGTTTTTATTTTATTTTCACTTTTTAGTTGTACTTCCCTATTGACATATGGTGGCATACGATCGTAGCAATCGTGTGTCATTTACTGTTAATTATTGAAGAGTTCCACTGTCTATTTCCAAAGATCTTCATCAGGCCGTAATTAATTTTTTTCCTTGAGAAATATGGATTAAAAAAAAAAAGGTGTGTGTGCGATTCACACACGATAGAAGTGAAACTTCAGTAAATCGACAAAAGAATGAGATGAATATATATAACAAGGGTAGGTTATTTACAAAGTTTAATTGATTAAAAATGAAAGTATTTTGATTAATTTTAAAAGATATTTTATATTTTATTTAACATATGTTACATAATCTATTGCTCAAGTTCCATATTTTCAGATTCAACAAATGATACAAGAGGCTTATGATAACTAAAATACGATACAAATGTTTTAGTTTCAATTTGGAGATATATTTCTATCTCATTCTTTCCTGGCTTCATCCTACACATTTTTGTATTTGTGTCTCTTACCTGTCGTTTTTTCCGTAGCATCCGGTTTGAAATCACAACGATTCTAAAGAAGTTTCACTTCAATAACAAAAACCCCATCCAAATCAGATTAGTAGTTTTCGAGAAAATTGGGGACAAACAAGTATCTTCCTTTTTTGTAGTCTGTTAAAAATAGTTCAGTTTTTGACATAGTCTGCCTACAATTTTCATTAGCTGAACAAACTTCACCGAATAACATAATATTATAACTTGTTAATTTATTTATTAAAACTTTATGCACGAGTAATTTCGGTACGAAAGCGAACTAAATGTGTAAGGAATTTTCCAACAGTTCATGTTCCAACACATAATTTTGTATTGCAGGAATATGAGAATTCAGATTCTTGACACTGAATTTTCAGATAGGCGGCGGCGATGATAAATAAAATTATTTATACCTAGTTTAAAATAACACTTTCACACGTCAATATTCTTTGTCAATTTGAAGTCGATAAGGCCTATGTTTCCTAGGTGAGTACTCTGAGAAGAAACATCGAAACAAACTCGGATGGGCGCGGAATTGTTTGATCGACACAGGAAAGTGAAAAAAAACGGGTGAGTTTTAGTCAGTAAGAGTCTGATACGCCTTTCCGCTCCACCCAGAGCGGGAGATGTTATTTGATGATATTCCATCGTCAAAAAAAAAAAGGTCAAACTCGGAGGAATGACTTCTTACCAAACGGTGGGCCTCCTGTGTGATTTGGTGGCCGAATCTATACGTTAAAAACCAAGGTCGGGTTAGTTACATCATTTATTTAAAAGTGCCGAAAAATTCACGAAAAAAAAAAATTTGAGAGGTGTCAAGGGACACCCGGATGGAACGAAGTTGCTTTCGATTAATTAGTGAAGGAATTGTAATATAATTTTATTTTTTTTAATTTATAATATTTTTTTTATTATTAACTACGCACACACGCACGCACGTAAGAAGTTATACTTCATCATCTCATCTCATCTCATCTCATCTCATCTCATCACAGATCAGCTAAGCTCAGCTCAGCTCAGCTCAGCTCAGCTCAGCTCAGCTCAGCTCAGCTCAGCTCAGCTCAGCTCAGCTCAGCTCAGCTCAGCTCAAATCAACTCAACTCTTTAGCAATAACAATAACTATAACAAAAGTAATTGTAATAAAATTTTATTTTTTTTACTATAGCAAAAAGTGTCGTGACAACTTTTCGTAAGAATTTTTTCCGTCTAGCCCCCTTTCACAACGCGCGCTAAGGAACTTCGTTCCAAAAATGATATAGAAAATTCGTTTCCTCGGTGTTTTTTAGACGATTTCTCGAGAACGGATTCATTGATTGATTCCGAGGCGGTACGAAGTTCACCGGGTCATGTGGTAACACATAAAAAGTATATTGACATACCTTGACCTTTCTAGTCATAAAAATACCCGAAAACCTACAAACATCGTCGGGGGATAAATTAGTTTGGCAATAAAACGTCTTTAAAAGATATATGGAAATGTTTTCGAAAGGGCAGTTTCCTCAAGTAATCCCATTCAAGCCAGTACATTATCATTATTGAGAACAGTTTTAGTAGCCGTTTTGAAAAGGGTCTACTTATTTTTTAGTTTACTTTCGTTAGGCATGTTTAGTCCAAGGCGGAACAAGGAGTGTGTGTTTTTGTTTATTTTTAAATAATTAATGCAATTTTTTATTAATTAAGCAGCGAGAATAAAGTGGAACTGGGCTGATCACATCTGCCGCATGTCGGAGGAGCAGTGGGCAATGATTACCACACAGTGGATCCCGAACGCAAAGAAACGACAACGTGGCAGGCCCAGAAAGAGATGGCGGGATGAGTTGGATTCCTTCTCAAAGGACTGGCCCAAAATTGCAGAAGATCGGGAAAAGTGGAAGGAGGGAAGGGAGGCCTTTGCCCTGCAGTGGGACAGCACAGGCTCATAATAAAATAAATTAATGTCATCTCTTGATATCATGATTTTAAACCATCTCATGTCAGATAAATCATTTAAAATTGTCCGGAATTGTCTATTTATTTATTTATTAAATACTGCAAATACAAGTACAGAGGCGGAATTAATGCCTCAGGCATTTTTTACCAGTCAACTAGTCACAAAATTATTAGTTGATGTACTCTAAAAAAATAATATGTATTCTATTAAATGCCTAGTCAATTAAAGTAGATAGTCTTTTTAGGGTTCCGTACCAAAGGGTCCAAACGGAGCCCTGTTGCTGTCACTCACGTGTCCGTCTGTCAGTCTGTCCGTCTGTCAAGTTCCAAACATGAGCAGGTTTTCCTGTTATCTGGTGAGCTTGTCGACCAAATTATGTAGGATAGAATCAGTAGGTACTTCAAAAGGATTCCGGAAGTTCCTTCATTAGCTGAAAGCTATCCTACTATCGCTGTAAGACCCACAGCAGTGTAATTTTTTTCCAGATTAAATGCATGGTTCCCGTAGGATAGACCATGAGAGCAAAGACGCGAGTGAAGCTAGTAAAAGCAGTATTTATAATAATAGTTAACATAAACTAAAAAGTAGAAAAAAAAATCTGGAAGTTCAATTTTATCGTAAATAAATTTTCTATAGTTTAAAAAAAACTGTAAACACGCTTTATTTTTCGTATTTTCCTCAGCAACCCCTTCATTAGATACCTATAACATGAAAATGCATAAAAAATAACCAGTCCGCCATATTTGATTTAGAATGTCGTCACTTAGCTAAGCATGCGTTGTCATCGGTCCTTGATAAGTTTGCGAAGTTTCAATTCAATCAAACGTTTTGAAGTGGGTGAAAATCACGTTATAAAGATTCCGTTACATAGATACATACCAAGCTAATAAAAGCGTGTTAAAAAATCCTTAATATTTTTAAAATTGCCTCCTGCCCTTTATTTCAATATCCCACATGACCATGTCACAAAAAATACGACTCCACCTATCTAATGGCACCCGGGCCTGCGGACGACGAGTAATGGGTAGCTCGCCGTCCGATCAGCACCAGGCCCGAGATTCAACGGGGCGTAGTGTTCCACGCGCGCCTCAAAGAGTTGTCAGCAATAAGGACGGGGCCCGTCATGGCCGATGCCTGCCCGGGGGTTGAGGATAAATTCGAAACAGAGTTACCTCGCCCCCGGGAACTAAGGGCAGGCAGGAACAGGGGTGGGTTTTAGTCAGTAAGAGTCTGACACGCCCTCCCGCTCCACCCAGAGCGGGAGAAGTCGTTGGATGATTTCCCACCCCACAAAACAAAAAAACCTATCTAATGGCGCCCGACAATATGTTTTTTTTTTTAGAAATTCAAGTACCTTGTGTCACTTTGATTGTCAAGACCCATTTAATGCTACCTCATTTGTCAAAATCCATCCAGTCGTTAAGGCGACAGGGAGTGCTAAAAATGTAAGAAAGAAAAGAGAGAAAGTAAAAATATTTATTTGTACGACGCCAAAAAGGCACCTATTAGCATTATGCTGTGACATTTATGCAATAAATAACGCAGCGCTGGTATTCTGTTAGGGCCCGCTGTAATGCCACAGACATACTCACGGAACCCGGTACAAAACTCACTAACTATAAATATATATCTAAAAAGTGAAATAAAAAAAACAATAACTATAGTTTTAAAAGTAATAAATCAAACATCAAATCTCCTTATCTATGGTACTCGTACTTAATTAAGTCTATGGTGCTTATAACTACGATGCAAGACCAGTGCAAGTAGACTATATAAATGTAGTATATAGTATATTAATCTATGACGTAGTATCTCTTTATAGTCTGTGATAGGAAAGATCAGCTATCAAAAATAAAAAAGTGTCCTAAAGAAAATAAATAAATAGTGTGTGTAATGTAGACAAACGAAAAACTTTACCCTCCTTCTAGGACTGTCGGGTATCAACGGAGATGCCCTCACGCCCCTAGCAGCTGCCGCAGGAGAAGCACCAGGCGTTGGGAGATGCAAGCCGACTCCTGGCCACCGTACCGCCACCGCGCGGTCTTTGTTACGGCGAGTAATGGGGTAGCTCGCCGTTCGATAAGGACCAGGCCCGAGTCGACGGCGCGTAGTGTTCCACGCGCACCTCAAAGAGACGTCAGCAACAACTGACGGGGTCCGCTGTGACCGATGCCTGTATGTATGAGTCGCGAATAAATTCGAAATAGAGTTACAGCGGCCGTGGCACAAGCAACTGAAGGAACAGGGATGGGTTTTACTAAAAAAAAGTTGGATGATTTCCCACACCAAAAAAAAAGGGATGTCGGGTAAAAATAAGACTAATGTTGACTTTTTCCTAGAAAAAACACTCAACGAGTTGGCACGTTTCGACTTCCCATAACTCTATTAGAATAAGATTATCTTGCCTAAGGCATACGTCGTGAGATATAGGATACGGTAATGTGTGCCATACGTCTTAATGAGCTGTTTATTGATATTGAGTGGCTCTTGGCGTAATAGATGAGGAGCAATCTGAGTGAATGGGTAATGCTGAAAACCATCCTAATGATATTCTAAATAGTCGGTTTGCTTGATTTACTTGACTAAAGATCCTATGTCGCCTAGCTGGGGCAGAGGGCGTACACAGTATTCCTCCATCGCGTGTGGTCTTGAGCTTCTCGCTTCACCTCGCTTCACGTTATTCCGATGCTCATCACTTCACCCAACACTGTGCGTCACCTTTTCCCTTGAGAGTTCCAATCCATGCCCAGTTTAGGAATGTGATCGGAATCCCTACCGAGCGTGTGACCAATCTATTTCCACTTACAATGCTTGATCTGGCAGTCGATCGGTCTCTCGTCACATTTCTCCAACAGCCCTACATTAGAGATAGTCTCGGGCCACTAAATTCCGAGGCTGCGTCGAAGGCATCTGTTGACGAAGACCTGGATTTGACGCGAGTTGGCCTTAATTGTTATATTCCACGTTTCACACCTGTAGCGCGACACAGATTTGACCTTAGCCCTTTTTTTTTAAATATTAGTTTAACCCTTCGAGTCAGTGAGAAAATTTACCTCACACAAGAACTTATTAACTAGCGACAGCTGAGCAGCTGAGCTGTCACTGAGCTACAACTGTTGTTGTGAGTTGTAGCTGTTAGGCTTTGGCTATCCATAATGTGATGTTCTCTTCAGTACCTTCAATCTCTGAAAAGTGGGTTGAAAAATTACGAGTGTGACATTTATGTTCTAAGTCCTTTTTAAGGAAATTTCATACACTCCACTCGACTTATAAAAATCTTCTCTACTAACGTCAACTAATAACAAGCTATAACTGTCAATTTTATAAATAGAAATTGGGTAGCTTGGAGGAATCGACTTAAAATAAAAGAATTGGTAAAGCCATTTCAAAATTAGTTAGATTTTCAGACGCCAACATGAACCTGAAATTGTGTCGTGAATTTTGAGAGATAAAGTTAGTAATGAGAAAACTCTCCGGAGCCAAACAAAACTTTTCGAGAACAAACTGAATCCAATGAAAAATATTTTCGTGCTAAAATACGCTTTTTTCGATGGCAATCACTAGAAATTTGGATGAAATGACGTCAATTTGGACTCATCAATAAAAGTATGATAAAACAAGGGACAGTGGATGCTATTATTCAGAACTGGCGTCCCGCCCCAGTTTTGCACGGGTACAATTTTTACACCTAAACGTTCCTCATGAATCACTCTCAGGTCTATCGGGGAAAACCGCAAGAAAATCCGTTAACCGATCACCAAAAAATTTAGCAACATTGTCGCCTGGGGTCGCGGATAAATTTAGTAAAGTTGTCGCCTGGGGTCACGGATAAATTTAGCAATGTTTTCGCCTGGGGTCGCGGATAAATTTAGTAACGTTGTCGCCTGGGGTCACGGATAAATTTAGCAATGTTTTCGCCTGGGATCGCGGATAAATTTAGCAACGTTGTCACCTGGGGTCGCGGATAAATTTAGCAACGTTGTCGCCTGGGGTCGCGGATAAATTTAGCAACGTTGTCGCCTGGGGTCACGGATAAATTTAGCAATGTTTTCGCCTGGGATCGCGGATAAATTTAGCAACGTTGTCACCTGGGGTCGCGGATAAATTTAGCAACGTTGTCGCCTGGGGTCGCGGATAAATTTAGCAACGTTGTCGCCTGGGGTCACGGATAAATTTAGCAATGTTTTCGCCTGGGATCGCGGATAAATTTAGTAACGTTGTCACCTGGGGTCGCGGATAAATTTAGTAACGTTGTCGCCTGGGGTCACGGATAAATTTAGCAATGTTTTCGCCTGGGATCGCGGATAAATTTAGCATCGTTGTCACCTAGGGTCTCGGATAAATTTAGCAACGTTGTCGCCTGGGGTCGCGGATGAATTTAGCAACGTTGTCGCCTGGGGTCGTGGATGAATTTAGCAACGTTGTCGCCTGGGGTCGCGGATGAATTTAGCAACGTTGTTGCATGGGGTCGCGGATAAATTCGAAATAGAGTTACCACAGCCCTTGGCACAGAGGCAACTGAAGGAACAGGGGTGAGTTTTAGTCAGTAAAAGCCTGACACGCCTTCCCGCTCCAACCAGAGTGGGAGTAGTCATTGGATGATATCACACCTCACAAAAAAAGAGGTACAGAAAAGAACATTAGTACTTTCCATCCAGAAAAATACGTACTGCCGAACCTGCTGAGGGATAGAATAACAAACTTGTAAGGTACTAAAAGAAGGCTTCCTACAAGGTCGCTGGTGAAAGCTGTGAGAGACCGCTAGATACGAGAAGTGCAGGATCGGTCGAAGCTGTAGATCGCTACAAGAAGGCCAATGTTCAGCTGTGGTCATAGGACCACCAGACGTATGGCGATGCGCCACCGGTACATAGTGGACATGAACCCATACGCACAAAACATTTTGGTAACACATTCATTGTGCGTACAGCTAAGGAGTGGAATTCCCTGCCGGAGTTTTTTTCCTGATAGCTACTACCTAGGGTCTTTAAGTGAAGAGTGAATCGGTTACTTTTAGGCAAGTGTGATCCATCGTCAACGGGTCTATATAGGGTAAAAACAAATATGATTATTAGATGATGATGATCTAACGATGATGACAACGACTGTAATAATCTACCTGTGTTCATAACATTGAAGAAACAAATACATTTTCAACTACACCGCATTATCACATCAATATACTCTCGTGGTATCAATTTACAGTCAAAGTCAGTTTCAAAGCGAGTGCTCACTGCATATCGATATCATCGATATCAAAGTCGATATATGCAGTGTTTTGCTTGCGTGTTCTGTGCTCAAAACACGTCGTACGTCCACCCAGTAATAGGAATCACTCATCAAGGAGCCCTGTCCCAAATTAGACGCATTATTAATTTATTATATATAAAATAACGGGTATTATACTAAAACACTTATACTAAAAGATAAATAATTAAATTATCTTTAAAATGGTGAAGGTGTCACAAAAACTCGCTTAATAGTTTTTGCGTGATACTCAATTATTTATCCGCGTTAGACATAACTTTACAAGTTAATCACAATATGATATGAAAATGTAATTTAAAATATTCACATATTAAATTACGAAAAAAATTGTCTAAAGTAACATAATAATATTTTTTCCAAGAAATAAAACTAGTCGTTAGGACGTGATGTTCAATTTAATAGTCGTATATCTGCGCCTTAAGGGCCTTCTCGCGGTCCAGTGGCGCCCTCATTGAATAAAAAATCGTAGCATAGCACAGAAAATAAATATAAAAAAATCCAACTTGACGTTTGTTCCAAAAAGGATAAAGAATTTTTACGTTGTTAAAACAGGTCTCAAAATGTTTCGTATCCAAAGTAGTAGGCAAAAGAGTCAGAAATGGCCGTTTTTGGCACTTTTGCCTACTACTTTGGATACGAAACATTTTGAGACCTGTTTTAACAACGTAAAAATTCTTTATCCTCTTTGTAACAAACGTGAAGTTGGATTTCTTAATATTTATTTTCTGTGATAAGCTACGATTTTTTATTCAATGAGGGCGCCACTGGACCGCGAGAGGGGCCTTAACAGATGCCTTACCTTCACCACTTCTCGTACTTCAGTGGAAACTATGATGTATGCTAGTGTGGAAGGAGATTTGTTCGACGAGGTGATGATGACGTCACAATCGTAATGCATTACAGTGGCTGGAGCTCTATTGTAACTTGGAGATGTCATGTTTGATGTAATGTTATGTGTTTAGTTAACTGCCTCGTTACTCTCTGTTAGTACTGCGATTGAGAGCGCATGGCTCGCGCGCCAAGCGTCTCAGTGCCGCCGCCGCCTTCAGCTGCTTGTTGCTGCTTCTGACGAACAATGTCGGTGGTTATCGTGCCAAATGTCATGATTTCATGAAACACTACATTAACACTAAAAGCTTCATGACTTATCAGTATACGGCATTAATACTAACAGAGAGTTGTATTGATGATTTTAATGATTACAGTTCTGAAAGTACACATAATATATACAAACTGACACAGAACTGCAAATTGCATAAAACGTAAGAAAATTTAAATTGCCGGGCTTCCTTGGCGCTTCTACCTTAACATAACATTACGCCGCCGGTACGGTCTGAAGGGGTATGCAGATGTGGGTTTTAGTCAGTAAGAGTCTGACACGCCCTTCCGCTCCACCCTAGAGCGGAAGAAGACATAAGATGATTTCCCACCCCACAAAAAAAAAGGGGTATGCAGATACCCAATTTCAATACAATTCACAACACGCATAACACGTTTTGGGGAACACATTCATTGTGCGTACAGTTAAGGTAAATGCTCCAGGGTCGCCCGCGAAATTCAAATTTTCTTACGTTTTTTTAATTTGCAGGTCAGTGTCAGGTTGTATTTTAGTCAAAATTTGATTCGCGACCGTAGAAAGTATGTATTTATGGAATTATTATCAATAATATCATCAATACAGTATTTCATGAAATCATAACATGTGGGTTTAATTCTAACTGAGAGAATTGTATTGATGATTAAATACATACTTACTGCGACCGCGAATCAAATTTTGACCAAGACACAACCTGACACTGATCTGCAAATTGCAAAAAACGTAAGAAAATTTGAATTTCGCGGGCTACCCTGGAGCTTCCACCTTAAGGAGTGGAATTCCCTGCCAGAGTCTGTGTTTCCTGATAGCTACAACCTGGGAGTCTTTAAGTCAAGAGTGAATAGGTTACTTCTAGGCAAGCGTGCTCCATCTTCGACCACATCATCGCTTACCATCAGGTGAGATAGTGGTTAAAACGCGAACCTATAAATTATTAAAAAAAAAAGGCTAGCTGAGTATTACTCACAACTGGCGTGCGTGTATGACCTGATGTATGAACGTTAACGAAGCAACAGGAGTATGAAAGGCTCGTCGCAAGTGGCGTTGTGTACTTGCCTACCTAAATGGTAAAAATGCTTGAGTTTATGTATACGTTTGATAAGTCTTTAGAACTAAGTACTACTGAACTGTTTACTTGACGACACGGACGGTGCAGTGGTTGAGCGCTCGGTTACAGCGCTGTGTGTCGTGGTTTCAATTTTCACACGGTAAAAAATATTTGTATGGCCTGCAAATAGTTGTGCCGGTTTTGGGTGTCTGATGTATGTGAGTACCCACGATACAGAAGTAATTCCTAGTGTAGAGAAACGTTTTATTAGTAGGTACAAAATAAAATCTATGTATTTCACTAGAGCTTTTGACGTTCCTGAAAATCCCCGGAACAAAGTAATAAAAATAGTATAATATTCTGATCTTGGTAATTATTCAGTACGATTAACCAAAATAGATCAAACACGACACGAAACTGGAATTGGTAAATATAACAGAGAGGCTTAATTATTTTTTTTGCTTTTAATAAAACAAAAGCTCGTCCAATTATTTTAAGTAAGTACACGGATAAAACCGAAATGAAAGAAGTAAGTAAGACTTTTGTCTTCAAAAAAATCTCCCAACCTCATAATATTTATTCTCAACCAACTCAGAACGAAATAACAAAAGCCACGCCGAAATACACAGCAAAGATCCTCTTAAAAATATATTGAAATAACAAGAAAAAAAAATCATCTGAAAATGTCGTTGGAGAAAAGGTCTTCGACACACAAAACAGGAATCGCTTCTCTATTGTAATAAGTTGGGATAAACTGCCAAAACGTCGAATAAATTCAATGTTATTATATTCTGACGATGGACGCGTGTCGCTAAGGGCCCCACCAGATTGACGTGATTATCGCGCGGCTGACGGGCTTATCGCGAGCCGTGTCAGTATTCGAGTGGCGAGGAAATTAATGGAATGATTGGAAATGCGTGTGGTACTCCAAATTTGGACGAAGGTCGCTTTTTAATTTCCCTCTTTTAATGCGTTTGGATTAATTGTTGATTAGCTGGAACGTGGAAAAAAACAGATGATTTACAGCGCATTCATATGTAGATGAAAATGGACCTTAATATGATTTTAAGACCAGCAAGTGTATTCGCTAACTCAGTTGACATCAATTTGATAGGCACTATGCAATACATTGCTACTTTGACGTAGGTATCGGAAAACAAATATATACTACGTAGTGCCTATTATAAATCGATATCCACCGAGCGAGCAGCAATGTACTACAAAGTGCCTACCAAATTGATGCCAACTGAGTTAGCAAATACACCTGCTGGTTTTCATAGGTTTTGCATCGAATCCATAAATTATATTAAAATATCTTATTGATCACAGTTAATATTATAAAAAAATGTAAAAATTTCATTCATTAATAGTGTCTCATCGTGTTTTAATACGTGAAAAGACTACTCAAAGAAAACGCAAAAAATCGGGAAGCAATTAATTTCATAACCGCCAAAAATGTCAACGTCACAACTTAATTAGTTTCGCCTGTAACAGTCTGACGTCACCCTAACAGAACAACATTTCCTTCCTGTCAAAACTGGGACTGACCCCACTCCGACGTCAGAGCTCTCCAATCCTAAATAAAGACACTCCGCTTTTCTGGCCTTTGACGAACTTGAAAAGACTCTCGACAGTAAAATAATTAAATATTTCTGTTTTTTTCTTGTTTTTATACTTACACCATTGTTGAAAAGTGTGTTTGAGTTCTCAAAAATACTTAGCGCTCTTTTGTCCCTTTTAACGTCGCGTCGAAAGAGTGGGTTTGCAATTGTCCGAAAAGTACTCGAAAGACTGAAGATTTTCCTCAAAAACACGTTGAGAATAATTGATTATTTCGATAAAATATGTGGAGTAGTAGAGGAATAAACTCTTGAAATAATAAATGTTGTTTAAGCCTGAAACGTGAGTGAAGGAAGTGGACATGTAATTGGGAAAGATTATTGTGTGAATAGAGGGTCTCTTTGAGTGACTTATCAGGTGTTTTGGGAGGGGTAGAAAAGCCGAGGGCCCTTCTCGATCCGTCTATCGTCAACGTGTGCATGGTCGAAAAGGTTGTTGTTTCAATTGATGTAAATACTTACCTACCTATCTACACAATTACTCGATAACAATAATTTAAGATTGTTGGTAGGTACTTATCTAGATACCTATCTACATAATGACAAAACTTGTTCTAGGAAATACGCGTTTTAAAATAAGTCTTACAAGTTTGTGAAATAAATATTTGTCATTTAGAATCTCCATTACATGTGCAAGGTTTCTATCAATATGTTTTATTTACTTTTACAATTTATGAGTATTTTATGAACGGCCAAAATTCAGGTAAAATTTGTGCAAAACAGCAGATTTTTGGAGGCTTATACTTAACTTTTATCTCCAAATTTTTATTTTTTGTTTTCAAAGAAACCTAGATATAGTGCACAAGATACCAATTAGTTCAAAAAATTCAAAGAAGTGTTACAACGGCATAATAACGTACAAGCGTCTGTATGAAAAGTATGACGGGTTGGCCGCTCTTAAGATTATAATTAACTAGCACTTCGACCGCGACTTCGTCCGCGTGGATTTCAAAAATTTATAGCCTATAACACTCACAAATAACGTGGCTTTCTATTGGTAAAAGAATTTTTAAAATCGGTTCAGTAGAGCCAGAGATTACCAGGGGGTAATCTCTGGATCTACAGAGATCACAGCCTCACCAACTCATAAACTTTACCTCTTTCTAATGGTTCTCTATTGTGTTACCTAACTTTTTTATCCATAATCTAAAGTGCCATAATTTTTTTTTTCCGATTCAACATTTGTCCGAATGATAATTTTCCCGAACTTAATGTCACATAATATCACATGCCATAAAATTGAAATCCCTAAATCCGTTTGTCATAAATATTACAATCAATAATATACAAAAGACTTAAAACCGTTTTCAATAAAAGTTATAAGTCCTAAATTTTAAAATGTTTATTTATCATAATAATATTTTTAAAACTTTGTTTGACAAAGCTTTTGCTATGAACTTCTTCCAGGCGTTACGTAGCTAAGAGTTATATGCAATACGAGTTATAGAGTTATTCTAGAAATTAGCTTATAGAATAGGTCTACAAATTATTCATGAAGGTATTAATGTATCTACGTATAAGTAACATTTTTTTGTAATTAATTACTATCTGATTTTGTATTACAAATGTTTATTATTTTACCAAATCCAAAATAAATGGCTTTTGTCACAGCACCGGCACCGTATGTATGTATACATCACTCAATAAAACAGTTGATTGTGAACATGTGGTTTATATTTGCCTATAAGAAGCATGCAAACAAGCATACACCATGCATGCAGGAAGCAAATGAGCATGCAAACAAGCACGCAGCATGTATACATTCAGGCAACATGCAGCATGCAATCAAGCATCCTGAATGCAAACAAGCATGCAACATGCATCAGGTATGCAGCAAGCAAGTAACCATGCAAACAAGCATGCAGCATGCAAGCATCCAAGCAGCACGCAAGCAAGAATCCAGAATGTAAGCAAGCATGGAACATGTAGCATGCAAGCAATTATGCAGCATGCAAGCGAGCATGCAACATGCAGCAGGCATGGTTTCTGTTACGGCTCCGGCGCTGCGAGAGTCCGGCGGTCCTACGTGAGCTTATCGTCGCAGATGGTTTAACACTCACCACCGCAGTTTCGTCATGCTGGCCGGTTTCACCGGCTTTTCTGTCACTAAAACCTAATTTCTAGCAAATGTTTTAGGACTAACAATTTTATTATAAATGAACATTCGGAATAATACACATTATATAATACAATACTTAGGACATATGACTTTATTTCATTCAAAATTAGGAGATTGAATTATTATAGTACTCGATATTATGACAGAATAGTTTGAGAAGTAAAAATAATTAATGTACAGTTGGTTACATCGTTCGTAAGTTACTTCAGGCTCAAGTAGGCTGACATCAGCACTAAGTCTATTGAATTATTTTTCTTATGATATCCATCTATCAAGTGTTTGAGCGTTCCTACAAACAGAAGCCTAACCTGATCTCGACACATCGATAAATATTTTGATTAGAAAATTTGACTGTCGCATAATTGTGCTTTTTGTGTCAGTATTTAAAAACCATAGAAACCAAGCTTCTGTATAATATCAGGTAGGTATTATGCTAAAATAAGATAGGAACTTCTGTCACTCTAAGATCTTCGTGTACCGCAGCATACTTTAATATTGGGCAAGCGGCGACTAATACACTAATAAGTCGAGCTAATTCGCGAATAGAACATTACTGTAATTTTGTAAACTTAATGACAAACTCGGCAATCGTCGCTTATCGGCTGGTAATTTAAGACCAAGGGTTCTTTTTTTTGGTATCATAACGAGATTGCAGGGTTGTTGCAGTTTTAATTAATACAGTTTTGTCATAATTACCAACAAAACCTAGAAGCTCGAGGATTTTGGAAGTTTTATAGTACATTATTATGAAAATTGGTATAACTACATATCTCCAATGCATAGGTAAGATATGTTTAATCTAAATAAGATGCTGATTGTAAATTGGGATATCTGAAATACGCCATAACTTCCTATATAACGTTAGTAAATATCCATGAGGCTAAGGATATACCGAAAGGCTTACAATTAAAGCTAAATATGTGAGCTTTGGGCGAATATAACAGAGTCATCTCGTTTGGATTAATTAGTACCTACCTAATACTTAAAAACGGCCCTGTCAAAACTAGGAATTATAGATTTCAATCCAGCGGCAAGCCTGCGTTGCGAAGTAGTGTGTATCACCCAGTAAACTACAACCACTGCTCAAATGTTTCATACATTTTTTTTTTTTGTGGGGTGGGAAATCATAAAATGATTCTCCCGCTCTGGGCGGAGCGGGAGGGCGTGTCAGACTCTTACTGACTAAAACCCACCCCTGTTCCTTCCTGCCCTTAGTGCCCGGGGGCGAGGTTACTCTGTTTCGAATTTATCCTCAACCCCTGGGCAGAAATGTTTCATACATAGGTCGAAAATTTTTTACACGCTGTTAGTGTGTCAATGTCCCGATTACGAACCATGTCCGGACCGCCGCCGGCCACCGTGATTTCTGAATTCAATTTAGCAAGAGCCTACAATTGTATGATACGGGATAACCTTCCTACTTTAAACAGAAGCATGTCTTTACTACCTTTAGATATACTTTTCTTTAGGAAAGGAAACCGCAATTCTAATAAATTGTCGTGACAGCTGGTAATCAGGCGAGTCCAACGTGGACACGACGCGGGCTGACAGTATATTAGGATTTAGGTACCTACCTGAGGTTCTGCGCTACTATTGCTTTCCTCTTGAGGACAAGGTTCCACGTTGTGTGAAATATCCAGTGGTACGGGTATTGCGGTTCCCGAGTAATGGTTCACGGTTTCATTGGAATTGCTCAAGGAAACGTTAGGGTCTTTGTTATCAAATATTATAGTTTGTAAATAAGGTTGTCAAAATAACCATTTGGGTGTCGGACAAAAACATAAGTGTAAATAGTTGCACGGTAACGTTACATCTGTTTTAGATAATACGTATTTGGCGTGTGTTTGTCATCGAGACTCGCAGTCTACCCCAACGCAATATAAAAGTAGGTATCACTTTTATGCCTTCGTTTTGAAATAAAAATGACAAAATTAACCTTCGTTTAAAAAAATAATATAAATGTCAACGTTATTTTAAATAGTTGCACGGTAACAAAACATCGTTTTAGATTGTACGTAATTTGTGCGTGTTTGTCAACGTTGAAGACTTGCAGTCAACCCCGATGCAATATAAAAGTAGGTATAACTTTTATACCTTTGTTTTAAAAAAATGTCAACGTTATTTTAAATAGTTGCACGGTAATCGCTACATCCGTTTCAAATTCTACGTGATTTGTGCGTGTTTGTCATCGTTGAAGACTCGCAGTCAACCCCGATGCAATATAGAAGTTGGTATAATTTTTTAACCGACGAAAAAAAGGAGGAGGTTCTCAATTCGACCGTATACATGTTTTTTTTTTTTTTTTGTGTATGTTCAGCCCTCACTCCGTCATTTATGAACCGATCTTAATGATTATTTTTTTATTAGATAGGGTATACCTCAAGGGTAGTACCATGTCAAGGAAATCAGGATCTGATAATGGAATCCTGATAAAATTAAGAGAAAACCTCGAAAATTGTTGGCACGTTTAGCGTTTCTGTACGTATGTTCGGTCTTCACTCCGTTGTTTATGAACCGATTTCGATGATTCTTTTTTCCAAAGATAGGGTATACCTTAAGGGTGGTCCCATGTCAAGGACATTAGGATCTGATCATGGGATCCTGATAAAATTGAGAGAAAACCTCGAAATTTGTGGGCACGTTTAGCGTTTCTGTACGTATGTTCGGCCCTCACTCTGTTGTTTATGAACCGATTTTGACGATTCTTTTTTTCATAGATAGGGTATACCTCAAGGATGGTCCCATGTCAAGGACACTAGGATCTGATCATGGAATCCTGATAAAATTGAGAGAAAACCTCGAAAATTGGGCACGAATATTGTTTCTGTTTACTTTTCATAACTTTATCAGGTATTTGCATTTAGGAATCATCACATCATGAAACTGAGCTGATGATGGAAACCATATCTTTCCTTAACAGTAGAAGTTAGTTATAAAAAACTGGTTTTAGTGACAGATACCACTTAATATACTCTGAAGAAAAGACGTCTTTGGAATATTGGAGGTAACCTCAACTGGTCAATATCCTGGGAACCTTATGAAAGGATGGTTACATCATCAGCTCAGTGCCAAGAGGAATGATGAAGGATTAGAAATTAGCTTCAGAGTATTTATAGATGATGCGAGTCACAAAAAATCATAAAATAAAAAACTTTTTAACAAAAAATTCAACCGACGAAAAAGAAGTAAAAAAAAAAAAACACGAAAAACCAAAAAATAAATTAACCTTTTAAGTCTTGAGTATTGAGCTTATTTACCTACATAAAATATCAATTTTATATAAACTAATTTTGAGTCGGCGCCAAATAATAACACGATTAATTATCTACATCTAGCCTTCCTCATTTCTATGTACATATAAAATTTAGATATTTAATAATCAGATTGTTGTTTGGCGCCGACTCAAAATTTGTTTATATAAAATTTGATATTTTATGTAGGTAAATAAGCTCAATACTCAAGACTTAAAAGGTTAATTTATTTTTTGCTTTTTAGTTCTTTTTCGTCGGTTGAATTTTATACCTTCGTTTTGAAAAATTACAAATTTATTGACTCGCAGTCAATCCCAGAGCATTTTAAAAACTGTTAATAATTCACTGTTAACTTTTAGGTCACTTAAAAAGTGTTAATATTTCACTTTTCACTTTTAGGTCACTTGCATGCATTTTTCGAATATAGGACTCAATTTGATATTGTGCGCACCTTTTAAGCATGTTGCCTACAGGGCGTGTGCGATAGCTACCGCGCACGAAAAAGGAATGAGCTAAACGTCAGTACCAACACGAGGCAGACATACAGCCAGTACGCCACTACCGTTTTATAGGACTCAATTTGATATTGTGCGCACCTTTTAAGCATGTTGCCTGCAGGGCGTGTGCGATAGCTACCGCGCACGAAAATGGAATGAGCTAAACGTCAGTACCAACACGAGGCAGACATACAGCCAGTACGCCACTACCGTTTTATGGGACTCAATTTGATATTGTGCGCACCTTTTAAGCATGTTGCCTGCAGGGCGTGTGCGATAGCTACCGCGCACGAAAAAGTAATGAGCTAAACGTCAGTACCAACACGAGGCAGACATACAGCCAGTACGCCACTACCGTTTTATAGGACTCAATTTGATATTGTGCGCACCTTTTAAGCATGTTGCCTGCAGGGCATGTGCGATAGCTACCGCGCACGAAAAAGGAATGAGCTAAACGTCAGTACCAACACGAGGCAGACATACAGCCAGTACGCCACTACCGTTTTATAGGACTCAATTTGATATTGTGCGCACCTTTTAAGCATGTTGCCTGCAGGGCGTGTGCGATAGCTACCGCGCACGAAAAAGGAATGAGCTAAACGTCAGTACCAACACGAGGCAGACATACAGCCAGTACGCCACTACCGTTTTATAGGACTCAATTTGATATTGTGCGCACCTTTTAAGCATGTTGCCTGCAGGGCATGTGCGATAGCTACCGCGCACGAAAAAGGAATGAGCTAAACGTCAGTACCAACACGAGGCAGACATACAGCCAGTACGCCACTACCGTTTTATAGGACTCAATTTGATATTGTGCGCACCTTTTAAGCATGTTGCCTGCAGGGCGTGTGCGATAGCTACCGCGCACGAAAAAGGAATGAGCTAAACGTCAGTACCAACACGAGGCAGACATACAGCCAGTACGCCACTACCGTTTTATAGGACTCAATTTGATATTGTGCGCACCTTTTAAGCATGTTGCCTGCAGGGCGTGTGCGATAGCTACCGTGCACGAAAAAGGAATGAGCTAAACGTCAGTACCAATACGAGGCAGACATACAGCCAGTACGCCACTACCGTTTTAAAATTGAAAAATATTTAAAATACGTGCAAAGTTACCGAGTAAGTAAGGGTACTACGTTGTTATAATCATATCTGAAAAATGAAGCAACGAAATATAGTACTAGTATAAATGTGAAAAGGTGTAGAGGGCTATGAAACTTGACTTACTTGATATTACAGACAAGATTTATTATATATTATTATTATATATTTATTATATACAACATATTATATATATTACACTTATCATATATATAATATATTATATATTACATATATGATATTTAGCTCGTCCTTATACTCGAAAAAAAAAACTTACGCCAAAAAGATCCACTCTTTACCCTTATGTTAGTCTCACATGATTTAATGGAAGATAAATAGCGAAAATATCATGTAAGCTTGACTAATTGATGGGGTCAGCCATCCACATTGGTAGCGGATAAATTCTGAAAATGAGTTACCGCACCCCTGGGCACTCAGGCAGGGAAGGAATAGGGGTGGGTTTTAGTCAGTAAGAGTCTGACACGCACTCCCACTCCACCCAGAAGGAGAAGTCATTGGATGATTTCTACCCCACAAAAAAAAAAGCCATCCACATTATCTTTCTTTTTCACATCCTCGTCAACAAAAATATATCCCAAAAGTAAAAACCAAAGATAGAACTAAATGGACTTCGGTCTATTTCTGGTTATAAATTACGAGTAGTTGCAAAATTTTTATGCCACTAAATATTTTAGCATTTTTTTAAAAATATTCGGATTTGCAATTTCAACACGAATAATACCAAAACGACCAATACTTTTGAAGAAGACTTGAATAACTCTTGTAGTTTTTAAAAGAAGAGTGTAAGAACAGTGTCTTTCCATTTCGACATAGCCATATATAAGTTTGTAAATACTGTGTTTCCTGATAGCTACAATGTGGGAGTCTTTAAGTCAAGAGTGAATAGGTTACTTCTAGGCAAGCTTGCTCCATTTTCGACCACATCATCATTACCAGGTGAGATAGTGCTGAAACGCGTGCCAATCAATAGTAAAATAAAAATACATATAAAATTAACCTTATCCAAAATATTCCTGTCCTTTTAAACATTTATTTTAGCATGACTTTACACGATAACTGATAAATGCTTGCACTGCATTGTTTAGGAAAGTCAGATAGGAACACCAGCCTCGTCTAGCTTAAACTGACAAAAAGTATTGACGTACATAAGTGTAATTTATAACCTTTTTTTTTACTGATAAGCACGCGTTTGACTATTATCTCACCTGATGGTAAGCGATGATGTGGTCGAAGATGGAGCACGCTTGCCTAGAAGTAACCTATTCACTCTTGACTTAAAGAATCCTATGTTGTAGTTATCAGGAAACAGACTCTGGCAAGGAATTTTACTCCTTACGCACAATTTAATTTTTATTTGCAGAAATAAATATCAGTTATCGTTTCAAAATTACCACTGTGAGAATGTACTCCAAAAATGTATATACAATTAAAACTATAATGTCATATTAGCACAAGCTCACTAAGCTAGTTGGCTTAAGAAATCCAGTTCGTTTCGTTAGTCTAAGTCGGCTTTAAATGCCTCGGCCGAAGTTTGAGTTAATAACTAACTTAACGGAGTTGGTTTTAACGAGAATACGGGTTCAAGCGATAGGTAAGGAAATACCATACATTTTGGGTGGAACTTCGAAGTAGAGCTTCGTAAAAATTACGTAAAACTTTTTTTCGTCTGACTAAAAAAGGACAAAGTTACTTAGGTACAAAATTCATTTTCATTACTTACTTGCATATGAAGAACATTCATTATGACACTAACTTTGAAATATGAAATAGCTAGTTGCTACATAAGTTTGAAAAATGCAGGGAACAGATTTATTTGTTTCTAGGGTTCCGTACCCGAAGGATCCAAACGGAGCCCTGTAGCTGTAACTTACATGTCCGTTTATCTGTCTGTCCATGTGTACATAGTCTGTCACGCTGGTTTTAAAGTCTGACAGAGCTACAGTCTACAAATTTTCACAGTAAGTATATGCATTTTGTTGACCCAAACCCGTACAAATTGTCAAAAATTGGTACAGAACCCTAAATGTCCAACACGCACTTGGAAGGTTTTTAGGGTTCCGTACCCGAAGGGTTCAAACGTAGCCCAATTGCTTTCACTCACGTGTCCATCTGTCCGTCGTCTGTCACAAAATTTTGTTACGATTTTTTTTTAAACTTGAGGTGATAATGTTTATTATAACGTCTATTTCACTACAAATACCAATATATTGATAAAATAATCAGATTGTTTCTTTGATAATTCCCTCATTTGGTACGGAACCCTAGCGAAGTCCGACACGCACTTGGCAGGTTTTTTATTTAATCAACCTGAAATGTCCCACTGTTAGACAAAAGGCTCTCTTCCTCTTAGTAAGAGTTTTTCATATTCATTAGTAGGTATGTAGCGACATCTATGACGCTACATACAAACTAGAACAGCAAAATGCATTCAGGATGCTGTTGGGGCTGCCACGCTACTGCAGTGCTTCGGGAATGTTTGCTGATGCGCACACTGATGGCTTCGCAGCAATCAGACGTAAGCGCGCCGCCTCGCTGCTGCAGAGGGTCCGGGGCAGCTCGAACAGTCTCCTGAGTGTCATTGCGGGGAAATTTGATTGCCCGCTCGTCCATTATTTGTCCAACCTGCATGTATACATACTAACATAGTTATTAAGGTTAATGTTTACTAACAAATTATGGAATTTTTCTGAAATAAAATGATTATTATTATTATTATTATTATTAAAATTCCTACATCGCGCAAGCAGAGTTCTCCGCGCGATTTGAACATATACAACAGCCCGAAATCAACTATCGGGCAGTTGCCCGGACCAGACACAACACCCGTCTGGTCGGAGGATCCTCCCTTTTCAATGGAGGTTTGCGGGACTTTACACCCTGTTCCGCATACCTCCAAAAGTACAACATATATCTGTACTTTTTTTTTTTGAGGGGTGGGAAATCAGCCAGTGACATCTCCCGCTCTGGGTGGAGCGCCTGAGTGGCCAGGTGAGCGGTAACTCTGTTACGAATTTATCCGCTACCCCTGGGCATGACATATCTGTACTGACAAAAACATTTCACTGTTATTAGTATAAGTTGTGTTCAAGTCATCATAAGCCATCCCATTTAAAATGTCTTTTAACCTTTTTTAAAGGAAACCTAATAATAATAAAACCCCTATAAATTTTCGTCACCAAACACCAGAGTTCTCGCAATCCTCTATATTTACCCTTTGTTTGCAAACATTATGGAATCCATTTCCTCTCAACCAAGGTTCACACTATTCGCTGATAAACAAATCTCTTATTTCATTTTGTTCCTCGTTTTTAACTAGCAATACCCGCGGCTCTGGGTGCTGTAAAAGTTCCCAAGCAGTTTCCTGTAAGGTTTTTCTAGAAAATAAAAAAAATGCGTCTAACCATTTTCATAAGTGTACCTATAAATCTATGGTTACCTTTATTAATTTAATTGCTGGAGAGTTTGTGGCGCCATTTATTTCTCCCAGCTAAAACACTGGTGTGACGAAGTGGTGACGGGTGGGCGTTTCTGAGGGACTGTCTTTATGTAGAACTTTGACGTTCAAAAACCGCTGGCTCTCAGTTTATTTTGAACAAATGACTTTTGATTTGATTTTATTAACGTAAAACATGAATTCTCATTTTTTTCTAGAAAGTAATATTAAAACAGAGTTTTTTTTTACCCAAAAAAAATTGAAAAATTAAAAGGGCACAAGGCATTAAAAAATTCGGTAATCATTAAAAAGTATTTTAGAGAAAAACAAAGGCAGTGGTCTTATGTTATGAAAAGAATAATAAAATGGTGGGCACAACCTTTTACACTGCCTTGTGTAAAAGGTTGGGCTTACCATTTTATAACGTTAGTTTGAATAAAACTTCGCCCAAAACATACTAACATTCTTAACATGTAGGGAAGCCAACCCTTTTACAACAGAGGAGACATATTTGCCATACTGCGGGGGAAAAGTGGACAGTCCCCTTTATTACTTGTCACTTTTCAGCCCGTTAGTGCTCGAGAGCCGAGATAGTGCCGCCGGTTTATAGGATATACGTGAAATAATATGGTTTTTTTTATGAGACAAATGGCGGCAGGTTTATAAACAGCCACTGCAAAGCTATTACAGGAAAATTAAAACTTGTTGCAGGATGTCACGTAGCGAGAACTATTATTGGCTTTGCTTTTTGCATGTGAGTGTCATCTTCCTGCCTTAATTCCAAATATTTTGAGGGACGGCGCAAAATGGCATGTTCCTCTAGAATCTAGATATAGGTACTAACTAGCTCGGCTGATCTCTCAATATTACCGCCTTGCATAAATTTGAAAACAACACAATCGTTTTTTGGGTCTACCTAAAAATTTGCGAGCCATTCTATATTAATCATAACATTTAGATCTACTTAAAATCAATGTCACAGTGTAATAAATGTGTAAAAATCACACAAACAATACCTATATTTCTACAATCTACATTATATTCCTTACGTACTCTATTTGTGCTCCAAGTGGCATTTTTTGCTCTCTTTTTTCTCATTCGTGGCGACCAACCAGAAAACCGTTCATAATCATAATACCCCGGTTCTTCTCCAAATATATTTGGAAACGACAAGTGCCCTAGGCTACGCCCCTATTTACGTATCCCGACCTTGTCCCCTTAAGAGCTCGTGTTGAAGGGTCTCAATGACGAAACCGTACTCTAAAAACAAAAATTATCGCTTGTCATGCGTGTATAGGTATATATATAATTTATGGCGTATCAACATCATCTAGAAGCATTCCTTCTTTGTTATTAAGTAATAAATCAAAGTAATAGTAGTAAACTATTCATGATTTATGAGCCAGTAATCCACTTCTATAAATTTCATACTTAAGTGGAGAAAAAGTATCTAGAGCTTTATTTATTGCTCATATTTTATTATCTGCTTGAGCCAATTGTCTGTTGTAATTCTTGAGTTGTGTTTTTAGGGTTCCGTACCCGTAGGGTCCAAACGTAGCCCTATTGCTGTCACTCACGTGTCCGTCTGTCCATCTGTCTGTCAGTTCGTCGTCTGTCACACAGGTTTTACAGCCAAATGGTTGGGACTACAGTCTTCATATTTTCACAGTATAAGCATCTTGTTGACCCAAAGCCATAAAATTAGTCAAACATTTGATACGGAACCCTAAATGTGCGAAGTCTGACACACACTTGGCCGGTTTGTATTGGTTTCATATTGATAAGAAAGTTCTCTTCTTGCTTGTGGTATTAAATAAACTCACGCTTTTTTCCCAAGAAGGTAGGCAGGAACTTCAGAACGCCTGTTGTTCTTACATATTATTATTTCTGCCATTCAACGTGGCACTGCTGCCAGCGTTCTGGGCACTTTTCCCATTGACAGCGAGGTGGACGAATTTTTTGATGCCCAATGAGCTTTACTACTACCGGATTTTTTATGCCTCTTGTACATATTTTATTTATTAAGTTATTTATTAGTTTAGTATAATATATTATTTCTGTTGTTTAATTTACAAATAAAAATACGTGTTCAACATTTTTTGAAAATCCAGGCCAATATAATATTTTTAGTCATAATAATGAGATAAGCAATCTGAGGTCCTAGTGTGATTATATTAATGCATTCGAATGCATTAGCGTAAACGTTCGCTTATGTTAAATCGTATAGAAAAAAAACCGGCCAAGTGCGAGTCGGACTCGCGCACGAAGGGTTCCGTACCATTATCTATAAAAACGGCAAAAAAAAAATGTGAGCCGTCACGGGACGCCTGGCAGATGTGAAACATCGACATTATTTTGTAATAACAAAACAAAAAATCTTACTATTTGATGGTGTAATAACAAAACACAAAAAATATCGTATAGCGTGGCGACGCGTCGCCACGGCATGCGTCGCCACGCCAGAAATCGGTTTTACGTGCGGCTATAGATGTTTCACATCAAAATCACGTTTGTTGGAGCCCCCTTAAATATTAATTTTATTCTGTTTTTTAGTATTTGTTGTTATAGCGGCAACAGAAATACATCATCTGTGAAAATTTCAACTGTCATACTATCACGGTTCATGAGATACAGCCTGGTGACAGACGGACAGCGGAGTCTTAGTAATAGGGTCCCGTTTTACCCTTTGGGTACGGAACCCTAAAAAAGAGGTTACACGATATTGTCACCAGGCGGCGCTTATACAGTTTATTACAAATTGACGTTTACTTTAACGCGATCGAGCACCGTACGTTAAAAAAGTCACATTCGGGGTACTGTTACCGTGAGTGAAACAAGACAAATCTCCTGCGTCGCCAGTCTATTACCTACACTCTATCTTCATGCCTCAATAGTCTTGCACAGTCGTCGTGGGATGACACACAGCTGCTGCACTTAATTCTCCCTGTCTTGTTTGTGTCTAAAGGTATGTCCACACGATAGTTAGCTTATGACAGTTTATATGAGTTATACCTATTATTTGTTTATTGATTTTACTGTGATGGCACTAGTTTATCAATTGTGGAATCACGTTATATTCCATCGTTGCACGTGAAAGCGGGCACACTAGTATTGCCTTTTTTGTGGGGTGGGAAATCATCCTATGACTTCTCCCACGTTGGGTGGAGCGGGAGGGCGTGTAAGACTTTTACTGACTAAAACCCAGCCCAGTTCTTCCCTGCCCGAGTACCCAGGTGCGCGGTAACTTTCTTTCGAATTTATCCACGACCCCTGGGCAGGCATCAGCCATGACGGGCTCCGTCATTTATTGCTGACATCTTTATGAGGCGCGAGTGTAGAACGCGCGACACGTTTCACAGATAATGTATTTCTGTTGCGCGCTACGCACTATAGAATCTCGAGCCTGGTCCTGATCGGACGGCGAGCTACCCACTACTTGCCGTCCGCCGGCCTGCGTCTACGGAGGCTGGAGATCGTCCTCTCTGAGATCTCCTGCGCTAACTGCTGCTGGGGGCGTGAGGGCGACTCGCGTGTGGGTCTCCCTCACCCGTTCCACCTCCTTCTTCGCGAGCATTACTGCTTCGGAGAAGGAGGCGACTGCTTCCCATTCCCTCTCGCTCCGTACCATGGCCTGGACCAGGCCCGGGCGCAAAAAGTCACTGCCACCGATTGCCTCTGCCACTGTGACCTCTGGGCGATGCGCACAGTGGTGACCCCCGGACGTTTCCCTCCGCCTTATTCTACACAGGAACCTCCTGAAACATCCGTGACCGGTGAGGACCTGCATCAGGCGGAAGGTGAGAATATCGTGGTGATCCTCCAGCCACTCCTCAAAAAGGAGCCCTACCGCTGCAATTGCGGCGTGCCCTGGTTTAACGTTAATGCTTCAGTTTTTCTGTGTTTCTTGGCATGATGGATTGTGCTAGCTAACAAGTGGCCGATAATTATATTTATGATTATATTTTTAACGATATATTTTTATTTATCTGCTTTACATTATGTTGTTAATTACTGCAATTTGTGTTACTGGCGAGTTTATCGCACCACTTCTTCTTCACAGCTAAAACACTAGGAAGTGGTGACGGGCGGGCGTTTTTGGGGGACTATCTTTATGTAGAACTTTGACGTTTAAAAAGTGCTGGCTCTCAACCTAATTTGAAATAATGGCTTTTGATTTTGACACAGACTTAATACAAACTACGTAAATTTGGATAGAATTTTGTCTGTGCAACGTAGCAGTGCAGACAAATGTCGGTGTATTACTACGTAAGTCTGTATCGTGTGGACGTACCTTTAGTGTATCGCTGTCTTCTGATGTTAATTGCACTGTCTTGTTTGTTTGTTGTGTGTTTTGTAGAGAGTTGTTGTAAATTAAGTGGGGAGAGTTTATAGCGTGTAGACGACACGGCTGGTGCTGTGGTTGAGTGATTGGCTGCTGCGCTGCGTGTTGCGAGTTTGACTCCCGCGCGGAACAAAATAAGTTTGTTTGACCTACAGATAGTAGTTCCGGATAGCTCGCCGTCAGATAAGCCCCTCTAGCCAAATAACTTTTATAATACTCATGAAACTGAAAGAACAGGGGTGATTTCACTCAAAAAAAATAGTGTGCGGCCTGCAGTCTCGCCATTGATAGCGAAACTTACGTTAGCTACCGATCGCTAAATTACTAGCCGTTATAAAACTACCTCATTGTGAGGAAAAATTGTAGATCTTAACATGAAAAAATATTTGATTTTCTTGAAATATGTGCAGACTGCGTAAATTTTAACACTACATGAAAAATTATAATTTATTTAATTTTTAATTAATATTTTTTACCGCTTGTCATCATCTGCCTAGACTTTTCCCAACTATCTTGGGGTCGGCTTCCAGTCTAACCGGATGCAGTTGAATACCAGTATTTTACATGGAGCGACTGCCTATCTGACCTCCACAACCCAGTTACTGGGTAATACGATACCCCTTAGTAAGACTGGATGTCAGACTTTCGGGCTTCTAACGACCCGAAACGACTGACAAAGATCCGCGATTGACAGCCGGGACCAACGGCTTGGCGTTCTTTCCGAGGCACGGAGGAGTCTCGGTATGTAAAGATGGTCACCCATCCACTGACCAACCCCGGCAAGCAATAAGAAAAAAGAAGAAAGAAAAGAAGAACAAAATTAGAAAAAAAGAAAAGAAGACAGAAGATAAGAATATTTTGATTTGATTTGATTTGATTTGATTTGATTTGATTTGATTTGATTTGAAGCGTAGCTTAACCTGATGATTCGACCCATGCGGCTTTTATTACTTTAGCCACGAGTTCCTCTTTTTCTTCTTTTAAATTTTAATCTTTCTTCTTAAATCTCAAAAACTCTCTTCTTTTTAATTTTAATCTTTTAATTTGTGTAACATTTAAATTAACTTGTCAAAATAATAAAGGACATAGAATTTGCCTCCTTGCAACATTATTTTTTTAGCGAACGAATTCGGACGTTACGCGATCGTTAACTATGTCAAGACAGCAGGCCCTGGTTGTTTTGTGTATCTTAGTTTAAATGTTTTTGAACGCTCCCACGACTCAGGAGTAATTTCTAGAGTGGAGCAAATATTTTCTTTAAAAAAATACGGGACATATTCCTACATACATTTTTTTGCTAAGAAGTTAGAGAGAACCTTGAAGTTTTTTACAGAAAATATACCTCTAACTTGGCCAAAAAACGTTTTACATTTTTTACTCTAGGCTCGCATGCTGAAAACAAATATTTCACAATCCAAATATTAACTTTTTGGAGTTTCTAGCCATATGTACTGAAAAATCGAAATTATAAATATCCTACCGTTATTATGAATGTGAAAGTTTCTGAGAATGTATGGATCTTTGTTACTGTTTCACGCAAAACCTACTTTTCCAAACTATCTTGGGGTCGGCTTCCAGTCTAACCGGATGCAGCTGAATACCAGTATTTTACATGGGGCGACTGCCTATCTGACCTCCACAACCCAGTTACTGGGTAATACGATACCCCTTGGTAAGACTGGTTGTCAGACTTTCGGGCTTCTGACTACCCGTAACGACTGTCATAGATCCACAATTGACAGCCGGGACCAACGGCTTAACGTGCTTTCCGAGGCACGGAGGAGTCTCGGTATGTAAAGATGGTCACTCATTCATGGACCAATCCACAAACACCCCAACCCACCACCAACACCAACATAACAAAATCACAATTTTTGAGGTATTCGGAAAATAAAGCCGCAATGGTCAATTTTTATTCTCGGGATAGCAGGAGCTAGCCCGTCTTATAATTACTATGCAGAAAACTAGTTTAAAAAAGCTCTCCTGGAGGCTGACGAAACGATGTTTGTGTTTTGAGCTAGTTCTTTTTTTTTTGTGGGGTTGGAAATCATCCAATGACTTCTCCCGTTCTAGGTGGAGCGGGAGGGCGTGTCAGAGTCTTACTGTCTAAACCCCTGTTTCTTCCCTGCCTGAGAGTTACCGCACCCCTGGGGGGTGCGGTAACTCATTTTCAGAATTTATCCGCTACCCCTAGGCATGTAGGCACCGGCCACGATAGGCCCCGTCAGTGGTGGCTGACAACATCTCTTTGAGGCGCGCGTGGAACACTACGTGCCGTCGACTCACGGGCCTGGTGCTGATCGGACGGCGAGCTACCCACTGCTCGCCGTCCGCAGGCCCGGCTATTGTTTATAGCCTGGACTAATGTGTCTTGTCATTGCGTAAATGTGCTGTAGGTATGTATGTAATAATAATGTTTTAATATTGAAAATTATAATATCGTCCTGAACGCATCTGTAAGGGTTTTATAATATAATTGAATAAATAAATAATAATTATAATTAACGAGATTTCTTATTACATAGACGTGCCGCGTAATCTCTTAAAAACAAGAACACTACTAATACAAATCTCCAACCAGCGCTAATCTGCAGCAGATCGAAAACTTAATCAAGATTAATATCACTAATTTAACAGAACACGCACGCAATTAGTAAATTCAAACTAGAATCCATTATAATTACGGTTCTCGTTCACTGAAAATTGAAGAACACTTTGCTTGAGTTAACCAACTGCGTGTAAGTGTGGCCACAAACCAGATTACTGAGAGAAGTTTCACTCTAAACCCCTTGCAAAGTAATAACCGGTTTAATATTATTAGTACATGTGAGACTGATGGCATAATATACAAATAAAATTCTTGCAAAACTGTTTATTTACAGCACATGCAAATATTAAGGCGCAGTTATACGACTTTTAATGGTTTTTAATTGAACAATACGTCTAAAAAACTTGTCTTATTTCTTTGAAAAAAATATATGTTACTCTAGACAAAATCTGTCGCAATTTCATCTGAGAATATTTGAAGTTATATTTTTATAACATAGTGTAATTAATTTGTAAAGTTATGTCTAACGCGGAGAAATAATTGATAAATCACGCAAAAACTATAAAGCGTATTTTCACGAAATCTTCACCATTTTAAAGATCATTCAATTATTTATAATTTAGTCTCAGTGTTTCATTTAAATACTTGTTGGTTTATGTGTAATAGATTAATAATGGGTCTGATTTCGGACAGCGCTCCTTGATGGGTGACTCCTATTACTGGGTCGACGTACGACGCGTTACGTGAGTTCAGCATAGAACACGCAAGCTAACCACTCTCTTATTATTATTATAAAGTTGTGTAACTTTTTTGGTGTACAATAAAAGTTTTCTATTATATTTTTTATTATATTCTATTCTATTCCATTCCATTATATTCCATTCTATTTAATTATATTCTATTCTATCCTGTCATCGCTACATTCACCACTACTTCTTTGAAAGTAAAACTTCTGTATGTGTTTGTATATTGATAAGAACTAGTGAGGTTTCTCATAGTAAACGTACCCTTCGTAATGAACACGAAAATGTGCCGACTTCGTCTCTTAGCATTAAACTAAGCATTAGCCGACATTTTCTGCTAATAATGATTGTTTGTCTAAATTATGTCTTTGGATTAAGTATTAACTGTCTATTAAACGTAAATATTTAAGCTGTACATAATTATTATTCTGTGAATTTACTATGTTTCCAAACCGTAGAATGAGAAAATATATCCGTGGATTAATTTGTTTGAAAACGCGGCGCAGATTTAAGACTTCTAATGATTTTAAATTGAACATCACGTCTTAACGACTGGTTTTTTCTTTGAAAAACGTGAATGAAATGAAATGAAATGTGTTACTGTAGACACTTTTCTTCGTTATAATTTTATAATATAGTGTATTAATTAGTTTGTAAATATAGGTCTAATGCGGATAAAAAATTGAGAATCACGCAAAAAGTTTTAAGTGTATTTTTATGAAACCTTCACCATTTTAAAGATAATTTAATTATATATCTCTTAGTAAACGTGTTTTAGTATAATATTTAATAATAATAATTTATTAGCATAAATACACGTTTGACACAAAATTACAAGTAACAGTAAAATTAAAATTACAAGTTGCAGTAATACAAAGTTACAGTACACAAAATTACAAGTAAATAGGAAATCAAACAGGAAAAGTAGTGTGCTCAAGATGGGTAAGCTAGGTACATTCAATACAAGATTTGAGCCCTGCCTCCTAAAGTAGGAGGATCCTGTATCTTAGGAGGCAGTGTCTTCGCAAAATATAGTGGACAAGCAAAATTTATGAGCGTACTAGTAGACCCGAAAAGTACTTAACAGACCAGATTTGTTGTTTTATGTATAATAAATTAATAATGCGTCTGATTTGGGACAGCACTTCTTGATGGGCGAGTCCTATTACTGGGTGGGTCAAAGACATAAAAGTAGTCGTTTAGACGTGATGTTTAATTAAACACCATTAGAAGTCATATAACAGCGCCTTAATAAGCAATTTTGATGCTGATTTCAGAAAGTTTTCTTTTTAGTGTTATTTTTTGTTTCTTATAAAATAAACTCAGGATTATACCCTATTGAAATCCACTGAAAAGTAGACTAAAAATTGAAATTTCAGTAACCATTACCAAATCTAATATTTTTTTCACAACTTGAACTGTCTGTTTTAATTAGCGAAATTAAAGTTCTAATTTTGATTTTCTCAGTCACATTTTCTATAATTGGAAAGATCTGTCCTGCAAAATCTGTTCTACTGTTTTCTCAAAATAATTTATCTTTCTTTTTCAGATTTTCACAACAAAGTCCGGTAAGTTGGACAACAGGCGGTGACATTTTTGTAACAAAAACAAACTTCACTTTGTCATTGAAATCACGTAATGTCCAGACCACGGAGTTGACAGTTTTTAACAAAATTAATTTCCAAAAGTTAGCTCGAATGTTATCGAAGGACTTCAGGATGTTTTGGTTTAAAAATCGGACAAGCGCGAATCGAAGTGGCGCACTAAGAGTTCAGTACCTACGCGAAAAATCATTTCTTACGAAGTTTATGACATGTGGGATGTGGGCTCAGCGATCATTGTGCCAATAGACGCGTCAGCCAAGGGTTTGATAGCCACGGGTCAGCACTTTAGGAGACTCTCGTTAGGCAGCTGGATTAAGACCTTGATTGAGAAAGTGGTTCTCCTGGACACAGCACGAATTTATTGGAGGTCCTTTCTCTGGTGACCTGACCGCTGGTAGCTTGGACCTTGTTCCTGATACCAGTGGGATACTATTCCTCGCCTCCCCTTTTTATAGGAACCGCTTGTAAAATTGTTTAATTTTTTTTTACTACCTTTTAATTTAATAGTTTGTATTTATCTGTAAATAATAACAAATATGTAAGAGTAAAATCTTCAAAACTGTGATTTCTTTCAGCGACAGAAAGTGGTAGGTACTGAGATGACTTGTACGCGTGTTGTGAAAACTGGTTCGACATGACTCGAAAAATAGTACATGCAAGGATATGGCAAAGGTACAGAAACGGCTGGTAAAATATTCCTAATAGAGACACCAACACGTTGGAAATACTTAATCCTAATCATGCTACCATAGCCCTGTAAAAGACAGACGTTCTATATCTAATTCTTTGATTACGGAACCCTATTACTAAGGCCTTTCAAACATTTCCTATCCGCGGCCAAACAAACTCAATCTAAAGTCAACGTTATCGCATATCAAACGTCCTATGCTGGTCTTTGTCGGGACCAACTTTGGAAACTCAGGGCAAACCGTCGCGTCAATGGAATTCGATGTATGAATAATGAATGATTTCGTTGGGTCCAAGTTTTTAATACGAGTAGGGACGAAGATACACGATAGACTTAGCCTGGAATACACATGCTACTAGAAAAGCAAGCTTGTTTACTACTAGATAGTATGCTCATTAACAGGATGCTCTCCGAGTGTATACATTTGCTCATGAAAACACAGACCTCAGAGGCATACTTATTACGAACATACTTCTTTCTAGCACGTTTGAAATACGAGTACACATGCAGATTATTTAGCATTTAATATGGACGTTTCTTTGCGGAATTAATTAAATTCAGTTATATTATTAATAGCAACATACTTAATTATAGCATTCGCATTCCATAAACATTCATAGTTTCGGTATAGAAATATAAAATTAAAACTTTTGTCATCGCGTCATCGAGCCATCGTGACAACGCAAATAAATCAAGTAGCATGCTCGCATAGAACGCGTTCAGACTTGTTTTAGAGCCACCCCCTTCTCACCCGCACCTTACACCGTGTGCTAGTTAGCACTACACACAGAAAAAATAGACCGGCTTGTGATTAAGTAGCGTATTAATTATTCATAAGCATGCTCTTTTCGTAAATACGTGCTACTTATGTTATTTAATAAGCATGCTTATGTGCTACTGCGTAGCATGTGTATTCCAGGCTATATAATATGTTGGCTATAGGTCGTTGGACAATTTTATTTTCGAGCTGTTTTTTTTGGGCTATTTTCTTAACGAGTCTTCTGGCTATATCCCACTGTCCTACAAATATTATAGATGCAAAAATTTGATGGATGTTTGTTACTTAATCACACCAGAAGGGCTGAACGGATCTGAATGAGATTTGGCACAGAGACAGATCACAGTCTGCAGTAGCAAATAGGCTATAACTTACAATGAGGGAAGAACTAATTCCACGCGGGCGGAGCCGTTGGTAGGAGCTAGTTAGCTCATGTATTCCAAGTCATGTCCACTCGACTCCACCTCAAATCAAAAAATTGACAGTTACAGACTGTTGTTAATTGCTGGTTTTTGCCATTATCATGGTAACTGAGCCGAGTGGAAGTTCATCAAACTGACTTGGAATTTGGGGTTTAGACTTATCTTAGAATTTTTTTGTTATTAATTTGTTTCGCAACTGTTAAAAAAACTTTTTACAAGAAAAAACAACCGAGTTCCAAAAAAAAAAGAAATTACACTAACTAAAAATTAAAAAATAACTTTAATTTCGGAAGTCGGTGTTTGTATTTTATTTCTTCGTTATTTGACACCGACTGCCGAAATTAAAGTTATTTTTTTTAATTTTGTGTATTTTCTATTTTGGACGTCGGTTGTTTTTTTTTTTGTAAACAAATTTTTTTATTTTTCACTTTTTGGTTGTTTTATCCCAGAACTAAAAGCCCAAATAACATGGAACGTGGAATTTAAACATACTCGTAATTGGAGAAAACCAAAACGTCATCTATGTATTCGTATTTTTCGTTTTTGTTCAGTTTTTCAAAAAGCACTGCAACAATTTCGATAAAGTTTATATGGGACTACCTCGGGAGTATATTCTTTCGTATAAAAAAGAATTTTGAAATTCGGTTCACAACTGACAGAGAAATCGGTGGACATGCATAAAAAAACCTCCTCCTTTATCGAGGTCGGTTAAAAATCTAGTGAGTTGAGTTCTATCGAAATTCTTTTGGGCACACTTCCAGTCGACAGCGATGCAGAGACATTTTTTGACGCTATATTATAAGTTTTATTTAGTTAGGAGTTTTTGTTTTAATTATAGTAAATTATTTTGCAAGAATGCTATTATTATGTAATAATTTAAACAATAAAACGACCAACAAACCCAATTGTATTTACGAGTAGTTCATACGTCACATGTTCAGATTTTTTTTTGAACGGTGGCAAAATCAAAAACAAAGGAAAGGCTGCATTTAAGTCTGAGACTAGACGGGGAATACTGAAAAACCAGGCAATGCAAATGCATCTCGTCCTGGCTCCTGTCATCATCATCATCATCATCATCAGCCTATTAATGTCCCCACTGCTGGAGTACCGGCCTCCTCTCTGTGAGAGGGTGTGGGCCGTAATCCACCACGCGAGCCCAATGCGGGTTGGTGAATGCCACATGTCTTCGAATGTTGAATGTTTGGTTCTAGGACATGCCGGTTTCCTCACGATGTTTTCCTTCACCGTTTTGAAAGCAGTGGTGATGTTTTTATCTACACAAAGATAAGCGCCTGCCTGGGTTTGAACTCACGACCTACAACTTGTAAGTCGCGGTCGTTACCACTGCGCCACCACTACTCCTGCCCCTGTAAACCATACCGCAGAAGTCAGGGACTTCACAGAACTTGTATACTATGTATATAAATAAAGATTATTACTATTAAAGCTATGACAGGGTGATTATTGCCAGTTAAAATACGTGTTCATTCTATATCTTGTCTCCTATGAAACAACGTTTTGTTATGCAAATATATTCAATAGCTGGAACAAGTTTATCATGATTTTCTTATTTTTACGACAGCAGTGTTAATTTGTTTAGATCTGAGAGCACGTCCATGTTTAACAATGCAATTTCTTGTGTGGTAGCGCAGAGGGGGCGTAAAGCGTAGGGCGACGTAGGCCACTGCCTACGGCCTCGTAGTCCTGCAGGTGTATTTGCTAACTCAGTTGATATCAATTTGATAGGCACTTTGTAGTACATTGCTGCTTTGCTCGGTGGACATCGATTAAAATAGGCATTACGTAGTACATTTTTGTTTTCCTATACGTCAAAGCAACAATGAATTGCCAAACGCCTATCAAATTGATGTCAACTGAGTTACCGAATAACACCTGCAGCCACCTCGCGACTCGAAAATGCATTACTTAAAAACCGTGACCGCGACGAAAAGAAAAAGAAAATTTTACTAGTCCTATCCGAGTCGAATCGAGGTAAATTTTCGAGCTCGCGTCGCTCGCTCTCCTTAGCCAGCGTTCTTTTGGTTCTTTCAATGTTAGACGACAAAGTTACTCCTTTTATAACCGACTTCGCAAAAAGGAAGAGTTTCTATGTTCGACTGTACGTATGTTTTTAAGCTATTGCATAGCTTCTATCGCGGGCCTTGAGCGCCTTGAGCGTGGAGACCGAATCCAGAAATTCCGTAACGAAAATAACCTAACACCTCCCACTCCGACCGGCACAGCGGTGATACTTTTTAACAGACTTTCGAAAAAGGAGGAGGTTCTATGTTCGACTGTATGTTTTTTTTTTTGTTATGTGTTCTTTTTTATCTGAAAGAATATACTCCCGAGGTGCTCCCATATAAATTTTATCGAAATTGCTTTAGCGCTTTTTGAGAAACCGAACAAAAACGAAAAATACGCATATCTCGATGACGTTTTGGTGTTCTCCAAATGTTTAAATTCCACGTTTCATGTTATTGGGGTTTTTAGTTCTGAGGTATAACAACTAAAAAGCGAAAAATAAAAAACTTAAAAAAAAAAAAATACACTAAAAATTTAAAAATAACTTTAATTTCGGAAGTCGGTGTTTGTATTTTATTTCTTCGATATTTGACACCGACATCCGAAATTAAAGTTATATTTTTGCAATCTACGAGTATCGATGAATAGCAGAACTTTTGACTTTTGACTTTTGATGATATTGTGTTGTTGATATTGATGATGATGATGATGATGATGATGATGATGATGATGATGAAGATGATATTTATCTTGTTACGCCAAAGAAGTGGAACTTCTTATGTGCGTACATAAGTACACACACACATAAATAAAATAAATAAATAATTATAATTGCATAAGTTGATAAAAAATGCTATGCAATAGCTTTACCGCGACAGTCTCCGAGTGCCACACGTCTTTTTTTTATGTATGTTTACCGATTTCTCTGTCAGTTGTGGACCAATTTTCAAAAAATAAATATCCAAAAGAGTATAATACTCCAGACTAAATAAATTATAAATTGCTTTAGCACTTTTTTAAAAATACAATTAAAACAAAAAAATTGTACACGTAGATGACGTTTTCGTCTCCTCCAATTACGAGTATGTTCAAATTCCATGTTCCATGTTATTGGGATTATCAATTCAGACGTAACTTTATCAATTAAGTTTATTTCTGGGGTCATCATCATCATCATCATCATCAGCTTTTTAATGTCCCCACTGCTGGGGCACAGGCCTCCTCTCTGAGAGGGTGTGGACTGGAATCCACCACGCGGGCTCAAGGCGGGTTGGTGGATGTCATATGTCTTCGATGAGTTCTGGAGTATAACAACTAAAAAGTGAAAAATAAAAAAACTTTTTTATAAAAAATGGTCAATTAACGAAGAACTATAATACAAACACCGACTTCCGAAATTAAAGATATGTTTCAATTTTAAGTGTATTTTCGTTTTTGGAAGTCGGTTGTATTTTTTGTAAAAGAGTTATTTATTTTTCACTTTTTGCTATATCTATAAATGGACACAAGAAAATTTAACTCGAATTGCGAGGCTAGACATTGCGGCTGCTTCACATGCTCTTGCATATATTCTCTTCGTTCTTTAGCTTTTCTGTACTACTTAACAAAGTTGCTATTATTACTTAGTGTATGAATGGAAATTAAGAAAATTTAACCTCTCTATTTAGGGGTGCTTTTGAGCTCGATTCTTTCGCTCCAGCTTCACCTTCGTATTTCTGTTTGCTAATACTACCTTTACGCTACCCAATAGCTAAAAAATCAATCATAGCATCGGACACAGACTTGCTCCGTTCAAATGTGATATTATTTTTTATTCAAAGTATATTTTTTTATTTAAAACATTCCGTCTACTTACGTCAACAGAGGGTCTCGCGAAATGTACATTGCCCACATCAAATTTAAATTTTGGACCGCCACTGTGGCAGCTTTTCATACTTATAATGTAAATGTTTTATTTTTCTTATCTTTTTGGGGATTCATTGGATGATTTCCCACCACCCCCCAAAAAACATTTGGGGCTTGTCATTTTTGCTATCATGTGGATTTAATGAACTGTTGTAAAAGGCGTCTCAATATTTTAACAACGCCTTTGTCTCATCATCATCACAGACAGTGACACAGGCTACATAAATTTTGAAAAAAAAAAATGGCGGCCGCCGGTAGGTAAGAGCAGGTTACGTGACATTATTTTATTTTAATACCCAATAAGGTATCAAAACAAAGGGCTCGAGGAGATGATTCCAAAAATGTAACGTCAGTATGCTTGAAAAGTGACTTGTTTGAACCATATAAAGCGCTATGAACTGCCAATGACCTTGAATGGTTACCGGCCACCGTAGACCCGGGCCTGCGAGTAGTGGGTAACTCGCCGCCCGATCAGTACCAGAACTAAAAACCCCAATAACATGGAACGTGGAATTTAAACATTTTTTTTTTTGCATTTCGTGTTTTTTTTTTTAAAACACACACACTCAAAAACACACACTCACAACAACACACTCACAAACACACACTCACAAACACACACTCACATACATGTGTTCATGTGAGTGTGTGTTTGTCTATCCGTTTGCCTATCCATGCATGCCTTTAATTGGTTTTCTTTTATTTATCTTTTCTTTAATTTTTAAATAAGCTAGATTCTATATCGCTTGGTAGATCGACATGGCTTTAGTTTGTATATATCTTATCGTACTAACCCCATAGCTGAACACTGTCTCTCAAGATATAGGTAGCCCTAGTTTGAGAGGCAGGGCTCACCAATTATTGTATACAGATTTTTTGTAGCATAGATCACTTCCTTATCTCATGCACTAGCTGTTTTTTGTTAACCATTTTTTGTTACCACTATTGTTAACCATTTAAATTAATAATAATAATAATAATAATTTATTTCATAAAAAGTGGTACAGTCTGTTACAAAGTAGGATGACAATTTAAAAATTTGTTAACATCTGAGATAAGTAGGTAACAATATAATTCAAGTATCTGATGTCCTTGCTAGGTTACTTAGTAGCCTGTATTAAGGACAATCAGCCCTCATTTCCCAATTAAGTCTGTAACCTTTGGATATGAATAAATTTATTATTATTATTCCATTTATTTTCTAAATATACATACAATTTAATTTTTATTATTATTAAAACGTCATCAAGATATGCGTATTTTTCATTTTTGTTCAGTTTCTCGAAGAGCGCTAAAGCAATTTCGTTAAAATTTATATGGGACCACCTCGGGAGTATATCCAGACCATGTTGCAAAAAATGGTTTTGGCAAAAGTAATAGAGGAGAGGAGGAGGAGGGGGTTGTAATAGAGGAGTATGGAAGAAAAAGACATGTTGCGCCGACCCCAAATAAATTGGGATAAGGGCAGGAGAATGATGAATGATGATGATGACCTCGGGAGTATATTCTTTCGGATAAAAAAATAATTTGAAAATCGGTCCACAACTGACGAAGAAATGCGCGGACATACATAAAAAAAAACATACATACAGTCAAACATAGAACCTCCTCCTTTTTCGAAAGTCGGTTAAAAAGGACGGGGCCTGCCACGGCCTATGCCTGCCCGGGGGTTGAGGATAAATTCGAAAGAGTTACCTCGCCCCTGGGCATTAAGGGCAGGGAGGAACAGGGGTGGGTTTTAGTCAGTAAGAGTCTGACACGCCCTTCCGCTCCACCCTAGAGCGGAAGAAGTCATAGGATGATTTCCCACCCCCAAAAAAAAAATAATGGTTAATTTGCGTGTTCTGTGCTTCTTTTTTTGTGGTGTGGGAAATCATCTAATGACATCTCCCGCTCTGGGTAGAGCGGGAGGGCGTGTCAGACTCTTACTGGCTAAAACCCACCCCTGTTCCTTCCCTGCCTGACTGCCCAGGGGAGCGGTAACGAATTTATCCGCTAAAGAAATAAGACTAGTCGTTTATAGGAGTTGTTCAATTAAAACCCATTAAAAGTCGTATAACTGCGCCCTAGGTAATTTTTTGCGGTCGGGTTTTTGATACAAATAAATTCTATTTTTTCTATTTTAAATTTTTATTTAGGATTCTTTGAGTTGGGTGATGAGCGAGATCTAAAATACCTATTTGGGAAAATTAAGCCGGCTGTTAAACAAACATTGTATTTATGTCAAGTAGTTCAGTAAATTGGGGAGATACGGTACAAAAACCTATTTCACTTAATTTTGACCAATGGCGAGTAAAAATTTAATGTTTTTCACGCCCACTTAATCAAGAATTTCGTGCAGATAAAAACGTTAGGGAATATGCCGCTACGACCTGATTAGCGACACGAAATTAAAACAAATCGACACACATGAATACCTAGAACCTATGTATGTACATATTTGAAGATAAAAACTTATCTGATGTTGGCAATCTGCCGACAGCTTATATTACTTTAGCAATAAGCTGGCTTAAAACTATTCAGTGGAATTGTCAAGATATGAATTTAAAATGAGTGTTTGTTGTAACTGTTTGGTAAAAATTGGCTGAACTTCAAAATTTCTTGTTTCATTATGTTATATTTTCGGTTTTTGGAATTATAAACATATTTGAAATAATAATTAATTTATCATGGGTAGGTTCTTTGATATATATCGCGATATACTCGCATTTTTAAAGAGAATTTTTAGTTATGGAACCCTTATAGGATTGCTCGTGTCTGTCTATTTGTCCGTCTGTCATAGCTAATTTCCTCCGAATGTACTGGACCTGGATTCAGTTGAAATTTAGTACTCATGAATGCGGCGGGCCTGCGTACGGCGAGTAGTGTGTCACGTTGCGGAGGTTGAAGGTGTGGTGACACGTAGAGGAGCGTCGTAGGAATGACGACCGTAGATGAGGAGTTGGATAAAGATAAACACACGACGAGTCCAGACGTATATTTTAATATTTACAGTAGGCTTGATTATATTGGATTTAAAATTATATGTACCATACACTGTGACTATGTAAAGGAATAAATTGTATTATTGTCAGGAACTGCCTGGTTATAAAAACTGCACTTCACTGTTCTAGTAACTCTTATAAAACTGGTAACTGTCATTTGCTGAAGAGTCGGAAAATTAAAATGATAAGGCGGAGCTTCTACTAACTTGGCTGCTGAAACTGATCTTTAATATCAAAACAGAGGCTAGACAGAGAAGGCAAGTAATATTTGAATTTCAAACTAAAAAGAGAAAAATAAAAAACTTTTTTACAAAAAAATACAACCGACTTCCAAAAAAAGAATACACTAAAAATTAATAAATAACTTTAATTTCGGAAGCCGGTTTTTGTATTTTATTTATTATTTATTTGACACCGACTTCCGAAATTAAAGTTATTTATTAATTTTTAGTGTATTCTTTTTTTGGAAGTCGGTTGTATTTTTTGTAAAAAAGTTTTTTATTTTTCTCTTTTTAGTTGTTATACCCCAGAACTAAAAACCCCAATATAATGGAACGTGGAATTTAAACATTTGGAGAACACCAAAACGTCATCGAGGTACACGTATTTTCCGTTTTTGTTCAGTTTCTCAAAAAGCGCTCAAGCAATTTCGATAAAATTTAAATGGGACTACCTCGGGAGTATATTCTTTCAGATGAAAAAAGAATTTTGAAAATTGGTTCACAACTGACGGAGAAATCGGGTAACATACATACCAAAAAAAAAAAAAACATACAGACGAATTGAGAACCTCCTCTTTTTGGAAGTCGGTTAAAAAGGTAGGAAAGAACGTAATTTGGAATAGAGGTCATAAAATAAACAAGGCTTTGACACTGCCAAGTGCGTGGCTCGCCGTCCGATAAGAACCAGGCCTAAGAGTGTGTGCGTAGTGTTCCACGCGCACCTCAAAGAGATATCAGCAATACCTTACGGGGCTCCTCAGGGCTGATGCCTGTCTGGGGTTGCATTTGTATTACTTAACGTGATTCAATATGGTTATATAGAGTGCCCTATCTCTCTTTCCTTTATTACACTGCACATATAAGCCAATCACTCTCGTACACCACACTCTCGCAAGCAGCGAGTGAGACCATTACCCTGAAGATACTAGAGCACCACCTGGAGCCCACTGGAGCCTTGGTGTGCTACAATACCGTGTAAACGCGAGCCTATCAAACATAAAAAAAGAGATGATAATATTATATTAATAGTTGCCATGATCGCTGACTGTTCATACTGCCGGCGAGGACTCGCCCCACAAGTTTATCGCTGAGCGACTAGAGCTATCATAGATAATACTCGCTCAGCGATGCTCGCTTGGCGGTAAGAACTCACGCCGAGAGGACTAGCTGCCCCGAGTGAGTGGTGTGAGTAATCGCCCGTCACTCTCGCACACTCGCTTAAAGCCTAGCTACAAATTTATCGGAACTACACAATCGCTACTCGCTGCTCGCTCATCGTTGGCGGTGGAACAAGTGCCTTATATATTTTTGCCGTCGTATTTCTCGAAGAAGCGAAAGAAAACATAAGGTGGGAGTTGCCATGTCAACCCAAATCATAAGTAACTACCAGGAAAGGTATTGGCATGGAAGACAGAACATTGAAAATAACAAATTCAATACAAAAACTGGCTTTTTCACCTTTGCCAGATAAGCAAGTTTTTTTTTTTTAAATGACATATCTTTTATTTGCCGTCTAACACAAGTTTTATTTTATATATTTAGAAATCTAATTGCGATTCTACGCGGACATATTTTTTTTATTTAAAAACATAGTACTTTTTAGGGATCCGTACCCGAAGGGTCCAAATGAACCCCTATTGCTGTCACTCACGTGTCCATCTGTCTGTCTGTCCGTAAAATTTGTTCCGAAGAATTTTATAACTTCCCATTGACCTATGAACTTGAAATTTGGTGATAATGTTTATTATTACGTATATTTTACTTGCAAATTCCAAAACGTTGATTTCCTTCACATTGCACGGAACCCTAAATGTGAAGTCCGACACGCACTTGGCTAGTTTTTATTTTATTTTTAAAAGGACCTATTTCTTTTTCACTTTTAGGCGTCAATATATGAGTCTTTTGAAAATATTTTCAGCTATAATACCTAGTCTATAAAAAGAGTATCTTTTCTGTGTAGGCCTCACATCACAACCAGTATGGACCAAGGCCAGCAGGTGGATGTCTTATATTTTGACTTTCAAAAAGCCTTTGACAGAATTAATAATGACATTCTATTAGATAAATTAAGTGCCATAGGTTTTGCTCCCAAACTTCTTTTATTGATCGCTGACTATCTTCGAGATCGTAAACAGTATGTGCGACTGGGCCTGTACAATTCTCAGCCGTATGACACACGTTCGGGAGTCAGCCAGGGTTCAATATTAGGACCTTTACTGTTTCTAATAATGATAAACGACATTCCACAAGTTTTGAATCACTCCAAATGTTTATTATACGCTGACGATTTAAAGCTATATTCTGAGGTTCAAACTCCAGCTGATTTCGTAGCCCTTCAAAAAGACATTGACGCTATAAGTGAGTGGTCAATGATTAACAAAATGCATTTCAATCCATCCAAATGTTGCGTTATGAGTTTTAGTCGTTCACGAAATCCAATTCAATACCATTACAGTTTAAATAACGAAGAAATAGCAAGAGTCATGACGGTCAAAGATCTTGGTGTTATTTTTGATACTAAGTTTACCTTCCATGACCACATTATTGCTCTAGCCAAAGAGTCATTTCGGAGGTTAGGGTTTGTCCTGAGAAATTGTCGTGAGTTTACAAACCATCAAGTGATCCGACTTCTTTATAACACACTTGTTAGAAGTAAACTTGATTCTAGCTCTTGTGTTTGGAACCCTTACGAGAAATCTTATACCCTTATGGTGGAAAAAGTTCATAAAGCATTTTTAAGGTATTTCTACAAACGTAGGTTTGGGTACTACCCATATATGTATCCAACCAAATTTCTGCTGGGTTGCTTGGGCTTTACCTCACTCCAGGTGAGACGAGCTTTTGACCAGCTTGTAACTGCTTGCAAAATAATAAACGGAAGCATCGACTCTCCGTGTCTACATGCGGCGCTGTGTAACATTTTTGTTCCTGACAACTATTGCCGAGCGAGACGGCATAAATTATTTATGGTGCCACGTTGCCGCACGGATGCACGAAGTATGTCACCCATTCCGCGAATGCTAAATGCACTCAATGCTCTCCTAGAGTCCAGTCCTGGATTAGATCTGTTTGCTGATGAATGGAAAAAGATATTGTCTGAATGTCTGACGATTTGCGAGAAGACTGAGTGAAAGGCACTGAATTAAGTATGCATAATTTTGTGCAATTGTAATATTTTTTATTTTATTCTTAATGTGTTTTATACAATTTGTATTTTGGTTTTAATTTGTAATGTGTATGATCAGTGTAATTGGCATTTTGTCGTTCTGGTTAAATATATAAATAATAAATAAATAAATAAATCTTTTGAATTTTCGCCATTCAAAAAGATAAAAGTAATCCATCACCGGTTACGGTTACAATCCATTTTCTTCGCACATACCTTAAATAAATTATTTAGCACAAGCTTTACCCGCAGTTTTGCTTCCGTCTTCTATCTCACAAGAGGCTTGTACAATTTTCAGGATAATTTGCTTATATCACATAGCGTGTCCCTTTTTATCAGTGCAAATATTGTTTGTGATTGGATCAGTACTTTCTATGTGATGTCAACCTTATAACGGAGACGACGATTTTTTTTTTGGGTGGTAAATCTTCCAGTGACATCTCCCGCTCTGGGTGGAGCGGGAGGGCGTGTCAGACTCTTACTGAACTATTACCCACTCCTGTTCCTTCCCTGCCTGAGTACCCAGGAGAGCGGTAACTCTGTTACGAATTTATCCGCTACCCCTAGGCATAAAGGAGACAGCGTTGACGCGTACATATCGCAATTAATTACAGATGTTAGTGTGTACAGTTATATTATTATAAATATATACAATACAAACTTATAAAATACTTAACTAACTGTAATAAAAACTAAAACGCCTAATTAAATAAAACTTACAATCTGGCGTCAAAAAATTCCGCCGCATCACTGTCTACTGGAAGTGTACCCAAAATACTGGCGGCATTGCCACGTTGTATGGCAATGCTTAACCTCTGGCCGAGGAAAAAGCCAGCCCTTGGGTCACGCGAAGTGTCAACAAGGCGTTTACATAGATCTTTGAATACTAAATGGGGACTTGGACCCCACGCCCAAGGGTTTTCAACCCCAAACAACTCGAAAATGTAGCTACCGACGAGGTTGTTATATTTCCGCCGCTTGAGGTTCTCGGCAGCCGCAGCGGCAGCACCAGCACAGCACGACGAACTAGGAAGATGAGATGGCGCAAGAGTATCGACACATGTAGCGTTCCACACTAAGGGCCTACCCAACTTCCACGGAAATAACGACATGCCGTCCGGTCTTTTACCATCGTCGCGAGCCAGACCATGTGGTTCTAATACAGTCGGAACGCCGGCGGTGGCAAGAGCTCGTCAGATGATATCGTTGATATTCGATGATGTCGTTATATTGTTAGTGTTAGTTAGGATGTGGTAAAATAAAATGTGGTATTGTAGAAGAATTTTGCGCATACCAAAGACAGCAAAACGGACTAGGAATTTAGACCCAGCTGGTCTAAAATGGACTTACGGCATCAAAACCAGACTATCCACGGTTTAGTACCAACAAAACCTAAGTTACTTTGGTCATGTCGTCCGCAGACAAACAGATACAGAGAAAACCGTGAATTTGTTCTAGATAACATTATTTTCTTTTATTTTTTTGTGATTACAAACTTATTTGCTTTGCTTTTGGTAAACTGACCGCGACGTATGTCGATGTATGGGAACAATAGTTTTCCAACGGCAAAGTTTAGTTTATTCGAGATTCGATTACCATGACGGACGAACTATTTTACAAGTTGGTACGAAACCCTCAGTGCGCGTGTCCGACTCGCGCTTGGTTGTGTTTTTTTATACTTGATGCTCGCAATTGACCAATGTCTCTCCTGATGGTAAGCGATGATGTAGCCGACGATAGAACACGCTTGGTTAGAAGTAACCTATTCACTCTTGACTTAAAGACCCTCAGATTGTGATTTTTAGGGTTCCGTATCTACCCGAAGGGTCTAAACGGAGCTCTATTTGCTGTCACTCATGTGTCCGTCTGGCCGTCTGTCACAAAATTTTGTTACGAAGAATTTTTTAACTTCCCATTGACCTATGAACTTGAAATTTGGTGATAATGTTTATTATTACGTATACTTTACTAACAAATACTAATATTTGGTACGGAACCCTTAATGTACTAAATCCGACACGCACTTGGCCAGTTTTCTATACTTCTATACTACCAAAATAAAGAGGAAAGATTTGTATTTTTGTATGTAACGATTAAACTTGAAAAGTACTGCACCGATTTGAAAAATTCTTTCAGGAATGGATAACTACAATATCAGCGAGTAACATAGGCTATATTTTAACCCCGTACTTCCACGGTAATAAGAACTAAGCGGGTGAAACCGCGTGACGTCCGCTAGTTTAATAAAAACAGCTTATTGAAAGAAGTTTCCCGACACTATCTACAACAAAAAAAATGTTTTCCTCTTAATGTTCAGATACATAGTTCAAATTCAACCTCTAGTAAACCTTCAGGTTATAAATAGCAGGCACATGATAAAACTTCCAGTTCGCAGTGAGCGTAAATATGTGGAACGAAGACAAACAGACTGTGACGCTGATATTGGTACGACCCTATTTAGATAGGTCTGCTTACGTATCTTCATGGTGTTGTCGAACTAGGGTGAACTTTACTCAAGGGGACAATTGAACAGTTTCATTAAAAACATACCTATTGGGAAAATGAGAACTTAGAAAACATCATGGTGTGTCTTATCAGGAGTATCGTGCTCTTAAAATTATTTAAGTTGACTGCATGTCAAATTATACAAAGTGGAGAAGACAATACGACGATAAATTTAAACATTTTAAATTTCTAAATCAAGCGTTTAGACCGTGGGAATGTGTCAGCAAATTAAGATATTTAATTTTCCACTGCTACCCTATGAGTCTTGTTACCAATTAACCTGGTGGATTTTGATCAGTAAATCACTGTGAAATCGTATTCAATGAGATTATTAGACAGAAAAAAAAACCGGCCTAGTGCGTGTCGGACTTCACACATTTAGGGTTCCGTACCAAATGAGGGAATTATCAAAGAAAAATTCTGATTTATCACTACATTGGTATTTTTTAGTAAAATATACCTACGATAACATTATCACCAAATTTTAAATTCATAGCTCAATGGGAAGATAAAAAATTCTTAGGAAAAATAAATTGTGACCGACGACGGACAGACAGACGGACAGACGGACAGGTGAGTGACAGCAATAGGGCTCCATGTGGATCCTTCGAGTACAGGATTTTAAAAAACAATTAACTAAACAAGAAGTAATCACTACAGCACAAATAAAATTCTTCGACGAATTAAAGTGATTGAACTTTTAAAACCGTGGGTGGATACCCATTCATACCGATGGACTTTGTACTTTAACCTTCAACTGATCTTTTGCACGAATGGTGGATGGGCCACTTATTAAAATAGTTTGCTTCTTAATCCGATAGTTGCTATATTTTAGGTACCTATCTATATATCTTCTAGGTGCTATAGGTAGGTTTTAGGTTAAGTAGATAGAACGACCACGTGACAGAAAAGCGAAAAAGCAATAATTTTGTCTTGGTATGGGCATGTAACGAATTTGAATGAAATGCATGTGACTAAAATCAATCACGAATGACGACATCCGCAAGAAAACCAAGGTTAACGATATACCCCGAAGTCGGAAAAATTAAGTGGCAGTGGGCAGCGCATGGCACATTGCTCGCAAAACAGATGGTCGACGGGGCCGAAATATTCGGGAGTGGTGACCGCGTACCGGAACACGCAGCGTTGGAAGGCCGTCCACAAGGTGGACCGATGACCTGGTGAGATTCGCGGGTAGCCTATAGACGCGAGACGCACAGGACTGGTCGTTGTGGCGACACTTGGGGGAGGCATATATACAGCAGTGGACATCTTTCGGCTGAAATGATGATCAAAAGAGTAAGTGTTGGTCTTGGTAAATTATTCTTTACGAGAAACAGTTACCTTCACTTGCCAGCCTCGTAAGAAATTTCATTACTCAGAAAAGTATTGCAGAAAGCTGCGTACGAGTACCTCGACATTGTAGCATTGTTGTCCTAAGACAATAACGCGGTTTTATTTATTTTTAGAACTAGGAACAGTGGTGTCAGCCTAGTGTAATAAAGTGCTACGAGAGGGGTAGCTTTTCATGTACCTAAAGCTTTTAAAAAAATTGCAGTTTGTTATTTGGCTGTAGTAGCTTTAAGTCGTTTTTAACAGACTTCAAAAAAGGACGTTAATTTGTATTTGATTCGTATATATGTATGTATATTTGTTTGTCGGTTTTCTCAATAACTACTGATCCAATTTGGATGGGGTTTTCGTTATTCCAATGAATATTTTTCAAGAAAGGTTTTAGTATCTGATGAAAATCTTCGGAGATAGACAGTGGAAGTCTTTAATAACTAACAAGCAAATGACTCGCGATTGCTGCTATCGTATGTCTTTGTATTGTTAACAGAATTTAATGGGGAACCATAACTAAAAAGTGAAAAATAAAATAAAAAGTTTTTACAAAAAATAGAACCGACTTCCAAAAAACAAAAAAAGTTCAAAATAACTTTAATTTCGGCAGTCGGTGTCAAAAAACGAAGAAAAAAAACTAGAAACACCGACTTTGTACTTTTTTTTTTTAATTGTAAGCCGGTTCTATTTTTTGTAAAAATGATTTTTTTCTACTTATTATTTTACCCGAAAGTCACAAAAGGAGGGTGATATTTTACGAAAGTTTGTATATGCAACGTGGCGCTACAATGGTGACATTAATTTAACACACGGATAGGGCTAGTGCCAATTAAACATATACAATAATGAAAGGTTCAAATAATTCGAAAATTAAAAAAAAAAATAAAACAAACTAAATAGTAATAAAAACTTTTTTACGAAAAAAATAACAAAAAACGAAGAAACAAAACCAGAAACACCGTCTTCCGCAATTAAAGTTAATAATAATAATAATAATGTTTATTTCCATGTGATTAACAAAGGTTACAAGTACAGTAATGTGATACAACATACATGTGCATAAAGTAATATCTCCTGGCTCCCAAACTAGGTTTATGGCCTAGTAATAGGCCTAGTTAATTGGGACTAAGCCCTACCGACTAAGTGTGTTAAATTATGTCACCATTGTATATATATTTCTTTGACACGCTCTGTAGCCTAAACAGCTTCATGAATTTCAACATATTATTATTGGATTTAACTGTCAAAGTGACCAGTAGGTAGACTAAATTATTAAAAAAAAAAACTAAATTGCGGCCAGAATTAGGTAAATAAGGTTGTATTATTTGTATCATTATGAAGTATATTAAAAAAAAATATATTGGGGTCACTTTGAGGTTCAAATAAAAAAAAATTGTTGTCTGTAAAGTTGGTTTACGGACGATTAACGTGACAACGTCATAACAAAACATTGATGAAATACAGATGCGGCGCATGCGTACAATGAGCGTAACGGGACACTTTTTCGTGCATGCAGCCGGCGTTCATCGATTTATTAGACGTTGTCACGTCAAAAATTAAAGTTGAAATTGACAAATGAAATGGTAAAATAAATAGAATATGTTCAAATTATCCAACAGAATGCAAACGTTAACTTAAAGTCTACAGTGTAATCACCAGTAAAGTGATTGTGTTAGGAACTGTAAAGCGAATTGTTCCAACTTCGTCTGTTTTATCTTGTTGCTGTTGCTTCTTCTAAACGTTATATATTTGAGTTGTTAATGCATTCTGTGAGAGTAAAGTTAATTGGATGACCGTTGTCGAACTTGCTGTTCTAATGTTTAGTTTGACTCTTAAAATTAAAGTTGTTATAATTTATACTTACTACTAACTTTTGTTCCTTAAAGGCCGGGAGTGCGTGTAGTAACAGCCGTTTTAGGTTCCGTACCCTAAATGAAATGTCTAAACGGAGCCCTATTGCTATCACTCACGAGTCCGTCTGTCCGTCTTTCCGTGTATCCGTCTGTCCGTCTGTCCGTCCGTCATCTGTCACATAATTTTGTTCCGAAGAATGTTATAACTTACCATTGACCTATGAACTTGAAATTTGGTGATAATGTTCTTAATTACCTATATTTTTTATTCTATAATATTGTTTTCCTTCATTTGGTACGGAACCCTAAATGTGCGAAGTCAGACACGCAAGTGCGTGTCGGACTTCGTACATTTAGGGTTCCGTAAAAAAAAATGAAAAATGATTAAATAAGAAATGTATTTTTGACTATTTGTATGGCTTTAGGTCAACCAGGTGGTTATACTGTGATTTGAAGACTATTGCTCCAACCGTTTGGCTGTAAAACCTGTGTGGCATACGACGGACAGATAGACTGACGGCCAGACGGACACCTGAGTGACAGCAATAGGGCTCCATTTGAACCCTGCGGGTACGAAAAACTAAAAACGTAACACTATTAAAATTAAACAAGGCACAAAAAACTTATACAAAGGTACTTATGATAGTACTTAAGATTCAACAAATTTTACTTAAAGTGGTTGACGCATGGCCATATTGTTGCGTCACTCGTGTCACGACTGGCACGAGTGACGCACGAGCCCAATAAATTTTCAGAAAGAAAAGCTTTTTTATTAACAAGTGATTCAGATTCAGATTCAGATTCATTTATTTGCTTGAAATATGGTATTTTACAGATTTTATAATACACATACAATAGTTCTTCATATTCCGCCTACTAAATTCGGCATGCAAATTGTGACAATAATAATGATTGATTCAATTTTAACAAATCAATTAAAATCCCATGCCAAGATATAAAAAAGTACCAAATTAAAAAATTGTCTACCTAAAATATAATTACAATAGTCAACGAAAAACAATTAAATTACAAATTTGCCAAATATCATCCCTTAAAACAATCAAAGAAATTAAATTACAAAAATGTCCATTGCTTAAAAATAAAAAAAAATAAAAAAAGTCAAATTGAATATACATGTCATGCAACTGTCCCATTTGTCCTGGTATTCATGAATTCTTGAATAGAATAAAAACATTTTTTCACAAGCCATGCTCTGAGATGCTTTTGAAATTAGCTGGTTCGCAGTTCCCTAATAACCTTCGGTATCTTATTAAATATCTTTATTTCCATTCGACTAGTATTTTTACGGCAGTACTCTGTTCCAGCTCTTGGCATTGCCAATTTTGTTGGATCCCTTGACATTTTGCCCACCTTATAAGCCTTTTCGCTATCGGCTTTCCTGAATAGGTGATATAGTGGATTTCTGTTGCATTCGTATCAATTTAAGCAACTAAATGTACAGTCAAATCCATTGAATACCTACGACATTAACACTATTTTTTCCCCCTCTGAAAACCAGTAAACAACAATTCTAAAATTACCATCGAATAGTATTCCTACAGTCTATGTCAACTAAAGTCTGTGTAAAGTCTGTGACCAGTGTTGCCAGAGATGACATATGTAACAGAAATGTGGTCGCTCACAATGGGCCTCATCAGAAGGCTTAATGTCACCCAAAGGGCAATGGAGAGGGCTCGGAGTTTCCTTGCGTGATCGAATCAGGAATGATGACATCCGCAAGAGAACCAAGGTTACCGACACACCCCGAAGAATCGCCAAACTGAAGTTGCAGTGGGTAGGGCACATTGCTCGGAGAAGAGAGTCGATGGGGCAGAAAAGTTCTGGAGTGACGACCGCGTACCGGACGACAGATGCAGCGTTGGAAAGACTCCAACTAGGTGTACCGATGTCCTGGTGAGGGTAGCCGATGGATGCGAGACGCACAGGACCGGTCATTGTGGCGACACTTAGGGGAGGCCTATGTCCAGCAGTGGACGTCTTTCGGCTGAAATGATGAGTATTCCTACAAAGCCAACTACATGTTTTCCTCTTGTTTTCCAACCAGTAAGTAATCATTTTGTAATAAAGGCTGGGATTCTTACTCCGTCTTCATTATTGACAGTTTTGCGACAAAACTGTCTATTCATCTGTCCTGTGCTGTCAAAAACTTTTAATCCAAATACAACAGTGCAGAAAATGTGTAAGCTCAAAGGCGAAAATAGTATTAAGAGGTGGATAAAGTTCTTTTGACTGTTTCAACAAAGTCTTAGTAATCTTAGTGCTAGTGGGAGGTAAAAAAACAGTAATGGAAGATAACATTCACATTTCTATCGGTTCAGCCTTATCCCAAAATATGTTGGGGTCGAGTTCCATTCTAGCTGGATGCCACTAAATTCCAGTACTTTACATGGAGGGGAACAGCATCTGCCTATCTAACCTCCACAGCACAGTTACCTACTGAGGAAGAGTATACCTCTCGGGAACACTGTCAAAGACTTACAATAGGGAATATGCATAAAAAAAATATTTGTTATCTAACCAGTTTATCGATGAATATACTAAAATAGAGTACGAACAGTGAAAGCAGTATCAAAGTTGATGGAAAATGAAACGAAATATAACAATTTTAAACAAATATATCTGTCTCTCTCTCGAAAACGCTGTTTTCTATAGCAGTTGTATGGGCGTCATGTCCTTTGACGTCAAAGAACACGTCGGACTTCTCTTTCTAATTATCAACTTTAAAACTTTATAACTTTGTTCAGTATAGTTAATAAGTCTTCAATTCAACAAATAAAAAATATCATGCATATTCCCTATTGATAGCTGGGAACATTGCCTTAACGGGGGGGGGGGGGGGGAGGAGGGAGAGCGGGGGGGGGGTGTCTTCCAGTTGCGGTCGCCACTCCAGAACTTTTCGGCCCTATCGACTATCTGTTCTGCGAGCGCTGTGCCCTGCCTAGCTTTTATTACTTACGATTATTTAGCTACAAACCCCTCGCCGAATATAAAAGTCGAATTCGTCTCGAATTTTACAACAATATCATCACTAATCTGACACCATTTGCGCTTAACAAATCCGTATCGGATGACATGCCATCAATTTTTGCGTCTCATTTTTACGTCCGAAGGATATTAACGATGAATAAAATTATCGTTCTGTCCGACTTTTATAGACGTCGTAAAAACAATGGAGAATAAACGAGTGTTACGATTTCGTTAAATTCACGCTTTTCTTGTTTATGAGGTGGGGTAATATACCTACCTATAGGTGTCTATAGAAAATTCAGCTGCAATGGTAAAATTATATTTTGGCTCTTGAATAGCATTGTGCCAACAGCAAGTAAAAATTTGTGAGATTATCTGTGGAAATCGTATTGAAAATAAAGATCGAAACTAGTACTTCAGTTACCGGAGAAATAGACACAGTAGAAAATCTACTGTTACCTTATCCGTTGGTACCCGACGCGTCAACAGTAAAATTATTTAAATAAGGGTGAGGATGAACGTGTCTATACGTTTAGAAAGATAATCCCCCAAACACCCGCGCGTCACCATTTTCTTTTCTTTTTAGCTAGGAAAGTGCCGCAACCAGTTGGTTGGTTCCCCAGCAACACATCTGTCTGTTAAGTTGGAAGATATATGTAATTTAGGCACACAAAATGAAAATCAAAAGTCATCTAGACAAACTAGGCTGAGAGTCAGCACTATTGAACGTCAAAGTTCTACATATAGACACTCCCCCAGAAAGCCCGCCCGTCACCACTTCCTAGTGTTTTAGCTGGGAAAAAGAAGTGGCCAACAAACTCCCCAGCAACACATTTGTCTGTTAAGTTTAAAGAACTTGAATCTATATAATAATTGTATGCAACAATCTTAACATAATTATTTGTATATAACATATTATGTAAAACAGAATATACTCGTACACTACGGTACTTTTCTAAAAAAAAATTCTTTGGTCCGTCATTTAGATTACCAAAAAATGTTGGACACGTATTTTATTTTGTCACTTAAACAAAATATAAAAACAATACAGTGTGTTGAAATTTTTTTTGACGTCCGTCACGCCAAGCTACACTTTTTAACTGACTTCGAAAATGGAGGAGGTTCTATGTTCGACTGTATGTATTTTTTTTTTATTTGTGTCCACCGATTTCTCTGTCAGTTGTGGACTGATTTTGAAAATTCTTTTTTTATCTGGAAGAATATACTTCCGAGGTGGTCCTAAATAAATGTTATCGAAATTGCTTCAGCGCTTTTCGAAAAACTCAACAAAAACGAAAAATACTTATACTTCGATGACGTTTTGGTTTTCTCCAATTACGAATATGTTTAAATTCCACGTTCCATTTTTTTGGGGGTTTTAGTTCTGTTCTTTAACAACTAAAAAGTGAAAAATAAAAAACTTTTTTACAAAAAAAAAAAAATAATTTCCAAAAAAGAAAATACACTAAAAATTCAAAAATAACTTTAATTTTGGAAGTCGGTGTAAAAAAACGAATAAATAAAATGCAAACACCGACTGCCGAAATTAAAATATTTTTTTAATTTTTAGTGTATTTTCTTTTTTGGATGTCGATTGTTTTTTCTGTAAAAATGTTTTTAAAACAAAGTGACGTAACAAGCTCCCACTCCTGAACTATTTGTTTATTGGTTTGGTACCTAAAGCAAAAATTACGTGTGCAATATTATTTGATAATCTAACTTACGGACTAGATAAAATTACCATTTTTGTAACCAGGAAACATCCCTGTTGTATGAAAAGTTATTAACACGAGATCCACCAAAAGATTTTCAAATCTAGCTGTACGGCAAATGGGTAATTTATGTGTGACTGAACACAGCGGGATACGACAGATATTTGACGTACGGGTTTGTGTGGCTGCCTTTGTGGGTACGTATTTCAAAATAGCTTCTGGAGATAAATCATCCATGTTTTCCTCAGTGGTATCACAGTTACCAAGCTTTCTGCTACATCGGACTAGGTTAGTCGTTTTACTGCTAAATGCGGTTTATTTTTGCATCATCAAAGGTTAACGATGGCGACAACCCTTAACTGCATTTTGGAACAAATGTGTTTCTAAAGGAACCGTAGTTACTCGTATATGCACTATCAATCATTAATTGCTCTTCCATAACAAATACTAACAATGCTAATTCTGTGTATGCTTTGTAACTAAAATTTGAAGACTGTAGCTCCAACCGTTTGGCTGTAAAACCTGTGTGACAAACGACGGACAGACAGACAGACGGATACTTGCGTGACAGCAATAGGGCTCCGTTTGGTCCCTTTGGGTACGGAACCCTAAACAACGTATTTTCCTTAGTACCTTTGTTACAACCTAAATAATATTTCTTTTATTACAGAATGTTCATAGTAATACCACGCCAACGTAACTAATGTAGTTTTGATGACAAACCTCATATTCCTTTGAATAGCATAACTAAATGTTATGGCAAATGACTGCATGTTTGTGCAAATGATGTAATTTAGTTTTAGAGGCATGATGTGAAGGAATGATGATAGCTAATGATGCTGTCCTACTAACATTCTAAATGTAGAGATTTGAGATTTTAAGATATATTTTATTTTTGTAAAAAATGAGTCTGTACAGTATGAAGGTCTTCTTAATATAAGGTATCAATCTGCCTAGCCTTTTCTCAACTATCTTGGGGTCGGCTGATAACCAGTATTTTACATGGAGCGACTGCCTACCTGACCTCCACAACCCAGTAACTGGGTAATACGATACCCCTTCCCGTTTGAGAATCATTGTGCGTACAGCTAGGGAATAGGGCTAGTGGAATTGCCTGCTGGAGTCATGTTTCCTGATAGCTACAACCTGGGAGTCTTTGTCAAGAGTGAATAGGTTACTTCTAGGCAAGCGTGCTCCATCTTCGACCACATCATCGCTTACCATCAGGTGAGATAGTGGTCAAACGCGTGCCAATCAAGAATAAAAAAAACCCCCAATGGTAAATGATAAATGATAAATGATGTTTATTCAGTAAATAGGTTACAAGGAACACTTTTACACGTCAATGTTTTTTTGTCAGTTTAAGCTAGATGAGGCCGGTGTTTCCTAGCTGACTACCCTGAGAAGAAACACCGAAACAAACTCAGAGGTCAAAGTCTCTTTTAGTGTTCAAATCCATACAATGTGGACTGGTTAGATCCTATGAGAACCATGTACGTTTATGTCTGGGATGAGCTTTATGAAGAAAGCAACACACGAATTCGAGTGGACCTGTCCAGACAGTGCAAGCATTTGTCAGTCATCGCGAAGCTCAACTCAGAACTCTGAGGTGCTCAACGAACCGACGAACAATACCAAAGTAAGGACATTTGAGTAGGCCGCAAAAAATACTCAAACTGCCAGTGGTAGGTTTGGTTGTCAGACTTTCAGGCTTCTGTCAACCCGTAACGACTGTCAAATATCCACGATTGACAGCCGGGACCAACGGCTAAACGCACGTTCCGAGGCACGGATGAGTCTCGGAATGTAAAGATGGTTACCCATCCATGGGCCAACACCTACAAGCGTGGCTTAACCTTATTACTTAATTACTTCAGCCACGAGCTCCTCCACCTACATCCATATGGCGTACAAAATTTCGTATAACAAAGACAAACAATCAAAAAAAAAAATGTTACAATGACAATAAATACAAATTCAATTACGGGTGTAACAAGTCAGTTTCCGAAGCCGAAAGCCACATATTCTACCTATTATTTGAATTTTTTTTTTCCACCAGACCATACCTGGGAATCCACTGGTTTTGAAGATATTCAAGGTCAAATTCGCATTTTTTTTTCAAAACTACTTTGTTAGACGTACAGTATGCGTAGTTAACAGCTCTGTGATGTGTCTTTTACACCCAGTATAATGTCAAATTTGGATAGATGGTTTTAACTCTAGAAAGCCAGACCGGCTGAACGGATCTGCATGAAATTTGGCACAGAGATAGAATATAGTCTGGAATAGCATAATGTATAGTGGCGGAAGGACTGATCCCACGCTGGCGAAGCCGTTTTATTTTTACAAACTACTATTTACTACTACTACTTACTACTTTTTTTTTATAAACGAAGTAGTCTTAGTAGTAAAGGCGCATTGCCTTTAGACCAAGAAATTGAAATTGCCTGTCAAAGGTTATTTGAAGGTTAATTAGTCGAAAAGGCAAAAAAAAATTGTTGGATAAGACGTTTGTTCGACATTTATAGACGAGTGAATGAAAATAATGATTCTTATTAATTATGATTACGGTCTATTGTATGCTAGCTTTTGCCAGCTTACTCTTCACAGTATTCTTTGTGAAGAGAACCCTCCAAATTTCATATCTCTAGGACTAGCGGTTTAGACTGTGCGTTGATATATCAGTCAGTCAGTCAGTACTCTGAATTTTATATAATGTAGATAATATATTGTACAGATATTATTCAGGACTATAGAATAAAAATTGAGAGCAAAAGATGGATTCTAAAATATTTTATTTTCAAACTGGAAAAATTTTGATGTCTTGAAGATTTCTTTTTAAATAGTAAATGGTGCTACTATTAACTTAAGATTGTTCAATAAGTACTTATTTGAGCCATTGGAACTATGACGACTATTGCTCCACTCATTCCCCGCTTTCAACATTAATGGTTTTATGATTAGATTTCAAATTGTAATCGTCACCATCTGTTGTAAGGAGAAATTAATCTCGACGGTCAGAGAAAGTAACAGATTTCGGAAAATTAATAAAATCATGATTGATTGTGTTGTGGGATTAGATTTTCTTTTGTTGCTTTTTGTTTCAACATATTGCCAGGGGAGCTGTTTTCATTTGTTAAAAAGTGTTTTTAATATAATAACTGATTGTTGTGCTGTCTATAGAAAATATATGTATTTAAAGTGTTATTTTTTAATTCATATAAAAATATACACAAGAAACATAGGCAAATATCCTATAAACTTTCATTTGACCCTTCATAGATCCGCTATACCAGGGCAAATTAAAACAACTGTGGAAACCTTACAGACGTAACGAGATCTAATCAAGATGAATTGAAAAAGCTCTTTGAATATCTACTCGAATAGGTTCTTTGAATTTCATGCACTGCTGAACTTTGCCTTTCCAATGAAACCAACAACGAACGTTTGAAAGGACAAAATCACTCTAGCGCTTAGCTATTCACCATTTACATTAATATGACTTCTAATACCACGATAGAAGTAGATTAAGAACCACAAATAGATCGACCCTATTCCAAAGGATGATCCATTTTAACCTGATGTTCATTCCCGTCGATTAAATTAAAAATGTATGAGCTGTTGTCGCGACAGTATTCCAGATCTAACGTTCGTGGAAATGATGCTACAAATAGAAAGCTATTATTGCAAATAGACACGTTTGTCTATATAAGATGTCTAAGAAAATAGTCGTCTTTTGTACGAGATTGACATCAGTATCGAAAGTTAGCGGGTGTACAATGATTAGGCAAATTTATCACAATCGCAACTCATGTGATCATCAAGTGATGGTCCAGAAAGAAGCCGCCAAGCGGGCTCGTGAGAGAACCAATCCAGCTTGGAGAAGAAGGCGTCGGCGAGGAAACTGCCCCGACACCTAACACGCCAAAACCCCACCTGCATGATTTTATGCAGGCGAGACTCCCTGGTCTTTCAGTAAAAGTCGAGAAGCTTTTTGAAGGTTGCCGAGTTACAACTTAAAAAAAAAGTTGTACCTCTGGTGGAGTGTGTGAAACCAAATATGGCTAGAAACTAGGTGACTAATGACATAACAGTAAGAGATGTGGAAGAAAAAAACAATCTGTGCCGACCCCAAATCATTTCGATAAGATTAGAATATTGACCTTTAACTCATAGTTTTCAAGATAAACAGTTGATAACAAACAATGTAATTTTCGTATTCATCATCTTCATTATTTCAGCCGATAGGCGTCCGCTGCTGGACATAAGTCTAGTAGTAGTAGGCCTATGCCTACCTCAAGTGTCGCCACAATGACCAGTTCTGTGATTCTCACATCCATCGGCTACCCGCGACCCTCACCAGGTCATCGGTCCACCTTGTGCGAGGCCTTCCAACGCTTCGTCCTTCGGTACGCGGTTGCCACTCCAGAAATTTTCGGCCCCAACGAACATCTGTTTTGCGGGCGATATGCCTTGCCCACTGGCGACATTGGCGATTTTTTGGCAAACTAGATATCCGCAAGGGAATCAAGGTTCTCTTGCGGATATCATCATTCCTGTTTCGACCACGCAATGAAACTTTGAGCATTGCCCTCTCCATTGCCCTTTGGGTGACTTTAAGTCTTCTGATGAGGCCCATTGTGAGCGACCATGTCATCACTGGCAACACACACTGGGCGACTTTCATCTTGAGACACTGTGGTATTTGAGGCGAGAAGATACCGCGTAACTTCCCGAACGCCTGCGCCCGTCCGAGTCGGATCCGACGGTTGACCTCTTTCTCAAATTTCGCTCTACCTAACTCGATCGTTTGTCTCAGGTAGATGTACTCTTCCATAATTTCGAGTGTAGAGTCTCCGATCTTGATAAGAGTGGCTACTACATGGGTATTTACCATGACCTTGGTTTTTATTAAATTTCGTATTCCAAACAGCATACCCCTTTGCGCGTCCAAATTAGAAGACACAATAGATTTTAATTGTTTCTCGATCACGAGGTGACTGCCGGACTGCTTTACTAATACTACAGCATAAATGACTACGAGTATCATCAGCCTTTAATGGTCAATGGGACCATTAAAGGCTGGGACATAAGCCTCCTCTTTGTGATGTCATATGTCTTCGATTTTTTAGTTCTAGGAGATGCCGATTTCCTCAAGACGTTTTCCTTCATAGTTTAGAGAGCAGTGATGATAAAATAATTTTCACTAAGTGAAGTGCCTGCTTTGGATAGAAATGAAGAAGAAGAAAAGAAGAATCTTTTTGAAAAGAAAAATAACCGATAGTAGTTACTGGTAGTCAAAAATCCAGATTTACCAAGTGTATAGTGTTACGCAGTTAGTTTCTGGGTTTTTAGAACTCAGAAAGGCTTGACTTGCATTGTTTTCCTTCTCTGTCAAATCCATCCAAAAGTTGTCTGTAAAAGATCGCTGTTAGCGATAAGACCGCCCATTGTTAACCCTGTTTATTCTTAAGCTACGGAGAGTGGACCTCGCGGCCCCGTCCGCTACCACCGCAGGAGAGGTACTGGGCGTACCAGGCGTAGGACGTCGCGAGACGATTTCCGGCCACCGTAGATCCGGGCCTGCGGACGGCGAGCAGTGGGTAGCTTGCCGTCCGATCAGCACCAGGCCCGTGAGTCGACGGTGCGTAGTGTTCCACACGCGCCTGAAAGAGATGTAGTCAGCCACCACTGACGGGGCCCATCGTGGCCGGTGCCTGCATGCCTAGGGGTAGCGGATAAATTCTGAAAATGAGTCACCACACCCCTGGGCACTCAGGCAGGGAAGGAACAGGGGTGGGTTTTAGTCAGTAAGAGTCTGACACGCCCTCCCGCTCTACCCAGAGCGGGAGAAGTCATTGCATGATTTCCCGCCCCACAAAAAAAAAAAAATGCTTTACATTGTAAACTTTTGTCGACAAAAGAATAGAAACATTTCTTCTCCACAGTTTTAACATCGCCATGCTTAGGACGGTAGAAATCTTTCTACAATCTGTCATTTTGTCTATTCTTCCGTCGACAAAACCAGTTTCTATGGTGGTCATGCTACGCGTCCTGCGTTTGAAATCCACTAGTCAGCGCAGATTAAACTTCCGTTGAGCAAAGACTAGTTAACCAGCGTTTGTATTTCATTTCCTCAACACAGAAGCAATTTACCCATCAATATGCTAACTGCAAGTGATACTAGCATATGGTTTGGGTTCCCCTGACACAGACTCACATTACTGTGTAGAACAGTGTGTAGATGGTGGTTGCAATTAACAAACACCGCCTGGTAAACACTGTGGCTTGTCAAATGTGTCTGTAGCAGGAAACCAGAATATATACAACTACATTTATTTGTGGGAATATAATGGTCAAATGTTTGAATGTTTTTTTTTAAAATTCGTCACGTAGGTATATATGGTCGCGTATAATTGGTGTGGTTCTGAAGTAGTAATTCCTGCTACATAAAAAACCTATTTAGCATAAGACTTAAAGAAAATAAAAACCGTTGTATACAGGGTGTAACGGAAAGGTGTGGTCATATTTTAAGACATGCATCTGCCCCTCGATAGGAACAACTTTCTTCAAGAAAATCAGAGGAATTTCTCAAAAAAAAAAATTACCTGACATACAAATACTGATCAGCTGATGATAACTTTGTATGGAAAGTCCAATTTTTTTTTATGGAAGTTTTCTATTTTTTCTTAGAGAATGTTGTTCATTTCCATGGGCAGAATCGCTTCTTAAAATATGACCACACCTTTCCGTTATACCTACAGCGTGTATCCTCAGTGAGCTCTACTCAGTGGTGAGCTTTGCAAAACTTCGATCCGGCCGACCCTAAATGTTCCAAGTCCGACACGCACTTAGGCGGTTTTTTTTTAATCGATTTAAAAAAGGAGGAGGTTATCAATTCGGATGTTTGTATTTTTTGTTTTCTTTTTCTGGTTCTTCTCATTGACGTAACCAATCAAAACTGATCAAATATTGCCATCAAGTATTTCATAAACGGCACTGTCTTCACCCATGACAATGCCGTTTTATGAAACTTCACACTTTGAACTCAAACTCGACTTGGAATTCAAAGATCAAGTAAATTTTATGTTGAAGGCATGTTTTCTCCATTAACAAATTCAGTATTATTTTTTGTCCGATCCTGAAGAGTATTATTTGGTGTCGTACTGCGTACACCTCATCATTTAATGGATACGAGATTATTATTTTTCCTCAATGAAAATAATTAAGTCAACAAAAAAGTAAAACTTATCAAAGGCAACACTGAGCGCTCGACAAAGTTCACCTACAGTTTCGTGTTAAAGATGCCCCCTGAGCGAGACGGTCTTTTTGATCCTTTGTTAAAGAGTACCTACAGCGCGGCTAGTGCAGGGCAGTTTCCTTTGAAATAAAAATGGGTAAAAATGAAATGATTTCGCTGGCCAGTGGAGTGTTGTCAACTTATGAAAATTTGCCATATTTAGTGTTAAATTTAAAAAAAATCTATAATTATTTTTTGGTTTTAATCAGTTATATTTTTTTTACTATTTTTTCTAGTACGTATGACTAGGAATACGCCCTTATTGGATCGGACAGGATTTTGTTACATGATGTTTATGTAATTAACTAGAGTAATTGATGAATTTGGTTTTGTTTTTGGTTTTTCAATAATGTCGCCATTAGTAGGTATTAATTAACACGAAATCTAAAAGAAAATGTGTGTTCCAATGCAAAATCTCATTCAGACTACCATCTAAGTTTCTCAGAAAATTACTAGGCCCGTCTCTGCCTTACACTGAGACAATTACAAACTGATTGTTAAAGTTCCACAACAATCCCTAGCAACCAGAGACAAAACAGTTCTATGAATGAAAATAAACACTAGTTAGTTGTACGTGCCCCTACGCCACTTTGTGGTAGGTCAGCCTTGGACAGACAAACAGACAGAGAGGCCTTGGGCTTCTAATACTTAGGTCTTAAGAAATATTTTTCTATCTCTGTTGAGAAGGAATTAATTTATCGTGGAGGTTGGTTTTTTTAAGATTGAATCAATATAATCATCAATACTCTGTATATCTTGTTATACCGAGTGGAAAAAAAAATTGAAAATCAGTCCACAACTGACAGAGAAATTGGTGAACATACATTAAAAAAAAATACATACAATAAAAAACTAAACCTCCTCCTTTTTCAAAGTCAAAAATAGCAGTCAACAAGGTTGCTTATTGCGTGGTAGTCCTGGAGGTTTCTTTACGATGTTTACAGTACCTAAAAAAATCTACATGAATGCGTCTTCTGGCACGCGGTTGCCACTCCAGAGACTTTCAACTTTCAGCTTCATCGATAATCTATTCTGTAAGCAATGTCCCTTGCCCGTTCGGCAATTCTTTGGGTTTTGTCACAAACCTTGGTTCTTCTGAGATTATCTTCTATCTTGATAGGATCACGCAAGGAAACTCCAAAAATAGCCCTCTCTATTGCCCTTTGGGTGACTTTCAATATGCCCACAGTTTATGTTAACAGTTTAATCGATTCCTACTCATTACATTAACATTTCCAATCAGTGCAAGTCTGCATGTTTCAGGAATATAAATGGCTTCTAATCTAGATAGCCTGAACCTGTCTAGACATAATCTGGACTTGTGTAAGTTCTAGTGATAAACCCTTCATTGTTTTCAAATATTTATGAACCATTGGTGCTATTATTAGTTTAACGGTTAAGCTTAAGTTGTAACATTTAAGGATAAGATCGTTAAGTAGAGAGGATATGTATGTCAAAAGCTATTAATGTTATAGACTGATTTTATGATAAGTAATGAAACCTTACGTTAGTTATTCACTAGAAATAAACGTAATTTTGAAATGTTTTCCTCTTGTAGGGTGTTTTATAATTAATATAGCAAAACTTGGTTAAGTTTGTAATTTTTGCAATGGGCCCAGGGCTTGCAGTCTCGACATTGATAGCGATCGCTACGCCCTAACGATCGGTCGCTACGTTGGAAAAATAATTGATTTTCTAGAAATATGTACAGAGACCAGCAGATCAGGTGATCAGTTTTCATGAAAAATAGTGATTGCAAGTTAAAAATTACGCCGTCTCTGTACATATTTCAAGAAAATCAATTATTATTCCGACGTAGCGATCGCTATCAATGTCGAGAGTGCAGGCCCTGCACCTGGCCCGGTTCGTCAGTCTCGACATAGTTAACGATAACGTAACGACGGAATTCAGTTTTAGCTAAGATATTAATGTTGCAAGGAGGCAAACTTTTATGTCCTTAAATATTTTCACAAATTTATTTAATTCTCACAAACCATAAAACTTAAATAAGTTTTCAAAATAAGATTTATGCCTTCAATGAACGTATTTCAGATTTTTTTATTTTTATATTCAGGGTGTTTACTTAAGGGCTAGTAATATAACGATCGGTAGCTAACGTCAGCTTTGTAGTAATGTCGAAACTGCTGGGCCCTGTTAATTTTTTGGTTCTAGGACTCCGATCCTACAACCATTGGGTTGCCAAACCTTGTTTTAGCTGTAATATCGTTACACTATGATGCCTTTTTAGGGTTCCGTACCAAAATGGTAAAATGGAACCCTTGTGGTGCAAGTCAGTCTGTCTGTCTGTCTGTCTGTCACAGCTGGATATCTCAAGAACTACTAATGCTATCAACTTGAAATCTGGAACAGATGTAGCTGACGTTTGCCCAACTATTTTGCAATTTTTTTTTTTGCAACACATACTGAAAGTGGGTTCTAAAAATTCAACTAGAGCATGTAGGTTATCCTATGATAGAGCGCTGACATTGTCAAACACTTTTTTCTTATTTTTTTTCATTAAAAATTATAATCATAATAAAAAACATACCATAAAATTCGAAATGCTAAACTGCATCCAGTGATGGATTATTTTTTAAAAATAATAGTAAATCATAGGTAAATCTATAAAATACTTCATGTTTTGCAATAAATTGCGAGCATTTGATGTAGCGCATCAAAAACTACAGCTAGTAAGTACCTACTCTGGGGCCACCACCACATTATTTTACAACATTTTAATATTTCTAAGCCCGCCCCAATCTCCTTAAACCCATGAACAGTTAAGGGTCATAGAAAGGGTCACGTCATATAAACCGCTTAGAGAAAATGGTGAACTTTTCCCTAAGGGTCCGGGCCGCTACCACGCTGATTGAGTGTGTACCCACATGCCAAACATGATAGTGATGGGCTGACCCAGTTATTAAATCGACTATAGTTTGTAGTCGATTTACGGAACGATGGGGATGGGATATTAGGATGTTTGCTGTGTAAATGGAAAGTTTTGTGTAATATTGTTGTGTAACAATATTTTATTATTTGCGGATGGGTGGTCATTTAGTTTGATATGTTTGGACGTATTGTTATCTTAAACTGCGTTCACACTTTGAGTATTTTTAAGGTAGTACGTATTTGAGAGCTAGTGGACACGTAATTGTGAAAATTCAATTGCAAGTGAAATACAAGTAAATAATATCGGGTGTAAAAAGACAGTTTCGGAAGCCGAAAGCTTCATATTCTACCCATTATTGGAATCATTTTTTTCCACTAGACCATACCTGGGAATCCACTGGTTCTGGAAATATTGAAGGTCAAAGTCGCATTTTTTTTTTTACTTTTCTCTAAAATGAATTCCAAGTGTTATTACTAAACTTTTTCCAAGCAAACATTACCTAAATTTTCGATATTTTTTTCGAATTTTCGAAATTACGCATTTGAAGTTACAAAAACGCAATGAATATCAAACGTATCCGACAAGTACCTACGTGGCTTAGAGCGAAGGGGCCGGGTTTAACTCCACTAGCTAGGGTTCGCATTACATTGCGCGCAATAAAAAATAGTTTTTTTTTCATATCTAAAAATAAAAGTCGTTTCCCAGCAATAATTTTTGCGCAAAGCTACCCTGTTAGATGTACAGTATGCGTAGTTGACGGCTATTTGATGTGTCTTTTTTCACCCCGTATAAACATCGGAATCGAGAAATTCCTCCTTCTTTTAAAGTCGGATAAAACTGCGTTGACAAACGAATGAAATTGTGATTCAAAATGGCGGTTCTTGAACACTCCTCCGTTCTCGCCATAAATTTGTGCTCTCGTGCGAATTTTTTATGCATTAAGCACTCAAACGGCTACACTTGTTTTTAACCCGTCAGGGCCCTGCGTCGACGAGGGGCGACAGCGATCAACACTGCCGCCCCGCACCGCCGGAGCACCGCCGGATCAGCACTGCAGGAGTAAAATCATTCCTTATTAGTAATAATAGAGTTTTAAAGCGCGCGAAACTGCCGCCGCTTATGGCGAGGCGGGGCCCGACGACGGTGTTGATTGCTGTTGCCTCTCGTCGACGCAGGGCCTTGAGGTGTTAAAGTAAATCAATATTTACAGACCTATGTACTTTGACATTTTTTTCCATTCTTTATTTAAAGAGGATTTAATCGAATTGAAAAATAAAACAAAACTTAGTATATTATCATCATATATTATGTTAAAATTTTCGAGTTTAGTGACCATTTTGTATTCGAATAACAAAAAGGGAGGCTCACATTTTAGTGGTTCGTTTCCACCATTAACTTGATTTCATTTTCTACTTGCCAAAAACATTAAAAGTACCACCAAAGTACCAAACAATCTTCAAAAGTATTCCAAAGGACTGAACAATGATTTAATATATTTAATATAGGCAGCAATTCTGGCGAGATTTCATTTGATGGAAGCCTGCGCCACTACCCTGGCTTCAGTCCAATTATAGAGGGAACGCTTTCCAAGTTGTCGTATTAAACGATAGGTTTGTGTTTGTTAGTAACTTGAATTGGCTTTTTAAATTAGCGGAGAAAACCATGGTGGAACATGTCCTAGAAACACTAGACCAACCAATAAAAAAAAATTTCAATGAGTGATTTTGTTGAAATGCATAGGTACGACTGTATGCATTTCAACAAATTCACTCATTGACAGTTTTTAGTGTTCCAAACATCCGAATGTAGATGAACAAGCCAAGTGTGAGTTGGACTCGCGTATGAAGGGTTCCGTACCGTCGTATATGGTTATACGCGTCTACTTGTTGCTATTATTAAGATCGAGCAAAAAAAGCAAAAAAAAAACACGTTTCTAGTAGGTGAGCCCCTTTAATTTGAAATTTAATTTTATTATTTTTTGTTAAAGCGGCAAGAAAAATACACATTCTGTGAAAATTTCAACTGTCTACCTATTATGGATCGTGGGATACAGCTCACTGACAGATAGACGGACGGACGGACGAACGGACTGCGGAAGCTTAGTAATAGGGTCCCGTTGGTTACCCTTCGGGTACGGAACCCTAAAAACGGAATCGTTGTAGTTGCGTCTGTCTGTTTGCCACATCCAATTTGCTCCAAATTAGCTGGACCAATTGAGTTGATAATTGATACACATTTTGGAATATCGGTGACCCAAACACGGATCCCCGGGTGTTTCCACTGCGAGGATCGCCCAGAGGACACGGTGGAGCATACGGTGGAGGTTTGCCCCGCTTGGGCAGAGCACCGCCGTGTCCTCGTGGATGCGATAGGCGGCAGCGACCTCTCGCGCCGTGCCCTGGTTCAGGCCTTGGTACGGAGCGAGAGGGAATGGGAAGCCGTCTCCTCCTTCTGCGAAGCAGTAATGCTCGCGAAGAGGGAGGCGGCATACGTTAGGGAGACTCAACAACAGCCGAGTCGCCCTAGCGCCCTCAGCCGCAGCCGCCGCAGGAGACGCCAGGGGCCGCGAGACGATCTCCGGCCACCGTAGACCCGGGCCTGCGGACGGCGAGTAGTGGGTAACTCGCCACCCGATCAGCACCAGGCCCGAGAGTCGACGGCGCGTAGTGTTCCACGCGCCCCTCAAAGAGTTGTCAGCATACATGACAGGCCCCGTCATGGCCTATGCCTGCCTAGGGGTTTAGGATAAATTCGAAAGAGTTACCTCGCCCCTGGGCATTAAGGGCAGGGAGGAACGGGGGTGGGTTTTAGTCAGTAAGAGTCTGACACAAAGAGAGCGGGAGAAGTCATTGGATGATTTCCCAACCCCCAAAAAAAAAAAAAAACGCTCGTGTTTCTCGTGTGTGTCGTGTGTGTGTTGTAGTTTTTTTTTGGTATTGGAAGACTGGGTCCCGGGAGTATTTCAAAGAGTCAACGCGACCCTGGCACAGGCAACTGAAGGAACACGAGTGGGTTTTAGTCAGCAAGAGTCTGACACGCTCTCCTGCTCCACCCAGAGCGGGCGAAGTTATTTGATGATTTCCTACCCTAAAAAAAAAGATATTGGAACAGACATCGCATTTGTGTGGTCAGGTTGATAAGGACGCCGCCTGTCGTATCACTTGTCGCGTTACTGCCACAATTCCTTCTCTGGCGTTATTTCGTAGCACACTGCTAATTTAATACATCTTTCAGTGTAAAAAGCTTTGTCGAGTGTGGTTACTAAAATGATTGCTAGTGTTTGCATTTCCGTTGAATATTTTAGTTTACCTTCGGTACACAAGGTGGGGTTATTTTACAATGCGTTACATAATTAGTAAAACACACCCGAATAAGTTTCGTGTGGTCAATGGGTTGAAAAGTTCTGGAGTGGCGACATATACCGGCAGACGCAGCGTTGGAAGGCCTCCCACAAGGTGGACTGATGCTAATGACCTGGTGAGGGTTGCGGGTAGTCAATGGATGCGAAACGCACAGGACTGGTCGTTCTGGCGACACTTGAAGGAAGCCTGTGTCTAGCAGTGGACTTCTTTCGGCTGAAATGATGACTGACTAAGGTTATATGTTTTTCAATGTGTTTTTTTTATAGGTATTTTCGTATTTTGTAGCTTATAATTCTTTACTTTTTTTTAAGTTTCTGCTTCTGCGTATTGTGTTTTATATAAATAAAATTCGTACAGCTGTTTCGCTAGAGTTCATTCACGTCGCCGGCCTAATACCTAATATGAGCGTTGAGATCGCATTATTTACAATACATTGCGCGCTCAAAAATGACAATTTCTGTAGCTGATCATTACCGAGATTAATGACTATCATAATTTTGTTAGTGGAGTTTGCGGTATCTTGTTCCTTACAGCCTGTACAATAATATATGAATAAAAACTACGCATAATACTGAAGCCAATTTCATTGTGCAATCACTGTACAAATCCGAGCATCAAAATTAGAACACGCAACGCGTTCACAGAAGCGTGAGCAGAAATTTTAATCAAATAACACTAAAGCCAGAAAAAGGTACACCGAAAAATGTATACCGACTTCAAAATTACTTAATTAAAACCACAAAACCGTTCTACCAACATCAGCAATTAAATCAGAACAAGTGAACAACAGAAGTTTTCTTTTAGAAGTGTTTCTACAAAATGTTTACGTTAAAACATGCAGTATTTCAAGAATTTGCAGACCCTCAGGGATGGTCTCACAAGAAAAAAAATAAAACATCTTGCTTTTTTATTGAGCAAGAGAATCCTAACTCGGAAATGGTGACTTTATTTTTAAAAACTTTTCGAGATATTGAAATTTGTTATCTCGAATCTCTGATTGATATAATAAAATATTTATAAACGTTATGGATGTGTGTTTTTGTGGCTAGAGGCTCCAAGATATTTATTTATGACTTAACTACTAAATCATCAGCCTTTTAATGTCCCCACTGCTGGGGCACAGGCTTCCTCACTGTGAGAGGGTGTGGCCCGTAACCGTAATCCACCACGCGGGCTCAAAGCGGGATGGTGGATGTCACGTGTCTTCGAATTTATGGTTCCAACACATGCCGGTTTTCTTTTTTACGAAAATGAATTCCAAAAAAAAAAATTACGAAAGATACATTAACGAGGGTGAAACGGCGGGCACAGCTAGTATTATGATAAATGTGAAAGTTTGGACAGCTGAAACGATTTATGGATAAATGTTTGTTACTCAATCACGCCAGAACGACTCAACGGATCTGGATGAAATTTGGCACAGAGACAGATTATAGTCTTGAATAGCACATAGGCTATAATTTATAAAGGAAGAAGTCCTAACTCTACGCGAGAAGTTGCTGGCAGAAGCTAGTCACAAATAAAGATATATTATAATAAGTATTGCAGACAGGTTAATTATTTCAGTCGGAGATAAGCTGGTCCATTTTGTCGTAACATAATTTTCAGCCAAAAAAAAACCTTTTCAGATTTATAAATAATAAAAAACGTAGGTGTATTGTCCACAGGCTAAACCAGGCTTAACACGAAACCGGTCTCCAGATTTTATTATTCCTTTATTAGACTTCGGGGGCCTATTATAAACCTAGGTCGTCTTAATAGATGGGCTAGGTTTCTTGCCGTAATCTGCTGTTTTGTTCAAACTTTTTTTGAAATTGTTTCTTCGAGCCTAATTTTGCTATCTTCACTTGGAATCAGTCTCAACCAATATGGAGATAGGAACTATTCGTGATAACTAAAAAACACTTTTCTACAAAAAAATAGAACCGACTTCCAAAAAAAGTGTAAAATAACTTTAATTTCGAAATTCGATGTCAAAAAACGAAGACAAAATCAGAAACACCGACTTTCGAAATTAAAGTTATTTTACACTTTTTTTGGAAGTCGGTTCTATTTTTTTGTAAAAAAGTTTTTTTTTTCACTTTTTAGTTGTGGATCCACATTAAACTGTGTTAACAATTCATAGACATACGATTGCAGCAATCGCGGATGATTTGCTGTCAATTTTTTAAGGGTTCCGTTGTCTGTCTCCGAAACCCATCATCATGAAATTTAAATGGGACCATTTCGGAACAAAACTCTTTCAAATATATTTTTTTTTTGCAAATCTGTCAATATATGACGGAGTTATGCCCGAACATACATTAAAAAAAAATACAATTAACCGAATTGATAACCTCCTTCTTTTTGAAGTCGGTTAATAAGGGTTACATGAACTGTATTTTTTTTCTCAACTTATGTTGTCCACTGCTGCGTTTCAACATGGTCTTTCACTTTTCCCGGTATTTTTCTTTCTCCAACCAATCTTCCGCAAACGATTCCAAGTCGTCATGGCAGCGTTGTATGCATTTTTTTATGAAAACTGCTTTAGGGACGTTGGGCACTTTTGGGATGGGGAAAAGTACTGTCACGCGAAGACGCGCCGTCGCGTGAAGCTAAGAAGTTTTCACTTCTGAAGTGCAGTCCTACGACTGCCTGGGCCCCCTTGGCACTCAGCCAACTGAAGAAACAGTGGTGTGTTTTAGTCCAGAGAGAGAGATAGAGACACCCAGAGCGGGAGAAGTCATTGAATGATTTCTCAACCAAAATAAAAAAAGATACCTGGTGTGTTTGAAAGAGTCACCGAGGCCTTGGAACAGGCAACTGAAGAAACGGGTGGGTTTTAGTCAGTAAGAGTCTGACACGCTCCCGCTAAACCCAGAGCGGGAGAAGTTATTTGGTGATTTTCCACACCAAAAAAAAAGCCCTGGCACAGGCAACTGAAGGAACGCGGGTGGGTATTAGTTGACTTCCCAGACTATAAAAAAAGTCCCACGACACCACGACACAGTTTTTTTTCTTTTGTGTCCTACTTCCAGCACGCTTAGCATGACCACCATAAAAAACAGGTTTTATCGACGGAAGAATAGACAAAGTTCTAAGCATGGCGATGTTAAAACTGAAGAGAAGAAAATATTTCTATTCTTCAGTCGACAAGTCTACAATGTAAAGCATGACGCTCGGACAGAAAAGATGTCAAGTTAAATAAAAAGAACTTTGTCTATTCTTGGTAGAGTAGAGATAGAATTGGTTATGCTACACCTCTGGGCAAAGGCCTCCTTTTTCTCCTTCCCTACCTCTCTATCTTGCCCGATCTGGCCAAGTGTCCACAAACGTGATCAGATCGTCACACAATCTTTAATTACTTACGCTCACGTTTAATTAAGATTACAAGAAAAATAAAACATTTTGAAACACACTACTAACGAAACTCTATCTGTCTTGTTACCCTGTTTAAATAATTGATGCGAAACTATCTTCATTGTGCAATATTAATTAATATGTTATTGAGATAGATTGCCCTATTAGCACAACCGATCCAGCTTTAATTGTAATTAGGTATGCAGTACTAGAGCTCGTGGCTAAAGTAATAACAGCCGCACGGATTGATCCATCAGGTTAAGCTACGCTTGCCGGGGTTGGTCTGTGGATGGGTGACCATCTTTACATACCTAGACACCTCCGTGCCTCGGAAAGCACGTTAAAAGCCGTTGGTCGCAGCTGTCAATCGTGGATCTTTGACAGTCGTTACGGATCATCAGAAGCCCAAAAGTCTGACATCCAGTTTTACCAAGGGGTATCGTGTTACCCAGTAACTGGGTTGTGGAGGTCAGATAGCCAGTCGCTCCATGTAAAATAATGGTTTTCAGCTGCATCTGGTTAGACTGGAAGCCGACCGCAAGATAGTTTGGAAAGTGTAGGCAGATTGATTGATGCAGTAGAGCTGCTATTCTAAATTGCGTTTTGATTTGAAAACATTGCACCAACCGACACTTGGAGGACAATGTTTTGTTTGGTTACCCGACTGCGTGTCGCAAGAGAGGGTAATGTGTTTATCAGCCTATGTATTGCGGCGATTGTATACACAGCCTAAACTCAGCGGGTCTGTACCGGCCTTCAGCTGGCTGTTGAGATTATTGAAGAGCCATTTGAATATTGAATTAGTAGGCATCACATTTGTTTTAGGGATCAGTTCTGCTTGCCTGACCGAAGTGGGCACATGTATTGTTTAGCGTGATTCAATATATGTAGTTATATAGAGTGCCCTATCCCTCTTTCTTTTATTACACTGCACATATTAGCCAGTCACTCTCATCACCACACTCTCGCAAGCAACGAGTGAGACCACTACCCTGAAGATACTACAGCACCCCTGGGGTCCTGCAGGCCTTACTGGAGCCTCTTGTTTTAGGGATCAGCTCTGCTGGCCTGACCGAAGCGGGCACATGTATTGTTTAGCGTGATTCAATATATATTGTAATGTTTGTTCCTTTGTGGCGCTTTAGAGACCAAACACGTGGGCTGATTTCAATAATTCTTAATTGGCATGAAATCAATAATTGAACTAAAACTGCTTTTAGTGTTATTTTAGTTTAGGTAATTATTGATTTCACGCCATCATCTGCATCAGACTGCTTGAAAAGTGACTTGTTTGGAACTTTTTAGTTGTTTTTTACAGTCGGGTTTTTTAATGTCACATGGTTTTCGAATTTTTGGTCTTATTGTGCATGCATGCGACCTTCAACTGGTTGGTAGTGGCCGCTACCACTGGACTGGATTTTTGCTATTAAAAATTATTAGAAAATCATTCATAAAAAAAAGCATCGTGTCTACATCACACTAATATTATAATAGGAATGGCAAAAGTTTGTGAGTGTGTGTGTTTGTGACTTTTTCGCACTCAAACGGCTGGACCGATTTGCATAAAATTTGTTATGTAGATAGCTTACAACCTGGATTAACACATAGGCTACTTTTTATCCCGGTCTACGCGGTTAAAACTGCGGGGGACAGTTAGTAGTTACTAGAAGAGAAAAATGGCTCAGGTACACACATCACATGAATGTAAATTTGAGCAAAAGTTTATTAAATCTTACATACCTTAATCAAAATTACACTTCACTTATTTAAAACCAGCCACAAATTAATTGGTTTGATTAATCAATAAACCGTCAGAATGTTATATCCCTTAATGACTACTTCTACTCGGTCAAGAAACAAATGAACGACGTATTATATATTTTTTATGGTTAATAGGCACGCGTTTGAACTCTATCTCACCTGATGGTAAGCGATGATGAGGCCGTAGATGGAGCACGCTTGCCTAGAAGTACCCTCTTCGCTCTTGTCTTAAAGAATAATTTATTTCTAATAGGGTATTTCTATTTCATTAATTAAAACATGCTGTATTACATTCCTATTAATAATCTAGTGCTAGAGTTCTGGCCCTGTTTTGCACGGGTACAAATTATACACCTAAACATTCGTCATGAATCACTCTGTCTATTGATAAAAACCGCACGAAATTTCGGAAAGTAGTTTTTGAGTTTATCGTGAACATACAGACAGGCAGACGTGGACGGGGACTTTGTTTTATAATATAAAAAAACTAAAACACACAAAATGTTTTTGTGTATGTATTGACAAGGTACCGTTATGATTATCCCCAAATCAATCCAATTATTATACCCAAATTTAAGATCTATTCAAAACCATATCCTAACATAATGTTCCCTTTGCAACGCACACACAATTACCCTACACCACACACACTCATTCCACATCACACACACTCACCCCACACACCACAGATATTTCCCTTACCCTTGCATGTATGACTCAACAACAGCCGAGTCGCCCTAACGCCCTCAGCCGCAGCCGCCGTAGGAGACGCCAGGGGCCGCGAGACGATCTCCGGCCACCGTAGACCCGGGCCTGCGGATGGCGAGTAGTGGGTAACTCGCCGCCCGATCAGCACCAGGCCCGAGAGTCGACGGCGCGTAGTGTTCCACGCGCGCCTCAAAGAGTTGTCAGCAAAGGACGGGGCCTGCCACGGACAATGCCTGCCCGGGGGTTGAGGATAAATTCGAAAGAGCTACCTCGCCCCTGGGCATGTAGGGCAGGGAGGAACAGGGGTGGGTTTTAGTCAGTAAGAGTCTGACACGCCCTTCCGCTCCACCCTACACCCTAGAGCGGAAGAAGTCATAAGATGATTTCCCACCCCCCAAAAAAAAAAAAAAACCCTTGCTATCCCTATTTTTATTTTTGTAAATAAAGTTGTATGATCAATATTGAAATATGGTTATGTATAAGATTTTTATTTTTTAATATTATAATTATATGAATCAGATCGTCTCCAGTACAAAAATAATAATGTGAAACTTTGTTTAATGGGCCTGGTGACCTGACATACAGGTTTTGTAAAAAACTTAGTTTAGGCACCAGTCTTCCACAAATTATTTATAAAATTGTGTCTGTAGACTATTAAATTACTTTCTCTGTAATTTGTGGTAAGAAATATATAAATTATTATTAAATGATAACTTTGTAGTGGGGTGTAAAAACATTCACTACTCGTACTTTACAATGCAGCATCATTCAAATTATTTAGCAAACACAGGACTGTGTTTGCTAAATAAAGTTTGAATATGTAAATCATTATTTTGATTTGACAATAATATACGTGCAAATTCGCCCTCAACACAGAGTGTCAAGCACCTGACACATTATTTCTCATTGTGTCCCCGAAATTACCATTTAAATTAACACAATTTGGACTGAAAACGTACCAGTGCAGATGGCGCAAGGTTCAATGTATTAAGGTGGTTTTAAACTGGCGAAGCGAGGTGAGGCATGGATGGGATGAGCGAGAATTGAAATCACGCTTGTCGTTTTACACCGAAAGATGTCTCGCGATGGCCAGCGGAGACCGTGCGCGTCCGCGATGGCCGTTACGAGATTTGTCTGTCCGTTTTACAAAGTGAATAAATACTCTATTCTTGTAATAAGGTTCAATACTGTGCTAACAAATATTTAAATTCTCGCCTCGCACATCCTCGCGCATCTGGACCTTTTACATCAAAGATGGGCAGGGTGTAGAGAAATTTTGCCATACAAATTTCAATTCTTGCCCATCTTATCCACGCCTCGCCTCGCCCATGTAAAACCACCTTTACTGAATGTTTTAAGTTAAACAAAAACAACTTGGCAAGGTTTTGTGTTGGAGATAAGTTAGTGCCAGGGGAACCATAATTTGGTTTACCTTGGTGTCTGATTCTGCAGTGAATTTTATTGTGACCTGTTTTAAGAAAAGCTTAATTCCGTTACAGGTTTTTGGCGGGATTTTATTGGCTGTTTTAATAAATCGCTAATTGATTCCTAGTAGATATTGGTGTTGATTCTGTTGTGCACAAATTAAACTTAATTTAGGCTATTGCTATCTTTTCCTCTCTAATAAAACAAGAAAGAGACGGACGTAAATGAGAGCTGTCAAATTTAGTTTGAACTAATATTTCCATACAAATTAAGGGTACACGAAAAAACATGTCATCTAAAAACACGGCGAAGCGCAAGGCGTAAACTAGTTTGACATCTCTAACTTAGTTCATAGCTATAGCCGTCCTTTTCTCGCACTGTCATTTAGTAAAAGATAGCAATTCTCTAATTTTACTCGTAGTTTAGTTATTGAACAAAAGAATCCACACCATTGTGTTGTAAACTGATTTATTTTTGTGTCTCAAGAGTCCACGCACCTGGAAAGTGCCTGGGGATCTCGGTAAAATGAAGATGTGAATTTAATTTTAGTTTTGACTACCTCAGCAAAGCTTACTAAGAAGGCTGGCTCGATACATTTGCTGCCAAATACTGCAATGCATTAAAATCTGTCACATCCACATTCTTATTATAAAAATAAATAACTTCTAAATTTGACACTGGCTAAATACACAAAGCGTGCAATGCAAAGAGTAAATTATTTAAAAAAACCACTGCAACTTGAGCAATAGGATCTGAAAGTATGATCTATACAGTAACGGATATTTTGCTTAGGGCTAACTCGATACATTTGCTGCCAAATACTGCAAAAACATTAGAATCTGTCACATCCACATTCTAATTTGAAAAATAAATAATTTTTAAATTTGACACTGTCTATATGCACAAACCGTGACCAAGGGAAATAGGGAATCATTTTTATATATTTAGATTATGCACATACAAGTACAGAGGCGGACTTATTGCTTCAGGCAGTTTTTACCAGTAAACCTTTGGGTGATGCGGGGATAGTAGCAGATGCAATTTAGAAAATTAAATGCGATTATTAATTTATGCTGTGAAAAAAATAAAATATTATATTAAACAAATACATTCACTATCTTTTTGGTTAGGTCTCTATAAATTCTTATATCACTACTTTATCAAGTGCAGTACCTCTTTTTCAGCGGATTATTTTCATTTATTAAGACTTGGCAAGACTTCCAATTTTTGGACACATTCCAGCAATTCCAAGTTCGGAAATTCACCCAGCAGAATAGAAAATGTACTTGAATTTCACTATTAAAGTGTCTATTACTATTTGCTGACAATTTATTTATTGGAACATGAAGTTTTCTTTGAACAGCGTTTCTTTATAATGCATAGTAAATAGCTGACATTTTCCATGTCGTGTTTCGCGACGCCATTTTTTTTTTACGATTTTCTCGTGCTTTGCACTTCAACGGCGTGCGAAGGCGTTCGCTCATTCAGCCTTCGATAAAAAAGTAAGGCTCTATTCTCACAATAGTGCTTGTATTGAATACTGATAAGTTCTTTTTGAAGAAATATTTTTGTTGCCACGTATATTTTTATTTTCATAAAAAAGTGTAAGAGAATAAATATATATGTTTAAGAGGCAGTACCCAGAATTCAAGAGGGACTCAAGATTATTTTTAACCGACTTCGAAAAAGGAGGAGGTTCTATTATGTTCGACTGTATGTATTTTTTTCTTTTATTTATTTTATGTATGTCCACCGATTTCTCTGTCAGTTGTGAACCGATTTTCAAAATTCTTTTTTTATCCGAAATAATATACTCCCGAGAGGTGGTCCCATGTAAATTTTATCGAAATTGCTTCAGTGTTTTTTGAAAAACTAAACAAAACTAAAAATACGTATATATAGATGACGCTTTGGATTTCTCCAATTACGAGTATGTTTGAATTCCGCGTTCCATGTTATAGTTGTTTTTAGTTATGGGGTATAACAAATAAAAAGTGAAAAGTAAAAAACTATTTTACAAAAAAAAAACAACCGACTTCCAAAAAATTAAAAAATAACTTTAATTTCGGAAGTCGGTGTTAAATAACGAAGAAATAAAATACAAACACCGACTTCCGAAATTAAAGTATTTCTATACTTTTATATTTTGGCTGAATTAATTAGACAGTTAATACGCAAAATTTTGCAAGGTTTGTAATTATGAAAATTTTACGGTTCGCATTTCGAGAACAAGGGCTATTCCCAGCGATAAGGTAAAGGTTTAATGAAATTCTTAGATGGTTCTTATTGAAATAACGCTGGTCGTTTCAAAATCCTTCTATTACTTGCTTTACTATGTAGGGTAAAACCAGAATAGTTGCCCCAAGGGTATAGTTGCTCTGATTGTAACTCTAACTCTAGTTTCACTGATGGTTCACACGCTATAGGTAGACAGTTGAAATTTTCACAGAGTGTGTATTTCTGTTGCTGCTACTCGTATTACAAAAAAAGCGTACGGAACCCTTCGCAAGCGAGTCAAACTTGAACTTAAGGCCCTACTAACGGTCCAGTGGCGCCCTCATTGAATAAAAAATCAATAGTGTCAGAAACGGCCGTTTTTGGTACTTTTGCCTACTACTTTGGATACGAAACATTCTAAGACCTGTTTTAACAACGTAAAAATGCTTTATCCTCTTTGTAACAAATGTGAAGTTGGATTTTTAATATTTATTTTCTGTGCTATGCTACGATTTTTTATTCAATGAGGGCGCCACTGGACCGTTAGTAGACCCTTAACCGGTTCTTAATTCCAAGAGAGCTTTAAAGATCAAAGCATCATCATTCTAAAAAAGTATGACATTATTTCCAGCATCATTATGTCAGTTTCTTCTATTTATTTCTACGTTAGTGTGTTTTTATGCTGACCTTTTCGAAACGCCCACATAAAAATAAGTGAGCCAATGAGGTCCAAGTTATAACGGGCATGTTACTTATTTTCGTCTAAGTACACGTTAAGTAATAACATGGCTGAGGCTTAGGTAAAAGGCTATTAAAAAAATCGGCCAAGTGGGAGTCAGACTCGACCGAAATTGGTTCCGTTATTATTTCCAAAATTTTGTATCAAAAAAAATATTTATAAATTCATGAACATAACATCATAACAACACATCATAACATCTTATTGTATTGACACCTACATTTACGAATAAATTTGATTTGATTGGATTTGATTTTATTTAATGACTCTTGCAATAAGCCCTTTCATTTAATATGTCACACGGTACTATTTATAACCCTTGATTTTTACCCGAAGGGTCCAAACGAAGTCCTATTGCTGTCACTCACGTTTCCGTCTGTCCGTCTGTCGTCTGTCACACAGGTTTGACAGCCAAACTGTTGGAGCTAAGGTGTTAAAATTTTCACAGTGTTAGATAAGCATCTTATTGACCCAAAGCTAAATGTGTGAAGTCCGACACGCACTTTACCGGTTTTTAATTTTCCGGTTGGCACCTTAAAAGTGGCCTCTCGAATTCCAAATTAATTTATTTATGTCCGTACTAAATTTTAACTCAATCATTTCAGTAGATTCGGAGCAAATTGGCTGTGACAGACGGGCGGACAGACAGAAAGTCACACGAGTGATCCTGTAATGACTCCGTTTTTTCATTCGGACTTTCGTAACCCTAATAAGTATTTTTCTTTTTCATATTTCCTGTGCGAATAAAAATATAAGGCCTGGCGCTACGAATAAATATTACTTATTCGTATTCTGGCGGCACCTACGACCAGTGTGCAGGTTTCAATTCGTAGATGGCAGAATCATCTGCCATCTAGTCTTTTTCCAACTATGCTGGAGTCGACTTCAGTCTAAGCGGATGCAGCTGACTATCAGTATTTAACATGGAGAGACAGTCATCACATCGTACGTTTTCTTTTGTAGATCTTCATCTTGAACGGCCCCGGCTTACGAGTCGTAAGTTGTGGGTTCAAACCCAAGCGGGCACCTTACTTTGTAAAATTTATTTCATCACCACTTCTTTTAAACCGGTGAAGGTATACATCGTGAGCAAATCGCCATATCCTAGAAAAACCCACATTGGGCCCGCTTGGTGGATTACGACCTACACCTTCTCCTATAGAAGAGGCCTGAGTCCCACCAGTTGAAACATTATGAGGCTGGTTATGTTATTAAAACAACTTACTTCTGCTCGCGGCTTTGCCAGCGTGAAAAGTGTTTTGTTTGCCCGCGATATTACTGTGGTTTTGCGTAGCATTCTTTTTGAGGTTTTAGGGTTTCGTACCCGAAGGGTACAAACGCAGCACTATTGCTGTCACTCACATGTCCTTCTGTCCGTTTGTCTGCCTTCCGTCGTCGTTAACAAAATTTGATTTCGATGAATTTTTAACTTCCCACTGACCTATGAACTTGAAATTTAGTGATAATGTTTATTGTTACGTTTATTTTACTAACAAATACCAATGTGATTTATTCTTGGATAATTCCCTCATTTGTTACGGAACCGCACTTTGGCCGGTTTATCTTTTGCTCGGATCATAGAGAATCTAAAATCGTTCTCAAGAATTGGGCTATCAAATGCATGAAAAACCAAATTCAACTATACTAAACTGTAGTACCTGAAACAAACAAATAATTATTAGCATGAAAGTCTGTGGTTAAAATAAAAGTGAAAAATAAAAACCAAATATTCGAAGAAACAAAATACAAACACTGACATCCGAAATTAAAGTTATTTTGCAAGGGTCGTGGGGCTTTTGGGACCGGGACCGCGGTCCCAGATTCCACCTATATAATTTTTGAGTTGTACTTCGGGACCACAAGAAAAAAGAAGTTAAAGTACAGTTAACGAAACCGCTGATATAATATTTTGATCACCGGTACAAAATAAAAGGTAATAATATTTTCAACACACTTGCTTGTAAAGTGTTGAAGAACTTCGGCTACATTTGTCTGATTCGGTTGTTTGAGTTCAAACCCAGGTAGGCGTTTTACTTTGTGTAAATTATTTCATCACCACTGCTCTCAAAACAGTGAAGGAAAACATCGTGAGGAAACCGGCATGCCCTAGAACCAAAAATTCGAAAACATATTGTAGTATTTCATACTACGTTTTAATATTTTCTGTATTAAGGCGTATATAGCCGCCAAGTGGCGCCCTCATTAAATAAAAAATCGTAGCAAAGCGTAGAAAATAAAGATAATAGAATCCCATGTTGCGTTTGTTACAAACGGGATAAGGTATTTTTACCTTGTGGAAGCATTAAAAAAGTACCAAATACGGCCGTTTTTTGACACTTTTGCTTACTACGGATACGAAACATTTTGAGTCTTGTTTTAACAACGTAAAAATACCTTATCCTCTTTGTAACAAACGCAACATAGGATTCTTTAATCTGTATTTTCTACGCTTTGCTAAGATTTTTTATTCAATGAGGGCGCCACTTGGCGGATATATACGCCGTAAAAAGGCTGCTGGTGATTTGAATGATAAACAATAATTGCAATGATTATGACCGCTGCCTTATGCTTGTTATGAAAGTTAAGTTTTTTAATAAACTTTTTGACGTTTCACATGAAGAGGTGACTTATGTGCAATTGTGTAGATTTAAGGGAATAAAAGCAGAAATGTTTTCAATTTAACTGTTGTAATTTAATTTTTAAATACTCAAGATTAAAGTTATTATGTTTAGTAATGAGTTTTTTTTTTCGTTTAATTTTAATACAAGGCTGTGGTTGCGCCAGAAAACGAACTTCTAGTTTAACAATATTGTTTTGGTTGGCAAACTGAATTAATTGTTGGATAGGTTGGTGGTATTGAAACCTCTCCTATCCTTTTCCTGGACAAAAACCTTTGCTTGTGTGTGAGCGAAACGTCTACAACTATCGTTATCCTCGCTCGATCTAGTGGTGACATGAGCTATTGATGACAGCTCGTGTAGCATCGTATTTAGGTAATTCATCGAAGTGTCGTTGGAGTGACTTCCCGGCGAAATCCCTGCGTTCCAGTTCGAAGGAGCACATTTCGGGAACAATCTTCATCTCACCACCAAGATCCTACCAGAAATCGTAAGTTATGTGTTCCTGACCTATGTATTTTCTTTTTCCTATAACCTATATCCTATTCCATCCATATCCCATAACTTCATCGGTCGTCTTTCATTAATTTTCGCCTTTTATTTGTGTAACTTCTGAATTTGAGTGACTGTACTTGCCCAATACAAACTTCGTTTGTTTTATTTGTGGTCCCAAAATACCACTCAAAAATAAATACAGGTGGAATCCGGGACCGCGGTCCCGGTCCCGAAAGCCCCCCGACCCTTTTGCAATTTTTAGAAGTCGGTTGGATTTTTTTTAAGTTTTTTGTTTCACTTTTTAGTTGTTTTAAGTACCTACCCCAGAACTAAAACTAAATAACAAAGTTATGCCCGAATGGATAACCCCAATGACATGGAATTTGATTGGAGACAACCAAAACGTCATCTGTGTATACATATTTTTTGATTATGTTGATTTTTTCAAAAAGTGCTGAATCAATTTTGATAAAATTAATAATTATGGGGCCACCTCTGAAGTATGGCCTACGAACCGAAAAAATAATCATCAAAATTCACAAGTAGCGGAGAAATCGCGTAACAAACATACAAAAAAATCATACACACGAATTGAGAACCTACTTCTTTTGGAAGTTGGTTAAAAATATGTCGAGCATTATAAGAGCAAAATCGCAATCAAATCATACCTCCTTTAGAAAATCAGCTGAACTTGTCCAAGTCTCTCTCCACAGAATCCTCCCTCCCCTCGTTACTATGCATCAGCTTCGGCATACCGATGCCAAGGGTGCTTCACGAATATCGAGTAAGACCCCGCCTCGATACAGATCCGTCTCTATACCTCTGCTGTGACAGAAAACTGTCTCGAAATGATATAGGATACTAAGGATGTAAGGGAGGTCATTTGGTGGAAGTTTATATGAAGGCGGAGTTGGCGAAACCAAGAAAAAAAAAAACTTTAAAACACGCTTCTAATTTTAGCTTCACCAAGGCCTTTTTTTTTTGGGGGGTGGGAAATCATCCCATGACTTCTTCCGCTCTAGGATGGAGCGGAAGGGCGTGTCAGACTCTTACTGACTAAAACCCACCCCTGTTCCTCCCTGCCTTGAGTGCCCAGGGGCGAGGTAACTCTTTCGAATGTATCCTCAACCCCCGGGCAGGTCCTCAACCCCCGGGCAGAAGGCCTTTAGTCTCGACATTGATAGCGAAACTTACGTTAGCTACCGATCGCTAAATTACTAGCCGTTAAAAAATTTATAAGGATATATTATTGATCACAAAATGAAAAATAATTAATTATATAATAACATGTACAGAGACGTCGTAAATTTTAACTTGCAAGCACTATATTTCATGAAAACCAAAAAAAAAATCAAAAAAAATCAAAATCGACATACTGAAGACTAATATCCTGTATTTTCAAGGAACGTTTGCAATCAAAAGTGTCTCTAATTTCCTCAAAACACCTTGGCTCAATTTGGAAAACATGTATTTACCAACTCGCAGAATGTTAAAAATAAATTACTTACTTATTTTTTTTGTAATATTTAAGATGTTAATTTGTAAGCAAACCTTTTTGTAGAGAGAAAAATATTTTTTTTATAGTTTTTTATTACTATTTAATTATTATGAATTCCTTATTTTGTACCTTATTTTTATTTTGAATCATATTACTATTTCTTGTTACATTTATGTCAAATAATATATAATTCCAAATTAATTGAATGTTGAATAGACAAAATCTGCAAGAGCTGTGGTGAAAAGTTTGCTGTGATTATTATAATTTAATTTATGTTTTTTTTTCTATAAAAGTTTCTGTGAACTATTCGTTGGAGTCGTGCCCTAGGAATAAATAAAAAAATAAATATTTTAACAAGTTTTTAAAATTTATTATCACTGCGATGATATTGCGATTTGAATTTCAACGTTATATAAGTAGGAGAATGAGTCTCTTTTGGTAATCAAGGGGTTTGTAATATAACACAAAAACAGCTCTTCGGTTTTCGGGATAGCTACAACCTCGCCCAGGTTGTAGCTATCCCTAGCTATACGCACAATGAATGTGTTCTCAAAACGATTTGTGCGTGTGGATGGGATGTTCACCCTTCACCGTGGCGCATCGCCGGACGTCTGGTGGTCCGATAATGGAGCGGGCCTGGCGGAATCAAATTATGAAATTCCGTCGCACACTTCCCAAGATGCAACCGATAAAAAAACGATTGGCTAGCAACTCGGCGTCGATGCTCCTATGTCCAACAGTGGACGTCTTTCGACTGACAAGATGATGATGTTGAAATATCTGAAGAAATAAGACGAGGTTATTATGTAACTGCGACGCCTCACCAGGTTCAGTATCACGTGAGCTACTGTTTTATAAAGGTACTTTATTTTATGAAACACTAAGAAATGTCCTTGTTATTGATAAAACCGAAGAGCTGTTTTTGTGTTATATTACAAACCCCTTGATTACCAAAAGAGACTCATTCTCCTACTTATATAACGTTGAAATTCAAATCGCAATATCATCGCAGTGATAATAAATTTTAAAAACTTGTTAAAATATTTATTTTTTTATTTATTCCTAGGGCACGACTCCAACGAATAGTTCACAGAAACTTTTATAGAAAAAAAAACATAAATTAAATTATAATAATCACAGCAAACTTTTCACCACAGCTCTTGCAGATTTTGTCTATTCAACATTCAATTAATTTGGAATTATATATTATTTGACATAAATGTAACAAGAAATAGTAATATGATTCAAAATAAAAATAAGGTACAAAATAAGGAATTCATAATAATTAAATAGTAATAAAAAACTATAAAAAAAATATTTTTCTCTCTACAAAAAGGTTTGCTTACAAATTAACATC